>CM076969.1:6358586-6491086 GCA_039105355.1 Benthosema pterotum
ATTACTGAAAATCCATTTCAAAGCCTATACAAAGTTTGACTGTCTTACTGTTATGGTGTTTAAGAATAATGCACTTATAATGAAAAATAGAGGGGGAGAATTGGAAGGTTTTCCTGTGTATGCTATTATTACCTTGAGTTTAGTTTCTTGCACACAAAACTTTCACATTTTTGTCCACAATTGGGACAGAGAACTGGCAAAACGTTGGTCAAAATAACAATTATTCTCCATTTTTTTTTTTTCTAATTGTGTAGACCCTTGAAAATTACGTAATTCAGATGTTTAAATATAATTTAACTCCTGAGAGTGTAAAATGAAACCAAATGGACCCGTAAGCGTCCGTTTGGTTTCATTTTAACGCAGAGTTAATGATCTGTAAGGGTCCAATTGCTGGGGGGACTGTCATGTGATCTACCTGCACGGCCTGTGTGATCTACTGGTAGATCACCATCTACCTTTTGGGCACTCCTGATGTATATGATTTGTAATGGTACAAAAGGTTTGACGGTTTTGTCTCTGGAGGTTACAATTAACAGCCTATATACAAAAGGGTGTTCAGATTTGGTAATCATATTATTATTATTATTATTTTAAATGGCCATTCCTTTTGCAGGTTTCAAACGCAAAGAGTTCAGAGGGAAGTTGGCCATCGCTATTACGGCTAACTTTGTCAACAGGAACACCACAGCAGAAGCCAAAGTGGAGGAGATCAGTGGAGTCGCCTTCATCTTCAACCAAAAGTTCTTCCTCGAGCTCAAAGAAGATACGGGTGAGGAAAAAATATAAAAAAACTAACCCCCGAAGTATGTGGTTTTTGCTTTTTTTTTTTTTTTTTTTTTTTATTATTATTATTTTTTTCGCTCTGGTTCTTGTTTTTGGTTTGCATTTTGTTTTTCTTGTTTCACATTATTTCTTATTCTGTATTTATCAAGTTATTCCTGCAATTGTCAACTTAAAAATTAATAAACAGAACATTAAAAAAAAATGAGTGGGAAATGGAAACAACACATAAATACATCAGGGGAAGAAGACTTTAACATTTCCTCTCTAGGTGAGGAGACAAATTAAAGTACGACAGCGATCCAGAACAATCTTTTAGTGACTAAAAGAATCTGTATAGACTTGTTAATGTTAATAGTTACACATAAGAAGATGTTTATGTGAATAATGGTCATTTTGATGTACAAACCCCAATTCCGTTGAAGTTGGGACGTTGTGAAAAATGTCAATAAAACCAGAATGCATTGATTTGCAAATCGTTTTCAACCTATATTCAGTTGAATACACCACAAAGACAATATATTTAATGTTCAAACTGATAAACTTTATTGTTTTTTGAAATTATACAATCTTTTGTAAATTGACCCCTGCAACACGTACCAAAAAAGTTGGGACGGGGGCAACAAAAAAACTGGGAAAGGTCATGAATGCACAAATAGCACCTGTTTCGACCATTCCACAGGTAAACAGGTTAATTTTAAACAGTTTAATATCGTGATTGGGTATAACAGGACCATCCCAGTCGTTCAGAATCAAAGATGGGGCGAGGTTCACCACTTTGTGAACAATTCTGTGAGAAAATAATCCAACTGTTTAAAAACAATGTTTCTCAACATTCAATTGCAAGGAATTTGGTGATTTCATCATCTACAGTCCATAATATAATCAAAACATTCAAAGAATCTGAAGAACTTGCTATACTAAAGCGACAAGACCGAAAACCAACACCGAATACTTGTGACCTTTGATCCCTCAGGTGGCTCTGCATTAAAAACTGACATCATTGTGTAAGGGATATTACTGTGTGGACTCAGGAACACTCAGAAAACCATTGTCAGTTTACAGAATTTGTCGCTACACCTGCGATTGCAAGTTAAAACTCTCCCATGCAAAGCAAAGCCATACATCAGAAAGGTTGGTTTGAAGAACAACCAGAAAAAACAACCAGAAATGCCTTCTCTGGGTCTAATATCATTTGAAATGGTTAGTCACAAAGTGGAAAAGTGTGCTGTGGTCTGATGAGTCCACATTTCTAATGATAGTGGACCCAGAGAAGGCATTTCTGGTTGTTTTTCAAACCAACCTTTCTGATGTATGGCTTTGCTTTGCATGGTAGAGTTTTAACTTGCAATCGCAGGTGTAGCGACTAATTCTGTAAACTGACAATGGTTTTTCTGGGTGTTCCTGAGTCCACACAGTAATATCCCTTACACAATGATGTCAGTTTTTAATGCAGAGCCACCTGAGGGATCAAAGGTCACAAGTATTCGGTGTTGGTTTTGTCGCTTGTCGCTTTAGTATAGCAAGTTCTTCAGATTCTTTGAAGGTTTTGATTATATTATGGACTGTAGATGATGAAATCACCAAATTCCTTGCAATTGAATGTTGAGAAACATTGTTTTTAAACCATTGGATGATTTTCTCACAGAATTGTTCACAAAGTGGTGAACCTCGCCCCATCTCTGATTCTGAACGACTGGGATGGTCCTGTTATACCCAATCACAATATTAAACTGTTTAAAATGAACCTGTTTACCTGTGGAATGTTCCAAACAGGCGTTATTTGTGCATTCATGACCTTTCCCAGTTTTTTGTTGCCCCCGTCCCAACTTTTTTGGTACATGTTGCAGGGATCAATTTACAAAAGATTGTATAATTTCAAAAAACAATTCAGTTTATCAGTTTGAACATTAAATATATTGTCTTTGTGGTGTATTCAACTGAATATAGGTTGTATGTTTAGCTGTTTTGTTTCCGAAATCCAGCCTGGACCCCAAAAAATAGTTTTGGGATCTGTGGGGCTAAAATGATGACAAATCAAATGGTGGTCTGTGGCTCAAATTCTGAATAGATAGTGGGCCCTGGTATCAAAATGGTTGAACACCACTGTACAAAGTAAAGAGTACATCAAAAACGGAAAAAGTAAAAGTAAAATCTTAACACACCCCTTACAGGATTACACACTCCATACAGTGTCCTCCGCTAGATTCTCCCACCCTAGTTTTCCCATTCATCATGGCCAAAAAGTGACCTTGTGTTGTATGCTTGTTGTGTTCCAGGGATTGACCTGGAGAATATAGTTTACTACAAAGACAACACCCACTATTTTGTCATGACTGCCAAGAAGCAGAGCCTCCTGGACAAAGGCGTCATCATACGTGTGAGTACAGCTATATGCTTCCTCCTCCTCCTGCTTTTCCATGATGGCTTCTGGTTTCCTCTGTATTATTATTATTATTACCCTTATTATCATTGTATAATATGTAGTACATCATACAGACACGCATTCATGAGCAGCAATACACAATCTGTGTCCATACACACCTTTTCACCTGTACACTTGGGCATAGACTTTCGTCACTACTAAAGACCTTATAACTTAACTTCGTAAACTTGCCTTTGTAAACTATTTAAAAAAATCTATTCTGTTTTTTTTTCTTTAAATGGCCAGTCTACAAGCTCACAACGTGCCAATAGATTGGCACGTTGAACTGTTCTAAAAAGCTTTTCCAAATAGTAAAAAAAGAAGCACATGATAGATAGTAGTCAGGGGGCAAGCCTGACTACATCTATGTCTAAAAAAGGTGCCTTTTTTGTCAGGACTAAGACTGGACAGGATGTCGCGGGACAGGATTTAGTCACTCATGATAGTTTTATCATGAGTGACTAAATGACTAAAATGTTCAAAAAACTAAGTCTAAAAAATGCCTGCCAAAAACAACCGTGTTGCTTTTGTGAGGGGAAAAATAACCAACCAGGTCTAGCCTTGAAACACTAACTGTAAATATAGACTTTTTCCATTATATTTCTTGAACTGAAATGGGACTAGGTTTTTTCAGTTTTTGCCCACTAAAACTGACTAAAACCTTTTGAGTTTCCGTCGATCAAAACTAGACTAAAACAATCAAGGAGAGGAATTACAGCATGTAATGACTGTGTTAATCTAAAAAAAAAAATGGCTGCCAAAAACAACACTGGAAATATCGCAACATAGTTCCTTTTTTTTTTTTTCACAAGGCTTTTGATTTGACCCCAGGGTCTTAACGGGTTAAGTGTCAGATCAGATCACAGCCTTCCCTTCCCAGCATGGATACTGAGAATGAAAGCTGTCTGGACAAGAACTGTGGGATTATAATAGCGTTGGGAACAGAAGCGTTGCCGGGGCAGGGAGGAATTTCAGAGAGCGTGTTAAAGTGAGTGTGGTGTGTGTGCACACATCTGTGTAAAGACTGAGCTTACTGTATACTGTATGTGTGCACAGTAGAGTCCTTCACGGGTCCATTTTCAAGGAACCGGCCCGGTTCAGACCCGGACGTAATCGGAGCCGCTCCGCTTTGGACCCGCTGCTATAATTAACATGACGGCTCCGAACCGTTGAATGCCCGGGATGATTTAACCCGGCTCCGAGACGAGCCCGGTGCTATAATTAACATGACGGCTCCGAACCGTTGAACGCCCGGGATGATTTAACCCGGCTCCGAGACGAGCCCGGTGCTATTATTGAAATCATGGGTCCGAACCGTAAATGTCCGAGTACCCGAAATGTCCGAACGCTTTAATGAGTTCTACTAGTATATTATGAATAAGACGGAAGCTTACTGTTAGTTGTACATGGTTGAACACCATGCTGAACACGGACTCGACTCACAGCATAGAAAATAAATCCACGTCGTCTTTAGATGTTGAATCCCAGTAGTAGCTGTACTTTTCTTCTTAGCCATCCACCATTGTGTGTGAATAAAAATAATAATCCATAGTCAACTATTATAACTGCCGTCTCGTGATGGTAGATCACACAATTCATATCTCCGTTGTGGAAGAGTAGTTTCTTTTTTGTTCTTGTGGTCTCTGTCGCACCAGCAGCAGACCATAGTCTTTATTGCTTATCTTAATAATTATTATTATCACGATAGTTAAGTTGTAGCCGTCTTCGTGTGTGGTGGTGTTGTTGTGATGATGACGATGATGATGATGATGATGATGATGATGATGACGTATGCAGTAACTTCCTGCTATGCTAAAGTCACGTGACTCAATGCTCGCCTCTCACTGGCCGGAGGAGAACAAGGGGGGGATGACGAGGGTGATTGACAGCTGTGGCGGCCAATCCCCGGGTTTTGGGTGTAACCCGAGGTCCGAGACGCCCCGGAACCGGCCTGATTGTACCCGGGACATGCAGGGGACATGCAGGAACCGGCCTGAACGAACCCGCGACATCGCGGAACCGGCCCGTTTGTGCCCGGATGTCATTTCTTGTAAACGGAACCGGAACCGGCCACGGGCCGGGTCGGTGCTCGGGCTTTATCGGGTCTCGGGCTAACCCGAAGTACTCTAGTGCACAGCGTAGGGGTAGTTGTCATTGAGTGATAGAGCTGGATATGGGGTGTTAATGAAATATGGCTGTAATCGCCTCTCTCTCCAGGGGGCGGATGTAAGGAGAAAGCGGTATGGGTGCGGCTTTATCGCCCGTGGCGCAAAGCTGCACCCATACTATTTGCACCCATACCATTTTGCAATTCAGTTACAGGACTTTTATTAGGCAAGTATAAGCATCAATCAGTTGTTGTTGAAGTTGCAACAGACACGCAGCATGCATAAAGCTAAAGGTCTGACTCAGAGAGTTTTCTGTTTTCAAGGATGAAATGCTGTTGGTTTATTGGTGCCACAGCTGTAGTTAGTTAGTAGCAGTAGTAGTGTTTCAAATCATTCTAAATATAAGCACTTTAATTTGAAATATCTTGGGTTGTTTTGCATGCCATCATGTTTGGGGCAGTCAGGGCATTAAGGGGGGCATTGCCCCCCCATACCCGTTCCTAGATCCGCCCCATCTCTCTCTCTGCTCTGGCTGTCTCTCTCTCGGTCTCGCTAGAACAGCATACAGTTCTCTCACACATACAGTTATCTCTTGCTATATCCGGGGCGGATATAACATTTCACAATTGGGGGGCGCGAAGCGACACGGGCCGCACCCATACCATTTTCAGTAGTGTTTCAAATACTTTTAAATATAAGCACTGAAATATATTGGGTTGTTTTGCATGCCATCATGTTTGGTGGGGCAGACTGGGCATTTAGTCTAGATCCGCCCCTGCTCCATATGCCTCACTCTGTCCATGTTGACAGTCAATCTGTTACACATAACTCTGCCTCTGTGTGAGTGTCCATGTCCTCTACTGAGATTGCTTCAGATGAATGAGGTTATTAGGGATGATCTCTGGGCGAGGGTTCCATGTCCTGTGTTGGGAATAACACCAGATGAATGAGGCCATTTATGAATTATGACAGCCGGCGTCGGACGCACTTGGTGAACTTCATATCATGAAGTTTGTTGTCAAACTTCACACCTTCCTGCCAGCCTAATTGTCTGGAGTGGAGACACACTCCCCAGTCCCCATACAATCATACAATCCTTCAACTGCAAGTCACTGGCTCTTTCCATTTTTCTCACACACGTGCACACGGGCGCACACACACACACACACACACACACACACACACACACACACACACACACACACACACACACACACACACACACACACACACACACACACACGGGCGGATTGGCACATATTTTCCCACCGGGACAATTTTGCCTTTGCCAGGCCACCCTGGGGGGGCAGCTGGTTAACCAGATGTAACTCTTTGAGAGCGTAAAAATGAAACCAAATGGACCCTTGCGGGTCCATTTTTACACCCTCAAGAGTTAAAATATTCATCATGTGAATTAGCCCAACTTGGTCTACACAACTAGAGAATGTAGAAGATTAATGGTCATTTTGATCTGTATGTTCCAGGCGAGCATCTAGCGCATTCTAGTGCATTTTGGAAGTGCCACTAGTGCATTTTGGATCTTGTCCAGGCCACTAGGTGGCGCAGGCCACCGGGAAAACTCCCTGTACTCCAGATGGCCAATCCGCCCCTGCGCACACACACACACACACACACGCACACACACACACACACACACACACACACACACACACACACACACACACACACACACACACACACACACACACACACACACACACACACGCACACACACACAGCGCTGCCGCTAAGCCATGTGTTGGCCAGTCCTCAGTGGCCTCATTCTCGGCTCACATTCCCAGTTAGTGGAGAGTGATATCCCATTGCCTCAGTCAGCTGTGTGCGTGTGTCTCTGTTTGTGTGTGTGTGTGAGCACGTCGTACTGTACATGTGGCCAATTGACCTCAAAGGCAAAGCCACCTCTCATAATAGCTCACTCTAGCTACAGTTACTGTACTATTACCATCCTGCTCTTTTCTGCAGTGAAAGTTCCTTTGTGAGAAACGCTCTTTCTACATTGATCAGACCAGTCAGTCAGTCAGCCAGGGACGGATCTAGAGGGAGGGGGGCAGGGGTGGGCAGTGCCCACCCAAACGTGCATCCTGCCCACTCAAAGAAGGTGGTCCAGGTTGTCCCCAGCTAAATGGTGGAAAGTTGGTTAAACCAGATGTAACTCTTTGAGAGCGTAAACATGAAACCAAATGGACCCTTGCGGGCCCATTTGGTTAAGAGTTAAAATATTCATCATGTGAATTAGCCAAAGTCTACCCAACTAGAGAATGTAGCAGATTAATGGTCATTTTGATCTGTATGCTTTTTGTGTGTGTGTTTTGTTTCCCAAATCCAGCCTGGAATTGTGGACAAAAGCAAAATAAAATCTTTAGTTTTGGGGTCTGTGGGGCTGAAATGTCCTCAAATGTTGGTCCGTGGCTCAAATGCCGGATAAACAGTGGGCCCTGGTGTCAAAAAGGTTGAAAGCCACTGCTTCATATGAAAAACTTGTCAACCTTCCAGCCCACCCTAGTAGGGCTGGCTGAATCCGGCCCTGCAGTCAGCTTTATGAGTGGGGAAGTGGTTGATGTACAACACAATCACAATGCTTCATGCATCAGGCACATGAGCTTGAGGAGCAGATGGTTTAACCTTTTGGGATGATGTTGAAAAATAGCAGATCTACAAGCTCATATCGCGCCACTCGGTGGCGCGATATGAGCTTGTAGATCTGCTATTTTGAAAAATTGTGAAAATGTGGTGCACATCTTTGAAAACATTATTTGGAGTTAAACATTTTTAACTCAAATCTTTGCTTCTGGGGGATCCCGAGAACAACATGTTTTTAGATGAGGTTCTGCAACTAAATAATAGATATTTCTCGGGGTCCTTCCTATGAAATATGTATATATACATCACTAACACAGAGAGTTTTTTTTTCCCCAGAAAAACTAGAACCTCGCGCCAGGGATTAGAATTTAGTGTCGCAAACTAGAATTTAGTGTCATGGACTAGAATCTAGTGTCAGGAACTAGAATCTAGTGTCAGAAACTGGAATCTAACTTCAGAAACTACAGTCTACTGAGAGGAACTAGAATCTACCGTGGGGGACTAGAATCTGGCATCAGAAACTAGAATCTGATCAGGACACAATGGGTTAAGCATGCGGCAACACTGGCACACAACAACGCAAATCATGACTTATGCCTCGCCAGTGTTGATTTTGACAGCAGATATAGGTGACTTTCATTGGAGTCACGGCGAAAGTGTCAGTCTAGTTTTAGTTGACAAAATCTGATTTGATTTAGTCTAATGAAATGTATTTTGGTGGGCCTTGATTGTTGTCGTAATGACAGGTTTTACACTTGCTGAAAATAGCAGGCAGCTCTACAAAGCACAGATGGATCTGCTATTTTGAGCTTTCAAACAAGTGTAAAATGACTTACACTGGATCTCTACTCCACTAGTCCCTTCCTACTGTTTTTAAGTTTTTTAGTCAATGAAAATGGTTCATCAAACGATCATTAGTTTGTAATTTGTCAGTGCAACGAGATCAACCCTGATCCCTTCCCTACTCTTCCCTATGTCCTCATACAGGATTACATTGAAACGGAGCGGCTGCTGAGCAACGACAACGTCAACCAGGAAGCGCTGCTCTCCTACGCGCGCGAGGCGGCCGACTTTGGCACCAACTATCAGCTCCCTTCCCTGGACTTCGCCATCAACCACAACGGGCAGCCGGACGTGGCCATGTTTGACTTCACCTGCATGTACGCCTCGGAGAACGCTGCTCTGATCAGGGAGAAGAATGGACACCAGTTACTGGTCTCGCTGGTCGGAGATAGTTTACTGGAGGTACTTATAAGGGTGTGGGTGTGTGCCTGTGTGTGTTTATATAGTGCAGGGATGTCAAACTCAAATACACAGTGGGCCAAAATAGAGAAATTGGTACAGGTTGAGGGCCGGAGCCGCCAGTCTGTGTTTCAATACGTGGCCACCGGTTCACGGGGATGTCCCAGGCAAACAGCAAAAAAGTTAATTTCCTTCAAAAATCAGTGTCCCTTAATAGCAGGAAAAACTGAAAATGCATTATTAAAGGTAGGGGAAGTGATTTCACTTTTGTCAGATATCACCCCCCCAAAAAAAAAATCTGTTAAAATGCTCTATTATAAGGTGTGCAGACCATATATGGAGTTTCCCCCTCCCCCACGTTAGCAGAGGAGCTAATAAAAGTTCCCCAGGTGGTGGGTGAATTCTCCTCCAATCAGGATCGAGCAGCAGGTTCACATAGGGTGCGTTCCGATACCACATTTTTAACACTCGCTCACTCCCCTCGCGTCCTCCACTCGCCACCTTAGCTCCGCCCCCAGCGAGGAGGAGTGGAGGAGATGCGAGGACAGAGTGGTCAAGTGGATTTGACATGAGATTCGGAATGTACTCAAGATGTCATTTTAAAGCGACGGCACGTCCGCGATTGCTTATGACGTTCATTACTTCAATTCAATTCAATGGGCTTTATTGGCATTGGAAAACACATGTTTACATTGCCAAAGCAAAGGTGGAAAAATATACTGTGCACACAGCTGGATCAGCTGGAACATAGAGCCCTGCGCCTTCTGTGGTACAGTAGGCTGTATAAATGCAAGATAAACAATTCATCAATGCTGCCCACGTCCTTCACAGTTTCACTTATATTATTAGATTGTGAAGGAAATGCGACATGCCCGCAGCTCACGTCACCCCCCCCCCCCCCCCCCCCCCCCCCTACACAGTCCCGCAACACAGCACTGCTGCATTGTAAATGATAGCCTACTATAATAACAGTGATTAGGACGGTAGTCTCTCTGACTTGTAGTTCAGTCCACATATGAATAAATACGTTTTCATTTCCCTCATTCATAGCAGTGCATTCAGGAATGGAATTAGGTTTGTGTGGAAGATGAAATGTATATAATATAATTTATATAGCTTTTATTTATTATCCTTATATCACATATCATGATACAATAAAGCCACAGCCATTGCCTTGTTGTTGTCATTTCACTTTATATATGTAGGCTGCTTTATCATTCTGAGGGTCTATTATTTCAGCGAAAATGTGTCTTCAACAAACATGAAAAAGTGTAATGTGTGTCGTGCGTACGAGCGGTCAGCTGCAGCACTAGTGGGGGGGGGGGTATCGGGTTTCAAGCAGTGTTGTCTGAGCGCGTCTCCACATGTGGAGTGGAGGAGGAGGAGGAGGAGGAGGAGGGCTTATGTCACTGGAGAAGGAAAAAAACGTGTACACGTGATGCGGACATCCGCCGAGAGGAGACGAAATGCTGCATCGAGGGAACACTCGACTTATCCTCGCTCTATGTGGCCTCAGAAGCCTCCTCGACTCCTCCACTCGCCTCCACTCGTCTCCTCGATGAGAATCGGAACGTCAACCATTTCCGGTTCACGGCTGAAATGACCCCGAGGAACCGAGTGGGAGTGAGCGAGTGGCCGAGATTTCGGGTATCGGAACGCACCCTTAGTGTAGCTACTCTTGGGGGGCCCCTAGTGCACCAGGCTGGTACTACACCATGAATTTCAAATCACTTACCCTACCTTTAAAGCTGCAGTTTCAGGTTCTGTGATCTTCACATAGTAAAATCAATTGAGTTGACACAATTTAGTTGAGTTACATTCATTTCTTATTATGTATACCAGAGGGCCAGTTCTAATAGTATTTAAATATCATCCCGCAGGCCGAAGATAATTCATTCATGGGCCTGATTTGTCCCCCGGGCCTTGAGTTTGACATATGTGATATAGTGGGTATGCACTGTGACATCATCATACCTAGAGGTTATGCAAGAACACCTAAGTGGGGAAAAAATCTTGCCAATTACCAATAGCGATAATATATCGGCACAACCGATGTATCGGTTGGGCTCCACCTTCTAAGTAGGAAAGTGCTCTTGTAGCGTATTGTGCAAGTGTGCATTTTTGTGGGCTTGTGCTGTTTATTAATGTTACTAATGTGTTCTGTGTCTTTTTCCGCTGATGGTTGTGTTCTGCACTTGCAGCCTTTCTGGCCCATGGGAACCGGCTGTGCCAGGGGTTTCTTGGCAGCCTTCGACACAGCTTGGATGGTGAGGGGCTGGGCACAGGGCCGGACCCCTCTGGAGATACTGGCCGAGAGGTAGGGGTGTGTGTGTGTGTGTGTGTGTGTGTGTGTGTGTGTGTGTGTGTGTGTGTGTGTGTGTGTGTGTGTGTGTGTGTGTGTGTGTGTGTGTGTGTGTGTGTGTGTGTGTGTGTGTGTGTGTGTGTGTGTGTGTGTGTGTGTGTGTGTGTGTGTGTGTGTGTGTGTGTGTGTGTGTGTGTGTGTGTGTGTGTGTGTGTGTGTGTGTGTGGGGATGGGGGGTTAATAGGGAATTTAAGTTTCCGAGACTAGGCCTTGGACACGACGAGAACAGTAGGCGTGGTCCGTCGCAGTTGCAACAGAAGCCCAACATAGTTAAGAAAGCAGGCGACACCGGCGGGATCCACCTCTTGGGCACAGAGGCACAGTAATGGTTAAAGGGGAATTCCACCCATTTTCATTTTTTTTTCTGAGAGCGTACAATTTGGTTCCATTTGTACACTCTCAGAAAAAATGAAGCGTCTAATAAAGAAATCCATTAACATGGTGAAAATACATCTTGATGTCGTCAAGATGTTTCACCATGTTAGTGGTTTTCTTCAGACCTCCATTTCTTGGGAATACAGAATGGGGGAACTTTTTCATCATGTCCACCCAGCACCTCTAGGGTATACTAATGACATATTAGAATGTTGAAAATGGGTGGAGTTTCCCTTTAAGGATATCATCCAAGTATTTCCAAGAAGGCTGGAGTGGAAAGTAAAAAAAAAAGACAGAAAAAAACCCTTATTATTATTTTTGTAATGTTTGTGTTTTGTCCTTCCCCAGGGAGAGTCTGTACCGCCTGTTGCCTCAGACCACCCCAGAGAACATCAGCAAGAACTTTGAGCACTACACCATTGATCCTGCTACCCGCTACCCCAACCTCAACTCTAGCTGCGTACGCCCACACCAGGTCAGTCTAATGGATGTTCCAGTAGGTACTGTGCAGAGCCTTATAGGGGAGAGTTGCGATATTCCCCTTCACTCCTATGCGCCAGGTCGCTCGCGCTGCTGGAGGAGCATAGAGCCAACAGCACCCCATTCACACACACTGCTAGCAACTGACAATCACGCGATACGGGGGCAATCTCGCGAGACTGCCTGCGAGGCTGCTCTGAGTGCAATGTAGCAGTAGGAGTATGCAGAAATGCGTTGGACTCAGATATTTAATTCAGCTTTAATGCCTTTAAAACCCTTGTTTTTTAATAGTACAACATAAACATTACATAGACTGTAGTCGTGACTAAACTTTACTTTAAAACAGTTGTCATTTTGCATACATACCTAAAATAGCTATTATTTGCGGCGCTCTCGTTGAAAACATTGAATTCCCAACTGCAGTTAGGACTCAGAGAGGCTCTGTATAGTCACGTGACTGGTTCCTGACCCTTCAATATTGTAACTCTCCTACTAGAAGGCTCTCGTATTGTGTATGCAGTTTGTTGTTAAAGCTCTGCTGACACGCCCTGTGGGGAGATAGTAAGTTGGCCAATCAAATTAGTAAAGTTCATTGATGGTCTCAATTAGGGAATGCAAAGTTAAACAATAAGATTCATCCTGCCTCTATGTTTTTACAGTACATACTTGCTTCATACTTGCCCAAATTTGCATTCTATTTTTTTATTTTTTCTTGAATGTGTTAGTTACAATTAAAAAGATTCTATGTGTTTAGAGTAACTGTTGCATCATTGCAATTTTGCCGTCTCTCTCGCTCTATCGCTCTCTCACACACACAAGGTAATACGCCCAACTGCAGTACATTTCAAAACACGAGGCAACCCTACCATAACTGTGGTACATTTCAAAGCACAACGAGGCAACGCAAACATAACTGTGGTACATTATTTCAAAACACAACGAGGCAACACTACCATAACTGTGGTACATTTCAAAACACAACGAGGCAACACTACCATAACTGTGGTACATTTCTACAATGTGTTCTACAATGTAAATAAAGGAGTTGTGGCCGGGGCATGTCAGCAGGTCTTTACTGTTTGTGTGCTGTGCCTCTGAGGTTTCCACTTATATCTTCTGCCTATGACACTCCCCTCATCTCCTTTTCCCCCAGGTGCGGCATCTCTTCATAGACGGTCAGCAGAACTCATGTCTTTCTGTAAGCGGAGGCCCCACCCATAGATCGGTCAACCTGGCCAGAAAAGGTGAGATCCTTGGCCCCTCCGTTAACAACATTATTGTTTATATCATATGTGGGCATTATGCGGCCCGGGGCCAAATGCGACCCTTTAGCTGACTCTGACCGGCCCGTGAAAGGGTATTGTGGTTTTCAACCAGTGGTCCGGGGACCACCAGTGGTCTTTGAGAGAGTTCCAAGTTAAATATGGAAAGCTGGTTAACCAGATGTAACTCTTTGAGTTCAGAACTCCTGTCTTTCTGTAAGCGGAGGCCCCACCCATACAGTAGATCGGTCAACCTGGCCACAAAAGGGTTAAAATATTCATCATGTGAATTAGCCCAAGTCTACACAGCTAGAGAATGTAGAAGATTAATGGTCATTTTGATCTGCAGTAGTCTGTAGTTTGGGTCTGTGGGCTAAAATGTCATCAAATGGTGGTCCTCTCTGGCTCAAATACTGAATAAATAGAGGGCCCTGGTGTCAAAATGGTTGGTCTTACTCTTTTAACTTGAAATTAAATTAATATTACGCAGACTTTAGTTCAGCCTTTAGTCTTGGCCCTCCATAATATTTTATGTATCTCATTTGGCCCCTTGGGAAAAATAATTGCCCACCCCTGTTTTATACTGTCTTTGATGCGGATGGAGTGATCTCTGCTGGGGCTTATAAGTAAAAGGTGGTAGGTGACTACTAACAGTCTGATGGCTCATAGGTGAATTAGGCTGACTGAATGGACTCAGACGGTAGATTAGACAGAGTGGTGTCATAAGAGGATTAGCCAGAAGCTGTTCAGTCATCGCTGTATCACTGCCTCAAATCCTGATGATGTTTCATGCCCAGTCCACTGAGTCCAGTCCCCCAAAAACAAATATGACACACACACACACACACACACACACACACACACACACACACACACACACACACACACACACACACACACACACACACACACACACACACACACACACACACACACACACACACACACACACACACACACACACACACACACACACACACCTTATTTCTAGTAGTGTTAATACCAGTACGGCAGTAAGTTCTGTCAACTTCGTTGTCCATGAAAGGATCTTGTCATGCTATATTATTATCACCTAAAACAGGGGTTTTCAACAGGTGGTCCTTGAGAGGGTTCCAGGTGGTCCCCAGCTAAGTTGTGTAGCCAGATGTAACTCTGGGGAACATAAAAATGAAACCAAATGGACCCGTCATGGTCCATTTGGTTTAATTTTTACCCTCTCAAGAGTTAAAATATTCATCATGCAAATTAGTCCAAGTGTACACAACTAGAAGGGTAATGGTGGAGAGAAACAAAAGAAATCTTTAGCTGGGGGTCTGTGGGGCTATGTCCTCAAATGGTGGTCCGTGGCTCAAATGCTGAATAAACGGTGGGCCCTGGGATAAAAAATGTTGAAAACCCCTGACCTAAAAGCCTCCAAGAACAAGATGATAGTGTAGTATGGTATCGTCCTCTTGTTCTTGGAGGCTTTTATGAGTTATAGCAGTATTCCACCATTTTGATACCAGGACCCACTATTTGTTCAGCATTTGAGCCACGGACCACCGTTTTGAAGAGGTCCGTCTCTCAGACCAAAACTAAAGACTTTTTGTTTGTTTTTTCTTCCATAATTCCATGCTGTATTTTGGAAAAAATAACAGTCCAGGTGTCATAATAATTCTAAATTTTCTAATTGTACAGATCCTTGAGATTTAAGTAAAAATGTTTAGCTATTTAAATCTTGGGAGTGTAAAATCAAATCAAATGCACCTGTATTAAAGGAGTTAAATATTGAAGGGTCCAAATGGTTACTCCATAATTTAGCTAGCCAAAAGTAGTGCATCTCACCTTGCTTCACGTTTAATAAATAATTGGTGCTTGTACTTTGATAGGATTATGCAATCCACAATATTGTCCCGTCAGCGTCATCCTCTCGTAATGAATGGGCGAACAGCCCGACCGAAACATGAACCCTAATATCACAGCCACTGGCCAACACGCCTCAGTCCAGACAATGCATACGGATCACATTTCACTACATTAAGGTCAAAGATGATGCTTGACAAAGACGTGTGATCTGTACGAGGGTTGTGTTAGACGACACTCTGTATGAGTGTTGTTTTCTTAACCACAACCAGCCATCCGGCCACATTTAATTTGCTCACTTTCAGCCCCAGAGCTGAACGTTCTTTTCCATTATTCAACATTTTTTCCACCCTTCATTTTATGGATCTTCACAACTTGGACCCTGCATTTTTTTTAAATTCTGGATTGTGACCCAAAGTGGGGCCATGGGAAGGTGCCATTAACATGGGGTTGTGGTACCAAACACATACCAAATATCGTTCAAGCTTTCAACCTGTTGCATGGCAAACTTTAGATTTGTTGTTTTCGCTGAAAGTTTTTAATCGTACATACAGGTTAACACTACATCTCGTTGATAAGATGCCTTTTTTCTTTACAGAGTCAGAGGTGCGTCCAGGCCGCTTGTTGATCTGGTGTCAGAAACAGACGCAAGGTTACAGAGGAGTACAAATCTACAACCTCACGTCCTCATGGAAGAATGGGCTGGCCTTCTGTGCTATCATACACCGCCAGAGGCCTGAGCTGATGTAAGTGTGTGTGTGTGGTGCGGAAAATTGTCTGCATATTGACAGTTACTGCTAGAGTGGGTCTATTAAATCTAACATGGATTGTATTATTAATCATATGTAATGTTGGGTGACTAATACTGACTAACATACTGTAGCTGTCGATCACAAACCTTGTATATCCTGTCCACAATCATTACTTTTCAGGAAACCGGAGCGATCATAATGACATCATTTAATCACAGGCTTTTGTTAATACTTTCATCGGTTACCGTACATGTTCATAAAATGAAGAGAGGCTTATGAAATAACTTATTAGAAATAAACGCAAAAATAGTGTATTTTTTACACTATATAATGCAATGTGACACTGCGTGAGCTTTTGTAACACTGCGGACACTGATTGGTGGGAAGGTTTCTGAACTACTGAACTACTCGCAGCCATCTTATGATCATTAATGAGTTATTAAACAAAGATAACGTTGACAGTGGGTGACAGGTTCCTTAGTGCCTTATCAAACTAAAATGACAGCATTTCTGAACACACACAACACATTGCACATATATCGTGCAATCTTCCCAAATGTCATGTGGTTAGCTGCTTTATCTTCATGCATCTTTGAGCTGAGTTACAGGTTTTCATGCTACCTTTTTAAAATGGAACACTCAAGCGTGGTACCACAGATGTTACTCACGCGGTTGCTTCTGCAAAAAGAACAGCAATGGAAAGCACAGCGGGGATTTGTTCATTGCTCTTTCATTTATCTACAACGTTAGGGCAGGGCAGAGGTAACGCTACACAGGCATCAAACCTTTGACATGATTATGGTCTCCTTTATGCATGACTCTTCATGTGAAAGGAAGATCGGGGAGTAAACCGGATGATGCAGGGGCGGATCTAGGCATGGGCATAGGCCCAGTCTGCCCCACCAAACACGATAGCATGCAAAACAACCTAAGATATTTCAAATTAAAGTGCTTATAATTAAAATGGTTTCAAACACTACTACTGCTACTAACTACAGTTGTGGCACCACTAACAGCATTTCATCATTGAAAACAGAAAACTCAGACCTTTAGCTTTATGCATGCTTCAACAACAACTGATGTTAATATTGATGCTTAATTCCCAAATAAAAGTCATGTAACCAAAAATGGTATGGGTGCGGCATCATCGCCCGTGTCGCTTCGCGCCACGGGCGATGAAGCCGCCCCCATACCATTTTCTCCTGCCCCCCCAATTGGGAAATGTTACATCTGCCCCTGGGATGATGTAATAACCTCTATATTCATAGCTCTAATTTCCTCTCGCCTCATTTTTCCCCCTCCTCCTCAGTGACTACGAGTCTCTGAACGAGGACGACGTGGCGGGGAACAACCAGCTGGCGTTTGACGTGGCGGAGCGCGAGTTTGGCGTCCAGCCGGTGACCACGGGAAAGGAGATGGCCGTGGAAGGGGACCCCGACAAACTGCTCATGGTCCTCTACCTCTCCAGGCTGCACGAGGCCTTCAGGAACTCACCGGTTCAAAAAAATGGTTAGACACCCCTCCCCCCTAAAAATAGACAAGTGGGCAGCTAAGAATAGAATCAGTAGCTGAACACGGTAGCTATTACGGGAGTTTTGAATGTACGTTAGGCTTAGACAAAAGTAATAGAGGTGCCCTGCTGTATATCTTCTTGAATGATTCAGGAAGCAACAGGAGCAGGTGTTGCTTACTGGCAGAACAGCGATTTAAAATGGCTTTGGCGTCATAAATCGTTGACGCAGCTGTGGGCCTTTAGAGGGGGGTGTCAGGTTTACTGACACAGCGACGCCTGTTTACTAGTTCAGTTGTCATCTTGATTTCACAAATGCTATTTTGACATGATTCATCATGTTTTTATTTGAAATTTCCACAAATTATCGTCTGGCACCGCTGCATCCAGATAGTTCACACACACAAGACAAGTATTGGCTGCTGTTGATGATAATTGTTGAAGGAATCGAAGCCAAGGAAGATTTGAATATACCCCAGAGTGTTAGAGGATTCGTATTTGAAATGACTGCGGTGCAGGAACTATTTTGTCCATTCGGTGGCATAGGGTTACATATTGTGCAACCTCACTCGGTGGTCAGTGTCATGCATGGAATGTGGGCTGTGTCTGTAGAACCCGTATCCATTCCCAACACATTAAGCCCTGTTTTCAGCCACATTACAGCAGCCTCAGTAATTTCATGTTACACTTAACCATGGACCTCTGTGTCACCCACGTGTCTGTGACCGGGGCGGAGGAAATGATTTACTCCGTTTTACTGGGAATTCCTCTCTTGGCAGAAATGTGATTGCATAAGAGTTGGAGGGTTTCTCCAGTGTTGCCAACTTGGCGCATTTGTCGCTATATTTAGCTTTTTTCCAGAACCCCCTAGCGCCAAAATTAGTGAAAAACTCCTGGCGGAAAATCTGGTGCTTTTTTGCTGGTGAGTTGGGGGCGAAATTGGTTGACAGGCACCAGAGATAAAACCATCGTTTTTCACCATTTTTCCTCCTATGATAGAGTCCTCCTTCCTTCCTAGAAAGGACCATTGGTAACCAAATGGACCTTTTTAGATCTGTAACTCTTGAGATCGTAAAATGAAACCAATCGGACCCTTTCCGGTCCATTTAGCTTCATTTTACCATATACCATGTCAAACCATATACCATACGTATTTAACCATCTGAATGACCTAATTCTCAAGAATCTACACATTTAAAAAATTTAGAAGATTTGCTATTTTGACCAACATTTTGTCAGTTATTTCTCCTAACATTAGGCTGAGAGACTAATCTCAACATCAAACGGTGGTCCCCTGTGGCTAAAATGCAGAATAAACAGTGGGCCCTGGTATGAAAATGGTTGAAAACCCACTGCTCTGGCGCATTCTACTGTAGTGCATTTTGGAAGAGCCACTAGTGCATTTTGGATTTTGGCAGTTGGCAACACTGGGTTTCTCAGCAGTTCAAAGTGTACGGCGTTTCATAGCATTCTGCTTCCTTGCCAATGTTTTTGTGTCACCTCAACTACAATAAAGGTTAATTACAAGCCATGGTTCAATCAGGGCTGAGTTCAGGTAGACGGCACTTTGTCTGGAGTGTTCATATCAGATTGTACAGACAGTATCCGTTTGATTATTAATTGGTGTCATAAAGGATAAATGAAAATGAATGTCATGGAATCTTTTAATTGTGATTACTAACTTATCTTTACTGGGTTCTAGGTTCAAGGGAGGCGGATGAGAACAGTGAGGATTATTCATCTAAACTGAACAACCAGCCCAGAAAGAGGATAACAAAGGTACAGTAAAAGTCATTTTTAATTAATTCACCTCATTATATCAATCTGCCTGGCTTTTCCTTTATTTCTAGCATTGCCTTTTCTAACCAAGGCCTTTCTATTCATCCAACAGTATTCATTATTCAACACTATTCACTCACAGCCAAATCTTGTGATTAGATTAGGTAAAGCTAACAGTGAGATCATGACTTGTTTTGTGATATCCATGTTATCTAATCATTAACATTCCATGGGTGCTGTTTTTTTCAACCTCATGGATGCTGATATGATTGTTGACAGGCAGGAGTTTATATTGTAGTGTGAAATGAATGGATTGTTTGTGCAGGGTTGGGGAGTAACAGATTACATGTAGTGGGATTACATTATAATGAGATTCCAGAAAACAGTAATGCCTTAAAGTACATTTTAAAAATGTGTAATCGGGATTACAACAGCAGGTGCATCCTCCTAGATTACATTCTCACCATCCGCTTATCAATTTTATGGCTACAAATGGGATAAAACACCAAACAATAAAAAAATCAGTGGAACTAAAGTGTGATTCTTGACTGTTTATGGTATGTAATTAAAGAGTTTTGCTTAAAAGTAATCCAAAAGTAACTGATTTTTTTTTAAATTGGGTAATCCGGATTACGTTAGTAAGTAACTCGTAACCGTGGTAGTGGATTACTTTTTAAAATAAACCTTCCCAACCCTTATTATTTGCGTGTTAATTTCTCTGGCTGTCTCACTGTGTGCACAGGATGACAAGCAGCTAGAAGACGATTCCAACAAGAGACGACGGAGAGCAAACCATTACCTCACCGAGGTTAGACACACATTGCATTAAAACAAAAGTTTCTGGCACTACATTACATTACCTAGTTTCGGACACTACTGTGTATTCTACTTTGACACTAGCTTCTAGTTTCTGACACGAGATTCTAGTTTCCAACAATAGAAACTAGAATGTAGCATCGGAGACTAGAATCTAACATGACATTCTAGTTTCTGATGCTACGTTCTAGTTGCTAACACTACATTCTAGTTTCCAACACTACATTCTAGTTTCTGATGCTACATTCTAGTTTCTAACACTACATTCTAGTTTCTGATGCTACATTCTAGTTTCTAACACTACATTCTAGTTTCTGATGCTACATTCTAGTTTCTAACACTACATTCTAGTTTCTGATGCTACATTCTAGTTTCTGATGCTACATTCTAGTTTCTGATGCTACATTCTAGTTTCCAACACTACATTCTAGTTTCCAACACTACATTCTAGTTTCTAACACTACATTCTAACACTACATTCTAGTTTCTAACACTACATTCTAGTTTCTGATGCTACATTCTAGTTTCTGATGCTACATTCTAGTTTCTGATGCTACATTCTAGTTTCTGATGCTACATTCTAGTTTCTAACACTACATTCTAGTTTCTGATGCTACATTCTAGTTTCTAACACTACATTCTAGTTTCCAATGCAAGATTCTAGTTTTTGACACTAGATTCTAGTTTTTCTGAAAAAAATCTATGTTCCTGTGTCTACATATTTCTGCAGACCCCCATCTGAAAATGTTGTTCTCGGGATCCCTCAGAAGCAAATTTAAGTTAAAATGTTTGTTTCTGAAATAATATATTGAAATATTTGTGCCACATTTTCATGATTTTGCAAAAATAGCAGACCTACAAGCTGGCAGCGCGCCACTCGGTGGCGCGCTGTGAGCTTGTAGATCTGATATTTTTCAATAGCTAAATTACAACAAAATGCGTTCAGTACGGAAAAGGGATAATAGAAAGAAAGTTACCCATGCAACTATGGTTCTATGAATCCCAAATTGCAATGTAAATACGGCATGCTGCAGCCAACAACGTAACCATGCTGGGCCACTCTCTTTTTCTGTGGTCTCACAGCAGTTGTCGTGTCCGAGTGCAGCGCCCCCTGCGGGAGAAGACGGAGACCAGCGGGAGAACAAGGTGCGCTCCATGGCCACCCAGCTGCTGGCCAAGTTCGAAGAGAACGCCTCGACGGCAGCACTGCAGCGCAGCAAGGTGAGACACACACACACGCACACACACACACACACACACACACACACACACACACACACACACACACACACACACTAGGGGTGGGACCATTCACTTACCTCATGATACGATCCAGTATTGATAATTATGGTTCTGAATCGATTTATATTGCAATTCTTAGTTGACTGTGGGGCGGCAATGGCTCAGGGGTAGAGTCACCGGATGGTAACCGCAAGGTTGCCGGTTCGTTCCCAGGCTCCCGCAGAGTTATTGTCGAAGTGTCCTTGAGCAAGACACTGAGCGCCTAACTTCTCCTGATGTGCTAGTAGGTACCTTGCATGGTTTCCACTGCCATAAGTGTATGAATGTGTGTGTGAATGTGATGCACAAGCTATGTAAAGCGCCTTGGATAAAGGTGCTATATAAATGCACCATTTACCATTTGCTGTGCTTTTATTATTTCACCCATTTTCTTTTTTTTTTTTTTCTGAGAGCGTACAAATGGAACCAAATGGACCCTGACGGGTCCATTTGGTTCCATTTGTACGCCCTCAGAAAAGAAAAGGTCCTAAAAGAAACTCAGAAATGAAAAGGTCCTAAAAGAAAAATCATTAACTAACACAACTTGATGATGTCATCATCAAGTAAAATACAGTACAGTAAAATGTTGGAAATGGGCGGAATTCCGAATATGGACCATAACAAGTTCAATCAACTAGAACATTTTAAAGCAATTTTAAACAATATAAATAACAAAGTTCAGTCTTTCTGATATGAACAAATTAATGAATAGGTCTACATAATCATCAAAAAATATCGACTATGAACCTGACTATTCCTTATGGATATCATGGCATTAAGAATTGCGATATATTGGCGGATCGATTTTTTTTTTTTTGGCCCACCCTAACACACACACACACGCATGCGCGCGTGCACACACACGCGCACACACGCGCACGCACACACACACACACACACACACACACACACACACACACACACACACACACACACACACACACACACACACACACACACACACACACACACACACAGAGACCATGTGAAGGAGAGAAGTCCTCCACAGCATCAAGGCTGTCCAACAAGGTGAGGTGCGGAGTCTGCAGACATCTTTATGGGTCCATTTCTTATTTTGTTTCCTACTTTTTTTGCTTTTTTAATGGGATCGGTCTACCATCCTTCAGAGGATTATGATTGAATGGTTTAGGAGAGTTGCCCTCTGCTTTGCTCGCCCGCAAGTAGGCCATGGCCATGGACGTTAAGCACAACACACAAGTTGGGACTCTACTGGGTACAGTTTCAGTTCATTATTATTAATAAAATCAAAAAGCAAAAACCCCAAAAAGCAACATTTTCCATCAATTAAAGCCAAATTCTGTTATTTTTTTTTCCGCTCTAGTAATTTCATGAAGAAATCAAACGAAAGCCCCAAAATTAATAACATTATAAGGTTACTCTTTCTGCCACATATTAATCTCATAATAAGTCTTGTGAGGAGTTATTTTGCCTCACAAGTCGTTATTATTATTTTATAGTTGTACATTTCCTTTCTACTGTCCGTTTACTTTCCGTGTAAATTCTCTTCCTATCCTTTTCCTGTTATCTTTTTTGCTCTTCCGATGATCAATCTTTCCTCTTCTGGCCTGTGCTGTCCTGTCCTTTCTCTCCTCCTCTTGTTTTCCTTTCCTCACTTCGTTCCCACCAGTATGATGAGGAGGACCCATCATCACCCCTTTCCCCTCCACTGAGTCCTGTTTCCACCCCTCCATCCTCTCCCACCCCTGAGGAGGATGAGATAGAAAACCCTCGGTTTGCTAAGCCCAAGGACCTTCCCTCCCCCACTCCTCCCAATCCCTCACGGCCCAAGTGGCAGGTACTGTATGATCCCCGGGTTGAGTTTGCCGTGATCTCAGTTTGCCAGGTTATTATGCATTATTTATAGGGGATTATTTCACTATTACACTTCACATATCTTGTTCTTCTACCCTGTGTCATGTCTTCTGTCCTGTTTTTCCTCTCCTCCTCCTCCTCCTCTGTATTCTCAGCCTTCTATCTATCTTCGCCTGTTGGAAGATCCCAGTGCCGTGGCCCAGTCAGTCAGCCCTGGTGGTTATTCCCCCGAGGTCCCTGATCCTTCGGAGACTTGTTACAGCAGTTGCCCTCCTTCGTCATATTACTCTAAAAGCCCTTTAATCTCGTCCCGATCTCCGAGCCCTAATGACGCTGAACAACTCCACCCGAAACGCACCTCTCGTAACCTCTCGGCAAACAGTTTGTCTGCTCCGTCTCTGACGGGACCAGGATATGAACGTCTGTCTGAGAAAGGGGAAGAAACTGTCGACCAGGTGACCTGGTGCCGCGTTTGTCTGTCTGTGTGTTTGCTGTTCTTAGTTGTCATATGAAACTTACTCTATAAATTGGTATGCACAATTCTCCAACCGCCTATACTGTAGAGCAGGGGAGCCCACATTCTTTTGACTTGAGAGCTACTTCCAAAATGAACGGATACAACAACACCTAGACATCAAAATGTGATTATTCCATTGCTGAAAATAGTTATAAAAAAACATTCCAAGGCCACCTAGAAAGTGGGAGCTTTGAAACAGCGGCGATGGTTACTTACTGTTATCCAGTAAAAACACACATTAAAATGAAAAATGGAAGGGTTTTCTTGTATTTGCTACTACTGATGTCTGAAAAGTATTTAGGGTTTGATTTGGCGGTTCTATATTTTAGAGGACTTTCATGTGATCTGCCTACATAACCTGTGTCATCTACTGGTAGATCACAATCTACCTTTTGGGCACCCCTGCTGTAGCGCAAGTGAGAAACACAACTCTTTTTTTTGTCACTCAAAAGGAATACATTACACCTAGTTGTTGTGAAAGGAGCTACTGGGCTGAGGCATTTACATCGGTCTGATGCATCTGTTGTAACACTTGGAGCTTGTGATTGGAGCGTCACTGCCCATGTTTCATGCTTAGGAATAAGATTGTGAGAACATGCTAGCCCATGTATGACTGCAGAAACATTCCTCTTGAGAAACCGATTTCAAGCTCGCTTTAAGTCGATTTAATACACCGTTGAGCCTTCTGCGCCATTTCTGCTTTAGCCAAGCTGCTTTCATGAATACTCAACACACAAACTATAGTTTTAAATTTAAAGTGTCCATTGATCTAAATAAATACAGCCTATATTCAAAATTTGGTGAAGTTTCAAGGGAACCTTAATTGATTCTGCCCCATGGTTAAATAATGTCCCCTACTACCATGGTGTGAAGTCAGGGACTTGTGGGTCTGGGTTTCTTTTTATTAGGTTTCTTTCAAATGTAATCATGTTACAATTACAATTTAAAACCATGGCCCCAAAGCATCTAGCCTGGGGAAACAACTCCCCCTGCTGGACAACATTCCAAGAAAACATTTCGGCGGGGAGAAGCTGGGTGTCCTCTCGGGCAGAGACGATGAACTCCCAATAAATTCAGGTTCGGAGCGATGTGTGGGCGCTAGAGGTGGGATCAGCGTGAGACTGAAGACATATTGAAGCTGTGCCACATCGCAAATGTAAACATAACCTAGTAAGACTACAACTCCAAAGTCTTATGGAGATTCTTGTCCCCCAGACTGCTGCTGCTTCTGGTTCATCGTTAGAGAGACCAGACAGGTGCGCTTCCTCTGGTTGCTGCCACTAATTTGGGCAGTGGGTGCTAAGCTCTAGGTGCAACTAAACATGGGAATCCACAAAAAGTGGAAGGAGCAGCACACCAAATGAAAAATGCAGGACCAGGCTCAAATCTGATAATCCATTTTAATGAAACACTGACGCGTTTCGGCCGAAGCCTTCATCAGAGTAATCTGAAACAGAGTCTACATTGCTTCATATATAGAATGCAAGTAATCTTCCCCACCTGTGTAGGGGGGAGGTGCTAACTTGGTTACCAATTACATGGTGTAAAGGACAATCATTACATCATTCACAGAACTTCAGAACAATCACAGTTGATGGAATTACCAGTACAATTTCATTTTTCATACAATGGAGATGTAAAGATCAAATACAGACTCAAATACAGAGTAACCACAAGATCAAGCAGAACACACAGCATCCGGTTCTCCACTTGTGGAAATGTACACTATAGAAAGGGTTTGAAAGAAAAGTCATCATTAAGACCCTGTGGTTGCATAGTATTCAGTTCATAAATCCAGTACATTTCTCTTTGAGATAACAATTTTGGAAGATTACCCCCTCTGGTGGTGGGTGTTACATGCTCCAACCCTACAAAGCGTAGGGAGGATGGAGAGCCATGTTGAGCCTCAAGATAATGTTTTGCCATTGCGTAGTCAATGTTGCCTGTGCGTATAGCAGTTTTGTGTTCAGAAATTCTTATTTTTAGGCATCTTTTTGTTTGGCCAACGTACGCTTTGCCACATGGACATGTCAACATATAGACCACATTAGTGGAATTACAGTTGATGAAGCTCTTTTGTTTGTATTTTTTACCTGTCAAAGGATGTGAGAAGAATTTACAATTTGTGGTGTTGTTGCATTGTGCACAGCGTCCACATTTGTAGTTGCCTTTAAGAGACAGCCAAGTAGAACGGTCAGGACTAGATGATGAGGAGTGAACCAGTTTATCTCTGAGAGATGGAGCTCTTCTGTGTGCAAAAAGAGGAGGATTAGTGGTTATATTGTGGAGCATCGGTTCGCTCTGTAATACAGACCAATGGTTTAGAATTATTTGTTTAATCTCTTTGGAGCAATGGTTAAAGTCAGAGACAAAACAGAATCTTGCAGGCTTTACATCTTTTTTGCGTTTTGTGAGTAACTCACTCCTTTGAGTGTGTTGAGCCTGTGTGACAGACTGCTCAAGAATATTACTAGGGTAACCTCTGTGTAGGAAACGATTTTTCATGACGGGGACCTGGTCATTGAAATATTCGAGGGAGGAACAGTTCCGTCTAAGGCGTAGGAACTGTCCTTTAGGTATATTGCGTTTCAAGTGGCTGGGATGGTTTGAGCTAAAATGTAACAGAGTGTTTCTTTCCATAGGTTTTCTATAGATAGTGGTCTGAATTTGGTTGGCCTCATCTTTAAAGATGACTACATCAAGGAAATTCACAGAGGTTGGACTGCTTTCTGCAGTGAACTTCAAGAAAGTAGTGGTTTGATTTAGATAGTTAACAAACTCAGTGAGATTATCATTCTCTGGTTCATAGAAGCATATAATGTCATCAATAAAGCGTTTCCAAAATTTAACACTGGAAAGAAACGGATTTTTGTCACTCAACACATATTCATTTTCCCAATCACCAACCACAATGTTGGCATAGCTCGGGGCAACAGAGGTGCCCATAGCTGTGCCTAATGTTTGCAAATAGAATTTGTTTTCGTGTGTAAAATAATTTTTGGACAACACCAAGTTCAGTAGTTCACAGAGGAAGATGTTGGGGGGAATTTCGGTCTCTGCACGGGTTTGTAGGGCTTTTGCGATTGCTGTCAGGCCAATGTCATTAGGAATACATGTGTACAGACTAGTCACATCTAAGGTAACAAGAAGAGTGTTCGGATTTACCATCATTATCATCAAGCCAGCGGACAAAAGGGGGGTCCATTTGTATTCTAGACAAGGTATATTACAACACAGAAATCACTAATCACCTAGAGCAATCTGGCTCTTATATGTCATTGCAAGCTAATCCTGTAACTGCTATTAAGTCTGAAATTGATAACCTTCTGAAACATGGTCTAGACAACAATTGGATCTCCAAGGGAGAATTTGAATATCTTACTGTTGATTTTCCCATTACACCTGTAATATATGGGCTTCCCAAAGTGCATAAGAACCCCACCAACCCTCCACTGAGGCCCATTATCAGCAGCATTGGTTCTGTCACAGACACACTGTCTAAATTTGTTGATTTTTTTCTTAAGGACATTGTAACAATTCTACCTTCCTATTTAAGGGATACCACTGACCTCCTAAACTGTCTAAATAATTGTGTTGTAAATCCGAACACTCTTCTTGTTACCTTAGATGTGACGAGTCTGTACACATGTATTCCTAATGACATTGGCCTGACAGCAATCGCAAAAGCCCTACAAACCCGTGCAGAGACCGAAATTCCCCCCAACATCTTCCTCTGTGAACTACTGAACTTGGTGTTGTCCAAAAATTATTTTACACACGAAAACAAATTCTATTTGCAAACATTAGGCACAGCTATGGGCACCTCTGTTGCCCCGAGCTATGCCAACATTGTGGTTGGTGATTGGGAAAATGAATATGTGTTGAGTGACAAAAATCCGTTTCTTTCCAGTGTTAAATTTTGGAAACGCTTTATTGATGACATTATATGCTTCTATGAACCAGAGAATGATAATCTCACTGAGTTTGTTAACTATCTAAATCAAACCACTACTTTCTTGAAGTTCACTGCAGAAAGCAGTCCAACCTCTGTGAATTTCCTTGATGTAGTCATCTTTAAAGATGAGGCCAACCAAATTCAGACCACTATCTATAGAAAACCTATGGAAAGAAACACTCTGTTACATTTTAGCTCAAACCATCCCAGCCACTTGAAACGCAATATACCTAAAGGACAGTTCCTACGCCTTAGACGGAACTGTTCCTCCCTCGAATATTTCAATGACCAGGTCCCCGTCATGAAAAATCGTTTCCTACACAGAGGTTACCCTAGTAATATTCTTGAGCAGTCTGTCACACAGGCTCAACACACTCAAAGGAGTGAGTTACTCACAAAACGCAAAAAAGATGTAAAGCCTGCAAGATTCTGTTTTGTCTCTGACTTTAACCATTGCTCCAAAGAGATTAAACAAATAATTCTAAACCATTGGTCTGTATTACAGAGCGAACCGATGCTCCACAATATAACCACTAATCCTCCTCTTTTTGCACACAGAAGAGCTCCATCTCTCAGAGATAAACTGGTTCACTCCTCATCATCTAGTCCTGACCGTTCTACTTGGCTGTCTCTTAAAGGCAACTACAAATGTGGACGCTGTGCACAATGCAACAACACCACAAATTGTAAATTCTTCTCACATCCTTTGACAGGTAAAAAATACAAACAAAAGAGCTTCATCAACTGTAATTCCACTAATGTGGTCTATATGTTGACATGTCCATGTGGCAAAGCGTACGTTGGCCAAACAAAAAAGATGCCTAAAAATAAGAATTTCTGAACACAAAACTGCTATACGCACAGGCAACATTGACTACGCAATGGCAAAACATTATCTTGAGGCTCAACATGGCTCTCCATCCTCCCTACGCTTTGTAGGGTTGGAGCATGTAACACCCACCACCAGAGGGGGTAATCTTCCAAAATTGTTATCTCAAAGAGAAATGTACTGGATTTATGAACTGAATACTATGCAACCACAGGGTCTTAATGATGACTTTTCTTTCAAACCCTTTCTATAGTGTACATTTCCACAAGTGGAGAACCGGATGCTGTGTGTTCTGCTTGATCTTGTGGTTACTCTGTATTTGAGTCTGTATTTGATCTTTACATCTCCATTGTATGAAAAATGAAATCGTACTGGTAATTCCATCAACTGTGATTGTTGTTCTGAAGTTCTGTGAATGATTCAATGATTGTTCTTTACACCATGTAATTGGTAACCAAGCTAGCACCTCCCCCCTACACAGGTGGGGAAGATTACTTGCATTCTATATATGAAGCAATGTAGACTCTGTTTCAGATTACTCTGATGAAGGCTTCGGCCGAAACGCGTCAGTGTTTCATTAAAATGGATTATCAGATTTGAGCCTGGTCCTGCATTTTTCATTTGGTGTGCTGCTCCTTCCACTTTTTGTGGATTCCCATGCTTCTGGTTCATCGTTAGAGAGACCAGACATGGCAATTTGGGAACCCATTGACCAAATAAAGCCAAAAAAAAAACTCAACCTCAACAGCTTTGATGCCAAAGGTGCTACCCTTCTTAACATTTAGCCTTTCGATTTAAACTCTAGTTCTCAGGCGAGAGGGGGAGAATGCTTTCATTCAGACATTATTTTCTGTGCCGATTTTGATGAGACGTGAGATTCAATTTCTGTGAAGTAAGCTGTCCATTTGGCAGTCCTTTTTTCCCATTCTTACCTCCCTTCCTTTTCATTCCTTTTCCTTTCCCTCCAGGCTAAACCCCGGTGTTTGTCAGCTAAAGAATTCAGTAGGAGGAGTATAAAAGATAGAGCTGTACTCCTCTGCTCCATGTTCCCTGACTCTGACAACCCCTCTGTCCCTGGCCGACTCTCTCCTCTTCCTCTCTCTCCTACACTACCGCTGGTAAATCTTACCTGCCTCCCTTCCCTTTGGCTTTGGCTTTTTGGGTGTGGTGTATAGCAGGGGGTTTTCAACCTTTTTGATACCAGGGACCACCATTTATTAAGCATTTGAGCCACGGACCACCATTTGATCACATTTTCACACCAAAGACCCAAAATTAAAGAATTCTTTTGGTTTTGTCCAGTGTCCACAATTCCAGGCTGTATTTTGCCAACAAAACAGGGTAAACTTCTTAATTAAGTGGTGCTAATTCAGATGATGAATAATTTAACTCTTGAGAGTGTAAAAATGAAACCAAATGGACCCGCAAGGGTCCATTTTTACGTTCTCAAGAGTTACATCTGGTTAACCAACTTTCCATTATTTAGCCTGGGGACCACCTGGAACCTTCTCAAGGACCACTGGTGGTCCCCGGACCACCTGTTGAAAACCCCTGGTGTATAGCGTGGAGGCAATTAGCCCAGTCTTAATCCATGTATTTACAATTAGTGATTGATTGCCAGTCTGAGCACATGGCAGTGGATAGAATTGTTGTTTGAGGTTGTTTTCTGTTGTTGCACTAGTACCAACTTGGTCGGTAGCGCAACAATGTGTAACAGCTGGTGCTAATGAATTTGTTTATGCGCAACAGCTCATAAACGGCTCTATTCCAAAACCAGGCAGCTTATGCAATGTAGTCTAAAATGTGTTGGGTTGTTGTTTTGAAAGATCCTGTGGTTTGCGCTCATGATTTTGAGATTCATTACATTGAGTCTCATAAAGCCAGCCATTCGCATAGAGCAGGGGTTTTCAACAGGTGGTCCGGGGACCACCAGTGGTCCTTGAGAGGGTTCCAGGTGGTCCCCAGCTAAGTTGGTTAACCAGATGTAACTCTTGAGAACGTAAAAATGAAACCAAATGGACCCTTGCGGGTCCATTTGGTTTCATTTTTACACCCTCAAGAGTTAAAATATTCATCACGTGAATTAGCCCCAAGTCTACACAACTAGAGAATGTAGAAGATTAATGGTCATTTTGATCTGTAGGTTTGGCTGTTTTGTTTCCCCAAATCCAGCCTGGAATTGTGGACAAAAGCAAAGGAAATGTTTAGTTTTGGGGTCTGTGGGGCTAAAAATGACCTCAAATGGTGGTCCGTGGCACAAATGCTGAATAAATGGTGGTCCCTGGTGTCAAAAAGGTTGAAGACCCCTGGCATAGAGTAATGTTGGCCTACTGTAGTCAGGCAACGCATTGCATGACTTTCTTGTAGCCCATGCAGTAAGTCTTTGCGTTTGTGTGTGCAGAAGTTCCTCTTTCTCTTGCTGTGTTGCCAGGTTTGCAACAGAAACAAACGTCCAGGTCTGTGTAGATCAGTACAAATTAAAATGGCTGATCTACAAGCTCACAGTGACACATTGTGAGGTTTTGAATATTTTAGTAAAATATTTTACTGAAAAAGGCACACAGTATTTTTCAGATGGTTGTCTGTGGAAGATTAGATATTAGTCTGGGATTCCTTGATGGGAAGAAATGTGGGACACAGTGTGAAAACACTGCTTTAAACTTTAGTAAGTAATCTCAAACATGCAACTACTGTACACTTTAGAAACAAGACCAAAAAGAAACATGAACCAGCAATTACCTATAATTTATTTGTAAGTCTTATAATAAGCAGGCATGGCAAGACTGCATGAAAGGAGGCATGAGTGTGTGTGCTTTGGTTCCGGTCCCAACCAGTGCCTTGGTGAGGAAACTTGTGGATTAAATGATGACCAATCATTTAACAATCATTTTTAGTAGCGTAGTTTGCGTTTATCCCAATTAACACCTAATCCCCAGCCTCGTTTCATTTGGATGTTAACTTTCTTTCTTTTTTCACCCTTTTACTGTACTCCACCCTGTCTTCTAGATCTAACTGTGTCCTTAAATGTCTCTTCCTCCATCTAGGCAGAACTATCCATCTCTGCCCCTCTCCCCTCTCCCTCCTCATCTATCAGGGTCAGCCCTGTGATCCACCCTGTCCCGGAACCCTCAACCCACACCTGTTTCTCAGCCTTCGTCCCTAACTCTCCTGAGCCCAAAGACGAGGGCGAGAAAACGTCCTCCACTGCTCTCTCCTCTCCTCCCTCCTCTGACTCTCACTGTGAGAAGTCACACCAAGTCTCCACTCTTCTCCTTCCTTCTCCCCTCATGTGCAACAACAACAAAACCTCCTCCTCCTCTCGGCTCTCCTCGTCTATTTCCGAGGAGAGGAGCAAGCGCGTTTCTTCTCCCTCTTCTGACTGTGAAAACGGACGCAGAGACGTCTCTCCTCTCCTCCCCGCTCCTGGGACAGAAAATGAACCGTGTGCGAAATTATCCCCCGCCGCGTCTGCCCCTCCGACGTACAGGAACCTGCCAAAGAAAGCGGACGACTGTACTCGGAATAAGGCTCAGGTCAAAAGTGAGACAAAACAGGAGAAAGTCCTTGAAAAGACTCAAAAACAACAAATGAATAATGATGACGATGCACTTCAGAATGAAATCGAACACCAGAAGGTAAAACGTGCTACCTGAGTGACATCATGTATGTTACACTTTCATGTCGGTAGGCTAGCAGGTGAATTAACCACGTGCAGTATGTGAAACTGTAGTTGGATGACCACAAATACGTAATAGCTTGATGTCATTGTTTTATGCACTGATGTTACAATCCCAGTGTACAATTGTATGGCTGCACAAAGGCAATTCTCTCCTCTCTTTTCAGTGCAATGGGAGCGGTGCTCTAAAAAGCTCAACAATTACTCTAAAGTCTTTTAAGCGCTCTGACAGTTGTCCGACTGGAGCTGCGAAGTACTGTAAAGAGGTACTAGTCAATGCCATAAGTCTCACAACACAGAGAATAGTTAATTAACACCTGTTGTGTGTGTGTGCAAGGCATAGAGCTTTTTGACTGGGTATTTTCAGTGTCTGACACCCTGGTACCACAACGAGAGCCAGTGGCGTTTCTAAACAATTTGGAGCCCTAGGCAAGATTTTCCTTGGAGCCCACCCTTACCAAATGAAGGGGGGGCTCCTGGAAAAATCTCATGTAGAAGGGCGTCCCCCTAAGGAATAAAATTATGAACTATTTTTAAACTAAATAACATAACATTCTAGTTACAGAGGATAAGTATAATGTAGGCCTATTTATCCATATTAGGCTTATTAGCCTGGTATCCTTTTAAAGCATGTCTGGTGGTCGCCCCCTCCCTTCATGGTCGCCCCCTCCCCTCATGGCGCCCTAGGCAAATGCCTAGTCTGCCAAAAGGCAAAAACGCCCCTGCCGAGAGCATACATTAGACTGAACATGGTCATTATTGCCATCTTCTTTCCTGATTTCTCATATCTTCCTGTCTATCTATCTTCATATGTTTTTTTTCTTCCTTCCTTCCTCTCAACTGCGCCTCTTTCCCTGGTGTTAACATTAGCGTACGGTTGGGAAAGTGGCGTCTTCCATAGATGCCAGAGCTCAGAAACTGGCCATCCTTTATGAGACAGACCACAGGCCTAATGCACCGCCGGTAAGCTGCATGTGGATGTAGAGCTGGTCCAACTGACCTGCATCCCTCTGTGTGAGAATACACTAATATAATGAGAAAGCGGCATATTTTGTTTTCACTTTAATGAAATGAAAGCAAGAAAGAACTAATATCTCTTATATACAGTACATTCTCTTATATTGCACACTTTCACCACCCAAAATGAAAAGACTCAGTTTACTATACTTTGCACCCATAATTTTGTACACAATACATACCCTCTTACTTCTGGCTATCACGTTAACACCCGGAGAACCATTGGCGGTTTTCTCCAGGGAATAAGCATTTTCACTGATTTCTTTTAAATTTTGCTATTTCACGTTGGGCTAAAGTACCTCTTGTTGCTCTGATACTGTAGCTGTAGCATACAGGATCGTAAGGAAACACAATTGGACACCATTAGCTGATGTGAAAATATTGAGGGATCATACCACCGTCCAATACTTTTTATGAATTTAATATTTCTGAACCTAGCTGAATCAGTGTAACAAACCATGCTTTGAAATACTGCAAAATGCAACCATATTGTTCTGTAACTTTGACCAAAGGCGCCATAAAGTGTTGAATCACCTTCCAGTAATTTGGTTTACGTCCACTTTAAACGTATTAATTACAACCATAGGCATATAATGGAATACATTGGCACCCTCTGAAGTGCATACAAATGACTTGTTCTTTGGTTTGGGATCTTATTATACCTTCTAGACGCAGCTGCTGGTCAGCCACACAGACTACTTTACAGGTTCATCCTGACCTGCCAAGGACACAGGCACAGACGGATGTATTTACCCTAGGACTGAAACGGAAAGAACCTCCATCACAGCACCTTCAAGCACCTTAAGCACTAACCGTTTTAATGCTTAAATACTGCAATTCCTTTATTATTTTCTCCATATTCTCCTTTTTATTGCTGCTCCAATGTTTGAGGAACCACAAGAATCCTTGAACTACTTTTAGATTGCGCTGCTGGCGCTTGATCAATCGCCCTGTGTCCTCGTCACAGCTCTAGTTCTCTGACAGTTTTCCTTCCTTCTCCTCTCCCCAGTGTGTGGTGCGTAAGGACCTCCCGTCCGGGTTGGGTGGGAGTGACATCTGCCACTTCTGCACCAAGCGTGTGTACGTGATGGAGAGGCTGAGCGCCGACGGACACTTCTTCCACAGAGAGTGTTTCCGCTGTGACGTGTGTAAATGCACACTGCGTCTCGGGGGACACGCCTACGACTCACATCATGGTAATAATAATAATGGATTGCATTTTTATAGCGCTTTTCCAAATACTCAAAGCACTTTACAATGGTCCATTCATTCATACATTGGGAAGTAGAGCGGCGAACAGTCGACGCTCAGCGTCCTCACTACCCACATTCACACACCAATGGTGGCCAGCTCACACAGACCAACGCATTGGAGGCAATTTGGGGTTCAGTGTCTGCCCAAGGAGACTTTGACATGTAGACAGGAGGAGCCGGGATTCGAACCGCCGACCCACGGGTCATTGGACGACCTGCTCTACCTCCTGAGCCACAGCCACCCCTACTGTACTGGTACTGTACTGTAGTGGTGGGACAATTCACTTACCTCACAATATGATGCATTATTGGTAATTAGGGCTCTGGATCGATTTATATTGCGATTCTTAGTTATGCTGCGATTCAATTTGATATATCGATATATATTGCATTTTTTCCCCCACAAATGACTGTGCTTTTATGATACTAGAACAAGGAGGATTCCACCCATTTTCAAGATTTTTTCTGAGAGCGTACAAATGGAACCAAATGGACCCTGACGGGTCCATTTGGTTCCATTTGTACACCCTCAGAAAAAAAGGTCCTAAAAGAAAAATCATTAACAAACACAACACAAACACAGCTTGATGATGTCATCATCAAGTAAAATACAGTACAGTAAAATGTTGAAAATGGGCGGAATTCTGAACAATATGGACCATGACAAGTTCAATCAAGTAGAACATTTTAAAGCAATTTTAAACAATATAAATAACAAAAGGTTCAGTGTTTCTGACATGAAGAAATTAATGAATAGGCCTACATAATCATAAAAAAATCTATTTTGAACCTGGCGATTCGATATTGATATCATGGCATAAAGAATTGCGATATATTGACATAACGTTTTTTTTTTTTTTTTTTTTTGGCCCATGCCTACTGTACTGCTTTATTGAGGAATGGATTAAGAGCAAATACATTATGATCTGAACCAATGGTTTTGTATGTCAGGAACACTTACATCATATTATTTATGCATTAGAGATTTCCACGTACCATACATAAGTAAATGCACTTCCTGCATTTCATTTGAACCAATTTTAATGTTTAGATCTTTCCCCGTATCCAGTTCTGTCCAAAAGTTCAAAAGTACAGTGTTGATTTATATATTGTATAAATGTTTGATCTACTTTTCCCTGTTTATGTTCACAGGGAAGTTCTACTGCAAGGTCCATTACGCTCAGCGCAAACATAGTCCTCAACTTGGCAAGTTCAGGAGAAGAATGGTAGGCTATAGTGTAGCCATAACTACCATGATGCAACAAGCACACTTAATAAATATTTCTTTATATAGTAGTTTGTGCACAAATACACAACATTTCATGCAAAATGATTCTCAAACATAATGCACCAAATGAGAGCAATATTGTAGTTGCTAATGCTCACAGTTCACAGAGCTGCAATCTAGCCACCTACTTGAAGCTACAAAGTGAATCCATCATCTGTAGCTGCTGCAAAAGCTACACCACAAAATAACTTGAGCTAGTTTTAACTTCACTCCAAAGATACAAAGCTACAGATTGTACACTGGTTGCAAATAGCTTATTTTCCGCACTATAAGGCGCACCGGATTATAAGGCGCACCGGATTATAAGGCGCACCTTTTAAAACTGATTTCATATATTAGGCGCACTGGATTATAAGGCGCAGTGAATATAGAAGCTACTACAGTTAACATAGAATAGAAGCACCTGCAGTCAACCAATCCATATATAAGGCGCACTGGATTATAAGGCTCACTGTGGATTTTTGAGAAAATTAAAGGCTTTTAAGTGCGCCTTATAGTCCGGAAAATACGGTAGCTTATTTTTTTTTTACTTTAACTGAGGCACTTTCATGGAATGTCTATTTGGGGCCTGTCATTTTAGGCATATATACCCAGTGTTGTAGTGGGGGGGACACCTCTTAATTAAAGGGGAATTCCACCCATTTTCATTTTTCTTTTTTTCTGAGAGTGTACAAATGTGAACCAAATGGACCCTAGCGGGTCCATTTGGTTCCATTTGTACACTCTCAGAAAAAAGGAAACTCATAAAACACATGTTGAAACACATCTTGATGTATGCCATCAAGATGTATTTCACCATGCCTATGATTTTTTTCAGACCTCCATTTCTAGGAAACACGGAATGGGGGAACTTTTTTTTTTTTACCATGTCCACACAACATCTCTAAGGTATATTAATGACAGTAAAAGTAAATGACAAGACAAAAAAACATAGGCCTACTTTTGCCCCAAAAATATTCTAGATGTGAGAAGTGGGGGGGACACCGTCCCCTCGCGTCCCCCCTCCACTACACCCCTGTATATACCTTATACTCTCATAGATATTTGTGCCAGCGACACCATAGCTGTGTTGGAACAGTGGTTGCGTCAATACCTTAACCATGCATGCCTCTCATCTGCTTCAGGGTGACCAGGGGTCGGCGTTGGACGGCGGCGGCGGTGGCGGCGGTTACTCATCGGCAGGCGGCCTGCAGACCCAGACCCCAGCAGGTACCCTGGTTTCATTGCTTAGGCGAGGCCTGAGCCTGCCGAGGCGCGCTGTCCGCGCTGTGTGTGTGGTGTGGCCGCGGCGGCTGGTGGGGGGTGTGTGTGAGTTTGTGGCGGCGGCGCGCGCCCACCTGCGGCGCCGCTCCGAGGACTACGAGTTCCTGTATGTGCTGATGAGCCTGGGCCTTCCTCTGCTCGGCATGATGCATGAGCTTCCAGGGCAGATTTACCACGAGAGCAGCCAGCTGGGCCAGCAGCAGCAGCACTCTGCCGGGCTCAGGTTTACCTAGAAACACAACCCTCATAAGTCCAGCAGAGCTTGACACTAACACTTGCCCGCTTGCCCGGGGCAAGTAAAAAAAATGGTGGGGCAAGTGAAGACTGCTACCTGGTTGCCCGATGGGGCAAGTGTGCAACTTAGTGCACTATAACACAACACAAGATAAATTTGTCTTGAAGGCAGTCATTGCACTCTGCCTCTGTGTCTTTCTCTGCTTTCTAGCCATCCACAATTCCAGGCTGGATTTGGGAAACAAAACAGGCAAATTAACATACACAGTTGTGTAGACCTGGGCTAATTAAGATGATGAATTTTAACTCTTGAGAGTGTAAAAATGAAACCAAATGGACCCGCAAGGGTCCATTTGGTTTCATTTTTACGTTCTCAAGAGTTACATCTGCAAAATTTACAATATATTTTTGGGGGGCAAGTGACCATGAGCTGAGGGCAAGTAGAACCTGTCTTTCACTTGCCCGATGGGCAAGTGCCTCCGAGACCTTAGTGTCAACCCCTGTCCAGGGAACCAAAAATATAGATGTAGATGTGGTTCCGTTCTAGATTCTCAGAAGAATCATGGTGCTTTTATGGAACCGGTGTCTTTTTTTTTTTTTTTGTTTTTTTACTTTTTTTTATGGACCAAGCAGTTCTGAAAGGGGACTTGGTCATTTTTTTCATTCCCAAAAACAACCTTTAGGGTAAAAAAAAAGAACCTAACGAGTTCAACCCTCGGTGGAAAAGGGGTCTCAGTGAGCCAGCTGTCTAATCAGGAGCCCTGGGAATCTATACCATAATACATGGACATGGAAGTTATGTTCGTTGAGTCGTTGAGTTAAAGGGCTTTGCACCTCTTTTGCAGCCAGAGCTTATTAATGATGTTTAGGACACAAGGAACACTTTCTTATGTGTGTATTTTTTTATCTTTTAAAATGTTTTAGTTATGAAGCGATGTACATGAGGTCATGAACATCCAGGAACTTCCTTCCTGGACTACAAACTGCTCAAACCTCAATGCACTTCCCCTCCTTGTGACCCTCTACAGACATGGCTTGTGCACTGCGCGCGCTTTCGGCAAATTGTGACGTCACGCCCTGCTTTTTTAAATGGGTGTCGGTGGCACTTTCGGCTTGTTCGGTTTGTATTTTCGGTAAAAGCATGCTTTTTCTGCAAACAGGCCACTGCCGAACATGCAGACGGAACAAATGTTATTCTAGTAGGAGATATTGAGGGGTCAAAAACCAGAGCGAAGCAGCCAGTCGTTATGTGACTATATAGGGTCTCTCTGAGTCCTAACTGCAGTTGGGAATACATTGTTTTCAACGAGAATGGCGCAAATAAGAGCTATTTTAGGTACGTATGCAAAACGCCAACTGTTTTAAAGTAACGTTCAGTCATCATGACTAGTCTCTGTAATGTTTATGTTGTACTATTATTAAAGAACAGGGGTTTTAAAGTCATTAAAGCTGGATTAAATATCTGAGTCCAACACATTTCTGCATACTACTGCTACATTGCACTCAGAGCAGCCTCACAGGCAGTCTCGCAAGACGCTCCGTATCGCGTGATTGTCCGTTGCTAACAGTGTGTGTGAATGGGGTGCTGTTGGCTCTATGCTCCTCCAGCAGTGCGAGCGCCCTGGCGCATAGGAGTGAACGGGAATATCGCAACTCTCCCCTATAAGGCTCTGGCACAAGCAAGGTGTATAGGCACCCTGTGGAGAAGGTGCATGGAGGTGTGACTTTGTAGACTATGAAGGAAGCTCCTGGATGTTCATGACCTCATGTACATGCAGTCAAAACTCACAGAGAAAACAAGATAGTGTAGAAAACAAGATAGTGTTTGTTGTTACCTACACATATTACGCTCTGGTTGCAAAAGGGGTGAAATGGCCTTTTAAGATCTGAGGACTCTAAATGTCCCATTGTTTGTTTGTTCTTTTTGTATAAATATTATGCAAGTGTCCAGACAACTTGCAGGAAGTCTTTTTTTTTGCACTTGGGTGTAATGCTCAAAAAGCATTTACCATTATCATCTGCTTGAATCCAAATATATTGTTTGCTGATTGTGTCTTAGTGTGGTACCCTGCCGAGTGCAGCTTTTAACTTGTTTGACTTGGTTCAGGCTCGTAGCCATCAAGATTCAGCCCACATGAAGTTGTTGAAGACATGGAATATTAAAGGTCATGTCTGACATCACTTCCATGGGTCCTCTTGGGAGTGTTTTTTTTCCCATTCCAAATCCCATCTGTATCAAACAACTACATACCATAAAGTCACTGATGAGGAACGACTTCATCTTTGGAAAGTGATTAAAAGATGTCTATGGGATTTTGAATGAGATGAACACAACTGTGACCCATGGAAAGTGGGTCTGACGTAGGCCGTGACTACTTTTCGGCCATTCAGGATTCTGTTTTATACTTGTTAAATTTAAAATCAGAATACACTCCAAAACGGCCCGTTTCGGTATTCTGTTTTGAAAACAAAATGTAGAGTTGTGAATTGTAAGAGCAACATACGACCCGTTTCCAGGTTCTAATTGTTGTGGTTCGAATCAGAATGACAAAATTTAAAATCGCTGCTGCTCTGGCGAGGTGGCGAGCAAAACCTGAAATCTGTTTTGTGTCCGCTGCTGCCCCCCCCCCCCCCCCCCCCCCTCCTCCGTGCTGAGGGCGGAGGCGTGGCACGGAGCTCTTGATTGACAGCTCGGTTACTGCTGCAGTTACTACAAGGAGACACACGCGGCGCTGTTGGTACTGGCAGATGATATTATGAATTATTGAATTAGAGTAGACAATATTATTATACATTTATCCTGCCGTAATTTCAAATAAATTACCCCACTTTTTGGTTGCATATTTACACAGGGCTGTTATTACATTCATGTCAACTAATTAAAAAAAATAATAGAGACAGACAGACGAACAGACAAGACAGACAGACAATGAATACTAAACTTTTTAATTAATTAACATCCTAAAGTAAGTCTACTTTGTATTCAACATATAGGGTAAGTGTCCCACCATCATCATGTGTGTCATTGTTATGCAACCCGCTATGTTTATAGTGTATTCGTTATTCAATTAAGTGTTTATGAGGTGCGCCAATTGGGCCGCCAAGGTGCCAACCGAACTAGGCATTGAAGTAAATGAATAGGAGTAATGCCTCACCGGGGCTCATCATCAGATTGTTTTCAACATTCTAGCCAACTTTGTGGAAGATGGTAGGGTATAGATACAGTGTCTATAAAATCGTGTGTGTGTGTGTGTGTGTGTGTGTGTGTGTGTGTGTGTGTGTGTGTGTGTGTGTGTGTGTGTGGTGTGTGTGTGTGTGTGTGTGTGTGTGTGTGTGTGTGTGTGTGTGTGTGTGTGTGTGTGTGTGTGTGTGTGTGTGTGTGTGTGTGTGTGTGTGTGTGTGTGTGTGTGTGTGTGTGTGTGTGTGTGTGTGTGTGTGTGTGTGTGTGTACCTAGTGAATGAATACAGGAACCTACATTTGAATTAAATATTAAATACATCATCATTGAATTTGAATGAGTTTGGACGTGCACATCCGCAACAACCAGGGGACCCACTTGATGCTGTTTTGCAATTGTCCTAGCCAATTGCATCTCCTCGGACTACTGTAGGCCTACTGTCTGTCACTGTGGTCCATCCGTGACACCATGATCACGCCCTCGCTGCAGTGTGCGCTGTATAGGCTACCAGTAGGTAGAAATAATAGCTCTGTGGCTGGTTATGACCCGTTAAGATTCAATCAAAATGCCGCTAACGCCAATGTATTTGTAATGACAGCAGCAGTCATAAATATAATCTAAATGATAAAGGATAAATGTATACAGACTACATTACTTCAATGATTAGTTTGGCACCTTGTTTGCCACCATGTCGGCCCAAAACACTTAATTGAACAAATAAACAGGCCTACCTGTAACATAACGCGTTGCATAATAATGATTAATGACACAGATGACGAGGTCCCGGGTAGGCCTCTTTAAAATGTCTATCTGTCTGTATTACTTTATTAATTAAGAGTTGACACAGAGGAGGATGCATCAATCATCAATGTCTAATCAGAATGTAATAACAGCACTGTATTAATATGCATTAAATGCAGACTAATTTATTACATTTATTAACGGCAGTGCTAAATGGTATAAATAAAATCTAAATATAAAGGATAAATGTATAATAACTACTCTAATTCAATAATTCATAATATCATCTGCCAGTACCAACAGCGCCGCGTGTGTCTCCTTGTAGTAACTGCAGCAGTAACCGAGCTGTCAATCAAGAGCTCCGTGCCACGCCTCCGCCCTCAGCACGGAGGAGGGAGGAGGCAGGGGGCAGCAGCAGCAGCGGACACAAAACAGATTTCAGGTTTTGCTCGCCACCTCGCCAGAGCAGCAGCGATTTTAAATTTTGTCATTCTGATTCGAACCACAACAATTAGAACCTGGAAACGGGTCGTATGTTGCTCTTACAATTCACAACTCTAAATTTTGTTTTCAAAACAGAATACCGAAACGGGCCGTTTTGGAGTGTATTCTGATTTTAAATTTAACAAGTATAAAACAGAATCCTGAATGGCCGAAAAGTACACGGACCGACGTAGACAATGACTATTATCAACAGTCGGCCTTTGGATAAGTTGGGTTAACCATATCACAAACATAAAACACCAGGAATAATATCCCCATTTGAAATGTATTCAGTTTTGAATGCACCAAACTTGTCTGGTACAAGTGATATACTGTACATACTAGAGTTCTCAACAGTCCTGAAAATTTGATCCCGGCCCTAACTGAACAGGCTCAAAGCCCGGCCTGGCCCGGCTCAACCAATTGGTCTGACCCGGTACTAAAATGACGGGTTGGTTGGGTGGTCGGGTTTGGGTAGAATTTGAGGACTCAGAGTAAAGAGAAAATGCCAATCAGCACCATCTTCCTAATCTATAAATACAAAGACAGACAGAACAGAACTATTATTTGTGTCATGATAAAAATTATATATATATATTTTTTAATCTGCATTTTAGACCCCAGGCCGACCCTAAAATGTCAGGCCGGACTCCGGCGTGAGCATGCTGAAAGGACTGTTCAAGCAGCCAAAACACACGTCTGCCCAACATGTGGGTTTGTGTGCCGAGCAAGAATTGGTTTATACAGCCACATGAGGGCGCACAAGCGCAAGAAGCACTGAAATGTCATTTTTAATTTTAACCTGAACCATGCCCATTGACTTCAATCATGAAAGGCATATGGATCTTGTTGGCTATATTTTTTTTTCTTTATAGAAATGGGCCTCACAAAGTGACCATTGCTTATGAAGTCACTTGACTTGTGCGTATTGCATGAACTAAACCCTACAGCTACCTGTATGCAATTCACCAGAGGGATGAGCAGTGGAAATACCAAACAGTATTTTCTCTATTGCAATTACCAGAGATATATAGAGTTTTTTTTAAAATCAAGATGTTATCATTTTTGTTTTTGTCGTTACACCAAAGGTTATGTTTTTGTTCTGAAATGTGTTTGAGACAACTATCAGAATCGACAGACTATTCTTTTTTTTTTACCATAATAAATTATGTCTTCTTAACTTGAATCTGCAGAATCGGCCAAAAGAATGTATGTTCATGAACAAGTTTTGTATTTTTATTATTATTTTTGCAAATGTTCTACACTACTGTAAGTGGTGACGATGCCTTAATCAGATGAATGTAATTCTGAAGACTTGGCTGACAGTGTTTAAGGTATTTGAGGATGTTGAAGTCCTATAACATTACATACCACTCGGGTGTTAAACTGCACTCTAGTAAAGGTTTTGGTTTTGGTAGTTGCCGTGCCACAATGTAATTCAAAATGTGGAGAAAGGATAAAAATAATTGCTCCAGTGGTCATTCAATACATCCTGCTCCTCATCATTTAAAAAAGGTGATGTTTATGTTGTTTACGTACTAAAAGATTGCAATTTCCAATTGCAAGTTTTGATTTCTTGCCCACATTTGGAGTTGCATAATGGCAAGGTAGGTAACGCTTTGACTGCATAATCCGACTTTTTTTTTAAACAATGGTTTCTACTGCCAAACACTTTTTTTCCTCACCCAAAATGCCAAAAGCAGTGAAAGCCTTTTTTACCCTAGAATAAAGCAGTTAAAGTGTCAAATCGAACTAACTACACAACCAAAACCTCTACCAAATTGGTCTTAAAACAACCTATTAGAGTATTACCTACGTATTCTTATTTATTGTACATTTCCCCCTTTATGACTTTGAGCCCAGTATGACCTTTTTTTTAATTTTCCAATTCATTTTCCAACTTCCATTTTTCCCCCCATTCCATCTGCTTTTCTTCCATTTATTACCCTTTTTCATCACTCTTTTTTCCCCTCTCCCATATTCACTTCATTTCGTTCAGTCTGTTTCAAGTTTCCAATGCTGCACTCTCTGATTGGCTGCCGGTGGGGAAGGTGACGATTGGCCTGCTTTGTTTTGGTCACAATGATCTTGTAGCGTTTGCATTGGCTGCACAGTTCAAACTCCCTTCCGCCTCATCGCATATATTAACCCTTCATTGAGATGGCAAGGCCCGTCAGTGGCATGTTCATGTTGTAACTCGGCTAATCGTCATGTAGGCATTTGGTTTGTCAAAGTTTCGTTCCCGACACGCACGCTAACCACACTAACTGTTAACGCTGTGCTCCTCCCTAACACGAACATAAAACGTTGCCCCGTTGCGTCAGGCTTGCTAATGTATTTTTATTCTGATGGGGCAGCCCTCCCGTTTTTGACCGTATCCTCTGTATCCACGTGTCTGTGGTGTGTCTGTGGTTTTCGTGTCTTTCAGAAGGAGGCCTTGCCCCCTCAGAGCCGCTACTTTCCAGATCCCTCTCATGCACCTCGTAGATTTTTCTCAGGAGATCATCAGTCTTTCCCTCCGTTAACGCTGTAGCTTTTTTTGCACATTGCCAGAGTATTATGTTTTGGCTCTACTGTATATTTTTGTTCATAGTTATAAGTCTTTTAAGTCGCCTGCCTATTTTTGTCTTGTTTTCCACAGTGAAATAAACGATAAATTTGCCTATAAATGACCTGCTTCCTCATTTGTTACGAATTAACTGCATTTTCCAGTTATTGACTAGTATAGAATAGTCGTTCGCAGCGTTATTAGGAACCTAACTTCATCAATAGCACTTAACAGAAACCACTTCCCCTCTTTATTCCCTACCTATATGTGCTAAGTTGGACTAACATTGCCCACACCTATAGTTTACACCACGGCTCTCTACCTAACCATTTTTGTGCACATCCTGCCACCTCCATACCATTTTCTTGAGGACTCGGACGCAGCTTTTGGCATTATCTTGGAAGAGTTATTCATATTATGCCAAATAACCCTTACTTCAACTCCCACAAAAGGCCGTAACATGACCTCCAAAGCCAAATCTCAACTTGAGTTAGATTTTACGCCATCAAACCAAACTGACACAAATCAAATCTGAAATGATGAAAGTGGCAAAATGATCCGGTGACTCTTAACCAAACTGAACCATTTATGAAGTGAATCGTGCACCCGTTTCTCCTGCCAGTCATCTGTTGGACACTCTTGTCTGTGGGTCTCTTCTGTCCTTGCCTCCTGATCTGTTTCTGTATTTTCAGCATAATGTGGGTACAGACTACTTATTCTTGGTCTTAGTAACAAGGCATAAGTGGAAGATCCTGTCCACTGCCTGTCAATTCTTTGCAAGTGTACTTGAACCAAATGGAATTGTCTGTGGAATGATTCTGTACAATAGTGGCTACGTTGTACTGTGAGTATTGAACCATGAATATGATGTTTTGTCATTTTATGCACTGCTTGTTTTCACATGGTATGTGTGTATTGAACATAGCACTGATTTAAATGATATATCTTTACATTATTTTTTCATACAAAAGAGAATTGGACACTTTCTGTTCCTAGAGAAATGTCAAGAAAAAGTGTCGTGTTTTGATTTTCAGTAGCTGAAGCCATTTACCATTAAGTAATAGATGTACAGAATACATAGTAGCGACATGGGTACCACATTATTTTAAGGATAACTAGGCTATACAAGGCTTGCTTGAATAATATGCAATTCAGTAGTATAATATTCTGCAAGCATTTATACAGTGCATATACTGTATAGTATAGTACTATATGTAGGACGTTTACCAAATTAATTTTTAAGTAGAAACTATACTCTAACTCTAGTTTGATGCTTTCCAATAGGTGACAAATATGAGCTAAATGTTCCTTTTTATTGCAATGGAATTTATATAGCATTCATGATGCAGCCTTAAACCTAGTTTTGCTTACAGATGGAGAGATCCGATCGCATGCTATGGCAGGCAGTGCCGGGTTAGCCCAGAAACGAGGAGTCCTACAGGTGGGTTTGGTACCACAGATACAGGAGGAGGCTCTGGACCCATCCTGTGTGACAGAACCCACACCACAGCAGGAACCCATGGAAGCCAATGGCCATGCCAAAGGTCAGTTCTTGGGGTCTCCCCTTCCTCCACTTAGGTCTGGGCAGGGTCGGATTGACCATTGGGCGTACAGGGAGGTGGTGGTACCACGGTATGATTAAAAGCACTAGTTTTCAACCTTTTTGATCCCAGGGCACACTATTCATTCAGAATTCTGAGCCACTCAGCACCACTATTTGATGACATTTTAGCCCCAACAGACCCCAAAACTAAAGATTCATTTTTGCTTTTTGGTCCACAATTCCAGGCTGGATTTGGGAAGCCAAACCGTCAAATACACAGATCAAAATGACCATTAATCTTCTACATTTCGTAATTCGACTTGGGCCAATTTAGATAAAGATTTTAACTCTTGAGTGTGTTAACATGTTCACACTCTCAAAGAGTTACATCTGGTTAACCAACTATACCAGGTAGAATAGGTCCATCACACACTGGTTATGGTTTGGCCGGTCTAGGCCAAATCACACTAAAAATGTCCGGGCCGATTTTATTTTTTTTTCTTTTTTTTCCCGCCCAGTCCACCACTGGGTCTGGGAGAGCAGGGTGTGGCACACAGAGCTGTTCTCCCACACTTAGCTGAATATTTGTTTTGGCATGTCTGCAGTGAATGTGCCTCTGCCCTGAACATTCTGTCCACACACACACAGACACACAGACACACACAGACACTCAGAGACACAGAGGGACGATGGCTCCAGCCAGTGTTGTTTTTTCAAGAATATTTTGATTTAATCTTAGTCTTTTCAATAAGGCATATTTAGTCTTTTAGTCCCATTTAGTCTTCTGAAATTCATTTTTTTAGTCTAGTCTTAGTCCACGAAATGTCAAAAAGGATTCAATCTAGTCTTAGTCTTGGTAGTTTAGTCTTACATACAAATACATTGTAGGTTTATGTATGTTATACAGATTTATAGTTTTTAGTATGAAACGTGTCTCGTTTTATTTCTTGTATAACATTACTGCAATAGTAATACGTTCCTTTCCTGAAAACGTGTGCAATCTATACTGCAGATATGTTCACATACTTAAAAAAGAAATATTTCCTATTTTCATTAGTCTTAGGTTATGATTTAGTCTTCGTCTTAGTCTTAGTCTTTTGAAAACACGCATCTTTTAGTCCCATTTAGTCTTTTGAAAATCATTTTTGTTAGTCTAGTCTTAGTCGACTAAATATCAAAAACCTTAGTCAACCTAGTCTTTAGTTTTAGTTGACAAAAACAGCACTGGCTCCAGCCACTGCTACAGTACATTCACATTAGTGTCAGTGTGCTGCCCCCTCCTGTTTGGTTCTCAATCCTAGAAGGATCTAAAGGAAGAACTAAAGATGCATTTCAGGGGTTGACACTAAGGTCTCCGAGGCACTTGCCCATCGGGCAAGTCAGGTTCTATTTGGCCTCAGGACATGATCACTTGCCCCCAAAAATATATTGTAAATTTTGCATTTAAGTTTACTTCCTACTTGGGTGCTTTAAACCAGGGGTTTTCAACAGGCGGTCCGGGGACCACCAGTGGTCCCTGAGAGGGTTCCAGGTGGTCCCCAGCTAAGTTGGTTAACCAGATGTAACTCTTGAGAGCGTAAAAATGAAACCAAATGGACCCTTGCGGGTCCATTTGGTTTCATTTTTACGCTCTCAAGAGTTAAAATTCATCATCTTAAATAGCCCAGGTCTAGTTTTGGGGTCTGTGGGGCTAAAATGTCAAGACAAATTTATCTCGTGTTGTGTTATAGTGCACTAAGTTGCACACTTGCCCGATCGGGCAACCAGGTAGCAGTCTTCACTTGCCCCACCCCACTTGCAAGTGTTAGTGTCAAGCCCTGTATTTGTAGAGCTGCAACGATTAAACAATGAATCGTAATCAAATCGATAATTTAATTGGTTGTCAACTAATTTAGTAATCGACTAATGTAGTTTTTTAGAATTCATCGTGGATATTTCCCCACTTAACCATAGGTTTTCCATAGTGTTGGGTGTAACTAAACTAAAGAGCAGTGATCCATCTCTCTTTCTTACAATCTCATGACAACTGCAAGGCAAAATATGACCCAAATATGACAATGATTATAGTACCAAGAACAAAACATAAGGCTGTTTTTTTTTTTTTTTTTTTTAACTGTTTAAGTTCAGAAGAGAACAGTTGTTTCAGACTCACACGTTGTTATTCTTTAGCCTAAACTTTCTGGAATTCTTTTTTTCAAATATCTATAATACTGTACAGAATCCAAAAATGGATTCCCGGCCTGACTGGATTAATCACATTTCTGTGTTCTCCACAATCGCTACCCACAGATCCTGTGAAGACGGACAAAAACAGTCGTTGGAAAAGGAAGATCCAAGCCAGTGAGTATACCTGTCTTTAAGATGTATTTCACCACGGTAATAGATTTCTTTAGACCTCCATTTGGGGGGGACCTTTTTATCATGTCCACACAACATCTCTAAGGTATATTAATGACATATTAAAATGTTGAAAATGGGTGGAATTCCCCTTTAAAGACATCCCGGCAGAGGGCGGCAGTGGCTCAGAGGTAGAGTAACCGGATGGTAACCACAAGGTTGCCGGTTCGATCCCGGGCTCCTGCAGAGTTAGTGTCGATGTATGAATGTGTGTGTGAATGGGTGAATGTGATGCACAATCTATGTAAAGCGCCTTGGATAAAGGCGCTATATAAATGCACCATTTACCATTTACTATCCCAGCCTGCCGGGCTGCTACACTAGATTTTTACTAGGCAATGAATGATCTTTCCTGAAGCTCCTGGGCTTTCGGCAGATGCTTCCGGCTCCTTCTGAAAGGTCAATGCCCTTTTAATTGGAACCCTCCTCTGAGCAGATTGAGTGAATGTGGCTGCAGGCACGCTGAACGTGGTTTCCTACTCTGTAACATTATTCAGAGTGCTTACTATGTTATCTCCATGCTCTGACCTGTAGGAAATGTGTCTGCTTTATTTTGCAGGCATTATGGCAACGCATGCTTGTGTGACTGGTTGTACTTGTGTTACCTTATATTGTGTTATCTTTGTAGCTAAAGTCAATACATAAACCTGTTCAATGCTGTGTGTAAAACACTAGAGGGCAGTAATGTTTTAATAAATCACTCTTCTTAATGTGGATGATCAGATTGAGGAACTACTTACTGACAGAATATTTTTTTCCGAATAGTTTGTTGGTTGTATGGATATATGTACTGTACATTATGTGTGAATGGTAGTTATGCACCAAACATATTTTGTACTATTTCAAAGTATATTATGTTAGTTGTGCAGTGTCCATCGTCAGAAACCAACATAGTTACGATATGTATGTATCAGCAACAACTCCATTATCACACTGTGTCTCCTGTCCTGTGTTTTGCAGCCTTTCCCTTGTTGTTTGGGAAGCATTTCCAGAGATGCACAGAGGAAAAGGCCACGACAGAGACCATCCCTGAAGTTCAGTCAGATTTTGAAGACCTCCAGTCTGTACGTAGCATACAGGCCACTCCAATGCTGCTGCGTCATTCACACTGGCAGACATAAAACATATGAAAATACAATATTTATCTAGTTCATAGCTCAGTTTATTTACAGTTTTAGTTAAAGTCCCCGAAGGGCTAATAGTTTGCAGCATCACGCAGACACAAAAACGGCAAACACAACAGACATCACGTATTCACAGCCATAAGTACGCAGTTAAAGTGCTGGGGAAGAAAGTGCAAGTACATAGTACACAGGCAGAGTAAACGATTTTAGGTGCACAAATGGCACCATTCAAGTTCAAGTGACCCACAAGCCCACCATGATGCCCATGATGATGATGATGATGCGCATGTTCATTTGGAATCTTCGTAGCTGCCAGGGGAAACACGGCTTGAATGTATTGATTACACTCAACATATTTCTCCTACTGAACAAGCGGTATTGTATTGTGAAGGCAAGAGTCAGAAGATGTTGTTGATTCTTATTTGGTCACACAATATCAGTGGTACATACTGGGAATAGCTGCTACATGAATTGTCTTTGTTTCAGGACTCTGGCATTTCCGAGGACGTGAAGAGTGAGAACCACTCCGTCCTTGTAGAAGATGTCCCAAAGAAACGCCTGACCATATCTGCCTCCGAGAAAGACAAACTCCTCGACTGGAATCTGCCACTTTCACCGCAGGAGGAGGTAACCCAGAATGCTCGGCTTAAAAAAAAAAAAAAAAAAAAACGTGCTCCTCTCTTGTATTGTTTGAGGAGCTGTGCAGCTTTGGGGGTTTGTGTGAAAACAAAAATTGAAGATAAAAGTGCGGACTAAGAGTACTAGTGTTCTTGTGTCCCCGGAGGAGACTAGATCACAGTTGCACACTGACAACAACACCACAAAACAGGGCCGGATTTAGCCAGCCCTACTAGGGTGGGCAACTCCACTCAGTTTTTCATATGAAGCAGTGCTTTTCAACCTTTTTGACACCAGGGCCCACTATTTATTCGGCATTTGACCCCAAATCCAGACCCCAAATCCAGACCCCAAATCTAACGTTTTTTTTTTGCTTTTGTCCACAATTCCAGTCAAACATACAGATCAAAATGACCATTAATCTTCTACATTCTCTAGTTGTGTAGCCATGGGCTAATTCAGATGATGAATGTTTTAACTCTTGAGAGTGTAAAAATGAAACCAAATGGACCCGCAAGGGTCCATTTTTACGCTCTCAAAGAGTTACATCTGGTTAACCAACTTTCCATCATTTATCCTGGGGACCACCTGGAATCCTCTCAAGGACCACAGGTGGTCCCTGGACCACTGGTTGAAAACCACAAATATTACCTTTCATTGGGTGGGACCCCTGCCCCCCTCTAGATCTGGCCCTGCCACAAAACAAGGCCAGGTTGGGATGACAGTGGCTGGTATTCTCAAACAGCTTTTCTCAGGTATGGCCTAGGTCAGGGGTCAGCAACCTGCGGCTCTAGAACACAACCCTAGTGGCTCCCTGGCTGTAGCATTATTACATACACACTGGGGTGATCCGCACCAAAATAATATAAACATTTCAGACACCCAAAACGCGTTGCTGACAGTTGCCAGTTAAAGTAGCACTTGGCCATGTCAAAAAAGCCCAGCAGTTATCAGCGGATAGTGGAGCGTTCAATCTTCAAAGGTTTACTCAGTTTACTATGTCATTAATAAACCTTAGAGATGTTGGGTGGACTAGAAATGGAGTTCTTTAAAACTCCTTTATTTTTTTTTTTTTTAGAAACTCCATTTCTGAAGAAAGGTTGTGTTTCACCATGTTAATGATTTTTCTTTGAGGACCTTTTTTTTCCTGAGAAAAACCAACCAAAATGGACCCGCCAGGGTCCATTCGGTTCAAATTTGCACACTCAGGAAAAAAATAATAATAAAATGCGGCTCCAGACAGATTTTGAATTTAATTTTGGGTCGAAAATGGCTCTTTCAACATCTTGGGTTGCCGACCCCTGGCCTAGGTCTTATTGGCTGTATGGCAGCAAATCAGGTCTATGGCTGTGCTCCACTCCTTTGTTCATTATAAGTCGAAGGTCTTGATGGCTGGTTTTAATTATTATGGGTAATTATTTGGTAAGCCCAGGCCCAGGTCTGTTGATATAGGCTTTTGGCCTACCACAAGGCCCCAGACCTGATCTACTGCCATACAGCCAATAAGAAGACGATGCAAAAGCAAGCACATGATGGGCACATTTGCTTGGCAAAGTACGTAAAGGGCAATTCCTCCCTTCTTCATTTTTTTCCTGAGAGGATACAAATGTGAACCATTTGTACCCTCTCAGGAAAAAGGGGTCTGAAAGAAAAATCATTAACATGGTGAAATACATCTTGATGATGTCATCAAGATGTATTTATGATTTTTTCAGACCTCCATTTTTAGGAAATACAGAATTGGGGATAACTTTTTTTTTATCATCACCACACAACATCTCTAGGTTATATTAATGACATATTAAAATGTTGAAAATGGGTGGAGTTCCCCTTTAAAAGTGCTTTTCTGCTTTCCTTTCATGAGCTCCCTTCTACATTTAACTAGAGCTGCAAACTCTCGCGCAATGAGTGTGAGACATACTGTATAGTGTGAGACAAGGCATATGCAAATAGCTGGGCTATCACACACACACACACACACACACACACACACACACACACACACACACACACACACACACACACACACACACACACACACACACACACACACACAACACCTATTTCTCAGGCTGTGAAATTCTCAACCTTTGTTAGTTTTTCTCTAGTTAGCAGCGTGAAAGGAATCTCACATATCATTGTCTAACAACTGGTTGTAAAAAACACATCCAATGTATGGATTTTTTGTCGGCTTCACGGATGTTGGCAAAACTAATGATCATTTTCAAAGCTGCTGTTAATTTTTTATGGTTATTTAATTAATCTAGGATTCAATTACCATACAATCGCCATAAAATGAAGTGTAAAGGCTTTTCACCCATTTTCTGAACCCAAGCAGACGTCTAAAAACATCTAACTGCTTAGTGTTTACCCAGCAGGTAAACTTTTCATTGTGTCACTGCTGCTGTCATTGTTCCATATCTCACACAGCCAGAGCGATCGGTGAAGATGAGAGAAATTAGTGATCTTGATAGCGTTTTGCCCATCCTGTGATGTTTTTTTTTTTTTTTATCAGGTCAAAGCAGAGCCCGGGGCAGAGAAGCCTCAGGCCAACTTGAGCCGGGATCAGGAGCCAACTCCATGCCAGACCCCTGCCTCGTCCACCTCCACCTTACAGCTCATCACCAGCTTTTTAAAGAGGTCATTTGGCACACCCAATCCCCCTGCCACCACCAGCACCACCACCACCAGCAGCAGCAGCAGCTCACAAGTAACCATGTGAGTAGTACATCGCCACGCATTTATTGTCAATGGCACAGCCCTGTTGCCTCTGGCAACCGAATTGAGTCCACTTGCAACCCTTCCATGGCTTTCATGCCTTTGGCAACTACCTTTGTGTTAGTGAGAGAGAGAGGGAGAGATTTTATTTGGTTAAAGTTACTATTGCACAACATGTGTGCCCCGTAATGATGATAATAATTTTAAATACATTTATCTCTGTTTTGTCAAAGTTATTAAAAACAAAAAAAACTGAAACACATCATCAACTTAAGGGAGACACCTTACCTTAAGCTGCCTTTGGATTAGTATTGAGTCTAATCAGAACAAGCCTACCGACCTACTCAGCCTACTGTCAAATAATTAAAAAAAAGAGTGACAGAGGTGTGAACTCGAATCTTTTTTTTCTTCTCACCCGTTATAAACATTCTTCTTACCCTGTAATGAACCAGGAGAGCCAGACCCAACGGCACACACAAACCAAGGCCCATGTCGGAGGGAGCCTTCAGCTTCAGCTCGCGGTTTGGCCCAGCGGGGCTCATAGAGCAGTCCATGGAGGAGGAGGAGGGGGGCTCAGCGGATCAGAACCTGGCCTCCATACTGCAGCAGGTGTCTCTGGTGGGCCGGAGAGGCTCCGAGGGGGCTTTCTCTAACAGCGAGACCTTCCTGCCCCGACGCCGGAGGGTCAACTTCTTCTCCTCGCTGCGGCTGAGGAAGAGGTCCGAAAAACATGGCGAGGAGGAGGGTCAGAAGGAGATCAGGACCATCCTCACCAATATCAGAAACAAAGGTAAAAAAAAAAAAAAGAACTGTCAAAAACGGCATAGAAATAATTGGCATTACATTCAAATGCTACTTTACGCATCGCCAGTTGCTACTTACTGTATGGGCCCTGATACACCTAGCAATGTTTTGATCAACATCAACAAGCAACGTCAATTATCAACTTGACTGTTCACCTTTCTGTAGAAAATGCTCCTGGTTGTTCAGAAAAGTCAGATCTTTAGCACCCTCTACTGGGCAACGTTTTGGAATCCTCCAATCACTCCTTCACTGCTGTGGACAAAAACAAGGATTTTGTAACTTTTATTCCGCTAAATCAACATTTTGAGTTTGGTGGCAGCTGAGTGAAAATGATTCAATGCAAACTAAGAATTCTTTTTCATCATCTCAGAAGATGGGTGGAAAATGGGTGGAATTCCCCTTTTAATGTGAGGTGTTGCCTGTTGCCATGTGTCATCATCATGTTGCCGCGTTGACAGGGTAGTTGATATTGATCAAAAATATTGCTAGTGTATCAGGGCCTTAAGATTCCATGTTATGATTTCCACCTTATTTGGGCTGCTTCAACTGTATCCCAATCTAGCCTCCAGTCAGCAGAGTCTGGATCGGCAGACGTCCTCCAGTGAGGAGGAAGATGATGGGCATGATCCACCAACTAATCACAAGGTTAGGACAGAAATGGATAACATTCATCATAGGTTCAGTAGCGGGGAGACCTTTTGTGTTAAAGTGCGTGCGTGTGCGTGTGCGTGTGTGCGTGTGCACGTGTGCGGTCTAATCCCAGGTATGTTCTCAGAGACGGAAGAGGAAGCTGGAGAAGACGGTAGCCCAGCAGGCCAAAAGAGATCAACTCAAGAGGCTCCACAGAGCTCAGGTATCTTAAGTTTTGAGCGATTCTTGTTGAGTTGACTCCACCACTGTTGGGCAATATTACTTAGGAGAGTAATATCTTTACTTTACTTATGACCCCTTTAGAAAAGCTAATATTATATTAAGTCTTACTTGAATATGACACATATTACTTTATTACTTTGCTAAGTCCCCCTCTCCCACCCGCAAAAGAATAGAGACAGCAAACACAATCTGTTTAGCGACAACTTAGTTGTATGCCATATGTTCAGAATGCTGCACACATGCTGCAATGTACAAACTACTGCACATCTCTGTTGTTATCTATTGATAGCTTGTAACATTACATATGTTACAACATATTACATATTGCCCATCTTGGCAGAGTAATATCGTTACACAACTTTCGCTGGAAAAAGTAATAATATTACAATAATATGTAATGTGTTACTGCCTGCCCAATACTGGAATGCTGTATAATGTTGTGACTTTCACTGTCCAGACCATCCAGAGACAACTGGAGGAGGTTGGGGAGAAGCAGAGGGACCTCGAGGAGAGAGGAGTGGCTATAGAAAAGATGCTCAGAGGAGAAAATGGTACTGCATTACCCCCAACCACACACCCACACACATGGCAAAGTTGAGTGTAACCGCGATTGTTACCCAGAGAGCACAAGGCATGTTCCTTACCAGAACATTAAGAGACACTGTGATACCTTTTTCAGTACTGCTTAATGGGTTCAACTGAGACAGTCAAAGGCTGCTCTCTGAAAGGTGGAGAATGACACGTCTTTATCTGCTCAAACAGTAAATGCACCTGTGTAGCAGGTTGGCTGTAAAGCAAGTCCTCTGACTGCTTTTAGAATGGTTTCAGAGCTTTTGTGTAAAATTCACCTTTACGCTCTTTTCCCCGCTAGAATAAATATACTGTGTATGTATATGTGTGTGTATATATTAGGGTTGTCCCGATCACATTTCTTTTGCTCCCAATCCGATCCCTATCATTTGAGTTTGCATCTGCCGATCCCGATATTTCCCGATCCGATCACTTTTTTTGCTCCCGATACAATTCCGATCATTCCTGATATTTTTCCCGATCAGATACATTTTGCAAATGCATTAAGAAAAAAAGGGACCAAAACTCAATTAAATTGTCCCAAGTAAAAGATCTTATATGAAGTCCACCAAATAGCAGAATGATATACAGTAGCAGACAAGAATAACACTGCTCACTCAAATGTGCACTTGGGCAACTCCAAAGCAATATCCTTTAAACCCCAAAATCCTTTGAACAAATGCGCTCACACAAAATATGTACAGTATTTCAGATGGGGGACCAAACAAAGATATATTCATTTGTCGAGCTGTCCTTCTGTCAGCCACTGAGATTTCTAGAAATAGAAATAGAAGGAGAAAGTTTAAAAAAGCTGTCAACAAAGACTGTCATTTCATGTGATTCAGGGTAAGACTATATTGGGGGCCGATGAAATAAACAGCAGAACCAGCTTGTGTGCTCACACACACTGTGCACACTGTTTTTTTGTTTTGTTTTCACCCCACAATCGAGAGAGAGAGAGAACATGGGTGCTTCACCACCACATATATGTGTGAATATGAACAAATTAGTGAGGCGATATCTTTATAAACTATACGTAAATATCCGGCGATTGTGAAATCAAGCGAGCCCTGCATTATTTGCATATTTAGCGGGTGATTGTCGCAAGAAATATGCACCCTTTTAGAAATAAATGAATCCTTGTGTCATACATGCCATTCGGTTGATTATATGATGGATTCTGCCATCGCATAATCATGTTTTTTCTGGAGGGCCCTGTTTAAAGCTTCTACAGAGCTGGTCTGTGTTGGAACAAGAGGAAAACTACCTTGTTCCATTTCTCCATCCATCACTGATGCTGAATGCCTTCTCTTTCCACCCATCATTCCTGTCTTCCAGATGAGTCCCAATCAGAAGATGACAATGAGGAGGCTCAGCTCTACCAGTCTTGGTTTAAATTGGTACTCCAGAAGAACAGACTCGCCCGCTATGAATCTGAGCTTGTGATTTTGTAAGTAACATTGCAAACATTTTTTTTTGCAGCGGTGGTCATGGATGGTGGTTGTGATTGATGGTGATGATGGTCAGAAAATCCATATGAGTGAAGTGTTTTTCAAATGGCGGCGGCATTTTCTCCTGTTTTTAGTGCACAAGAGCTGGAACTGGAAGACACTCAGAGCCAGCTGCAGCAGGAGCTACGGCGTAGGATGGCTGTAGAAGGTAGGAGACCATGGGCTCCATTTTCGTTACATGCTAAAACCCTTATGCCAAATCCCTTATCCCTTTTTTACTGTTTATTAAAAAATTTGGGGAATAGTTCAATGTTGTGAGCATGTAGACTGGCCATTTGAACTATTGAAAAAAGTTTTTTTTACAGTTTAAAAAGGCAAAGAAGTTAAGGGATAAGGGGTTTAGTGTTAACGAAAATGTAGCCCAATATCTTCACTACTGTCAGATCTCTCACGCATGTTTTTACTTGCCATAGATGTGAGGATCACACCTGCGCCGATTTATATCCCTGTAGCTTCACTTAATATACAAATATAATATAATCTTCCCGTCCCTGCGTCTTTCGACAACATTTTTATATACAGGTTTAGTGATTGTTTTTACAATGCGCAGTTGACAATGAAGAGAGATTAATGTTTGTTTTTCACCCGGTGCTAACACAAATATAATATCATCATTGTTGTAAAATGATAAGAGTGCCCCTCTCTTCACACAGGTGTGATTTTTGTCTTACACATCAGCAAATTATGATTATGATGATGTACGCTTGATAAAGAGCGCCGATCACTTCACATGGGTGTGACTTTATTTACCCTATTGGGTGTCCCTGTGGGTGACGTAACAGGTGTGTGGACGGACGGACGCGTGTGCGGATGGACGGACAGGGGGCGAAACATAGTCACCACCTTACAGTGTAGACAAAAATGGGGTCATGTCATATTTGGGGGTTAACCTACTTGTCATTCAATGTTCGTTTTCCACAAATGAGTTTTGAAAAATGGGGGTCATCTTATAACCAGAGTCGTCTTATACTGTATGTACCTGTATCGGGACAATACAGGTGTTTATTTATTTATTGCTTATCAATTACCTTCTTCCTTCCTCGCCTTCCCTGTAGACACAATAAAGAGTGCCTCTGAGCTCCAAGAGGAGCAGGAGATCCTGGCCAAGATCATGCAAACGGTGGAGAAAAGAGACACCCTGGTCTCCGAGTTGGACCAGCAGAGGTTGAAGGAGAGAGCCGAGGACCGGGACCTGGACAGCCTGGTGGTTGCCCGGGGTTATGAGTTCCACTGGGCCCAGGAGGGAGGCAGCTCCTGGGACCTGGTAGATGCTTCAATCTGAGCTTCCACTGGGCCCAGAAAGAACCACACAGCTACCTGGGATCTGGTAGATGCTTCAATCTGAGTTCCACTGGGCCCAGAAAGGAACACACAGCTACCTGGGACCTGGTAGATGCTTCAATCTGAGCTTCCACTGGGCCCAGAAAGGAACACACAGCTACCTGGGATCTGGTAGATGCTTCAATCTGAGTTCCACTGGGCCCAGAAAGGAACACACAGCTACCTGGGATCTGGTAGATGCTTCAATCTGAGCTTCCACTGGGCCCAGAAAGGAACACACAGCTACCTGGGATCTGGTAGATGCTTCAATCTGAGTTCCACTGGGTCCAGAAAGGAACACACAGCTACCTGGGATCTGGTAGATGCTTCAATCTGAGCTTCCACTGGGCCCAGAAAGAACCACACAGCTACCTGGGATCTGGTAGATGCTTCAATCTGAGCTTCCACTGGGCCCAGAAAGGAACACACAGCTACCTGGGATCTGGTAGATGCTTCAATCTGAGCTTCCACTGGGCCCAGAAAGAACCACACAGCTACCTGGGATCTGGTAGATGCTTCAATCTGAGTTCCACTGGGCCCAGAAAGGAACACACAGCTACCTGGGATCTGGTAGATGCTTCAATCTGAGTTCCACTGGGCCCAGAAAGAACCACACAGCTACCTGGGATCTGGTAGATGCTTCAATCTGAGTTCCACTGGGCCCAGAAAGGAACACACAGCTACCTGGGATCTGGTAGATGCTTCAATCTGAGCTTCCACTGGGCCCAGAAAGGAACACACAGCTACCTGGGATCTGGTAGATGCTTCAATCTGAGTTCCACTGGGCCCAGAAAGAACCACACAGCTACCTGGGATCTGGTAGATGCTTCAATCTGAGCTTCCACTGGGCCCAGAAAGGAACACACAGCTACCTGGGATCTGGTAGATGCTTCAATCTGAGTTCCACTGGGCCCAGAAAGGACCACACAGCTACCTGGGATCTGGTAGATGCTTCAATCTGAGTTCCACTGGGCCCAGAAAGAACCACACAGCTACCTGGGATCTGGTAGATGCTCGTATCTGAGAGAATGAGCGATGGATGTACTGTATCTGACAAAACGGGGCACCACTGCAGGGATATGTTTATTTGAAATGTGTTGAAATGTACCCGTTTGTGTGAGAAAGCAATGTGATAAAATCACGATTTTAAAAGACAAATGTGGTGAAAATGTCACATTTCTCCTCCCAGGTCATGAGGAAGGGGTGACTTTTTTTTTTTTAAAGCAAAATGTCAAATCTTGGGGGCCTTATCTCGCCTTAAACCTTATGCCCGAATTTTTAGGCATTTTTTTTTTACCTTTTATTTTTAAATGCCTAAAATGTAGGCGGCTTGCAAGATGAGGCCCAAAGTCTGCACACTGTGAGTCGAATGGCTCCAAGTCACGTCTAAAAGACAATATTCTTCGGAATGAGGCCACTAAACAAGTAAACGCTGTTTATGTTTATAAGTAACTCCTCAGTCTGTGTCTACTAAACTGTTTGTTTTCATGCTTTTGATTTACCGGAATTACTAGGTTTTATGGGACACTGATGGGTCTCCATATACTATGGGGATAGTTTCACAACAGAGATATTGGATCTTTAATTCTCATTTTAAAGGTCCCAGACTAAGAAGATGTTAACAGCCTAGGAAGTATTTTTTATTAATGTGAGAATGGAATGGACTACCGGGGTAGTAGCAAAATATCTAAGTAATATCTAATAATAAATTATAAATTATGTTCGACATGTGTTTTACAAGTTGCATTTGATGTTTTCGCTGTTGCAAATGGAGATTTCTTTAATAAAAACTGTGAATTGAATGGAAATGGATCTCTGGATGAATTATTTTAATCACTTACGTGGTCTGGCCGGGTACCACCAGTGGTCCTTGAGGAGGTTCTCCAGGTGGTCCAAGGGAGAGTTGGTAACCAATTGGACCCCTATCGATCTTTAACTCTTGAGATTAAGATGACATATGAAAAATAAACACCTGAGTGCTGATGTTTAGGCTCTAGAGTGCATAGAATTGTTGTTGAATAAAACAAAGTATACATATTTTGTTAGCTACATTTGATCAAAAGCTGAATAAGTGACCTCGATAAGGGCTGAAAAACACTGACTTATTATTAGAATTTAAACATGGTTGGTTTACTTAAGAGCTTCTGTGCAGGTACAACTTGGGTAAAGTTAAAATTGTCTTTGTGGTCGCAGCCTAATTTACGGTACGCTAATAAGCCGTTTTTAGAAATAATATGTATACATTTAGCCTCTAATAAGAGTCTTACAAAACTTAATTAGGTTTTTATAATCGCTAATGTGAACATTATTTTAGTTCTTCTGTCAACCATCCTATACATGCTATATAATGAGTCATTATGGTGGTGGTCCTCATGGTGGGTTATAATAGGCCTTCATTTGCTGTAATTAGCAGCTTATGAGAACTTATAAGAAAAAAAGAGCACCGCAATTTATACATTGAACATTGCGGTCCTCATATGCTAAGTTTTTTTAGGAGTTTATTTGCTTTAATACAAGCTTATTAGAGATTATAAAGGAAAAAGAGCACCGCAATTTATACATTGAACATTGGGGTCCTCATATGCTAAGTTTTTTTTAGGAGTTTATTTGCTTTAATACAAGCTTATTAGAGATTATAAAGGAAAAAGAGCACCGCAATTTATACATTGAACATTGCGGTCCTCATATGCTAAGTTTTTTTTAGGAGTTTATTTGCTTTAATACAAGCTTATTAGAGATTATAACGGAAAAAGAGCACCGCAATTTATACATTTAATATTGCGGTCCTCTCATGCTAGTATTTCATTAGGAGCTTATTTGGCCTAATAAAATAACAGTACTGCGAATTGTACGTCGGCAAGCACGGGTCATCAAGAGAGCCTAATCTCAAGTACAAATAAAACTTACCTGATCAAAAATTCAATGGAACATACATTCTCATATGGTAAGAAAACAAATCGGCTGCTGTATAAATCATATTTCTAAACATTTGAACAGACAGAAGACAAATGTTTCAACAACTTGGTTTATTACAACAACAAAAAAGTGGAAACATACATAATACAAGCAGAGCAAGAATCAACAGGACGGATCTAGAGGTGACAGGGCCAACCAAATGTCCATCCTGCCCCCGCAATGAAAGGTAATATCCGTGGTTTTCATCAGTGGTCCGGGGACCCCCAGTGGTTGAAAGCCCGGTGCATGCCCGATGAAAGGTGGAAGAAATGCTGCAAGTAGACCTGCCTAAAGCTGAATTATTCTTCAAACAATATGTATTGCCAGTTATTAACACGTAGCATGGATCCACTCATAGCAACCCCTTCTGTCTGCTCATACTGTAACAAGGCAGACTTTGGCAAAATGATAAGCTGGGACAAATGCAAAAGTTGTTACCATTATATATGTGTACAAATAAAAAGAAGACCTGCGAAATGGAATTGTGAACAATGTAAAAAACAATGAGTTTTATTCAAACACTCTTACACAGATGCTATGGTCCACAATTCATGTTAATTTGCCTCTGTATGTCTGTGTAAAAGAAAAACAAATGTTCAATCCAGATTCTGCAAAAAAGGGACTAAATTAATTTTGCTCCAAGTTCTATGCTACCAAAATATGATCTGCCATTGGCTATACAAGTGTATTTTTGTATGTCTGTATCTAAATGTTTTCTTGGAATGAAAAGGGTGCACCCTCTAAACAAGTCGAAATGTTTTTCATGTAGTTATCCACAACCTTACATATTTTTAATCAATTTTATATTTCAAATAATTTCATAGCTTCATCTTCTAGGAACTATATTCTTGCAAAGATTTGTTAATGCTCCACATACAATTACCATATCATCCAAGAGATCAGCCTGAGTGACTGGAAGAACGGTTGTTAGAATTTTGAAATTCTTCCATCTACCGATTATTCTTTCAATGTGTATTCTAACATTAGACAACTGTCTTGATGTATTGACTTCTTGAGCAGAGAGCTGCTTTTTACCTTTAGTGAAGTAAGGGATTTTAAGGGTGGCGCCATGTACAGCAAGTTCATCTCTAATTGTAAAGCCACGATCAGCCAGAATTTCATCATTTCTTTCGAGAAGATCTAAAAATCCAGACTCTACTGTAATTTGTTTGTCAGAGACTCGCCCACCCCAGCCTTGTGACAGAAAAGTAATGGATCCTGCTGGTGACATACCAATCAGATATTTGATAGTATTATGGTGTTTATAAGTTGACCATGTTTGAGCCCTTGAATTTAAATTGGTCGGTCTGTTAATAAAAATCTCTGTACAGTCAATGATGCATCTGCAGTGTTTATACTTTGGTTTAAAACACTTTGGCATGGTCTTTAGTACCATATGCTTACTTGGCCATTTGATGAGAGGTTTTAAAACCTGACTCATAACTGGGAGCCATCTTCTTAATATTTTTGATATGTCACATTCAGCAACATTGAATCGAAAAGCTAGATCTTTGTTGCTGAGACCCAATCTGAGCTTCATTAATATAACCAATAGATGATCCTCCAAACTCATAGAGGCACGGACAACCTGGACATTAGTTTTAAGTTTTAGGATCAACCACTCAAAAAGAATGCTCGTTAAACCTGTGAAGAACACAACACTTGCCACTTTGTTTTTGATTGAGCTGTAGGAAAACTCAGTGTTTCTCAGTTTTTCTTTTAGTTGTTCATTTTCAGCTTTCAGTTTGTTGATGTCTGAGCGTAGGGTGACACACTCTGTAGAAAGCAGGGTGAACTGATCATCATAGACAGACTTCATGACAGTGGCTTCTGAAAGAGAACAGTGGTTTTACATAGATTAACTTCACATGCAGTCCTATGTTATATTTCAGCTCTTCAAAAATGGCTGAGCACGTGTGCATAGCATATTCTTTTTTCAATATATATTTTGAGGTGGGATAATATGAATGAAAACATGTACACTTACAAAGCTAAATATCAAGTGTAATACGGAAACTACACATTGATCTATCTAACCACAGGAAAATATTGTGTAAAATAAACAAATGTAACAAACAACTACATTGACAGAGCTACTCGTTCAGCATCATGACAATTACATGTCATGGTGAATTTAATCAGAGACGCTGAAGACAAGTTTTTGAGGTTCTTACCAGTGCATGGCCCCACTGTGGAATCCGATGCCACCTGGTCTGCTATGGGCTGCTGTGGATCACCACCATCCATCACTGGAGTGGGACTAAACGGATCACCTTCTCTTTTTCTTTTCCTCTCAAATCTGTAGAGTTAATAGGCTACTTATTTGTATATAAATTCAACAACAAAGCAAGGAGAATAAGGAATGCAAACTCATGTGGGCTACTAATCTTGAATTATCCGCATCTGGCATAAAACCCACATCTGGCATAAAACATCAAATCTACTAAGCAACTGTTGGCCTAGCTGTAATGTTTACCTCTCAAGTTTGGCTTTAGATGTGTTGGGGTCTTTCCCTGCGTGAGGGAAGATGGAAGGCACAAAGTCTGGATTCTGGTAGTCCCTAGATGCTGCTCCTATAAAATATGTTTGCTTTACTCACACTTTAAATATATCCATAACAGAATCAACGCTAGTCTATTTTTAACCTCGCGTCGCCAGGCTAATCAACTTTACACAATAGCCTACTACTACTGTCCCGAAATTGGACTACTCTCTGGTCCACACAGCAATGGGAATCATGGGCCAGAGTAGAGTTTATTCCAACTCCAATGCACATACATAACATACATACAGTATGGCATGCTACATTGCATGTAGTTAAGTATACATTTAAATAAAACCTGAATTCTGCTATACATTTGTCGATGCGTTTATTTACCTGATATGAAATGTGCACTGCAGAGTCGCGCATTTTTAATGAGGTCCTCGGGCCAGTCTGTTCTCCGGATAGCTTGCAGCCAAAGCCGTCTGCGGTTAGTACTAAAAGGAGTCCTTTTTGTGGGAATCCGGTAAAACTGAAGACCTTGCTTGTTGCTAGGTCGGTTCCGACAACCCACCGCACAACACGACATTATTCACAACGGGTTTTAAACTATCTTCTTCCAAAACAGAGCGAAAACAGTGCCGAACTACAGGCAGCCCTATTCTAAGTCAATTACTTCCGCATGTCTTCTTGCATCCTCGATGCGCGCGCAGACCCAGTGTTTGTATACAAGACAACTTCCACACTGAATCCAGTAGGTGGCGGTGTACACCATAGATATCTATGGTGTACACCAAAAATAGGTCGAAGATAGAAGAAGAACTTGGCATGTTGACCTGAGAGCTCATCCAGACTACCGGATTGCACATTCTCCGTCTCGGACCGGGGTGTGATGTCACGTCCTCCTTTTTTGAATGGGTTTCAATGGGAACTTCCGGCTACTTCCTGTCTGAATTTCGGCCGCGGGCCGGTCTTTCCTGTTGCCTGGCCACGGTCCAAACTTCAGACCAGCTTCGGACTGGCTTCGGACAGGATACAGCTGACTATCACCCGGTAGTGATAGTCAACAGCCAATGGAACAGATGCGGCATGCAGCCCAACCAGTGGGCGGATTTAGCTTGTAGTTTTTTATTCACAGAGCCAAACGCTCCTGGGAGAGACTTGTGAAACCATGTCGAGAGATACAGGGGAACATCTAGGCACCTCTGCTCAAAATCCACATCTTAATGAATAAATAAAACATGAGGAAAATCGTAAAATAGTGGTTTTCATGTTTCATATCACCCCTGTAATATTTCCATCCATGGCACCATGAATCGCATTGTTATTTCTTTACTGTAACCCTGTTCCAAGATGACTTTGAAAATAACTAGCCTGTCATTATCATCAAATTCATCATTATTATTCCCATGCACTGTCTCCCCAGTCAGAGTTCAATGAATGTGAGTGTGAATGAATGTAGAATTATGTGCACCATGTAATTTATCTATCTATCTATCTATCTATCTATCTATCTATCTATCTATCTATCTATCTATCTATCTATCTATCTATCTATCTATCTATCTATATATATATATATATATATATATATATATATATATATATATATATATATATATATATATATATATATATATATATATATATATAAATATATATATATATAGTTTTCTGCCCCCTGAATGTCGCAGCTCTTCTACTGATGGCTCTGTCTACTTCTCTCTCTCTCTCTCTCTCTCTCTCTCTCTCTCTCTATATATATATATATATATAGATAGATAGATAGATAGATAGATAGATAGATAGATAGATAGATAGATAGATAGATAGATAGATAGATAGATAGATAGATAGATAGATAGATAGATAGCGATTGTCAACCAAGAGGTAGACAGAGCCATCTAGTGGAAGAGTTGCGACATTGAGAGGTTTCATGTACTCGCGCGAGCCCATAGGCTTTAATGCATTCAGTAACTTCCGGCTGTCCCTATTCGTGTCACTATCCAACAGAAGTCTGTGTAGATGGACTGGATCCATGAAGTGAGCGGAGTTGGCGTAACTCTGTCTATTTCCAAGGCTCTGGAACTAGAAAACTACACGCCAATGAGTAGACTTCCGTGTACGTCTGTTCCGGGACCGCCCAATGGCCCGGAAGAAGTCCTACTTCCGGCAGCCCTTCAGGCCGAAGGCAAAGTATAGTGTAGAGCCAGCCTGAGAGAGCTCATCCAGACTACCGGATTGCACATTCTCCGTCTCGGACCGGGGTGTGATGTCACGTCCTCCTTTTTTGAATGGGTTTCAATGGGAACTTCCGGCTACTTCCTGTCTGAATTTCGGCCGCGGGCCGGTCTTTCCTGTTGCCTGGCCACGGTCCAAACTTCAGACCAGCTTCGGACTGGCTTCGGACAGGATACAGCTGACTATCACCCGGTAGTGATAGTCAACAGCCAATGGAACAGATGCGGCATGCAGCCCAACCAGTGGGCGGATTTAGCTTGTAGTTTTTTATTCACAGAGCCAAACGCTCCTGGGAGAGACTTGTGAAGCCATGTCGAGAGATACAGGGGAACATCTAGGCACCTCTGCTCAAAATCCACATCTTAATGAATAAAAAAAAAACATGAGGAAAATCGTAAAATAGTGGTTTTCATGTTTCATATCACCCCTGTAATATTTCCATCCATGGCACCCTGAATCGCATTGTTATTTCTTTACTGTAACCCTGTTCCAAGATGACTTTGAAAATAACTAGCCTGTCATTATCATCAAATTCATCATTATTATTCCCATGCACTGTCTCCCCAGTCAGAGTTCAATGAATGTGAGTGTGAATGAATGTAGAATTATGTGCACCATGTAATCTATCTATCTATCTATCTATCTATCTATCTATCTATCTATCTATCTATCTATCTATCTATCTATCTATCTATCTATCTATCTATCTATCTATCTATAGGCCTATATATATATATATATATATATATATATATATATATATATATATATATATATATATATATATATATATATATATATATAGGCCTATAGATAGATAGATAGATAGATAGATAGATAGATAGATAGATAGATAGATAGATAGATAGATAGATAGATAGATAGATAGATAGATAGATAGCGATTGTCAACCAAGAGGTAGACAGAGCCATCTAGTGGAAGAGTTGCGACATTGAGAGGTTTCATGTACTCGCGCGAGCCCATAGGCTTTAATGCATTCAGTAACTTCCGGCTGTCCCTATTCGTGTCACTATCCAACAGAAGTCTGTGTAGATGGACTGGATCCATGAAGTGAACGGAGTTGGCGTAACTCTGTCTATTTCCAAGGCTCTGGAACTAGAAAACTACACGCCAATGAGTAGACTTCCGTGTACGTCTGTTCCGGGACCGCCCAATGGCCCGGAAGAAGTCCTACTTCCGGCAGCCCTTCAGGCCGAAGGCAAAGTATAGTGTAGAGCCAGCCAGAACGCTAGTCCTGCGCCAGGGGCAGGATGTCGTCAGGCTCACAGGAGTGCCGCGAAATCCAAACGGAGAAAGACAAGAGAGGCTATGAAAACAAGAAGAGAAAGTATACCAGCTCAAATGAGGATTCTGTGGAGAGATTTGTTGTAGGAATGCGAGCAGTGACTAAGACGAACGGCTTGTTCAGTGATCCGCACGAAATCAGCAAGTTTATTTCGCATAAAGTCGGAGAGATACATTCGTTGAGGGTGACAAGGGCTGGGATCGTGGTTATACAATGTTGCAACAAGGCGCAGATGAAAGAAATGATAAAAAGCAAGAGATTTAATGGGAGCGAGGTTTCTTGTTTTCGGATGAGTGACAGACCAATGAAGAAGGGAGTGATTTCTGGCGTGCCTCTGGCACTGGAAATGGAGTCGATTGAAGATTGTGAGGGCGTGTTTGAAGCTAGGAGGTTATCGAGATTCAGAGAGGGAATGAAGGAAATGACCGAGTCTGTGTGTGTCACGTTTGAAGAAGACCTGCCAGGGAGGATTTATATCGACTATGTGAGCTATCGAGTTAGGCCGTTTGAGGCAGCTCCTTTGAGGTGTTATTGTTGCCAGGAGTATGGGCATGTAACGTGGCTGCTGTATGCAGAGGGGAAAGGAAATGTGGAAGATGTGGGGAGAGAAGCTGTGATGGCAAATGTGAAGAAGAGCATGTGCCCGTGAAATGCCCAAATTGCAGTGGCAATCATCATGCAGGGTCTGCTGAGTGCCCGAAGAGGAAAAGAGAAGTTAAGGTGACCAGGATCAGGGCAGAGCAGAAGGTGTCGTATGCGGAAGCTGTGAAGAGGCTGGAAGGGAAAGAATTGCAAAGGGAATCGGATGCTATTGTACAAAATGAACCAGAGGGGAAAAGAAATGGGGCCGAGCAAGTTTGCTTTGAGAAGAAGAGATTTCTTGCGTTCATCGCGATGGTAATTAACTGTGCAGTAGAAATTGAAAGGAAATCTGAAAGAATAAAGATGGTGGTGGATGCAGCTAGGCGCTTCCTGGACATTGGAGAGATTACTCGTGAAGACTTGACAGAAATGCTAAGAGAGGAATTTGCGCCGACCCAGACTGTGAGGTCTGAGTCACACTAAACGGACAATGCAGCGAGGGGAATATTGGGTGGGGTATATTTTATAACTACGTTAAGTTAAGAAGATGTGTAGTGATGGAAGACAACTTCCACACTGATTCCAGTAGGTGGCGGTATACACCCAAAGGTTGCAACCCGCCATAAAACCCCCAAAGAAGAAGAAGAAGAAGAAGGCATTTTGACAGGTCCGTTTTACTAGCTAGGATTAGAAATGGCGGCGGGGGCGGGGCGAGAGTTAGCTAGGATAAGGCCTTCAAAATAAGAGCGCACCTTCTAGTAATTATTATGGTCTTAGATTTGTCATAGATTTATTGAAAAAGTGCTAGTATGGGGCACACTGTATACATGTAGGAGATTAAAAATAGATATACAAGCTCAAAACGTAATGGGGTGTGTTTTAAGCTTATAGATTTGCTGTTTTTACTCAATTTTCAGACCAAAATGGACACTATACAAAAACAGTTGTTCGTATCAACAAGTGACACATATCCACACATCCGGGCAGACCTCCTCTACAACACCCCACTGTCCGCTAAGCAGGAGAGGTGTATTTTAAAAAGTTATAGGCCCTTTTGTAAGGTCAAAGGTCAAAAATGGCGAAATTTCGAGCCCAGACTGGCCGCTGGACAAAAGACGGCTCCTCGTACCAACAAGTGACACATATCCACGCGTCCGGGCAGACCTCCTCTACAACACCCCACTGTCCGCTAAGCAGGAGAGGTGTATTTTAAAAAGTTATAGGCCCTTTTGTAAGGTCAAAGGTCAAAAATGGCGGAATTTCGAGCCCAGACTGACCGCTGGACAAAAGACGGCTCCTCGTACCAACAAGTGACACATATCCACGCGTCCGGGCAGACCTCCTCTACAACACCCCACTGTCCGCTAAGCAGGAGAGGTGTATTTTAAAAAGTTATAGGCCCTTTTGTAAGGTCAAAGGTCAAAAATGGCGGAATTTCGAGCCCAGACTGACCGCTGGACAAAAGACGGCTCCTCGTACCAACAAGTGACACATATCCACGCGTCCGGGCAGACCTCCTCTACAACACCCCACTGTCCGCTAAGCAGGAGAGGTGTATTTTAAAAAGTTATAGGCCTTTTTGTAAGGTCAAAGGTCAAAAATGGTGCCATTTCCAGACTGTACTAACCACTGGACAAAAGACGGCTCCTCGTACCAACAAGTGACACATATCCACGCGTCCGGGCAGACCTCCTCTACAACACCCCACTGTCCGCTAAGCAGGAGAGGTGTATTTTAAAAAGTTATAGGCCCTTTTATAAGGTCAAAGGTCAAAAATGGTGCCATTTCCAGACTGTACTAACCACTGGACAAAAGACGGCTCCTCGTACCAACAAGTGACACATATCCACGCGTCCGGGCAGACCTCCTCTACAACACCCCACTGTCCGCTAAGCAGGAGAGGTGTATTTTAAAAAGTTATAGGCCCTTTTGTAAGGTCAAAGGTCAAAAATGGCGGAATCTCGAGCCCAGACTGACCGCTGGACAAAAGACGGCTCCTCGTACCAACAAGTGACACATATCCACGCGTCCGGGCAGACCTCCTCTACAACACCCCACTGTTCGCTAAGCAGGAGAGGTGTATTTTAAAAAGTTATAGGCCCTTTTGTAAGGTCAAAGGTCAAAAATGGCGAAATTTCGAGCCCAGACTGACCGCTGGACAAAAGACGGCTCCTCGTACCAACAAGTGACACATATCCGCGCGTCCGGGCAGACCTCCTCTACAACACCCCACTGTCCGCTAAGCAGGAGAGGTGTATTTTAAAAAGTTATAGGCTCTCAAGTACAGCCAAGTCACAAATGGTTGAATGAGCTAGGATAAGAGTTGGCCGGGGGAGTTAGCTAGGATAAGCAGTGCTGTTTCCAGACCAGAGGGGGCACTGTTTCTCCTGTTATTTTCCCATTTTTAACATACAAATACAATACAATTCTGTATAGACAATACAGAAATGTTTAAATGTGTAAATGGCATATACTATAATAGTCATCTCATAGTCTGGTGATTAAAAAAAGGAATACGATGTAAATGCAAATGGAATCAACCACAATTTGTGTCATAGTATGAGTGAAACACGAATAATGTTGTTTTTCACATATGTGTATGTAATATGACATTGATGTTTTCTCATTTTAGTTGATTTTGCATATTAAGTTATAAGCATACTGTATATATGCTTGTTCCATATTCTCCCCAGCAAATCACTCTGAATTTGAGTTTTACACCCCTGGTAGCCTATAGACAATACAGAAATGCATATCTGTTTAAATGGCACATGCTATAATAGCTATCTCATAGTCTGGAGATTAAAAAAAGGAATGGTTGTCCTGTTACAACACAGATAGGCTACAATATAAATGCAAATAGAATGAACCACAATGTGTGTCATAGTATGTGTGAAAGACGAATAATGTGGGGTTGCCCAGAAATTCACACTTTCTGGAAAAACCTCTTAGAGATACTGCAAGAGATTCTGGATATACAAATGCCAGATATCTCTCCTCTTATTTTCCTGGGGGACTTTCCAGAAAACATTGTAGGAAGCGACAGGTATCTCTTGAAAATTCTCTTAGCTGCTGCGAAAAAGGCCATTACCCGTAAATGGCTACAGGCAGAACCTCCCTATATAGCAGATTGGCTCCAAATAATGTCTGAAATTTACGATATGGAACGGATGACAGCTAAATTGAGATTTAGATGTGAGTCTTTTGGGAAAAAATGGATGAAATGGATTATTTATACTACTACTCTAAAGGAGGGATAGGGAATTTACCTTCCCCCACCAAAGGCTTCAATTAAGTGTACTTAGGCTGTATGTGAATATATGTGCAAGTACTGCACTTATATGTTCACATAAACAATTTCATTTGAGCATACCTCTGGTACGACCCTTGAACCCTACGCATTGACTGATACTTAAGTACTAGGCACAGTTGACGTAGGCTTGATGATGACATTTGTATATGTATGGATATACTGTATATTATGTAGTATATGTGTGCTTGTACTTTAACATATATTAGTCTATTTATTTAGCCATAGCTTTCGTTATTTTTTATTTTTTATACCACCTCTCATACCGTCTTATTCCATCTGTGCCTGTACCTCCCCTTTTATACTGTCCACTCCCTTGTATATATTAATGTTTTTATCGATGTCTGGCAAACCCCTTCCTTTCTTTTTTTTTTCTTTCCTCTCACGCATCAAGTCTTAAAAAATCAATAAAAAATTTTAAGTTGAAAAAGAAAGACGAATAATGTTGTATTTCACGTGTTTCCCAAGTTGTTATAATGTGCGAATGGCACACTTAAGAGGTACATACCAGACTCCACTGATTTTCCACATCAATGAAAAACAATCAGGCCTGCACTTTGCAGGCAGCGGCAGTGTTCCCAAAAACAAGCGAATTAAGTAACACACAGACAAGGCTTTGAAAGTCATAAAAATAGCATTTATTCACTCCTTAAAAAAAACATGAACATTAAAAAAAATTCGGCAATTCCTTTTAATCTTTGAATTAATGTGGACCGAGGGTGCTTCGCTAATTTACTTACAATTTTGATCGATTTACTGTATATGTGTGCTGTGAATGGTGCAATGTTATTCTAACTTAAATCACTGCAAACATCATGCAAAAGGCAAAAAGGTACAACATGCAATGTACCTTTTAAGTGCAAACATCACTCAAAAGTACATAAAATGGCACAACATGCAAGGCATCACTTAAAGTGCAAACATCACTCAAAAGTATATAAAATGGCACAACATGCAAGGCATCATTTAAAGTGCAAACATCACTCAAAAGTATATAAAATGGCACAACATGCAAGGCATCATTTAAAGTGCAAACATCACTCAAAAGTAGGCTTTATACAACGGTACAGCATGCAATGACTATTATAGTATATGCCATTTACACATTTAAACATTTCTGTATTGTCTATACAGAATTGTATTGTATTTGTATTTGTATGTTAAAAATGGGAAAATAACAGGAGAAACAGTGCCCCCTCTGGTCTGGAAACAGCACTGCTTATCCTAGCTAACTCCCCCGGCCAACTCTTATCCTAGCTCATTCAACCATTTGTGACTTGGCTGTACTTGAGAGCCTATAACTTTTTAAAATACACCTCTCCTGCTTAGCGGAGAGTAGGGTGTTGTAGAGGAGGTCTGCCCGGACGTGTGGATATGCGTCGCTTGTTGATACGAAGAGCCGTCTTTTGTCCAGTGGTTAGTACAGTCTGGAAATGGCACCATTTTTGACCTTTGACCTTACAAAAGGGCCTATAACTTTTTAAAATACACCTCTCCTGCTTAGCGGACAGTGGGGTGTTGTAGAGGAGGTCTGCCCGGACGCGTGGATATGTGTCACTTGTTGATACGAAGAGCCGTCTTTTGTCCAGTGGTTAGTACAGTCTGAAAATGGCACCATTTTTGACCTTTGACCTTACAAAAGGGCCTATAACTTTTTAAAATACACCTCTCCTGCTTAGCGGACAGTGGCGTGTTGTAGAGGAGGTCTGCCCGGACGCGTGGATATGTGTCACTTGTTGGTACGAGGAGCCGTCTTTTGTCCAGCGGTCAGTCTGGGCTCGAAATTCCGCCATTTTTGACCTTTGACCTTACAAAAGGGCCTATAACTTTTTAAAATACACCTCTCCTGCTTAGCGGACAGTGGGGTGTTGTAGAGGAGGTCTGCCCGGACGCGTGGATATGTGTCACTTGTTGATACGAAGAGCCGTCTTTGCTCCAGCGGCCAGCCTGGGCTCGAAAGTGCACCATGTTTTGACTTTTGGCTGTACTCAAGGCCCCATAACTTTTTAAAATACACCTCTCCTGCTTAGTGGACAGTGAGGTGTTGTAGAGGAGGTCTCCCTGCACGCGTACATATGTCCCACTAGTTCATACGAAGAACCATTTTTTGTCCAGGGGCCTATTTTACACTCTAGTGAACAGTATTTATCCATTTCAATATGTTTTTTAAGTTAATAACGGTGTAAATGTTAACAAAAATACTTATTGTTTTGTATATTTTCGTTTATATACTTAATTTATAGTTCTAATGGGCAATTTATGTGCAAATTACTCATTTTTGTTTATTTCACTGGGTCCTTTTATTTTGAAGGGCCACGCCCCTTTTTCTTATCCTAGCTAACGTTATCCTAGCTAAAAAAACGCTGGCCATTTTGACCTATGATGATTTTGACACGGAAGTGCATCAACTCTCAGGAGCATAGCGGTCGGCCGAGCTCATCATAACAGCATCTAACCTTAAGTTAAATAAAAAATGTCGTTGTGACCAGAATTTTGTTTTGAAGTATTGCAACACTAAATTACAGTAGGCCTACTTGTACATAAAGCAATCTTGTAATTTTCACTTTGTTTGTATGAAAGGCGAGTTCTGATTAGATCACCTGTGTCACATCAATTTGTGTTTTCAGACAATGGAGTCACACCATGAGGCGTATGTCGCCGAGAAAAGTTATATATACACGGTAAGAATAAATGGGTCAATATACTTAAATTCATAAGGTAACTGTTTAGATAACTTAACTATATGGAAGAATTAAAAACGCCATCGTCTTGTATTTTGTCTGAAAATTGATGGTTATAGATGGAGTTGCGATGTTGAGGGGACAGAAAAGTCTGTTCAAGTAGGTAATGTGCCTGCACGAGCCCATGGACGTCGTAAATTCCTGTTGTCCCCATTCGACAGAAGTCTATGTAGCCGCCATTGGACTGACTCCACGAAGTGAACTGAGTTAAAGACTTAAATAGAGGGACTTAGAGAATGGGGACAACAAACGGGGATAAGTCCTTGACCTGAAAACTATGCATTTCCAACTCCAATTTGTCCTTATTCTGGCTGCATGAACAGCACTCGAGCGCTCAGTTTCTGACCCCTCAATGTCGCAACTCTTCTACTAGATGGCACTGGTGGAGACTGGAACCAGAGCACACGCACGTTCACGCAGTGTTGCCATGTCTGCTTATTATAAGCAACTTAGCTAAGGACCTGAAAGAATTCTGAGACAGGCCCTAAACCTCGTGAAAGGTATTGTATACAGTATATATTTGAGGTATCCTGTGGTTAGACTCTAATATGGGGCATTCAATATTTGTGAGATGTAGACTTATTGTTTGACTTAATGTATGTAATGTATTGCATTTAATGCATTCAGAACATGGTCCCCTTCTGTGTCTTAACCATGATGTTATGCTCTGCTATTGAGAAAATGTAAGGCATTCTTGTGATATTTGCAGCTGAGTGAAAAGTATTTCTACTTTGCGTGTTTATTCAATCACTAATTGTTTTGTTTTCTCTATCCAACAGAAGCCATGTTCTTGGATTGAAGAAAGGACCTAATTTTATTTTCCACATTTTATGTATTTTTGTTTGTTTTTGTAAAAAAGTAAACATTTAAACAAAATGTAAAGTTATTAAAGCAGGGGTTTTTAGCAGGTGGTCCAGAGAAGATTCCAGCTCCCCAGGTTAAATGATGAAAAGTTGTTTACCAGATGTAACTCTTTGGTTTCATGTTTGTTTACTCTCAAGAGTTAAAATATACATCATCTGAAATCGCCCAAGATTAATGGTCATCTTGATCTGTATGTTTGACTGTTTGTTTTCAAAATCCAGACTGGAATTGTGGAGAAAATAAAAGAAATCTTTAGTTTTTGGGTCTGTGAGGCTAAAATATCAAAATTGTGAAATGACAAAATTAAAGTTTGTAATTAAACAAAGAATTGTTGCAACATTTTCTTTCATCTTGATTATTTTAAAAATTATCAGTAACCAGCCTGTAGGCGCTACCACTATTAGCATCTTGTCTGATCATGTAGCTATAGTCTGTCTGCTGCATGTGTTCCATTGGATTTTTGGACCAGGTAAGTTTATTTATACTTGATGTTACTGATGACCAGGTCAGCTAATGTCCTATTTGTCATTTTAACAACTTTTAAGAGCAACTGCTGATGTACTGTTCTTATTAGGCCAAATAAGCTCCTAATGAGAAAAATGGCGCATGAGGACAGCAATATTCAATGTATAAATTGCGGTGCTATTTTGTCCTTATAAGCTCATATTAAACCAAAAAGCTCCAAATAAAAACCTAGCATATGAGGACCGCAATGTTCAATGTATAAATTGCGGTACTCTTTTTTCCTTTATAATCTCTAATAAGCTTCTAATTACAGCAAATGAAGGCCTATTATAACCCACCATGAGGACCACCATCATGCGGGTATAGATAGGGGTGGATGCAGTTTCAGTTACCGAGGGTGACAGAAGGACTAAAATAATGTTCAAATTAGGCATTATTAAAACCTAATTAAGTTTTGTAAGACTCTTATTAGACGCTAAACGTATAGCCTACATATTATTTCGGTCGCACGAGAAGTCGGCCCGAATCGTGTGGAGAGGTCGGGCCGCGGCTGTGGAGAGGTCGGGCCGCGGCTGTGGAGAGCTCGGGCCGGGGGAGTGGAGAGGTCGGGCCGCGGCTGTGGAGAGGTCGGGCCGGGGGAGTGGAGAGGTCGGCCCATGTCTGTGGAATAGTTAGTTACTTAGTGAGCTAGTGTCAGCTGTTTTAGGCCCTTGTATATCATTATCCTTATTATTGTGCACTTTTTAAGGCTACAACAGAATGTAGAAGATTAATTGTCATGTTGATCTAGTGAATTGACTGCTTTGTTTCCCTGGTCCAGCAAAAGTGATGTGATTGACTGATAATTGCTGAGGGTATGTTCACACTTGGACCCGAGGTGAAATTGCTTGCTAATGGCTTCAATAACTTTAAAGTAAAATTAACTCCAGACAACTCTGACATGATCAACTCTATGAAATAACTCCAACACTGAAGCCAATTTAACTCTAAAGGTGTTGAAATACACTTTGGGAGTTGAAATCAACTCTGAAATATGTAACCCTGAAATTTTAACTCTCCAATTTTTGCTGTGTACTGTTTCCCACAATTGGGAAATGAAAATTACGTAATTCAGATGTTTAAGTATAATGTAACATTATACTTGGGAGCTCAAAGTGTATAAAAGTGATTATTACATTATTCTTGTCTAAAGTTCCGTTTCCTTTCCTCAACCCTAGTCCTGCTGCAGTTTGGAAGAACACATCCACAATGTTTCAAACTGTTTTAAATATGTGTTATTGTCTAATTACTTTAACTCTGGTAAAGAGTGAAATATGTATTTATTCAACTCTGGGAGTTCAGGCATGTGTCAACCTGATAGCCATTGCTATAGTCAAAACAAACATTTTGTATCCTAAAGCATAGAATGTATCCTTTTAGCCACATTACTGCAATCTGAAGCATAGATTTACATGAATTACTTCAATAACTTTAAAGTACTCTGGTAAAGAGTGAAATATGTATTTATTCAACTCTGGTAAAGATAAAACATTTAATTATTCAACTCTAGTTGAGAGTAAACCAGTATTATTGAACATGCATATGTCTTGATAATGGTTGATATGCAGTGATAATGGTGCCTATACATGTCTATTGTCATGACTTGATAATGGTTGATATGCAGTGATAATGGTGCCTATATACATGTCTATTGTCACAACAGCAAGACATATCAAGCATAAAAGACTTGATGATGGTTGGTATATGGCCTGATAATGGTTGATATGCAGTGATAATGGTGCCTATGCATGTCTATGATATGCAGTGATAAAGGTGCCTATGCATGTCTAATGGGCCGACTTCTCCACACCCCCTGGCCGACTTCTCCACACCACCTAGCCGACTTCTCCACACCACCTAGCCGACTTCTCCACACCACCTAGCCGACTTCTCCACACCACCTAGCCGAGATCTCCGCAGTTTTGCTCGGTCCGAGTTCGCGGCGGCCCGAGATCTCCTGTCCCCATTATTTCTAAAATTGGCTTATTAGCGCTTATTAGCGTACCGTAAATTAGGCTGCTAGAACACCAAATGGAGTGCAAAATAACTAATTAATATTAACCTGGTGTCATTTATCAGGCAGAGAGAATTCATTGCAACTAGCTTGTTTTTTTTCTTGTAATATTCAATTTCAATAATGATGAAGTGAAACAAAATGATAATGAGTTGTATCCTCAGTCACAGGGGCACCCCAAAAAATAATTAATTTCTATCAATTGCACAGCCTATGTATGAAAGCTAAGCCCTGAGATTTTATTTTATTCTTTAAAACCTGGTAGCTGTTCGGTAAATGACATTTTTTGGCTTGAATGAATTCAACAAAAACATCTCCATGAATTCAAGGTTTCATGAATGGGACCTTTAATAGAAAATAACTAATTTTGGGGGGAACTTTAATTAACCCTTTCTGCTATTTGAAACTTGTGTTGTGAGTGCAGGCCTATACCTCTCTCTGCCATGAAAATGTCTAAATCTGTTCGTGTTTCTTTCCAGTGGTGTACTGGAAAGATGCAAATGTACTGGTGCAAATACTGTACATACATTTGCTCAAGTATTGCAACAATTTCCCGGTACTTTAACTTTACTTGAGTATTTCCAATAAATACTTTTACTACTTGTACTGTACTGTACTTGTAATGTACTTTTTAAGTACATTATACCAATACTTATTTTTTTGAAATTTTAAATACAAGACTTATATAGCTGCAACTAACAATTATTGTTAGTCTGATTCAAGTCATACTCAGAAGCAAGGAAGCTCTGGACCAGAGCTAAGCTCCATGCAGGGACACCCAGGCAGTTCTTTATATGGGTTTGGTCAACCAAATGGACCCTTGTAGGCATGTAACCTCTGAAAGTGTGCACAATGGGACCAAATTGACCCATTTCTCCACCACTGTGGTTTTCAACCAGTGGTCCGGGGACCACCATTGTGGTCCTTGAGAGCGTAGACATGAAAACATGTTTACACTCTCAAGAGTTAAAATATTCATCATCTGAATTAGCCCAAGTCTACCCACAACTAGAGAATGTAGAAGATTAATGGTCATTTTGATCTGTATGTTTGACTGTTTTGTTTCCAAAATCCAGCCTGAAATTGTGGACAAAAGCAAAGGAAATCTTTATAGTTTTGGGGTCTGAGGGGCTACAATGTCATCAAATGCTGGTCCGTGGCTCAAATTCTGAATAATACATGAGTGGGCCCCGGTATCAAACAGGTTACTTGAAAACCACTCCTTTATTTCCCTGCCCTCCTCCAGAGGGGGCGGGGCTATGATCCAACACACTCCAGAGTCTAGGGAGGGAAAAAAATCTCTGGAATTCCGTTTCCGCTTTAAGGGAGTGGACAGGGATTTTTGCGACTGCTAGCCTAATAACTTTTTTTTGCTGGGGGATCAACGTTTCACTGTACATTTTCCCCCTTCTTTGGATTATTATCATTATTACTAAGAGGGACCAATGATGGCTTCCTCGCCGCAGAAATCGCCGTCTTCTCCCAAGTCACCCAGCACACCCAAGTCTCCTTCCTCCAGAAAGAAAGATGACTCGTTTCTGGGGAAACTTGGTGGAACTTTGGCAAGGAGGAAAAAAGCCAAAGAAGGTAAAAGAAAGATGGAGCTTATTATTATATTATTCAGATGGCGGGCCAAAACAACTGTCCAAAGATATGCGAACTTGTATTAACTGTGAATGTAGAAGTTATTATAAGTTGCGAGGAGTTTTTAATAAGAGAGAAATGTACACTAGCTTGTTGTTATTACTAGACACTATGTAACGCTGATTTCCCACGGGGCGTGGAAAAAACTTTGCATAAAACAGTGGTTTTCAACCAGTGGTCCGGGGACCACCAGTGGTCCTTGAAGTTGAGAAAGTTCCAGGTGGTCCCCAGCTATGTTGGTTAACCAGATGAAAAGTTGGTTAACCAGATGTAACTCTTTGAGAGCGTAAAAATGAAACCAAATGGACCCTTGCGGGTCCATTTGGTTTCATTTTTACACTCTCAACTTAGTTAAAATATTCATTATCTGAATTAGCCCCAAGTCTACACGACTAGACGATTAATGGTCATTTTGATATGTATGTTGCCTGTTCTGTTTCCCAATTCCAAACTGGTACTGTGGACAAAAGCAAAAATAAATCTTAGGTTTTGGCGTCTGTGGTGGTGGGGCATCAAATGGTGGTATCAAAAAGTTTGAAAACCCCCTGTCATAAAACATTCCAATCTTTGTGACGTTCAGTCATCATGAATATAAATATAAATATGTCGTTTGACGCGTACAGTAACAGTAGATCAGTCCCTTGAGACTGTGTGTGGCTGCGGGCTATGTCTACTACAGTATATCCATGTACGGTATTGACTCACTACAAAATGTAATAAGTGAGGAATGAGACAAGAGTAAACACAGCCTGTCTGCGGCATGCAGTGGGCTGGGTTTGGCCAGAGCCATCTAGTAGAGTAGAAGAGTCCGAGGTGATATTAAGGGGGCAGAAAAACAGCCTGGTCACGTGGTTGATTGATGCACTCGCGCGAGCCCCATAGTCTTCCAAAGCATTCTGTGGCAACTGTGTTGTCCCCTTTCAATAGAAATCTATGTAGCAGAGCCGCCATTGCACTGGTCCCCATGAAGTGATCGGAGTTTGCAACTCTGTCTAAATACTCTTACGGCTCTGGGGCCTAGCAGCTGAATTCATGCCCTGAAGTGCTTCACATGTCACACACAAGCCAAACTAAAACACACCAACCTTGCTTGATTCATTTATTTTTACACCCTTTTTTATCCCAGTGATTCCCAAAGTGGGGTGTGGGCTACTGGGAGTTCCAGTGGGTCCCCATTTAAATGACAGTTTTGAGGAATCAAATATACCCTTGTGAGTCTATAACTCTGAAATTATAATCAATGTCAATTTAACTATTAGGACCACCACCAGGGTCCATTTGGTTCCATTTGTACACTCTCAGGGTTAATTTGTCATAGATGTTACAATATAAATTTAAAAGGGGGCATGGCCTGTTGCATGTCAAACTGGGGGTTCTTGAAATGAAAATGTTTTGGAAATCACTGCTAAAGCCGTAAAAATCTTCTTATGTGGGTCCCTTGTCATATATTTTCAAAAGTGGGGTCTGCAGGGCAGGCTAATGATGAGTATCATTTTGGGGGTCTTTGACATGAAAACGTATGGGAATCCCAGCCTTAGCCTTTTTACATGCTTATCTTTTGTTGTTTGTTGTTGTTTTAGTTTTATGAGTCTTGAACTTTATTGGACTGCCAGTGTCATATTTGTTGACAAAGAAACCATACCCAGTGCTTTAAAGCAGGGGTTTTCAACCAGTGGTCCGGGGACCACCACCACCAGTGGTCCTTGTGAGTGTTCCAGGTGGTCCTCAGCTAAGCTGGTTAACCAGATGAACGTAAAAATGAAACCAAATGGACCCTGGCTGATCCATTTGGTTTCATTTTTACGTTCTCAAGAGTTAAAATATTTATCATCTGAATTAGCCATTTTGGAATGTATGTTTTGCTTGTTTTGTTTCCCAAATCCAGTCCTGAAGATTGTCTTATGGGTCATTTCATTTTAGGGAGCTTTAAGCCGATGCATACCAAATATGAATAACTCAATGACCATTTTGATTTGCAGCCATCGTAACAAGGTGTCTGTCCACTTTCTGGCTGTTATTCTTGACATTTCATTGTTATTGTCCAGGTTTGTTCTGTTGTCATTGAATAGAGCAAAGCCCTGGATGGAGATTGGATGATTAGTTTGCGTCATCCGGCAGAGGCGGCACAGCAGCTGAGCCCCTTTTTTATGTTGTATTCCTTCATACTAACACACACACACACACACACACACACACACACACACACACACACACACACACACACACACACACACACACACACACACACACACACACACACACACACACACACACACACACACACACACACACACACACACACACACAGTGTGGGAAGGATGTCTGTATTGTGTAGTGTCCTATCTGACTTGATGGGAAAGACAGGGCTGCTCCCTCTTGTGTCAACCGTTGATTAAATTTGAGTCTGTGACGTTTATGACCATGGCTGATAATGTACAGGAGAGGAGAGAGAGTGAGGCCATAACCTTGGCTGAGAGGGAGAGGGAGAGGGAGAGATGGCAGGGACGAGGGAGAGGAGAAGGTCAACCGAAGGGGAAGGCATGAATGAACATGAGCTCAGCTTCAGCAGCAGCAGCAGCAGCAGCAAAAAGCCATTTGGCTAATAAAGACTACAGCATCACAATTCCCCATAGCCTTGACGGATAACGGCACGGCCAGCCCAGCCTCTCACAGAACCGCACAAGGATGTCGTAACAACAGTTGCTGCTGTGCTTGTGACGCCGCGACTCGATTAAACTAGTACTCGGGACAGATAAACAATACATAAACACACACAGGCAAGGGGGGGGGGGGGGAGTTTGCTTGCGTTCTATCTATCTATCTATGCTCTTCTGAGGATGCTGAGCAGCAGTGTGGGGCAGAAGCCTGCTGCAGTCAGCCAGGGTTAGGAGGCTGGAGGAGCCTGGGTGGGGGATGAAGAGACCCAGAGATGGGCTGTGGATCACTCTGCCCCCCAGGTAGGACATGCTGTATGTAGGCAGCACAACAAGCCTGTAGCAAGGTGATTCCATTTGTTTAGTTTTAGTTCTTGTTGTTGTTTGTTTGTTTGTTTTCTAATTCAGTTATTTAATTTAGTTTGCAAAAGTTTGTGCGTGATTAAAAACTCAAGAAGAGATAGCATTTAAAAATACGGAGGCCATTTTGTCTAGTAATTTAAGTTTGTAAACACAATGCAGTTTTAATTAGTTATTGTTTTTGTTTTCTTCATCTAGATTTATTTATTTATTTTATTTTTATTTTTTCGTCTATTTAGTTAACCTTGTACACAGCGAGTTAGTTAGTCAGCATGTGGCAATTCCTTCATGGTATAGAGATATAAAGGCATGGTCCAGAATAAAATGCAATACAATTTAGAGACATAGAGTAATTGCTATTTTGATCAACAATGTCTCTCATATCCTATTTATTAGTCAGGGAATATTATTTTCGTGGTAAAACGTCTAGAAACACATTTCACAAAGCCTGAGTTTCAGTTCTTCTGTAGGGTGATGTACAGTTGCTGAAAGCTGGGAATGTTACTGTAACTATCCAGCTGTCATCGCCGCTCATATTGTGAGGGGCACAGGAGGACAAGCAGTCAATTAATTCACAAAGCTATAGCGTCATTTTGTTGTTGACATATTGGTATTTCTAAAATATCAGTGCAACTTCTGCTAATTCAAAGAAAAATCTAGGAAATTTCAAAATCGGAAAACAAATGTTTAGGTTTAAGAAGTGAGAATTGCCAATGTACAAGCTCAGAATGTGGCGTGAAGTGACACCTTGCGGCAGGGGCGGATTGGCACATATTTTCCCACCGGGACAAATTTGCCTTTGCCTATGCCACCCTGGGGGGGTCCATTTGGTTTCATTTTTACACCCTCAAGAGTTAAAATATTCATCATGTGAATTAGCCCAACTTAATTTACACAACTAGAGAATGTAGAAGATTAATGGTCACTTTGAAATGTATGTTCCAGGCGAGCATCTAGCACATTCTAGTGCATTTTGGAAGTGCCACTAGTGCATTTTGGATCATGGCAGTTGGATCATTGCAAAAAAAAAAAAAAAAAAAAAAAACTGTCCAGGCCACTACTTGGCACAGGCCACCGGGAAAACTCCCTGTACTCCAGATGGCCAATCCGCCCCTGCCTTGCGGCCTTGTAGTCCTGCTATTCACTAGTGGGTCTGAGGCCAAATGGTTTGGTCTACAGAAGATTTTAGGAGTGAGTCCAGTGTCTCTGATGTCATGGACACTATTTCCTGGACTACATGTTGTCATAGGAAGACAGCCCCCCCCCTATCCAAAGAATTGCGGGAATTGTAGTCCATGAAGTAGTGTCTATGACATCAGCCACTGGGCTTACTGCTCAAATATAAAATATCTAAAACTACATATTACACACAGACAAAGACCAGCAAGAAAGTGTAAATCTTCTACATTTCATTAACATATATACTTTTGTAAAAATGGTGAAATGTCCCTTTAAGTGATTAATCAGAAGTCAATTCCTTATTTGTATGTTTTCCCTATTTCTATGTTTGTTTGTTTTTGTGCAGATTCATCTGCACACATTTCAATAAGAAATAGTTGTGTGCTTAAAGTAGAAGTTACCAGTGCTAGCGCACACTAGGAAAAGGTTCTTGCGTTGGAACTTGTGATGGGGTGTGTTATAACCATAGGGGGTGTGAAGACTTGCAGTTATATATTAGTATATTAGTTATATATATAATCCTCATTATCCATTAATGGTGTGCGTGTGGTGTTGATTAAGGCGATGTTACCCTGGAGACATAGCGCAGAATGTGCTGATTCCTAATGATCAAAACTCCTCAGGTATCAGACACACTAAGATTGGCATGCTGGGGAACTGGGCAAAACCTGACGGGAGGCAGGAAGCAATCCTGGCCTTCTGTATAGATGTATAACATCCCGGTAGAAGCCCGGATATGTGTGCACACTTCAGCCTTTTTGCAAAGAATACATGTTAGCTAGATCCAGTGCTGGGAATACCTCCATTTTAAAGTAATATATTCATATTACACATTACTGTCTGAGCAAGTGTAATATATTATCCATATAATGGATATCAAATTGAAGGTTTGTTTCAATGAAAAAGTTACCTCGTATACCTTTAGAGAGAGATAGTTTTGAGATCTCTTAATTATCTCACCATTACAGCATCAGTAATAAAAATGACAGATTTAGAAGATTTGGAACACTGCTATTTTTTGTGTGTAAAGACACTGCTCACTGTTAACATTTAAAATATCTATATTACTCACACAAAGACCCCCAGGAAAGTGTTGTAAATCTTCTATCTCATTAAAATTTTATATTTATTTATTTTTTGCTAAAAGGATGAAGTGTCCCTTTAAAGGGGCATGAAACCAATGTCGAGGGGGAGTTTCAATACCCTTTAAGGATCGTTGGAAGATTTAAGGAAGCAACCCTAACCCTAAAAACAAATGCATCACACATCTGCATTCCAACAATAACAACAAATCGTAACAAATCTCTGTTCAGTGAACTATTTCTCCAATCTTTTTTTTTCATGTTGTCTCACTCTTCTTCTGAATGCCATTCTCTCCATGTGCTCAATGTTATCCACCAAGTTTCGCCATTTTTTATAATCTTGTGTGTCATTCTTGAGCCCGTTTTTGGTGATTGCTTTTTTCACATGAAATAGTAGAATCTTTACTAGATTTGGTCTCTTGGATGAACAGATTCTTCTATATATATCCCCATATATAACACCAAACAGGACCGAAAAACACCATACCCCACAATCTCACATACAGCAACACTGTTGTGGGAAGTTGATTTGGGGAGTTATTTTTTTATTTATTTATTTATTTTTTTTAAAGCAAATTTCCTCCATCCCGTTGAGTAGTGAAACTACTTTTGAAAATGGGTTAGGGTTAGGCAATTAATTATGCCGGCAAGCTGTCTTGTTGTGTTCCATTAACAGCCTGCACTTGGAGGCACCGGGCCTCCAGATGATTGGCCTATTAACTATAAGTGGCATTATAAAAAAGCCAGATTCGGCATCCTTGTTCCGTCTGCGACGCCTTGACCTGTTTTATGAAACTAGATTTTTAAAAGAAGCATGGAACGTGTTTGTTTGTGAGTGCGTGTGAGTGTGAGGGCTGGAGTGACTGTTCACACCACCACTATGTCACATCATTGACTGCACATGTTTGTTGTGTGTACATGACACAGAGCTCATCCAATGCAATGCTTTTTAGAATATACTATTATGTACATAGAATATACTGTTTTACACTTTCATAGACTGGTTTGGCTTAGGGTTGATGACAACTTGCAATGTTAGTCCACTTGCCAGAATGTGAATCTTGGCATCTTGATTACACCAAGGTTTTATGTTAGAAATGTTGAGTAGGTGCCCCCAGAATGTACTGTAGAAACTGCTGGTCGAATGCTAACTTGCATATGTTGAGAGCAATTTTCATAATTGGAATAATATGTGACCATACCTATAGAAGGCAAAAAAGTCAAATTTTCATCATGTAGCATGTAAAATGTCTAAGCTATGGTGTTTTCATGATGCTGAATCCATTCCAAACATTAGTTTTGCTTAGAAGGCAAAACAGCCATTGGGCTAAAAATACCAGCAATACCAGTCATCAGAAATAGTCCTAGTCAGCACATTTGGGCTGTTTTCAGCCCAAAGTAGGGAGCCACTGAAACTAAAATGCTGTTGGTGTATAGAATAAACCAAGACCCAGTAAGTAAATGTTGCCATTTACGGCCATTTTATAATGAAAACTTTTGGGGACAAGTGTTGTTCTCTCTCTGTATTTTTTTTTTTATCTATGCTGCTGTATTGGTCTGATCGAAGGCAAACCAAAAATGCGTTGCATGGGCGGCAGTGGCTCAGGGGTAGAGTCACCGGATGGTAACCACAAGGTTGCCGGTTCGATCCTAGGCTCCCACAGAGTTACTGTCGAAGTGTCCTTGAGCAAGACACTGAACCCCTAATTGCTCCTGTTGTGCAAGTAGGTACCTTGCATGGTTTCCACCGCCATAAGTGTGTGAATGTGATGCACAAGCTACTGTATGTAAAGCGCCTAGGATAAAGGCGCTATGTAAATGCACAAATTACATTCTTACTCTCATGTACAGAAAAAGAAGCAGGGTGAACCTACCTAATGCAGCGTCTGTATGTACTGTACCTCCTCTTCCCTCTCTTAGTGTCGGAGCTGCAGGAGGAAGGCATGAACGCCATCAACCTTCCTCTCAGTCCGTCCCACTATGAGCTGGACCCTGAAGACACCATGCTTGGTGAGTGTTCTTACCGACAGTAACTGTTGAACATGCTTCAGCCCCCCCCCCCCCCCCCCACACACACACACACATTGAATTAATACACAACTTATCTTTTATTTTATATATTGTCTCTAGTTCTGTGACCCAGAAGACTTATATCTTGTACAGGACTTGTATTAGGCAAGTAAGCATCAATAATAACATCAGTTGTTGTTGTTGTCGTCCCTTAAGTGGCATTGAAAGCGACAGGCGTTATGAAGTATTCATAAGGGGCGTTTAAAAAAGAAAAAGGTATATGATATCTATTTGTGATTTCTTTGGTTTTTTGATTAATCCGTCAATTAATTAATGCATATGAAGGGTACCCTACTAAAGGGGATATCAATGAACTGGTACTTCAATCATTAAGCAAAAATAAATAACATTTTGCAATTTGATATTTTTTCAAAATCATTTCAGGCTATTATTGTCTTAATTGTCGTTATTGTCGTAACTGAACATAACAATTTCATTACAAGTACAAAGCATGATAATGAAAATAAATAGTCTAAAAAAGGAGTTCAAACTAGTGGCTACTCAAATATAAAATACTCATACTCGGTATGAAAAAAGTGGTATCGGGACATATATACAAAGATTTGCATTAATGCTAAACCCGTGATGTGTCTTGTTGCACGTTGACGCACCTTGTTCCAAGCGACTCAACGCATGCAAGTCAATGGACCATATCACAGCAAAGGGTCAAAAACATTTTGGCATTAACTCTCGTAACCATTTAGACCCCAGGAGTTGCATCATGGCTGCCCTTTGGTGTGAAAAGGGCTTTACAGTGTTGATGTTTTGTTGTTTTTGCCGTCTTCTCCTCCAGAGGAGAATGAAGTGCGCACCATGGTGGACCCGAACTCCAAGAATGATCGCAAACTACAAGAGCTCATGAAGGTAATGTGTGATGAAGATGGAGGACAATTCCCCAATAATGACAATCGTAAATCCTGCAATAGGATTATTGTGAGTTTTTTTTAGTCCGGTGAAACCTGACTAGCAATCACCCTTGGTAACTTTTCGACTAGTTGCCACAAACCCATAGTCCCATAGGTTGCCCAAAACGTTGCCCGATTACCTCCGCATCTGGCACACGTCCGCTGCCCATTATATCCCATTGTCCAAACGGTCGGCCCCCGATCGATGATTTGTGTCTGGTGAATCTCCATGGGAACAGTCAGACTACCGAAGTGTAATCTAGAGCTTTTTTTGCTGGTGAGTTAGGGAGAAATCGAAGGACAGTCGCCTTAGTCACCTCAGTGACAGACGACACTCACAACATGCATTAGAGTAGAGACAATTCTCAACAATCACAACGACAGGCATAAAGTATTGCCTTGTACATCGACTATAAACTTTATAATAACAATTACGGGTGTAGCGGTACATTTTAACAGTGATTCGATACGTATCCCGATACACTGTTGACGATACGATACGATACATGGATGATATTGATCCATTCTGGCGATATGATTTGATTCAAGGATCTAAAATCGATAAAGTAACTATCTAGCAAATACATTAAATATGTTTGAAACATAGATAGTGCAGGTTTTTGTGTAAAATGTATCATAATGGATATGGTTATCCCAATGGTTATCCTAAAATAGTCAGAGAGACTAAACTCTAAACCACTGCTCTAGCGCATTCTAGTGCATTTTGGAAGTGCCACTAGAGTATTTTGGATTTTGGCAGTTGGCAACACTGACTAACAGTGCTCTCTTTCCACGACGTTCCTCTCAGTATGACTGACGGTATGCTTTCTGCCCATGCAGGTGTTGATCGACTGGATCAACGATGTGCTGGTGGGGGAGAGGATCATTGTGAAGGACCTGGCAGAAGACCTGTTTGATGGACAGGTCCTGCAGAAACTCTTTGGTGAGGAGTTGGTCTGTGATGTTGTGACAGCTGCTTAACGCATATTGCCCTTACTAGATTCTAGTTTCCGACCCTAGATTCTAGTTTCTGGTGCTAGATTCTAGTTTCTGACACTAGATTCTAGTTTCTGACACTAGATTCTAGTTTCAGACGTTAGATTCTAGTTTCTGATTATAGTTTTTGTCCACCAGAAGTAAAGGTTTGAGTTAAAATGTTTGTTCTGTAATAATATATTCAAAGATTTGAGACACATTTTCACTTTTTTTTTTTTTTTTCAAAAAAAGCTCATAGCGCGCCACTCAGTGGTGCGCTATGTGCTTGTAGATCTGATATTTTTCAGGGTTAAAGTTTGGATAACTTTTAACAACATATAACGCAATCTTTCCTGATTCCAAATCTATTGCAAGCATTAATTTTGCATGACAAACGTGTGTGTGTGTTTGTTGTGTTTGTGTTCCAGAAAAGCTGGAAGGAGAGAAGCTGAACGTGGCAGAGGTTACGCAGTCTGAGATCGCCCAGAAGCAGAAGCTCCAGACAGTCCTGGAACGCATCAACGAATCACTCAAACTCTCCACCAGGAGCATCCGCTGGAATGTTGACTGTAAGCCAGCAAACACAATACTGATCAGCTATTTATATACTAAACGCTTAATGAATATGGCAGTAATCTCTTTGGATATCTTAGTCATTTGTAAAGCCAGACTGAGATGGATTTTGGGAATGATATCGTAACCGATATGGTAGCTAATGTTATATAACCATCCATATCTGATTCTGTTAGTTTTCACCACCAAAAACACAATTAAATTGTTAATTGGAATTATTAGTGTGACAATTAATTGTCAACTTACATGTGTCAGCCCTACTGGACAACTGCCATGCCATATTGAAATAATTTATTTATTTTATTAACCAGAATTATCGATGCTCTGGCCCCAAGTGATTTTGAAAGATAATCATACATCACATGACACGTTGTTGTACTATAGAATTACAGTGTGCAGCCGACGTTCCTTTGGATCCTTAGTTAAAGATAATAAAGGAAACTTACACTAGTGTGTACAAACACTGTGTTTGTAAACAGATTTGTTTAAAAACAGAATCCATCTCCACCTCACCTCCACTCTATTGGCTCATTATGAATCTGCTGAAAACTGCCTTGCTGTGATTGGCTAAAACACTGTCTCATCCCCCATCATACATACCGTAGCACTGCTTGTCCTGAACCTTACAAATGTTTTGTTTTCATGATTTGTTGACAGTATGATTGATATATGATTCATTCTGCAGGACGAAGCAAGTGTCTGTCTGCAGGGAAGCAATTGCAGCATCAAAGTCAAAACATTGTAGAGGGGGAAATGCAAAAAATATAGCTATATATCTATTTTGATTTTATAGAGTTTATAGAGTTTGATATAGACATAGAGCTGCCTCTATTGCCTTTAAAAAGTCTTATATTTATAATTTATGCCTTGTGGATTATTGATTTTGCTGCTGGTTCTCCTATTAGATTATTTGTTTATCCTCCTTTTGTTAAAAGCATTATTGAAAACACTCCATCTGATGTAAGCTCATCGGGCCCTGTGAACATATCAAAGTATTTTTAGAAGCCTTTTAGTGTGCTTTCTGCTTGTCCTTTTTGAGGCTAAATTGTTTGCAGACCAAAGACATGTCCTTCAGTAAAGTGAACTGACAGCACTGTTCACCACTGATGTGTGAGAGACCTCATGGTAGCAACTGAAATTAAAAATGCACCAAAATGCACGAAAGATTACATTTAACAGGGATAGAGGGACTTTTTAGAAACCTTTCCAGTGTTTGTACACACAGATTTGAATGTAACTGCAACCAAACTGCCACTAAAATACCTCAGTCACTGCAGAAGATCTATAATTCATGGGAACTACTTCATCCACAGTTGTTCATTGTAATGATCAAAAATCGATGATTTGCTATGATGATCATTATCGATCCATGCGCACACAGACCTGTCAGTCAGGCTATACAGAGCTAACCTGACTCTGCCAGATTATGGTAGTATTGAGTTCACAAGTACCCTCCTCTTACCTTGATCTTGGCACTCTCAAATAGAAACGTTGTGGGGCAACAGCAGAACAAAAATATGATCTATCCAAAATAATTTGGAGTTGTAGCATTGATAGGTTGTTACTTACAATAGCACAGTGGCACAGCTTTAATAATAATATCAATCTCACATTGATCCCGCCTCTAGCAGCCGCATACGGATGCATATACTGTAACTCTGACTAGATTTTGACCGGAGTGCAATTCATAAACATTCATAATCATGATATAATAATATTCATATAATATATGAGGAATGTGAAATGAGGAATGGGGGGGGGGGGATAAGTATGTATTGCATCGCGTAATTTTGTGTTTTCACTATAAAACTGCGCTGTGATTGGCTAAAACTCCACCTAACCCCCCAACAACACCCCCCCCCTCCTCCTCCCTCCCCGCACACTGCGATGCGCCCTGGTCCATGTAAACTATGGTAAACACTACATTGTTATTATGAGGGCTGAAAAGTTGCATCTATCACCTTTAATATTGTTTCATTATTGGTACCTATATGTACAGCAATTTCATCATCTCTGTTTTTAAATTGCAAAGTGTGTACATAGCTGGTTTCAACCGTTTTCTGTTTTGTTTTCTATTGATTGTTTAATGTCGTTTCTACATCTCTGTCCGTCTTTTCTTTCTTTAGCGGTCCACGCTAAGAGCATAGTTGCCATCCTCCACCTGCTGGTGGCGCTGTCACAACACTTCAGAGCGCCAGTCAGATTGCCGGATCATGTGTCCATTCAAGTTGTGGTGGTTCAGGTGGGTGGTGTGTGTGCGTGCGCAGGGCTTGACACTAACACTTGCCCGCTTGCCCGGGGCAAGTAAAAAAAATGGTGGGGCAAGTGAAGACTGCTACCTGGTTGCCCGATCGGGCAAGTGTGCAACTTAGTGCACTATAACACAACACAAGATAAATCTGTCTTGAAGGCAGTCATTGCACTCTGCCTCTGTGTCTTTCCCTGCTTTCTAGCTATCCACAATTCCAGGCTGGATTTGGGAAACAAAACAGGCAAATTAACATACACATCAAAATGACCATTAATCTTCTACATTCTCTAGTTGTGTAGTCCTGGGCTAATTAAGATGATGGATTTTAACTCTTGAGAGTGTAAAAATGAAACCAAATGGACCCGCAAGGGTCCATTTGGTTTGATTTTTACGTTCTCAAGAGTTACATCTGCAAAATTTACAATATATTTTTGGGGGGCAAGTGACCATGAGCTGAGGGCAAGTAGAACCTGGCTTGCACTTGCCCGATGGGCAAGTGCCTCGGAGACCTTAGTGTCAACCCCTGGTGCGTGTATCATTGTTCCCTTTGCCGCTAAAGGGCCTATTCATACTACAGTTGGTTTTCAAACGCGTCATCAGTATGAATAAACCTTAATTCAGACTTTGAATTTCTAGTTATAGACATCCTGTTCATCTGAAAAGAGAATAGACTTTTGTATGTGAATCCTCCTCTCTGGCTTTCAGAAAAGAGAGGGGATCCTTCAGTCGAGGCAGATTCAAGAGGAGATCACAGGAAACACGGAGTAAGTCACCAAGTCGATTGATGAAGAAACAACATCACGTGTACTACAGTATGCAAGTGACAATGCATGCCTGGACGTCCCGATATGTGAATATAAGGAGGGTCTGCACTGCATGTTATGGAGTCATGTCATGTCTTGTCTTTTTTTTTTTTTTCTCTCAAATATTTTTTCTTTCCCTTAACTTCTTTGCCTTTTTCAACTATTAAAAAAACATTTTTTTTAAGTGCTGCCAAGCACTTCATTAGACGATTCACAAGCTGTGTGTGTGTGTGTGTGTCCCTGTGTGTGTCCCTACCTGGCTGCCTGTGTCCTGCGTGTGTGTGTCCCTGCGTGTGTGTGTCTACCTGGCTGCCTGCGTGCCTCATTTACGGAACGTCCCATTGTGCTTGTTTCTCTGACCATGTGGCAACATCAACATGCATAGCAGTGACCGTCGCATAGACGATGCAATGTTGCCAACTGCCAAAATCCAAAATGCACTAGTGGCACTTCCAAAAAGCACTACAATGCGCTAGATGCTCGCCTGGAGTGGAATATGACCATTAAATGACCATTAATCTTCTACATTCTCTAGTTGTGTAGACTTGGGCTAATCACATGATGAATATTTTAACTCTTGAGAGTGTAAAAATGAAACCAAATGGACCCGTAAGGGTCCATTTGGTTTCATTTTGACGCTCTCAAAGAGTTACATCTGGTTAACTGACCACTGGTTGAAAACCACTGTCATAGGAGGAGAAATTGTGAAAAATGAGGGTTTTATCTCTGGTGCCTGTCAATCAGTTTCACCCCAACTCACCAGCCAAAAAGCACTAGATTTTCCGCCAGGAGTTTTTCACTAATTTTGGCGCTAGGGGGGTCTGACAAAGCGCTAAATATAGCGACAAATGCGCCAAGTTGGCAACACTGAGACTATGTACAAGCTGCTGCGTATGTCCCTGCGTGCCTGCTTTGGAGTCGGAATGGGAACGTCCCATTGTGCTTGTTTCTCTGAACATGTGGCAACATCCCAAGCAACAATACCACCACGTCACAGAAAAGCTCATTGATTGGCTAACACGGCGCTACAGAGCCAGTCTTATACGTCGAACAGAGCGGAGCCATCTAGTAGAAGGCTTGCGACATTGAGGGGGCAGAAAACAATGCGTATGATCCAATACACTTCAATGCATTCGCTAACCTCGGTTGTCCCAATTCAATACAAGTATATAGATGGGCCGCCATTGAACTGGCCCCATGAAGTCGACACGGTTTTCGCGTAACTAAAGGCTCTGGCCTCTTGTAAGCACACAGCCACAGGCTATGCTCCGCCCCCTCCAGGAAGCTTTCCAGCTGAGCTCCGACCGTCCACTCTGTAGTGGCGGAGCGTAGCGCTCACCAGCCAACGGTGGACTTTGGCTTAGTTATCAATAATATGTGTATATAAAATATATCTAACTCATCGAATCTGCTAGTTAGATCGATTTTGTTCTTACAAAATAGTTGGTTGGTTGGAGTATTAATATTACGAAGATAGCTGTTGTCATTTTCACTGCCTGGGACTTGCTGTGGGATTAGCCCTGATACATGACGGTCGGTGATGTATACCGACCGTCATGTATCAGGGCTACTATAATAATGATAATGTACAATACAGCAAACAGCAGCTCCAACGGCGAGTTGAAGCATCCACTACGTCTGTATCCGTTTTGGGGACAGTCTATTTCCTACATTTCTTTCACTTGGCCGTAGTCCTCCTCCTTCCTGCGTAGTAGTGGGGACAGGCTATTTCCTGGATTTCTTTTCACTGCGTTGCCACCTTCTTTACTGCGTGGCGGTGGCCGCAGAATAATTTCTGGATTTTTCTACTCCTTCGCACTTTGGCTTCGGAACAACTCCGAATTCTATAAACTTTTTTTTAAAATAGCGGCTGTACCTGAAATATTACTGGACATTTAGCAGCTAAATTAATATAAAATCATATGAACACTTGCTTTGCTAACCTACAAGCAGTCGAAAGTCTTTTTCTGCTATAGATATGTCTCTCCATCTAAGCCATACCTGGGCATTAGGCGGCCCGGGGGCCAAATGCGGCCCTTTGGCTGACTCTGACCGGCCCGGGGACCACCAGTGGTCCTTGACAGAGTTCCAGTTAAATATGGAGAGTTGCTTCACCAGAGGTAACTCTTTCAGAATGTAAAAATGAAACCAAATGGACACTTGCGGGTCCATTTGGTTTCATCTTTACACTCTCAACAGTTACAATTCATTGTCATTTTTTTATCTATGTTTGCATGTTTTGTTTCCCAAACCCAGCCTGAAATTGTGAACAAAAACAAAAGAAATCTTTAGTTTTGGCGTCTGCGGGGCTAAAATGTCATTAAATGGTGGTCCTCTGTGGCTCAAATACTAGATACATAGAGGACCCCCCAGTATCAAAACGTTTGGTCTTACACTTACTTTTGTCTGGATATTACATTGATACCTAGGAGTCTAGGGGTGAGGTTTGCAACATGTACATTTTAAAACCAGGTTGTTGAGCATAACAGTGCAAATAATGGAGACACAGACAGTTTAGAGTAAAAAGTATAAGTATGTTTACTCTTTTAAGTAAGATATTTACATATATATAATCATAGGTGCACACAAGTGCACAGAACAGTAACAGTTAAGCCACTACCAGGGGACGCGGGTGTTGCCAAAATAACAAACAAAGCAGCTAGGGAAAACAAAAGACAGACTAACTAACTACCTATAAAACAGTATTACGAAAGACTGCCTACCTAACTACTCTAACCAAAAGCAGGATCAAAAATACATGTGGCGGCAACCACCCCTTACCTAGTGTGCATAACAAGGTTCAACCTACGTGGTGCCTATGTATAGAGGCCTCTGTCTTACCTGTCCCAAGGCAGGGCATATAACACAGAATTTACATTAGTAGGTGAACATAAAACATAACATAGGGTTTGCTACAGGAGGCAGCAGGGACAGGCTGCACAAAGGACAAGAACACAAATGCTGGTTGAGAGAATGAGCTGAGGTGGAGAGGTGGCTTTTATAGGCAGCAGGTGATGATGATTGCATGAGGGTGGAGTCAAGGTAACAGGCTGATTATTGGCAGTTGATGTGTGGCTGGTGATTTCAAACCTGCAGAGGATGACAAATGGAGGGAGGGAGAGACAGGGGAAGAACACAAAGCAAACCTACACTACGTGGCACGTAACACGCCCACCCAAAAGAACAAACTTAACCTAAAGTTTGTGAAATCATAATGCTCTACAACCAAAAACAAAAAGTGTCCCGAAACACTAAGCAAACCATAACACATTACTAAAGCCACAGGCTCAGTTAACATAATGAACAAGGTCAAACAGAGTCAATAGGCCTAATTGACACCTTGTTCAGTTCACAAAAGGAGCAACTAATGCTCTATAGACTTTGGCCACAAGTCATCATAAAATATCCAAAATATGAAATACCTACTATATACTATATTACTTAAATCTGCATGTCTCCAAAATGCACTTAAGATGTAAAAATGTGTACTGCAGTGAGTGGATTAACGTAGCTTCTTAATTTCAAAAGTGTTGGCTTCTTAAAGTGCTTGAATGTGCGAGCACTAACAGGCAGTGTTGTGAGGTGCAAATACCAGTACAGGCAGTAGAGCCAGGCACGGCCATCTTGTCTGGAGGAACAGAGTCAGGAGAGATGGACACAGCTGACACAGCTGGTGAGGGGAGGACTTGAGCTCAGAGTCCCTCGACAGCTTCTCTTCTCCCGCTCCACATTGCACCTTCCAGAGACCTTGAGGTAGTCCAGAGTGCCACCGGGCCTCCCCTTTGGCAAGGCGGCTGGTGACCCCCCCGTCTCCATGTTTCAGGGAGGGCTGCACCAACCAACCCAACCTACAGAGAACAGCCCAAGACACCCCAGCCCACAACACAATACACACAACTGCCAAACACTCAAAAGTAAACCACTCTTCAGTTGACATAAGTACACCAAATTTGCACACATAGCTCAAACCATCCCGGACGAGCGCCCAATTCATGTTACGAAACCTAGGAGTCTAGGGGTGAGGTTTGCAACATGTACATTTTAAAACCAGGTTGTTGAGCATAACAGTGCAAATAATGGAGACACAGACAGTTTAGAGTAAAAAGTATAAGTATGTTTACTCTTTTAAGTAAGATATTTACATATATATAATCATAGGTGCACACAAGTGCACAGAACAGTAACAGTTAAGCCACTACCAGGGGACGCGGGTGTTGCCAAAATAACAAACAAAGCAGCTAGGGAAAACAAAAGACAGACTAACTAACTACCTATAAAACAGTATTACTAAAGACTGCCTACCTAACTACTCTAACCAAAAGCAGGATCAAAAATACATGTGGCGGCAACCACCCCTTACCTAGTGTGCATAACAAGGTTCAACCTACGTGGTGCCTATGTATAGAGGCCTCTGTCTTACCTGTCCCAAGGCAGGGCATATAACACAGAATTTACATTAGTAGGTGAACATAAAACATAACATAGGGTTTGCTACAGGAGGCAGCAGGGACAGGCTGCACAAAGGACAAGAACACAAATGCTGGTTGAGAGAATGAGCTGAGGTGGAGAGGTGGCTTTTATAGGCAGCAGGTGATGATGATTGCATGAGGGTGGAGTCAAGGTAACAGGCTGATTATTGGCAGTTGATGTGTGGCTGGTGATTTCAAACCTGCAGAGGATGACAAATGGAGGGAGGGAGAGACAGGGGAAGAACACAAAGCAAACCTACACTACGTGGCACTTAAGTCTGGAAATTACATTAATACAACGCAGACTTTAGTTCAGCCTTTAGTCTTGGCCCTCCACAATATTGTAGCTCATGTGGCCTCTTGGGAGAAATACCGTATTGTCCCGAATATAAGACGACTCACTTATAAGACGACCCTTATTTTTCAAGACCCATTTACAGAAAAAACAACATTGAATGTCATATAGTACAGCCCCTGAATATTATATGCAGGCTAATAGGGTAATTGCCCACCCCTGATCTAACCCGTCTTCAAGACACCTCCCTGGGCGGAGCGGCTGATTGACAGCTCGCTGCTGCTGGTGGTGGTGGCGCACGGAGCTATATGCTGTCTCGACAGTGTAAAAAAAACACACACATTGATGTTTCTCTTGTTCCACAACACTGAAATTGCTCACTTTCCCCCTTGCATATAATGGCAGCACTTTATTTCACACGGGTGTGTTTTTAAGTGCTGCGTAGCAAGCACTTCATCAAACGATTCACAGACTGTGTGTGTGTGTCCCTACCTGGCTGCATGCGTCCCTGTGTGTGTGTCTACCTGGCTGCATGCGTCCCTGTGTGTGTGTGTGTCTACCTGGCTGCATGCGTGGAGTCATGTTGATGTTGCCATGTTCAGAGAAACAAGCACAATGGGACGAAGTGTGTATTGTTGATGTTGCCATGTTCAGAGAAACAAGCACAATGGGACGAAGTGTGTTTTAGTATACTGTAGCCACACACGCAGCACTTACTTTCGCACGGGTGTGATTTTTACTCAAGAGTTTAAATGGCCAGTCTACAAGCTCACAATGTGTCAATAGATTGGCACGTTGAACTATTCCGAAATGTTTTTCAAAATAGTAAAAAAAAAAATATAAGGGGTTTAGGATAAGGGGTTTAAATGGTAATGAAAATGGAGCCCTAGATATTTTCAGGAAGTGATCTAATAATGGAACGGCCTTAGAAAAAGAACGAAAGAAAAAAAGGTCATTAAAAACCTGAGTTTTGTATTTTATTGTTTGTTTAATTTAATTGTAAATTTATCTAGGTAGATAGGACTTGGAACTCATTTGGTAGATACAAACCCTTCATCCCAAAATACCATTAGTATTATTATTTTTTTGTTTTAATTATCGGTTGCAACTGCAAGTGTAGTTGTGAATGTTGCCGGTAGTTGAGGCATCATTCTTTTCACACACACACACACACACACGCACGCACGCACGCACGCACACGCACACACACACACACGATACAGGCGCACACATACAGCACCTTTCTCACTCCAAGGCAGTCCTGTGGGCTAACAGCAGCAGCTGGGGTGATAACGATAGTCCAACATACACATACACAAACACATTTTGTCACGGTAGAATTCTGTTAATAGCACACACACACACACACGCGCGCACACACACACACACACACACACACACACACACACACACACACACACACACACACACACACACACACACACACACACACACACGGTCACAGTGGAAATGTGGTTATTACCATAACACCAGGACCATTGCCCAGGCCTGCCTACCTCTGCCATCAAAGATTACCGTGTGTGTGTGTGTGTGTGTGTGTGTGTGTGTGTGTGTGTGTGTGTGTGTGTGCGTGTGCGTGTGCGTGTGCGTGTGCGTGTGTGTGTGTGTGCTGTGTGTGTGTGTGCGCGCGCACGTCTGAGCCCATGCCACGTCTTGCTGGCCTGTCCACTGTGATAGGTGGTCCTCGGGGACATTTGACACTACAGTAATCCTTGTGTTCTACACCGAGTGACCCCTCAGACAACAATATTCTTCTCTGTGGGCGAGAAGAATGCAACAAACAAAGACATGCGGTGGGGAACGCGGCGTGGATGGTGGAATCACGCCGCCATCCATTGTATTTAATACCCAATTGTGTTTTTTGCGTCCGTCGTCAATATCGGAGCAATGTGGCATCGTGTGTGGCTATTCTAACAATGACAATGATACCCATAGTGTCTACGACGTAATGGGAATACCCAAGACATATGAACACACCGTAAAAAGCCTCAGTGTTGGTTTAACTCTTGAGAGTTACAAGTGGATCATATTATGTGTCTGTGTACTGTACATTGTGTGTCTATTGTAAATGTTGAGGTATGTTGCATTCTTGGTGCTCATTCTAGCGCAGAGACAAGCTTGCCGTAATTCAACATTCCTCTGCGGTTAATCTGAATGGTTTTCTCTCGATTGCTGTTGTTTGTTTGGTTTTAAAATGTCAAATTTAGCCAACATCACTTTTTGGGTCTTATTTCTCTTTCCTTTCTTCTTTTCTTCCTTCCTTCCCCCAATGTCTCCTGCATCTCTTAGGGCGTTCTCCGGGAGGCATGGTATGTATTTGAATTTCTTTCTTACATTTGACCTTTTCAGACATTTTATATTTGTGCTATCCTTGTGACCGTTGATTGTCTCATTTTTTCTCTTTAGAACGTGATGCTTTTGACACTTTGTTTGACCACGCGCCAGACAAGTTGAATGTCGTCAAAAAGGTAGAGTGTGTGTGCGTGTCCGTGTAGAGAAAATCACATTTTCTTGGTTGTAGTTACGACATTGTCATAGGAATAGTTAATATTTTTTGCCATAAGATTAAAATTTGGAACCAAGCATAGTAATTTAAAGGTGTGCATGTGCGTGTGTGCGAGCGCAATAGAGTACATGAGTAGTACATTTACTCAGTTACTGTCCGCTTTGGACAATTGGGAACATGTTGTATGTTTGATGTCCTACCAAGCTGTCCTTCATCTCTCCTCAGACCCTGATCACGTTTGTGAACAAACATCTGAACAAGCTCAACCTAGAAGTGTCTGAACTAGACACGCAGGTAGGACACACGTTTGCACATAAATACATAAACAATAAATACATAAATGTCACCTTCATAACCAAACAAATTAAAGTTTATAACCAAATGGGTAACAGGCTTGAACATATCTTGGCGTTGTACAGAAACAATGTTGATTTCCAGTACTTGCTTGATGTAAAGGTTATTATTAACTATAATAATAGCTAGGTTAAAGTTATGTTGAGATAAGAGCCCACAAAATCAATGGGCCGGGGGCATACTTAAATGCAATTTCACGTTACAAAGGGAAATTCTGAAAAGGCTCCCCACAAAACAATGTATTGAAAGAATAAGAACATAAAAATCAGCTGAGCCAACCAAGTACAGACCAAGAGGATGCATCATTAAGTGCCATCACCATCATGGAGTGAACTGAGTGCTAGATATTATTATATCATCATCATTATCATCACCATCACTTTTTTATCTTCTTTTGGTAGCAAAGAACAAAGGAGTACTTGTACCTGTTTTTTGTTGTCCTAGAGCAGCGGTGCCCACACTTTATTGACTTGAGAGCTACTTTCAAAATGACCGGCTCAACAAGATCTACACATCAAAAAAATCCCTTTCAAGGCCCGCAAGAAAGTTTGACTTTGATATAGTGGTGATGGTGTTACTTACTGTTATAGTGTTTAAGAATAATGCACTTATAATGAAAAATGGAGGGGGGGAAGTGGAAGGTTTTCTTGTATATGCTACTGCTGATGTTTTAAAACAGTGTTTGGAGTTTGAGTTGACACCCAAAGCTCGTAACTTTCACGTTTTTGTCCACAATTGCGAAATAGAACTGGCAAAATGTTCGTCAAAATAACAATTATTCTCCATTTTCTGATTGTGTGGACTCTTGAAATTACGTAATTCAGATGTTTAAATATAATTCAACTCTTGAGAGCGGTAAAATGAAACCAAATGGACCCATAAGGGTCCAATTGGTTTCATTTTAACGTACTATACATTTTAGGAGACTGCGTGTCATGTGATCTACTGATGCTGCATAGCAGCATGTACTAGTCTGAACCGAGTGGATGGGCACTATTGGATCAGATGGACAGGGCTCTTTTGAGCAGCTGTCTATTATAAAAGAAATCAAGGCTGCGCAATTGGATGCCAGTTGTAGCTGGAGTATTTTACTGGTTGTACAGTATATTAACGGTACATAGGGTAGTAGTTGACTGGTTATAGTGTAGTAGCTGACTGGTTGCTGTGATGCACTTTCAGTTTGCGGATGGTGTGTACCTGGTATTACTGATGGGTCTGCTGGAGGGATACTTTGTCCCTCTCTACAACTTCTTCCTCACGCCAGAAAACTTTGACCAAAAGGTATAGTACATTCTTTGATTTGCTTTTTTTTTTTTTGGAAATCTTGCATTCAATACTGATATCATCCTCTAGGAAAGCCCCCTGGCCTTCCCACTGGCACATAAAGCCGTCAATCAGCTGTCAAGGTGGATTTGTGCTCCATCAGTCTCCCCACTCTCGACCGTGTTTTGCTTTACGTAACATTAACCACGCAGGTGGATTGGGAATCAAACCCAAACTGACTGCCATCGTATATGATGCTTCATTTAATGAAATGACACACTTTGTCAATAGCAATGTTGGCATAAACAATAGTTTTTTTTTGCCTGCGTCAATCATCAACAATAGCCTATTTAGGTTTTACATTCTCTCTCTTTCTCTCTCTATCTCTCTCTCTCTCATATGACATTCACTTTGATTCCCTTTTGTTGGCTCATGAGTCATCTCTACACCGCTCCTGCAGTCCCTGAGTGGGGAAATTGGGCAGGGGGACAGTTTATAATTCTTCTCAATAAATACGGGGGAACTTTTTTTTTGTCCTGTTAATTCTAATCACAATGAACTTTGATATACTTTGTAATACAGTCCTTGGATATTTTTTTTTAACCTGGTTCATACACCATCTTAAAACAGGGAGAGCTGAGTTAGAGGTCCTTTTTATGACCATCTTGACCAGTCTGTTATAGATCATGGCTTGTGGAACTTGCCAGCTAGGAAAGGGAACAACATGACAAAACGGTCCCCCTCGCACACCGGCTACACGGCTCATTAAATAACATCAACGGTCCTCTCATAGGGGGGACACGTCAGAAACGATACCTCGGTCCCATCCGTGTTTCTGAGTCGTAAGTCGTAAGAAACACTATCTTAAATCAATACTCCATTTTGAAGAAGAAGCCCCGAAGCACTCGAGAGAAAGAGAGCCATACTCCTACAATGAGTGGACTGATAAATGCCATCCATTGTCCCCAGAGTCAATTCTGTGCACAGCCATCCCTTTCTCTCCATCGGCCTCTGTAGTACTATGGTATTCTGAACAGGCGGTCCGCAGGGACGCCACAGAAAAACCTTGTGTTTGGGTCCTGTCCAGTGGGCTTTGCCAGCTTGCAGGAGGGAGCAGAAATGGGCATCGGTACCACAGTGCACACAATGCATGTACGGACGACACACACACACGCACACACACACACACGCGCACACACGCACGCACGCACATGCAAAGAGACTTTGCCAGATAGAACAGGCACTGGCCCCACAGCATCTGTAATCTCCTATTGCACAGGGAAATGTTGGAGTGGCTAGGGGGTTTAACTCTATTACACTGTGTGTGTGTGTGGGTGTGGGTGTGGGTGTGTGTCATGTAAGGGCCTAGGGGGGCTATTGATGGTAGGGGGTACAATGAAGCACAGCAGCACTCTACTGGTTTGATATCTTGGTTGAATTACATTTGTTGAGTGATAAACTCCTCTCTTGCGTTTTTTTTTTTTTACCGTATTAGACCTACAGCAGTGTCCAACTTGTCATTAGAGTTTCTCAACAGTGGGTCAAGGACTCATTTTCATGTGTCTCGACTCTAGTAAAAATCCAATTTTCTTATCCTGCATAAAAAAGTTACGAATTTCCATGAGTAAAACATACTAATAATTAAGAAGTAGGGAAAATAGACAATCTACCGCTTTTGAAGCATGTGCTGTTTAGTCACTTTTGGTAACATTTTATGAGGTTTTTGACATTCAGGAAATGCATCTAAGCAGCTCGCTACAGGTTAACCCTTACATATGAAGGAATTGTGTGTCTGGCTTTTTACTGCGCAGAAGAGCGGATTTATCCAGCTACCCTAGGAAATGTCATCTCCCAGCTAAACATTTGACCAGCGTCACACGTTATAGCTCTCTGGGGAAAAAAAGAGTTTCATTTGAAAAGATCTTTTCTCTTCAGACCGTAGTTATAGTCGAGTGCGCCGAGCGTGACCGCTCTCCTGAACTTTTACGGAGGTGCCAGGCTTACCATCTTAGTGTGACAGCCGCCGTCGCACAACACAACACGACAAAAATGGTTAGAAATTTCTCAGATGTGAGGCTTTACAAGTGCAACAAAGCTTTTTGATAAACGAGGTGGCGGAGTGTTTGTGCAGCTGCCGAAGGCTTATTGCCTTGCAGTACAGCACTGTGCTATGTTTGCCCACATAGGAAGCGGCGGTGGATGGATTGAATTGACCCTGAAGCATATTGTGGTTTTTATCGACCCGTTTCTCACATTCTCTTATCACTGTGGAATTGACTGTGTACCCATGTGATTGTACCTGTTCACCTGAACCTGTTTGTGTGTGGGTGGGTGTGTTCATGTGCTTTTGTGTGCAAACATTTTAAACGCATTTGTACCTTTAGCTTGTTTGCTTATTTATTGCACCTAACAGCCTTGTCTGCCTCTCTCAGGTCCACAACGTGTCTTTCTCTTTTGAGCTGATGCAGGATGGCGGCTTGGAGAAACCCAAACCCCGACCCGAAGGTAAGAATTACTTGTCCTTTTTTAAATTTTATTTGCGTCTTCCTTTTTAATAGATATTGTAGGCTTACAGGGCACGCAGGGCTAGAATATGTAATCGTACCAAAGAGATAAAATGGTATTCAACAAAGGTCACGGGCCAGATAAGATTATATCCTATCCCTTTGGCAAGCCTCGGATGCACGGATGTGCAGATCTCTTCAGTTTATCGGCTGTTTGTACACATGCATTATTACGAGTAGGATGTTTCGAACACATGGGCACATTACTGATTATTACACTATTCTAAATCTATGTCCTTATGTGTTTTTGTTAAGCATGCCCCTGCGCAATGGCAGGATGAACAAAAGATGATTATGATGATGGTCATGAGCATGTACAAGCTACGACCTATAATGGCATGTCACAAATAGGTATGCAATTCCTGGGTTGACAACTACATATTGGGTGCACTTTACAGATTTGAAATCGGACGGTGCATATTTCCTAAAAGTATTGTAAACACAGCAAAAACAAGACACTTGTGTTCTCTAGTCTATAGATGTAATGCTTTGGGATGAAGGGCGACGCTAGTACCTTGCCTTCCAAACTGAAGGCCCCATCCAAACTGGCACTGTGTAATCGGACAATGGTAACAACAAGTACAACCGGGAGACCTATTACCTTTTGTCCCCCTGGTTCTTCTCCACCATGCAAGCAATAAACCTTGGAAAACACTTGGAACATAGAACCCTGTGGTCATAGGGATGACCCCCTCAACGGTTGAGCATGTAGCAGTATGCCAACTCGAATCTGACTGCAAATTAAAACCAGTTCAATAACCAGTGAATCACTCATTGATTGTAAGGTGTAACTCTATTAGTACTGGGGCAATGGATACTGCACTGGGTGGTACTCACAACAGCAAAGTACTCTGACAACAGGTTCAACGCGTATAACCGGTTTGGTCAGACATTCCCGACATGCATTCTAGATTAGCCTGCAAACCGGCCCAAACTGCCACAGTAAAAAAGAAAATCCCTTGGCAGATTGCATCTGGCACGCCTCAGTTTGAATTATATTTCCCTCTGCCCAAAATTGTGAGGGGCCAATCAGATCTCACAATTCAACGTGAGACTTTCTGCTGTATGGAACTGCCCCTTCAGAAATAAAATCTCAACACAGAATTTCTGGATTAATATCTATGCAGTGATATTAGTCTGGAACCATGCCAGTCCAAGAGAAAGAGGGAAAAAGGGGGGGGGGGGTATATTTCTATTTTGTTTTACGGACGCCAGTTTTGAATTGCAGCCGTCCGTAGGTTCCCTGTGAGAGTTGGTTTTGAAGCAGTCAAGGGCTTCACATATCTTAATGACTGTGTGTAGGGCGTTCCACATTTTCGTGGCACAGGAGCGAAAGGAATCAAGCCAAATCTGGGTTGCACCTGGTTAGTTGCATTCCCTCTGGTGCTGAGGGAGTGGACTTCATTTACACATTAACTCCTTGACTGATTTACCACGACTTTTTGAGTGATTGTTTTACACCCGTTATCTGCTTATCACACAAAGGGTTGTTTTAGCCTTTTTATTATTAATAAGCTCAGGTTAACTCTCTGTGCATCGCTTCATGAAGTCTTATAAGTGATAAATGAAATAACTTTAAATGCAATTATCCCTGAATGAGTCTTGGAAACAGTGAAATGTGAAAATAGTGCTGTTTAGTCAAATTTATATGATAAGAAAAACTGAAACAAATCAAGGTTTTTTGCCTTACAGTAGAGACCTTATCTTTGGATATCATTTGTTTGCAATAATTCACAACAGAGGACTTTCTATAAAATATTTCATTAGTATTGAGTCTAAGGGGAACAAGCCTGCCGACCTACTCAGCCTATTGTCAATCAGTCAAAGTTAAGGAAGTATAGCTATGTGCTAGCTAAGTATAGCTAAGTGTTGCAGACGAGACAAGATCTACCCACTAACTTCCTGCCATCCTGCTTAATAATTTTAATTTATATTCTATTGATCAGCTTATTTTGGCGAGAGTGCAATGAATGCCATCCTTTTTCAGATATTGTGAACTGTGACCTGAAGTCGACACTTCGGGTCCTCTACAACCTCTTCACCAGGTACAGGAACGTGGAGTAAAGGCCTGTGTTCAAAGGGTGAAACATTCTGAAAGCTTTTTAATCACAACATGTCATTTTTTCCCTCTTCCCCTCACTTCTTCAGTTTTATATTATGAAAATGTTGTACCGATTTACTTGCATCAGCAGGACCCTTATACTCTGTCGGGTTATCCATCCAAGAATATTCAGTTATTTTGACTTCCAAGCCATTTTTGTGTGTGTGTATTTTTGTGTTGTATCTCCTATATGTTTGTGCTCTCAATGTACTGTACCTTAAACATTTCCATGCTGCTTGGCAGAAATCAAGTATTCACTAGTGACATCATTTATAATCCCTGAAGCTAAATGCTGAGTGATGTTAATTAAAGATTTTGTTACCGAAGTCATTAGGTTTTTTTATTGGTAGTTATCATTTTATGCTTTCTTTCTTTTCTACTCTGCAATAATGTTGCTAGTATAGTCCTTGCAGCGTTTCATCTGATAAAAAAATATATATATATTTGTATTTATTGTACATTTGGATACGCTTTTTCAATCATTTCATACGGTAAATTATTTGAATTTGTCTTTCTGCCTGTTTCTGGTCATTCACAAGTGCCTCACATTCAAACATGCATTACTGTGCCCGCCAAATAACCCGCCGAGTTCTTTTTTTTTGTAACGTGACATTTGCATGTGCTCTTTTAACCACCGGCTCCTCCGTAATTCCGATGCGTTGGCCCATCAACGTGGCTTTTTTTTTCTAAGATTTGTTTTAGGCCTTTTGCCTTTATTGATAGATACAAGTGAAGATTGGCACGAAAGAGGGACAGAGAGAAGGGGAGAGACATGCAGCAGATGTCGTCATGAGCGGGATTCAAACACGCGTCACCACAACCCAGACCAGAGCCTATACAGCAGGGCTGCCCAAAAGGTAGATTGTGAGATCACACAGACTGTGCAGGTAGATCATGACAGTCCCCATAGATCTGTAACTCTTGAGGTCGTTAAAACTAAACCAAATGGTGTCATTTTACACTCTCAAGAGTCCACGCAATTAGAAAATGGGGAATAATTGTTATCTTGACCAATGTTTTGCCAGTTCTCTTTCCCAATTGTGGACAAACATGTGAAAGTTCTTAGTTTTGGGTGCAAGAGACTAAACTCAACATCACACACTGTTAACTCAAACCCAAATACTGTTTTCAAACGTTGGTATACAACAAAACCTTCCAATTCTCCCCCTCCATTTTTCATTATACCTGTATGTGCATTATTCTTAAACACTATAACAGTAAATAACACCGACACTACTATTTCAAAGTCAAACTTTCTTTTGATGTGTAGATCTTCTTGAGCTGGTCATTTTGAAAGTAGCTCTCATGTACATACATGGCATGCACTTGATCTTTGAGTGTGGTTAGGGTAGTAGACAGGGTTGGTAATGTGGCAGTCTCTCCATGTCAGTCCAACTGTGTTCTCAAGCCCTTCTTTCATGGGTCAAGGCCCCCCCAAATTGTGTCTATCCGGCCTTGGACCCCAATAGGAAATATTTTTGGGGCCAAGGAAGGATGATCATGCTCATACCAGATTTGTATTGTGACAAATGTTAGAGAGTTTGAAAATAACAGATCTATGAGCTCACAACATCTCACTTTGTGGCGTGTTGTGGCTGATGGTTTAGCGGATGACTATGAGAAAAATAGAGTAGGGTTGGTTGGGGGTCCTCTGAGCGGTTCCACTTTGACAACCACTGATCAATGGAAAGTTTTGTCTGAACTTACAGATGTTTTTACACAACCTCCAGTGACGTACACAATTCCAGCCTGTTAAGAAAAAAAAAAGAAAAAAGCTTTCTACATTCCACAATAGTAATAATGTAATGATATAAATATTGTAATTCGCTAAAAAATAAATTGATACTGTACATAAATAGTGCATTCTCTGGTGTTATTATTATTATTATTATTATACAGTAGTAGAAGACAAAGGTATGCTGCATTTTGTACTTTGCTGAAGATGTGTTGGCTGAGCGTTCACAGCCATGTATCTTTTTAAATGTACAGGTTTGCTACAACCATTCTATGTGTATTATTCAATAAAATGTTAACAAATTAAGGTGACTTTTTCTTTTCCATATCTCAAATTACACAAAATGTGTTATAGAACAACATTCTCACCGGCTCAATTTTAATTTATTAAACACGTTTTCTTGTGTGAATTGAAAAGTGTCGTGACGTGGGTGTAATTATAATTGTCCGTATTATTATTTGTTATACACAAGCACTAGAGAGAGTCCCAGTGTACACTACACATGCAATGCAGGACCTTCCGGGTTCGCCTTCCGTCTTCAACCGCTTGTCCGTAGTCGGGTCACAGGTCAGCAGCTCCACCATAGAGCTCCAGGCTCCAGCCTCTCTCTTCGGTTCACTAACCACTCATTTATATTGGATTCTAGCACTGATGAGGAGTATCATGTATCATATTTAGTATTAAGCACACACATTTCAGAGAGTGGATCGTCTCTGGGCCATTATGGATCACTTTCAACTTGGCCTCCTTATTTTTGGCGTGCCCTTACTGTAAAAAAAAAAGAAAAAAACACTACAAACTGAAAAAGGAAGAAAAATGCGTGCAAATGTTAGTGGCGCGAATGTCTAAAATGGATGAAAAGTAGAGTACACATACAGCCTACCAATATATTTCATCCCGTGTAACAGCATCTGTTGATGCTTGACCATTCAGATGGCGTGTCGGTGGCAGTAACGCATCCTCAGGGACGCACAATTACATTAGGATCATTTCCTCTCCGTTCTGTCGCCAGGGGAACGCTTCAGCTGCTCTACTTCTTACCTCGTTATATGTTATTGTTATCGCATTATTGTTACATTGTCATTCTGCAGGGAGGTCATGTGAGGAGACCGTGCCGCTGTTGTACATTCCTCTGATTGAATAGCATGTGCCGCGGTAATGGAACCGTTGATGTCTGCGTGTGTCTCGTCCTTGGATGGGGAAAGCTTTTTTGATCCATGTTACAGGATGACCGTGAAAGGCTAATCAGAGCAGGATACATTTAGAGCTGTCCCCACAAAAGGTGCCATCAAGCTTTTCTGATCTCGGGGGAATGCGCTTTGCTTGCAAACTTTCATTCTGGCCAATTGTTCATGTCTCCTGCATATGTGTGTTTCTTTTCTGTTTTGAATGGTCACTTCAAGTAGAATAGATCTTTTGCGGTAAGCCCCGCCCTCTTCCTGTGTCCAACCATGGGTTGTAATGTAGTATCATGGACATTACACAGGATATACTCATTTTTGGAACTAGACCTTGAAAATCTCCACAATCCGTCAACAAGGCCTGCCTTATTCAGTGGAAAAATGTGTGTGAAATTTCATTTTTAAAAAATAATGTTTTATAGGAAAACTGTTGGTGGAGAGGTTTGTATATCACATGTTACGCTTATCTGTGATTGGACCACAGCACGTTGGGGAGGGGCTTACTGCAAGGTCTATGATCTCAAGACTGTTTACACGAGCAGTTTTGACGTAATAATTAATATATATATATTAAAATTTGCTCCTTATACAGGATTGTTAATGGTATCGGCCGATGGGTCCGAGCATCCCTATTTTCTGTGATCGACACAATCTTGTAAATTAGGGTTATTTAGCCCATCCCTGCTATCTTCCACCTTGATAAGAGGCTACTCGCATGAAAAGCACATTACTAGTATTAGATCACAAGTCCTTTTCTGAGATGTAGGTGGAATATTAAGACTGCTACAACCACCTTTTGTTAAGCACATTCATTCTCTCTTGGAGAGGTCTGATCAATAATACCGTCTTACCTGTAACTGCCAACCATCTTCCATGTCTGTGTCTCTCGTTTCAGTCCCACACTCTCACTCTTTTGTGTGTGTGTGTGTGTGTGTGTGTGTGTGTGTGTGTGTGTGTGTGTGTGTGTGTGTGTGTGTGTGTGTGTGTGTTGCTCTCCACATGTGTCAAATAAATGTCAAAAGGACTCCGGTCAGCTCTCCTGTCCGTGAGGGAGTATTTAAGGAACACACACAAAAGGAGCGGAAGGTTACCTAGAGATGCTTCATGTTCCACTAGTGCAGTCCTGTAGAGATACAGCTGGTTATTGCAGTGCATGGCATTGAGACTCAATGAAAGGGTATTGTGTGCCCGACAATCTCCTAAAGGCAGTAGTCACCTATGCCCCCCAGAAACGTGCAATTGTCTCCACCAGGCTGAAGGCATGATGGGGAGTATATTTTGTGCTCCATCTGTGTGTGTGTCTGTCGGTGGTTGACGGTCCATCCGCCCGTCTGTTACCAGCTAATCTCCGGCACCATTAACCCCGTTGGTGCCAAACTTTGCACACACAATTCCTAGACGCCAACGTTGAACCTCTGCCCCAAATTTTCTAGAATGGCTTGTTATAGCCAGGAGGCCGACCTTTGTAAAACACATCATTTCAGATTGCTCCTCTGGATTCTTTCCCAAAATCCCGCAAATTGTTACACAGACTCGTTAGTCGCACTCAAGACAGATCTGTCCCATATTTCATACTTCATCCTATGTGTGTATAATTGGCTTTAAAAGTTTGTAGGATTGGCTCATTTTGAACAAAAAGCATCAACGCATGAAAGTAGCATTACGTGAAATCTTTAAGGCACTTTCCTTCTTTACTGTATATAACTGCACCTTTTTCACATTGGCCTGTTATTTACTGTATGTGTAGAAAAAAGCTTCAGGTCTTCATATTGCCATCATAAGCATAAGAAAGGAATGGAACCCTGTTCACCTGCCTATAGCGCCACCAGGAGGCCACAGCCTGGTGGAGACCTGTGCCCGTCAGGGCACTTTTTCTAGTTAAAACTGGGCCCAGCCTCTCCGCAGGTGCAAGGGCCAATGCACTGTATTAAACATACTGTAACAAACATTACAGTTCCTGTTCTTGTTTTCACTTTAAAGGGATGTGTTATTTTATGCTATGTTTTTTGCGGATGCTGCTGAGTGGGGATAACTTGGTTTGAATTGTTATTAAATAATTTATCAGCATTTTCAGAGGGCTTTTTAGTGTTCTAGTGCTTTTTAGTACTGGAGGTGTGTTGACGTGGCCTGTCCTGTAGACTAACGTATCGTGTGTTAAACTTGTATTCAACTTGTAAAATAAGCATACCGGTAGAACATGACATTCAGTATAATTGAAATGAAACCTATAAAGTGCATATAGGCCTATTGTACCTATAATAATGGGTTACTTATCCTTACTCCATCCATCCTTTATACAGAACAGACTCATTGAAAACACACATACACACACAGACACACACACATACAAGTACACACGTTATTAGAGGTGCCAGACGTGAAGAAAAGGAGAATAAAGGCAGTTGTAATGAGTTTCCTTGGTGCAATTTGAATTGTACGCTACTTTCAGACTTTCACGCTGCAGATGAGAGCATCATTTTCCCCACATTGGCATTGACAAATGTCATGTCATCTTTTCTTTTGAACATGTACAGAGTCAGTGTCTGTGTAGCTGTAGACTGTAACACCCTGTTGTTCTCTAATGACCACAAGAGGGCTCTTTCTTGCTAACACGGGCAGACATTATCGTCATTAAAGGAGAACTCCACCCATTTTCAACATTCTAATATATGTCATTAGTATACCCTAGAGATGCTGGGTGGACATGATAAGAAAAAAAAAGTCCCCCGCATTCTGTGTTCCCAAGAAATGGAGGTCTGAAGAAAACCACTAACATAGTGAAACATCTTGATGACATCTTCAAGATGTATATTTCACCATGTTAATGGATTTCTTTAGATGCTTCTTTTTTTTTCTGAGGGTGTACAAATGGAACCAAATGAACCCGTCAGGGTTCATTTGGTTGCATTTGTACACGCTCAGAAAAAACAACAATGTATAAAACAAACAATGTATATCTAAACATGAACTTGTTGCTGTGATCGATAATTGCGGGGGCAGAGTTTTCAGTAAAATGAAAATGGACAGTTTGATGTTCAGAAAGTTCCTTTTAAAGTTGTCTCTGTACCGTGTCACAATCTTTTACCTCCACTTTGATTTGCTGCTTCTGCATGGCCCTACGGAATGCAATTATTGTTTGTCTATAAATGTATGGATGAAATGTGGCCACTCTTGTAAACAAGTGTAACGCTTCATCAATTTTGCTGTAGTTGTAATTGTAAGTGAAAAATCTAATAATTGTGAATCTAATAAAAGTGAATTGAAAGATATCAGACCTTTTACTTGTAACTTATCGCACACACACACACACACACACACACACACACACACACACACACACACACACACACACACACACACACACACACACACACACACACACACACACACCACACACACACACACATGCAGAGACAACAACAACAACACAACATGTGTGTGTGGAATGCCATGAGTCTGGGGTGGGTGCCTGGCCTTCTTGTGGAGGTGTCAGGTTGCAGCAGCTCGCAGCAGACTGGTTCAGGTTGTTGAACCCTGGCATATCTGTTTGTTTTATGTCACGGCAACTCCCCCTGGGGAGATGACAGTCCAGCAATACCTGAGGGGTTGAAACCTGAGATGAGCTGCAGTGCAGAGCTTGGTAAACAACAACTCCTTTATGAAGCGGAGTTTAGGGAGCAGGCTGGCAGGCAGACACAAAGATCTTCCAGCCTATAGCTTTCTTTCTATGTCCACCTATAGCAGGGGTTTTCAACCTTTTTCATCCCAGGGACCACCATTTATTCAGGATTTGAGCCACGGACCACCATTTGAGGATATTTTAGCCCCACAGACCCCAAATCTAAAGATTTATTTTGCATTTGTCCACAATTCCAGGCTGGATTTGGGAAACAAAACAAGCAAAATATACATTCCAAAATGGCTAATTCAGATGATGAATATTTTAACTCTTGAGAGTGTAAAAATGAAACCAAATGGACCCGCAAGGGTCCATTTGGTTTCATTTTTACGTTCTCAAGAGTTACATCTGGTTAACCAACTTAGCTGGGGACCACCTGGAACCCTCTCAAGGACCACTAGTGGTCCCCAGACCACCTGTTGAAAACCCCTGACCTATAGGCTGGGTGTTGTTTAACATAACATAACATGTTTAACATTCACTGAATTTTCTGTGGATTTTTTTCCCTGTCTCAAACAAGTGCTCTGATTTTCCTGCTGTTTTGTGATGTCACAGTATAGTCTGCAAATCCCATATATGTCAATGGGATTTGCTATAGCCGATTTCACTGTTTTCACTATTTTGCCTGCTTTCGTTGCAGCTCAAAAGACCTCTAAACCCTGGAGAAATCTCCTGACCACAGAAATTCCAGTGAATGTTCAAAGTACATATTTTGAGGTTATAAAACCTAAATAATAATACTAATTAATTAAGTTCAAAAGTCATTAAACCTTTAAGTGTGTGTGTGTGTGTGTGTGTGTGTGTGTGTGTGTGTGTGTGTGTGTGTGTGTGTGTGTGTGTGTGTGTGTGTGTGTGTGTGTGTGGTGTGTGTGTCAAATGATGTAAAGTCATAAATTAGTATATATGCAAGGATATAGGGAGACAATGTAATTTCTCACCTGTGTGGCACTTTCTGTTTTGCCCAGCAAACAACTTTTCTTCTTAATAATGTGAAAGCTGTAAGCTGGTCTTGTTGTCAATGTCTCCCCTCCCTCCCTGTCTTCTCTTTCTTTGAATGGGGAGTTAGTTTGGGGGGGTGGGGGGCGACACACACACACACACACACACACACACACACACACACACACACACACACACACACACACACACACACACACACACACACACACACACACACACACACACACACACACACACACACAAAACACACTTCGACACTAGCCTCTACAGTTCTTTTGTTGAAAGAAAACGCAGCCCATACAGTTCAACCCCTTCCCCCCTCTCTCTCTCTCTCTCTCTCTCCCTCTCTCCTTTTCTTTCTTTCTTTTTCACCCATCCTCCTCCTCCCTCCTCCCTCCTCCTCCCATCATGTTTCAGTCCATCCACTCCACAGAGTCAGAGTGACGCCACTCTCTCACCCCGCCCCGCTAACTCAATCTTTGCGTTCATTTCATTCCTAGCTCCCATTCCTGTTCTCATTCCGCGCATATTTCGCATCCCTGTAGATACGACGGAGCAGCTAAAGGGGCTGAACACAGTAAGGCTATACTACTGACGCGCCCGGCCCGCCTTGTGATCGCTTCAAAAACAAAAACAAAACAAAACAAAGCCCTCTGGGAGAGTTTCAACGGATAGAACCTTCTGTAGACATTAATAAATAATACTATTCGAGGAGAAATCGGTGGAAATTATTTCATAACAGAGGCGCTTCTTCTTCTTCTTCTTCTTCTTCCCATCCGATCAAGGTAAGTTCCCCAAGTAGTTTTTTTTTCCTCTACTCTGCGCCCCGGCACATTTCATTGATTTACCTTAAAATAAAAGTGGTTGTCGAACACGGGGGGGAAATGAAATATCTTCATGCCTAAAACACTACAGGTGTTGGTCAGTTTCTAACAAGCTTGTTTATTGACTCATCATCATGGGCGAACACAGCGAAACCATGTTGCTTTCACTATCCCGATCCTAGATCCCCCTCCTCCCAGTTTAATACTATACTACTCCCCCCCAAAAAAAACAAAATTAACCTGTTTTTTCCCCTCATATTAAACGGGTTTCTGATACATAGTCACGAGTACAATAACATGCTCAGTCTGTGTGTTGATGGATCACATAAACATGTTGCTTGCTGGCCGCGGATAGGAGGCAGATCTATACCGAACAAAGCTGGGAGTAAACGGGGGGACTTGTTGCATCGGCGGGGTTTCATTCTCTATCTGTGTGCTGTGTGTGTGTTGGCTAGGCCCGGCATAGGCCTTAAAGGGGAAGTCCACCCATTTTCAACATTCTAATATGTCAGGGGTTACTTTTCAACCGTTTTCACTCCAGGGAACCACCATTTATTCAGCATTTGAGCCACGGACCGCCATTTGATGGCAATTTCACTCCAAAGACCTAAAACTAAATAATTATTTTTGGTTTTGTCCACAATTCCATTATTCCAGGCACAATTTTGCAAACAAAACAGTGCAGACTTCTTAATTAAGTGGTGCTAATTCAGATGATGAATATTTTAACGTGTGCGGGTCCATTTGGTTTCATTTTTACATTCTCAAGAGTTACATCTGGTTACCCAATTTTCCATCATTTAGCCTGGGGACCACCTGGCACCCTCTCAAGGACCACTGGTGGTCCCCGGACCACCTGATGAAAACCCTGTAGGCCTAATATGTCAGAGGTGCTCGGTGGACACGATAAAAAAAGTTTCCAAGAAATGGAGGTCTGAAGAAAACCACTAACATGGTGAAACATCTTGATGGCATCATCAAGATGTATTTTCACCATGTTAATGTTTTCTGAGAGCGATGGTACCAAATGAACCCATTTGGTTGCATTTGTACACTCTCAGAAAAAATGTTGAAAATGGGTGGAATTCCCCTTTTAAAGTGGAATTGCACCCATTTTCAACATTTAACTCAACCATTTTCATACCAAGGCCCACTGTTTTTCTGCATTTTAGCCAAAAGGACCACCATTTGATGTTGAGTTTAGTCTCTGATCCAAAAGCAAGGATTTTCTAGTTTTTGCCCACAATTTAGGAGAGATAACTGGCAAAACGTTGGTAAAAATAACACTTATTGTGTAATTGTGTAGATTCTTGAAAAATAAGTAAAATAAATGAAGTAAATCAAAAGTTTAAGTATAATTTAACTCTTGAGAGTGTAACATCATTCATTCTAAGTCATTTTAAGACTCAAGAGTTACAGATCTATAAGGGTACATTTGGTTACCAACTGTCCATCATTTAGCTGGGGACCACCTGGAATCCTCTGTAGTATTCCATAAATATAGCTTAGAGATGTGTGGATGTAAGAATAAAAGTCACCCATTCTGTGTTTTCTAGAAATGGAGGTCTGAAAAAAAAAAAACATTAACAAGGTGAAACACAACATCAGGTTGTTTTTCACCATGTCAATGAGTTTTCATTTAGGACCTATTTTTCTGAGAGTGTACACATGGAATCCAAATTGACCTGTTGGGCATTAAGGCTCGCCAAAATACATTTGAGATGATATTTTAGTCGACTGAAATCAGACTTTAAGGGGAATTCCATCCATTTTTTAAATTTTCCTGAGAGGGTACAAATGTGAACCAAATGGACCCTAGCGGGTCCATTTGGTTGCATTTGTCCCCTTTCAGGAAAAAGGGGTCTGAATGAAAAATCATTAACATGGTGAAATACATCTTGATGATGTCATCAGATGTATTTTACCATGTTAATGTTTTTTTTTTCCAGACCTCCATTTTTAGGAAATACAGAATTGGGAGAACTTTTTTTTTTATCGTGTCCACACAACATCTCTAAGGTATATTAATGACATATTAAAATGTTGAAAATGGGTGGACTTCCCCTTTAACAAAAATGAAAAGAATACTATTCACGAGACTATGACTAAAATCTAAATTGGCTGTCAAAATAAACCCCGGTTATTTGCCATAATTGCTACTAACTTGTTAATAATCTGTGGCCAGCACAAATATAACAGCATTTAGGGAGATTTATTTACAGTTTATGATCAGAAATATGGCAGCTCTGATATCTGATCAGAGCTGATATGTTTTTTAATATTACCCAAATAAAGTTTACAGTGACATACTGTAGGCACTGTAGTGTAGGCAAAATCTAAAGGCAAGTGTATGTTTTGCATAATCATTCTGTTAACTAAAACAGAATGATTATGCAAAAATACATTTCCGTGAATGCAGTAGTGTAGTGGTAGTGCTTTACCTCTTAATTCATTGGTCAAAATGTAATTTTACATTAATTTTAATCACTTTTGCTGAACACAAGAAATTGCATCAGATATAAAGTTAGCCTACACTAATTCCATTCCATGAACTTAATTAAATACAAATATGATGACAATATTACACACACACACACACACACACACACACACACACACACACACACACACACACACACACACACACACACACACACACACACACACACACACACACACACACACACACACACTTGTACTTGTCTGATAATAACTAATAAACCTATATTTGTATCATGTCCCAGCCCCAGGAGGAAATGTGGAAATGACAGCGTATGTGACGTTAAGAAGAAGATAGCATCCCCCTGTGGTGGTCCCTGTGGTGGTCCCTGTGCAGTTCTTCTGACCCGACTCTCACTACAGAGAAGCAACGAAGCTCACGGTTGGTACAAGCAAAATTGGCATGTACAAATATTATATAAAAAAAAAAGTTTAATATATGCAAAATGAGATTACACTTGTGGGTCCACAAGAGTGAAGAAACAAAGCTGTACCTTTACATATGAGTGTATATGATACAAGAGTATATAAAAGCATATGATTGTAAGAATAGAAGAGTTGCGCCCCTTCTTGGAGCACATATCACAAAATCTGACAGAAGCACCTTGGCGGTCCTTGATGTACCTTGGGGGTCTGTAGTCATGTGTACTGATTTGGGTAAAGGTTTTGCAAAAAAAAACAACAAAATATACCGTACACGTAAAATTGTGGACAGTCTTGACATTCTTGACATGCAGTATTTCTTTGGCTGTGCGACCTACAAAGTTCCAAAGTCATTGCGGCAAAATGTGAGCTGGCCTCTCATAGCGCCACCATGAGGAGGATTTGGAAAAAAAAACAAGTCGGCTTACTCCTGATTTCGCGGCCATCAGTCCAGTGAGCTGTACCTGTCCTAAACCGTTAACACCAACGGTCGGACGTGGGTGAAACGTCTGAAAACGTAATATTTCCGCCTTCGGCATGCCCAGCCTGGCCTGGTGGAGAGAGATAGAAAAAAAAAATCCCTACGGGTCCATTAGTTCTATTTCTATTTACTTTGTCAGATGTTAAATTAACAGTGACAATTTGGCAGTCTAAAGCTCGCGATTGTACAAAGCTTTATCAGTCACACTGGACAAACAAACAGCCTCCCGCTCTTCTCTCTCTCCCTCTCTCTCCCCGCTGACATCTGGTTTGAGTGCTCCATGCACCTGTAGAGACTGGGAGGCATGTGTGTGTGTGTGTGTGTTCGCGGGCACGCGTGTGTATGGGGGAGGGGGTAGCCGAGCAGAATGCAAATCCAGGCGTTTGTTCTGGGCCTAAGCAACACAGACTGACTGACTGACTGACTAACGACCATTTGGTGTGTATGTGTGTGTACGTATACGTGCACGCCTGTGTGTGTGTGTGTGTGTGTGTGTGTGTGTGTGTGTGTGTGTGTGTGTGTGTGTGTGTGTGTGTGTGTTTGCCTGCCTCTCGCTGTCCAGGCCAGGCCCATTGTTAAGAGCAGCAACAGGCGTTGGTGGTTGAGGACGCACCATATGGCTTGTGTGTGCTTTCGCCACAGCCTGTGTGTGTGTGTGTGTGTGTGTGTGGTGTGTGTGTGTGTGTGTGTGTGTGTGTGTGTGTGTGTGTGTGTGTGTGTGTGTGTGTGTGTGTGTGTGTGTGTGTGTGTGTGTGTGTGTGTGTGTGTGTGTGTGTGTGTGTGTGTATTGGCGGTAGTTAACCAATGCCTTTACAATATGGTGGAGGAGCTGTTCTTCCGTGTTGTTTCATCTGTCGTCTTGTTTCTAGAAACAAAATCCGGCACGCAGATTTTCAGAACGGCGGGATTAGTCGGCTAATCCTGTGGGCATGAAATGATGTCTTGTGAAACACAGATGTTTGTAGAACTACTTATTGTGTTCCTGCCTTATTAAAGGGGAAAAAAGTGTTAAAAATAGATTGAAAAGAATTGATTTGAGAGATATTTTAGCCGGGGTATTTATTGTTTTACAGTGTGTGCCATGATACTGAATCAACAGGTGATCCTCAGTGTTGTACACAGGCCAGTGTGTGACTTGAGGAAGGGAGAACACAATTCAATTAAATTCAATTCAGAACAGCTTTATTGGCATGAGAAAGCAAGTGTCACTCACAAATACAATAGAAAACTGTTGAACGCGAGAAAAGTGTATACAGTTGGATAGACGGTTTACACTAAGCATTATGTAAACAGAGCTATGTCAAATTGCATCGCCGTAACGGCGTATAACAGAGAACACATGACAGATATGATAGATATTCTACTCGACAGACAGACGGACGGCCGGCCGTGTGTTTTTCAAGGGACCGTGCTCACATCACATGTAATGAAATTTGGTAGGGAGGGGCAGGGGAGGGTGGTGGTGGTTATTAGGGCAACAATGGTGTGTATCGGGCGGGGTGGTGGTGGTGGCGGTGGGGGGGACTGACAGGGGGCACGGGGTGGGCGGAGGGGTTGTGGGCTTTGTTTGGGAAACTGGGGAACAATAGCCTCCTCCTGGGTGTTTGGGGGCGGGTTGGGGTTGGGGTTGGGGGGGCTGCTGGCTACTGGAGGCCAGTTGAGCCTGTGCTGGCTTGCTGGTTTCCCCCCGTCTGCCTTCACCTGCCTTCCAGTCTGTCTGTCTGTCTGTCCGTCTGTCTGCTTCTCTCTGTCTCTCTCTGCGAGTCTCCCGGTCTCGAGCGAGTCTTCCAGATCAGTGGTTTCCAAACAATGTTCCCCCTTTTGTTTTTTATGGCTCACGACTCGAGTTTCTTTGCCTACATTAAAAAAAATAACGTGCTAACTAGTGAAAATACTAGGGGCTCCATTTTCGTTACATGCTAAACCCTTATCGCAAATCCCTTATTTATTTATTTATTTATTTTTTTTTTACTATTTTGAAACACTTTTTGGAATATTTCAACATGTCAATCTATTAATATGTTGTGAGCTTGTAGAGTGGCCATTTGGAACTACTGAAAAATGTTTTTTTAAATAGTTTAAAAAGGCAAAGAAGTTGAGGGATAAGGGGTTTAGCTGTAACGAAAATGGAGCCCTACTGTAGATGTTCAGGATGCCGCGCAGCCTGTACTATTTCCACTACTTTGGGTCCCATGCAAGCATCTAATTTCTCTCTTTTTTTTTTTGTTTTTGTTTTTGTTTTGCGTACAAGCTAAAATGTGTTGAGAACTACTGCTGCTGCTGTGCCAGTCCAGAGACTGACTGTCTGTCTGTCTGTCTGTCTGTCTGGGCCGTGTGTGTGTGTGTTTTGACAGTCAAGACGGACATGGTTAAAAGTAAATGACTGCAACGCGGTCGGCCCCTGCCTGCCTGCCTGCCTGCATGGGAAGTTGAATCAACCTCTGATTTCCTGGTCTCGACAGGAAGTGGACAGGAAGTCCAGATTACAACCACTTCTTTCTTGCCCTCTCTGAATGGGAGCACATGGGGAATGAGTGTCCGTTGCCATGGGAATTTGTGTAGCGTTTACTTCTTTGATTTAAAAACCATTCCTTCCTTTTTTGTGTGTCATAATCCACTGCACTCATACCGTCCTAGATAACACAGTACTGTGCATTAGTGAAATGGCAGTTTTGTGTCAAATCACAGAAGTGTATTTATCTTCAGCATTGGAACTGAGTATAAATGCTGCCGCTACGACGCCATTAAGGACCGCCAAGATGTTTTGTTTTGGGGAGGGAGGGATTTCACGTAGGTAGAGCTGAACGGGTTAAAGAGGGGTATAATTAACGCGGCATTGGATTGGATGTCACTTAGCATACGGTTTCAGCGAGCGAAAATCTCTGATCGTTTGGCTACGCGAGACGCTAGGCTGTGATAAAATATGTATGTAAAAGGGCCCCAATCTGGCGTTCGAAAGTTGGCGCTCAGTGTCTTGCTCAAGGACACATTTGTGCATCACTTTTGACACTCGCCCTTGGGTCGTCGATGGCAAAGGACCCCAGGAACCTTCCTATTCCCATGATGTGGGACCCCTGAACCTCCTACTTCTAAATATATTTATAGGAAATATCTCAGGTGTTTTGATCATGGTTTGATCAGGACACCGCAACAAATGTAGATCATCGGCGGCTGCCATCGTAAAAAATGAAGAATACGACTACATTTAGGTTTGATGCCTGAGATGATCATTATGGTTAGCAGAGGAGATAGGGGTGTAACAAGGCTATACAACACATGATGTTGGTCCAAAAGGTACTTAACCTTAGCTTCACAAAAGTCCTAGTCTTTTATAATGGATACCTCTTGTGCGATCATTAAGCAAGTCAAGTTAGGTTTTATGTACCTTAGTCGTTTTCATTGATGGCGGTTGTGAAAGTGATCACCTTCCGCCTCGGTTAGGCCTGCTGAAATTGGCTTAACACTCCTGTTTCAAAGGGTGTGATAGGTGTGCCTTTTTTATCCCCATAGTTGTAGGTAGTGATGTCCCGATAGCGATCCCAAAGTATCGGATCGGCTCTTTTTGTCCCTTTTTTGTCATATCGGTATCGGCAGATACTGAATGTAGGTATCGGAAAAGTATCAGTATTGGTTATTTGTCTTTATCGGGTCACATATTGGCAAATATGCCTAACCAGTGATCAGACACAGGGGTAAGGGGTTGACACCATGGCAGCTAAGTAAAATGTTGGGTCATGTGGAGTTTGCTTTGGAGTTTCCCAACTGCACATTTGAGAGAGGAGTATGTCATTCCCATTTGGTGACTTCATATAAAAGTTTTTTTTCTTTTGTATGTTATTATAAATATTCTTCTCTGGTATCGGTATTTGGTATCGGTATCGGCTAACACAAAAATTGTGGTATCGAGATCGGATCGGAAATGAAAAAGTGGCATCGGACATCCCTAGTGTAGGTTTCATTTGTTTCTGAGCAACATGCCATACTCCATAGTAGTAGATGAATCACATTAGAACCCTATTAAAATGCTGTATACATGACATGTTGAGAGCGACTGAAATGCAGCGAGAAATGGATATACAGTATAATTCATAATATCTCATTTCTTTCCTGATGATGTGTTGCACTTCACTCTACTGCCGGGCCTAGCAGACTGTTGCTCTATTTGTTTAACCCCAAGCATCTGTCACCTTAGATTTTAACCACTTAGGGGTTTTCAACAGGTGGTCCGGGACCACCAGTGGTCCTTGAGAGGGTTCCAGGTGGTCCTCAGCTAAGTTGGTTAACCAGATGTAACTCTTGAACGTAAAAATGAAACCAAATGGACCCTTGCGGGTCCATTTGGTTTCATTTTTACACTCTCAAGAGTTAAAATATTCATCATCTTGATTCGCCCAAGTCTAGAAGATCAATGGCCATTTTGGTCTGTATGTTTTGCCTGTTTTGTTTCCCAAATCCAGCCTGTTATTGTGGACAAAAGCAAAAGAAATCTTTAGTTTAATTTGGCTATTCAAAAATAGCCGAATTTTATATATATGTGCTATTTTCTTAAATCACAAAGATTTAAGATTCTTCCTTGGAACAAAATATGTTGAAATGGGGGTCGGTGGCTGGCCACATATAATTGTTGAGCTGAAAAAGTTTTAACTGTTGTATGTTGTAGAATAGGTCTTAATGGGTTCATTTCTGTGTATTGTGCTATGTGTTAATTGCGTTACATAACAAATGCGTGCTCTCTGTGTGCTTAGCCTGTCTAAATAAAGCCCATTGAGTCGTACAGACGCAGATGATCAATATTATACTGTTTTTTTTACAGCACAAACATGCTGTTCTGTTTCTCTTAGCCTATTCTGGTCCTTGATAGATCTTTGGATCGTGGATCACAGCAGTGTTCTGGCTAGAACAACAGGGAGGGAGTTAAATTGTCTTAAGAGTATCCCATTTGATAAAAAAAAAAGAATACTATGACTGCTATTGTATTTTTATTTTATTATTTTCAACCTTAAATTGATTGGCCTATTATTAAAATGTGTTGGCAGTGTCCTAACCTAACCTAAAGCACAGTTGTGTGTGTGTGTGTGTGTGCGTGTGCGTGTGCGTGCGTGGGACCATGTGCGCACAGCACAAGTGTGTGTACGCGAGAAAGGGCAGCCACCCCCACACACACCCCCCTTGAAAGATCCAAGATGAAAGCCAAGTCTGACTCAGCAAATATGGCCACCAGTGAAACGGCAAAAACATATGTAGTGGGAGAGGAGAAGACAAAAAATGCCAGAGAGAAAAAATAAAAAAACGACAACCTTTCAACATCATAGTTCTAGGCAGGAAGTTAGCACTTCACAATGTGAGACACTCTCCAATCTCAATCTGTGCCCAATTACTGCGTGGCACAAAGGTGTGGACGTGCATGTGCAAAACGGTAATGCTTTCCTCTTCATTTTCTCCCTGCGAGAAGGGATGGTGAAATAATTAGGAAAGCATGCTGTGAATCACAGCCTCTCCTTAACTCCTGAAGGAAGTCATCTCTCTCGCTATACCCCCTCCTCCCTATTTATCTCTAAATATGTGCCACAGAACAAAAGAACAGTCGCTGTTTCTCCACTTACGGTCCTGTAAGCGTTGTTCTTGGACCGATTAGCTATGTAGGTTAACATGAATATAAAACAAGAAAGAAAAAAAAGAAAGATGTAATTTCTATGTTTTACTGTTTTTGCCACGGTGGCACATGCCCCTCTTAAGGGTAGTGCTGTCACCTCACAGCTAGAACATCCTGGCTTCTATTCAGGAAAAAAAAAGAGATGTCTTTTATATATATACAGTATATGCATACTGTATATCATACCTGGGCATTATGCGGCCCGGGGGCCAAATGCGTCCTTTGGCTGACTCTGACCGGCCCGGGGACCACCAGTGGTCCTTGAGAGAGTTCCAGTTAAATATGGAATGTTGGTTAACCAGATGTAACTCTTTGAGAGCGTAAAAATGAAACCAAATGGACCCTTGCGGGTCCATTTGGTTTCATGTTTACACTCTCAAGAGTTAAAATATTCATCTGAATTAGCCAGAGAATGTCATTTTTTTATCTAGTTTTGCCTGTTTTGTTTGTGAAATCCAACCTGGTATTGTGGACAAAAGCAAAATAAATCTTTTGTTTTGGGTCTGTGGGGCTAAAATGTCATCAAATGGTGGTCCGTGGCTCAAATACTGAATTAATTAAGGGCCCTGGTGTCAAAATGGTTGGTCTTACTCTTACTTTTATCTTGAAATTAAATTAATATTACACAGACTTTAGTTCAGCCTTTAGTCTTGGCCCTCCAAAATATTTTATGTATCTTATGTGGCCCCTTGGGAAAAATAATTGCCCACCCCTGCTGTAGATTTAATTATTTTATGGTTATAAAACAAACAATTATTAATCCACTAATCCATCCATAATTAAGAAAATAGCTGACCCACAAGCTATAGATCTGCTGCGGTCATTAGGTTGGGTCCCAGGCAAACATCTAATCTCTCTTGGTGTCTCCCCCTGAAAAGTTTGAGCACACAGATGATGGAGGGCAAAGCCAGGGCCGTCGCACCAAATTCTGGGCCACTTGACAAATTCTTCACAGGGACGGGGGTTGAACATTTTAAAAATGTTAGTGTAGTTAGTTAGTCAGGTAATGTAGTGATTAAAATAAGAATTACAATAATGAATACAGATAAAACCTTATTAACCCAAGCTCTTAATGCGTTTTGGGCCCCCATAAAATTGTCTTTTTCCCACGTCTGTAGTATCGGGAAATCGTCTCTGTTTGCATATAAATTTAGACAAAAGAAACATTGAAATACAATTCACTGATGGACCCAGCTGAGTTTAAGAGCAGTTCTGCTTGGGCCTATTTAGAGTCCATATTGTAAACACGGCAAAACACTGCAAAGTGGAACAATGTTTGCTTTGAGGATTACCAGAAAATCCTCTTGTATTAAAGCGTGTGGTGTGTGTGTTGTGAGTTGTGTGTGTGTGTGTGTGTGTTGTGTGTGTGTGTGTACAGGAATACTGGAAGCGGTTGAAACAGATGCTGTTGAGCCGTCCAATAACATAATAACTGAAAAAAAAGGAAATAACGCTTGCGGTAAAGCGGTCAACTCGTATACCAACAAGACCCCCCTCAGTGACACGCGCACACACTGATAGTACAGACCAGGGGCGGATCTAGGCATGGGCATGGGGGGGTATTGCCCCCCCAAACACGATGCCATGCAAAACAACCCAAGATATTTCAAATGAAAGTGCTTATATTTAAAATGATTTGAAACATTACTATTGCTACTAACTAACTACAGCTGTGTCACCACTAAACCAACAGCATTTCATCATTGAAAACAGAAAACTCTCTGAGTCAGACCTTTAGCTTTATGCATGCTGCGTGTCTGTTGTAACTTCAACAACAACTGATGTTATTATTGATGCTTGATGAAGCCACCCCCACACAGCATAGAGCCAACAGCACCCCATTTCTCTTGCCCCTCCAACATGTTCTCTTGCCCCCCCCAGATGGGACATGTTACATCCGCCCCTGGTACAGACCCTCATAATGTGCGTGATCCTTACTGTTCATTGCATGTCAGTGAATATATCAAAGGCTTATACTGCCATGCATGGCACACAGACACACAGGGTGCATGCACCCACCCACTCACGCACGCATGCAAATCGCAAAATATCACTGCAAGCAGCCGTAAGACAGGACCAAGCAGTAAGCCCTTTTAGGCAGCAGTCCCACTGTAGGTCAACCAGTGGTATTGCACCTGTTTGTGAGTCTATAGCAGCTTGGTGCTACCAGAGCCTTATAGGGAAGAGTTGCGCTACTCCGTTCACTCCTATGCGCCAGGTCGCTCGCGCTGCTGGAGGAGCATAGAGCCAACAGCACCCCATTCACACACACTGACAATCACGCGATACGGAGCGTCTCGCGAGACTGCCTGCGAGGCTGCTCTGAGTGCAATGTAGCAGTTGTATTCAGAAATGCGTTGGACTCAGATATTTAATCCAGCTTTAATGACTTCAAAACCCTTGTTCTTTAATAATAGTACAACAGAAACATTACAGAGACTGTAGTTGTGACTGAACATTACTTTAAAACAGTTGTCGTTTTGCATAGTGCCTAAAATAGCTCTTATTGCGCCGTTCCCATTGAAAACAATGTATTCCCAACTGCAATTACGACTCAGACTCAGAGAGGCTCTGTATAGTCACGTGATGACTGGTTACTCCGCTCTGGTTTCTGACCCCTCAATATCGCAACTCTCCTACTAGAAGGCTCTGGGTGCGACTAGAGGCACACTATGCAGTGCAGCTACTATTACTGGAGAGAGGAGTTAGCACCCCCCCCCCCCCCTCTCCTCTGTTATTCATTCACTTTCAATATCTGACACCATACGCATGAATCACCCTGACGAATCTGACGGGATCACGTCGTAAATGGTTTTCGACAATGTTTAAAGGGGAATTCCACCTATTTTCAACATTTTACTATATTAATATAGGCTACATCCAGTATGTTGTGTGGACATAATAAAAAGTTCCCCATTAGGGTTCCTTGGGTTCCATTTGTGCGCTTGCAGAAAAAAAAATCTTTAAAATGGGTGTAATTCCCCTTTAAGGGCGAGCTATTGTAAAATAGAAATATGAGATTATTTGTAGACTTTTTTTTTAGAGAGTGAGAGAAAGAGAGATGGAGAGAGAGGGAGAGAGATAGCAGGGGCGGATGTAACATTTTCCAATTGGGGGGCAGGAGAATCGCCCGTGTTGCTTCGTGCCACGTGCGATGAAGCCGCACCCATACCATTTTCAGTTATAGTACTTTTATGTGTCAAGTAAAGCATCAATAATAACATCAGTTGTTGTTGAAGTTGCAACAGACACGCAGCATGCATAAAGCTAAAGGTCTGACTCCTTTTTCTGTTTTCAATGATGAAATGCTGTTGGTTTAGTGGTGACACAGCTATAGTTAATATCTCGGGCTGTTTTGCATGCCGTCATGTTTGGTGGGGCAGTCTGGGCATTTAGGGGGGCATTGCCTCCCCCCATGCCCATGCCTAGATCCGCCCCTGAGAGATAGATAGATGGAGGGAGGGAGGGAGGGGAGGAAGAGGGGAGGCAGCTGCAGGATTGTGGCTGGATGCCCTGTGTCTGTTCTCTCCAGAGCTGGCACTGTCAGCATTACGCCTGCTGCCCTCCTCTGCTGGAGTGTTGATGCTGTCCTAGCTGTGGGGAGGTCTGGGCTGGGGCGAGGTGATGAATATTTTAAAAAAATATTGTAAAAATGAAACCAAATGGACCCGCAAGGGTCCATTTGGTTTCATTTTGACGTTCTCAAGAGTTACATCTGGTTAACCAGCTTAGCTGGGGACCACCTGGAACCCTCTCAGGGAACACTGGTGGTCCCCGGACCACCTGTTGAAAACCCCTGGTTTAGGGGAAGAGAGGGAGGGAGAGATGCACACAGGGGTTGGTGCCAGATCACCTGCCCTTTTTTTTGTTCTCCGGACAGCAATGTGCCTTTTAAAAGTTTTTTTTCCTCTACAGTTTGTTCATTTTTATACAGTGTACTGTATAGTATGTGGCACATGGTGGCATCGACCGATTTCTGGAGTTAAGGCACAAAGATGGCCCTTTTTTGCGGAATGTCTGTGTGCACGTCACTGGATGCACAAATGCATCCCTGGATGCTACCAGAGTAGCTAGAAGTCAGTTTGAGTTTCGTGTGATAGATATCTCTCCTCTCCTCTCAGATTCAGAATTGTTCACCCCTCCCCCTGTATTATATCAAGAAAATACATCACCATTGTCGATCACAGCTATTTTCACTCAAATAATCGTGACATTGCTATTGTAGTCATATCGTCCCCCCCAGCCCTACTATTACAGTTATTACAGTGTATCAAAAAATGTGTACCAAGATAGTGTATTGTTATCCAACAGTGACAGCGGTATGGCGGTAATGTGGGCTGCACATGTGACGGGAGAATGCACTGTGCTGTGCATGCGGTGGAGGTTTGTAATTGCACTGAATTCCTATTTAATGGGACGTCTGGCAAACGGATCTGCGCACGTGATGGAAGAGTGCACTGCCGAATGCGATGTGCGGCTATGGCTCGATTACCAACGGGCCGAAAAAAAACAACAACATTTTTCTAAGTACCCTCCTCCTCCCACCCGTGAAATGGATTCATTAAACGGACCAAATTATCGCGTTGAATTTGTGCACGTGTCCAAAAAAGGTTCCTGAGGACGCAGACGCCCTCTCTCTCTCTGATCATTTACAGAAACGTTGTTTATGTGTTCTCTAATCACTTCTAACTTTTGAACTTCGCTCTTCTTTTTGAAGCTCTCCTTTTGAGAGAGATGCTTTGAATGTCGTGAACTGTTCCTTTAGTATTAATCGCTGATCTGGGAATGATTAAGGGATGTCAAAGACCATAACTCTTCTTCAGAGGGGAGCAGTTCAGCACTCATTTAGCGGTCGAAATGGAACGTCTTTTTTCCCACAGACTGTAAACACACACGCACGCACACACAAACACACACAGCCCTTAGCTTGATTCTGCTTGGTAAGCAATGCTATCATAGTGCACAAAAAAACCCTCCAGATTTCATTTGAAGTATGTATGCTCCCATCAGTCGCAGGGGCGGATGTAACATGTCCCATTTGTGGGGGCAAGAGAACATGTTGGAGGGGCAAGAGAAAATGGTAAGATGAAAAAATGCCAAGAGGAAATGGGTGCAGCTTCATGAAGCTGCACCCATACCATTTTAGCTACAGGACTTTTATTAGTCAAGTATAAGCATCAATAATAACATCAGTTGTTGTTGAAGTTGCAACAGACACGCAGCATGCATAAAGCTAAAGGTCTGACTCAGAGAGTTTTCTGTTTTCAATGATGAAATGCTGTTGGTTTAGTTGTGACACAGCTGTAGTTAGTTAGTAGCAGTAGTAGGGTTTCACATCATTTAAAATATATAAGCACTTCAATTTGAAATATCTTGGGTTGTTTTGCATGCCATCATGTTTGGTGGGGCAGACTGGGTATTTAGGGGGGCATTGCCCCCCCATGCCCATGCCTAGATCCGCCCCTGATCAGTCGCCTCTTAACACGCGTGAGCACAGCGCGCATACACGCCATCGCCCGCACGTAGACACTGCTAGAGCGACAGCAGACCAGAGGAAACATATGCTGTTGCTGGGGTTCTACAATGAAGGCTGCTGGATGAATGAATCCTTGTTGGGATGGAAAACCCATGGGGGAGGGGAGGGGAGGGGAGGGGAGGGGAGGGGAGGGGAGGGGAGGGGAGGGGAGAGAGGGAGGGAGGGAGAGAGAGAATGGAGGGAAATGAGTTTGGAGAGAGGAGGAGAAGAGATAGAAACCACAGCAAAGCCAGCAGATTTCATCCATAGCGCGCGTGTGCACACACACACACACACACACACACACACACACACACACAACCATGTGTTAATGGACCATAACACATGCTTGTGCGTGCACGTGCACGTGTGTGTGAGCCATGCTTCCTGACAGAGCAGCAGTTGTTTTCCTCCCTCCAGGTGTGTTAAGCATCACAAGCCTTTCTGTTGGGTCCACAGACACAGGACCGTTAAACTGAACTGAAACGTGTGGATGAGCTTTAATCCTCTGTATCCAAACTGTCGCTGGCTACTGTTTCTGTGGCGTGCGTGCGTGCGTGCGTGTGTGTGTGTGTGCGTGTGTCTGTCTGTGCGTGCGTGCGTGCGGTGTGCATGTCCGTGCGCCATGGTGTAAGTGGAGTGTGAACAGCGTGACATGGCGAAGTGACATGGATTTGCCCAAGGAATTGGCAGCATACGACTTGGATTGTGTGTGTGTGTGTGTGTGTGCGCGTGTGCGTGTGCGTGTGCGCGCGCGTGCGTGCGTGCGTGCGTGTGTGTGTGTGTGTGTGCGTGTGCGTGCGTGCGTGTGCCTGTGTGTGTGCGTGCGTGTGTTGCATCAATGTTTACAGTCTTTAAAGAGTTGTGTGATATCAGTCTGGTGCTCTGTCTGTCTGTCTGTCTGTCTGTCTGTCTGTCTGTCTGTCTGTCTGTCTGTCTGTCTCTATTCCCCCCTCCCTTTTTATTAGGCCTGATTTTTGTCTCCGCTGTACGGCTGTGTGTATGGCGGAAAATAACAGATCTTTTTCGGCAAACAAATATTATTTCTTTTGAGATTATCGTGATCAAAAGTTAGTCATACTCATACACTGGTTTTGCCAGTTTATGCCCTGATGAAGACTGCTTAGCAGTCGAAACATGTTGGCGTTTATGCCTTTTTAAATTTAATAACGGCTTTTCTTTTACTTCTGTGTGCCCGGATCGTCGCTTTTTTATCTTTACTTGGTATGTTCCCAATGATCCGTGTGAGCACCTTTTTGACTATTTTTTACCGTTCACTACCTCCAGTCGAGCACCTGGTTAGCTTCTGTTTACTGGTTTTGTGGATGTGTGGTATTTATCATATAGTGTACATGTTGCCTTTTAATACCATTTTACACACTCAGCAACCACTATATTTCATATTTTCTCATTGTGCTATTTGGGTGCAGTACCAGAAATATCCAGAAAAACGGCCAACTGCTTCCCAGCAGGCCCCGCTCACCAAATTGTTATTCACGGTTTCATTAGAATATGCATGGTCTGCCTCGTTTCAGTCGCTTTCATTGGGCTTCTTTGATAGGGAGTGTGGAGTACATGCATAACAATGACTTAAAAGATGTATGCAAAGTTAAACGTAATAGAGGCAACTTTAGTGTGTACAAACACTGTTTGTAAACAAATTTGTTTAAAAACAGAATCTAACTCCACCTCATGTATTTTAGCTGTCTATTTTGATTTTTGGCTAAAAAAAGTTGCCTATATTACCTTTTTTAAAGGGGAAAGAACGGTTGGAATTAGTATATTTAGTGATATTTTAGTTTATCACTACATACTGTAGGATAGTCTGAGAGTGAACATGCGCCATCATTCAGACAGAGAAAATCACATACTGTGTATATCTCAATATACGTAGGTCTGACTGCAAAATACACTGGGGATGGTAAAAAGACCAAAAATGTAAAGTTCATGAAATAATTTAATATGAAACACACATTTCATTATCACCAAAAAAGAATACATTACATCATTTTCGATCAAAGCTTATTTACAACCAAGCTGAAACTAATCAATCTTTTTTTTTTTTTTTTTTTTTCGTTTCAGGTTCCAGGCGACTGTCCTCCTGGGATCTTCAACCAACTGACCAAACTACCGTTCTATGCTACGTTTCTAGCATAGATTTAAGGAGTTTTCGGGGCGTTTTTGGAACTGCCATCAATCTGCTCGCAATCGGACCATCGCACAGTTGTCATCACTGGTATGAAATAGGTTTTAACCGCCAGCTTTGTCAACCTTTTTGGGCTTGCCTAGCAGCGGCAAAACCATCAGTTTGTGCCGAGGCGAAGACTTTGCAAAGCGAAGACGAGGCTCTCTAGCGCCGGCCGCCGACATGGACCACAGCAGCTGGAGCGGGAGCGAGAGCGCCGGCGAGGACATGGACAGACTGAGTGACTCTGGAGGAGACAAGACCATGGACGGAGACCCCGAAGGGGTCTGGAGTCCAGACATCGAACAGAGCTTTCAGGAAGCACTGGCCATCTACCCGCCCTGTGGACGAAGGAAGATTATACTGTCTGATGAAGGAAAGATGTATGGTGAGTAAACAGTGAGATGACATCACCACAATGACAGAATCAAACACGCTGTTCCTGCGAGCAATTTCCCATTAAAGCTCCTTGGTTGTGTGTGTTGATAGGAGCACCGCACGCACGCACGCACACGTGTACTGTGCACGCACACACACATACACACAAAAAAGAACGGCATGTTATTTCCCCTTCAATACTCATGTGAGTAAGCTCAGATTCTGAACTATCAATTCAAAGAAATTGTACATTGACCCAACAAAAGATTTAATAACACATTTCTTCTTTTTTTTTTAACTCAGTTTGGTTCAATTTGAAACTGTGTGAAGTTCTCAGGGTGCACTAAGATGAAATGCATGACAGAGCTGATGCGTTCTGACGCAGAGCGTCTGGGAAAAGGCCATTTTGTTGTTTATCTTCCTGCATCACAGCAGAGCCAAACAGCCCATGACGACAAGAAGGAAATAATGGATAATGGAACTGGTCATTGATCAACCGATATATGTACTTACTGATGTAATACATACTGTAACATGTCATGCACATTACACCACCTGGAATAGTTTGTGTAGTTGTTTGTGTGTGTGGGTGTGTGCACGTGTGTGTGTGTGTGTGTGTGTGTGTGTGTGTGTGTGTGTTGTGTGTGTGTGTGTGTGTGTGTGTGTGTGTGTGTGTGTGTGTGTGTGTGTGTGTGTGTCTTTCTCTAAGGGGAATTCCACCCATTTCCAACATTTTTGTGGAACCAATCCATATTTCCTGACCTCCATTTCGAGAAAACGGAAAGGAATGCCATATTACTTAGGAGAGTAACATGTTACTTAATACTTATAGTGAACAATATCACATTAAATTATTACTTGGAATCCAGCATAATATATTACATATTACATATCACTTTTATATTACCCCCCCACCCACAAAAAGTTATAGCCAGAAATGCTATAAATTCTCTCTCTAACCTTTTATATCGGGGATGTCAAACTCAAATACACGGTGGGCCAAAATAGAACAATTGGTACAAGTCGAGGGCTGGACAGGCTGGACTGTGTTTCAATACACGGGGCTCCCGTTTTCGAGAACATCCCAGGAAGACAGCAAAAGTAATTTCCTTCCAAAATCATGAATCCAACATAAACTGCGTGCATTCAAACTGATTGCATTATTAAAGCTCAGTTTCCTGTTCTATAATCGTCAACAAGCACTGCTTTCATAGTAAAATGAGAAAGTAATTCAATTGAGTTGAGAAAGTAAAACAACTAGTTCCATTCATGGTTTGTGCAATATGCCAGAGGGCCTGTTCTAATAATAATTAAATAAGATAATTCATTCGCGGGCCTGATTTGGCCCCCGGGGCTTGAGTTTGACATATGTGTTTTTAGATGAAATGATTCCAAACCAACGCCTAACAAAACGAAAACGAAAGTGATATGTAATGTATTCTTAATTTTCTAATTTTATACGTATTACTGTTTTGGTAGAGTAATACCTTACTTTACTTGTTACTGGGGGAAAGTAATGATATTGCAGTAATGTATTACTAGCAACTAGTTACTGCCCAACCCTGCACACAACGTCTCTCATCTCAACATAGTAAAATGTTGAAGATGGGTGTAATTCCCTTTAAAGGGAAATTCCACACATTTTTTAAATTTTCCTGAGAGGATACAAATGTGACCCTCGCGGGTCCATTTGGTTCCATTGGTACCCTCTCAGGAAAATTTAATGATTTAATCATTAACATCTTGAAATGAAATACATCTTGATGATGTCATCAGATGTATTTCACCATGTTAATGATTTTTTCAGACCTCCCATTTTTAGGAAATACAGAATTGGGGGAACTTTTTTTTTACCATGTCCACACAAAATCTCTGAGGTATATTAATGACATATTAAAATGTTGAAAATGGGTGGAGTTCCCCTTTAAGTATAAGCAGTCGTCTCGCAGGACATTGAGTGTCAGCAGCAGAGGAAGAGAGAGGCAAGATGAGACAACAGAGAATGGGCAA
>CM076969.1:6496086-6533966 GCA_039105355.1 Benthosema pterotum
GTGTGTGTGTGTGTGTGTGTGTGTGTGTGTGTGTGTTGTGTGTGTGTGTGTGTGTGTGTGTGTGTGTGTGAGAGCGAAAGTGAGAGCAGGAGAGTGTGTGTGTGTGTGTGTGTGCCGGTTCTCCTGACCGTGGGAGGAGAAGGGGGGGGCATTGTCACGGTTAATGGCCATCTGACTTTGGCCTTGAAGTCTTTTCACTGGGCAAAGCGAGAAGGATAGAGGGTAAGATGAGAGAGAGAGGAAAGGGGAGCGGGGAGGACGGAGGAAATGTCGCGAAAGCGGAAAAGGCCGGAGAGGGAATCCATGAGTGGAAGCGGAGAGGGAGGAGAGAGAAAAAGAGAGAGAGATAGAGAGGCCTTTTACCAGGAAAAGGGAGAGGAGAAACTAAGGGAGGAGGGGCTGGACAGACGCATGGACAAACAGAGGGTTAAGGAGTGGGTTGTTGGTGAGAAAGAGGGAGGGAGAGAGAGAGAGAGAGGGAGAGAGAGAGGGAGGGAGAGAGAGAGAGAGAGGGAGGGAGAGAGAGAGAGAGAGGGAGAGAGGGAGAGAGAGAGGGGCTGGACGGACGCATGGACAAACAGAGGGTTAAGGAGTGGGTTGTTGGTGAGAAAGAGGAGGAGAGAGAGAGAGAGGGAGAAGAGAGGAGAGAAGAGAGAGAGAGGGAGAGGGAGAGAGAGAGAGAGGGAGAGAGAGGGATATGTGCCTCAGGGTTACTGAAGGATGATAATTCACCGTTAAGCCTCCTAGAAAGACCAGCTGGCCCCTCTGGAGTCAGATGTCAGCCTCAGCAGCCAGGAAACATGCGAGATGTGTGCATGCACGCGCACACTCCTCGCACGTATGTGTGTGTGTGAGCGCGTCTGATTGTGTGCGCAGCGGTGGTGGTGGTGCGCGTGTCAGTTTTGTCATCAGCCCTGACCCCCCGCCCCCCCCACCCCCACCCCCACCCCCACCCTCCGCTTTTGGTTCGCTAGAAGGAAAACACCTGCATGGGGTGCTGTAGATTTTTATCAGTCTTAAGCTCCCTATCTCAGCGAGAATGGAATTGGTCAAGCCAGCACGCACAAGCACGCACAAGCACGCACGCATGCACGCACACACAAACATACGCGTGCGTCATGCGCACACACACCATCTGCTAGTTAGTTAGGCCTATTGTTGTTCGCCGTTCGGGGTAGTGTGTGTGGAGGTTTGGCTTTGTGCTGATCTTGACCATCAGTTGGCCAGCTGGCTTGACTCAGGCTGTTCCAGTAGAATAGGAGCTGCCAGTGAGCGGGCAGAAGAGTTGGAGCTAAAAGAAAAAAGAAAAGAAAGAAAGAAAAGCAGCCTTCTCCTGTACGCTCCTGTCCTATGTGTTGCAGTGCACCATGGGAAGTGTTATGGGCGTATCTTTACTTTTCTTAAAGGGGAATTCCACCCATTTTCAACATTCTTATGTCATTAGTATACCCTAGAGGTGCTGGGTGGACATGATAAAAAAAACATTCCCCCATTCTGTGTTTCCTAGAAATGGAGGTCTGAAGAAAACCCATTAACATGGTGAGACATCATCAAGATGTATTTTCACCATGTTAATGGATTTCTTTAGACACTTCTTTTCTGAGAGACACTTCTTTTCTGAAAGCGTACAAATGCAACCAAATGAACCCTGACGGGTTCATTTGGTTCCATTTGTACGCTCTCAGAAAAAAATGTTGAAAATGAGTGGTGTTTCCCTTTAACCCATTTTGTCCTGGCTAGATTCTAGTTTCTGACGCTAGATTCTAGTTTTGATATTACATTCTAGTTTCCAACGCTAGATTCAAGTTGCAGGTGCTAGATTCTAGTTTCTAACACTTGCCACAACGTTTAGCCACAACTTGCGACAACTTGTAGTGTAAGTCATTTGTGTGGAATGCTGTGGTGGATAGGATCTACAAACTACTGCTGTTGTTATCTGATAACTTGTAAATCTGTTCTATTTTCGCATGCAACAACAAGCTCATTTGTAATAGTAAGTAGGGAGGCGTGTTTTGGAAGAGTAACGTATCACATATTACCCATCTTGGCAGGGTAATGCAGTTACTAAGGCTGTTGGAAATAGTTAATTAATGGGATTAAATTAATTTTGTTGTTTAATCTGATTAAAAAAAATAACGCAATTAACTCATGTGCACACTGACTCAACCCACTGAGCATTTTCTCATTGAAAGAAATGGGTAGAGCACGGTTTTACAGAGACATATGCAGTAGCTGTAACCAGAGCCATAGAGTATATCTGGAAGATCTACAAGCATTGAGGGCTTGTAGATCACCTATTTTGATAAATATTATTAGAGAAATGGTTATTTTTTTCATAGATTCTGTTTCATTTTTAAATGTTGAAATCCCGTACAGGAAAACATGCATATTTTGGACATAGTTCGAATGGTGATTAATCATGGTTAAATTAATTTTGAAGCTGTGATTAATTTGATTAAAAAATGTAATCATTCAACAGCCCTAGTAGTTTCACTACTTTTGCTGGAATAGGTAATACTATTAGACACATATTTATCGTGAAATTTGTTACTGCCCAACACTGACCACTGAAACAACAAGGTTTCTGATCGAAGCTAAATAAATAAAAGTACAGTTGGGGGAAGCTTTTTATTTTTTTAATAGGAGAAAGAAAAAAGGTAAACTCCATTGGTTACAGGTTTATTCATTCGTTCACTGGGGGTTTTCTTCAGGAATCTGTTTTTTAGGAGCCATATGTGCCCCCCCCCCCCCCAACCAACACACACACACACACACACACACACACACACACACACACACACACACACACACACACACACACACACACACACACACACACACACACACACACACACACACACACACACACACACAAATTGTAATGTAATGGTTTGTGTTTATTGTCAATTTCTATGTCCATCTGTCTATTTTTGTTATTCTTCTTCTCTCTCTCTCTCTCTCTCTCTCTCTCTCTCTCTCTCTCTCTCTCTCTCTCTCTCTCTCTCTCTCTCTCTCTCTCTCCCCCTCCCTCTCCAATCTATCTACTAGCCAGGTCATGCTGAGTGTGTTGTGCTCTGTATTGAATAGGGTGAATTATTCAGCATTGTAAGTGTGTGTGTGTGTCTCACACACACACACACACACACACACACACACACACACACACACACACACACACACACACACACACACACACACACACACACACACACACACACACACACACATACACACACACACACACAAGCATGGGTACAGCTGGCCTGCTGGTTCCTTTAATCAGGGGACGGCCAGTCTGCATGAATGCCTGTATTGTTGGGTCATGTGTATATAGTGCCTGCCTGCCTGCCTGCCTGCGTGTTTCTATGTGTGCACGCGTGTGCGCATGTTTATGCATGTGTGTGTGTGTGTGTGAGTGCGCACGTGGGAGGGCCCACCAAGGGTACTGGTGATTACAGTTACTCGTATATCTGGTGCACATTAGAAGGTCACAGGGTCAACCTCGGACTAAGTTGTTTGTCATGGTCATATGATTTCTCGTGTGTGTGTGTGTGTGTGTGTGTGTGTGTGTGTGTGTGTGTGTGTGTTGTGTGTGTGTGTGTGTGTGTGTGTGTGTGTGTGTGTGTGTGGTGTGTGTGTGTGTGTGTGTGTTGTGTATGCGCGCCCAAAAACAAGTTTGTTTGCGTGCACATTGCATACACACTCACTGACCGCAAAACGTGTGAAATTAACTTGCAACAGTGAACCTACAGAGTTAAAATGGACACTCGTATACACTGCCATTGTATCATTAGCACTATGCATGCTGTCATTCCAGAATGTATCGTTGCACAACTTTATTCATTGATTGCTAGCTGAGTTTAATGACAGGACACCAGCCCAGCATTGGCGACGCAAGGGGGCGGTGTGCACAAATCCAGGGCTTGACACTAACACTTGCCCGCTTGCCCGGGGCAAGTAAAAAAAAATGGTGGGGCAAGTGAAGACTGCTACCTGGTTGCCCGATCGGGCAAGTGTGCAACTTAGTGCACTATAACACAACACAAGATAAATTTGTCTTGAAGGCAGTCATTGCACTCTGCCTCTGTGTCTTTCCCTGCTTTCTAGCTATCCACAATTCCAGGCTGGATTTGGGAAACAAAACAGCCAAATTAACATACACATCAAAATGACCATTAATCTTCTACAGTGTAGACCTGGGCTAATTAAGATGATGAATTTTAACTCTTGAGAGTGTAAAAATGAAATCACATGGACCCGCAAGGGTCCATATGGTTTCATTTTTACGTTCTCAAGAGTTAAATCTGGTTAACCAACTTTGACCTGAGGGCAAGTAGAACCTGACTTGCACTTGCCCGATGGGCAAGTGCCTCGCAGACCTTAGTGTCAACCCCTGAAATCGCTCCTCGAATTGGTGTATACACCTGGTAGGGTATATACCAGGGGTGGCCACCAACCCGCGGCTCGCGAGCCGCATGCGGCTCTTCAGCTGGTTACATGCGGCTCTTAAGGGGCTTCCACATGAAACCATCAAAAAACTTTTTTTTATATACCAGGGCCCATCATTTATTCAGAATTTGAGCCATGGACCACATTTGATGACATTTTAGCTCCACAGACCCCAAAGCTAAAGATTTTGTTTACTTTTGTCAAAAATTCCAGGCTGGATTTCAGAGAAAACAAAACAGTCAAACATACAGATCAAAATGACCATTATCTTCTACATTCTCTAGTTGTGTAGACTTGGGCTAATTCACATGATGAATATTTTCATCATGTGTGCAAAGACTAACTCTTGAGAGTGTAAACATGAAACCAAATGGACCCGCAAGGGTCCATTTGGTTTCATTTTTACGCTCTGAAAGAGTTAGTCTTTGCATTGTGCACCTGCACACAAATGCACGTGTCTTATGGCAGGAAGAGGGGAAATCTATTAGGGACCGTGACGGCCGTTGCAGCGGTTTTCTAACCATTGTGACCGTTTGATGTGGCTCTTTGCAGTAACACAGTGAAAAACGTGGCTCTTAGTCTGTGACCGGTTGGCCACCCCTGGTAATACAGACGGAAGGCGTGTGATGATGGTGGAGTTGAACTAAACGTGCTGTGCTGTCTGTGTCTGCTCTACCCCTCACAGGACGTAATGAACTGATCGCTAGATACATCAAACTACGGACGGGAAAAACACGGACAAGAAAACAGGTTAGCAACACACGCACACACACACACACACACACACACACACACACACACACACACACACACACACACACACACACACACACACACACACACAACACACACACACACACACACACACACACACACAGTTTGTGTGTGTTTACAGTGAGGCAGTGAGTTTTGTACTACAAGCTGGTAGAACTGCTTTTCATTTTTCTATTGAATATATGCTTTCACAGCAAACATTTTGAACTGAAATTTTTACTTTTGGGGAGTACATAACATATTGCAGAGCCAGCACCCATTTGCATATTTTGACTGCAAAACCCCTGAGATTCATTCATTCATTCATTCATTCATTCATTCATTCATTCATTCATTCATTCATTCATTCATTCATTCATTCATTCATTCATTCATTCATTTAACCAATGATTTAGCCAATGATTTAGCCTGCTCAACCCTGTCTGCCAATTTATTATTGTTTTTTTTTGTTTTGCAACCAAATTTGGTTCCATTCGTACGCTCTCATAAAAAAGCGTCTAAAGAAACCCATTAACATGGTGAATTTACATCTTGATGATGTTAGTTAGTGGCTTTCTTCAGACCTCCATTTCTTGGGAACACAGAATGGGGAAACGTTTTTATCATGTCCCACCCAACACCTCGAAGGTACAGTACATCAATGTAAAATGTTGAAAATGGGTGGACTTCCCCTTTAAGTAGAGCCTCACCCTAATTGCTGAAACAAACTTTAGCCTGAGCAGTCAAGCAAATAAATGGAAACGACCAGGTGATTTTGTTCAAGGCTAATGAAGCGATGTATGCCACATCTAGCGTGTCATTTACAACACCTGAGGCATCTGTATGGCACCTTCAGAGAGTTCCAGGGCTAAACGGTAGTCACCAAACAAATGGACCTTGGGGGGCTGTACCTCGGCGATTGTACACATGGACCCTAACAACAGGTCCATTTGGTCCCGTTTGTACACTCTGAATGCATCAATGCCTTTAAAAGGACTGTCTTGGCCTTGTTTACTTGTTAAGAATGATTTGTTTTTGGACAGTGAAATTGTGTCAAATAATGTCAACTGTACGGTATAATTCTCTTTTTCGCCCTAATGTGGTTATTTTATTATTACTGGTGTACATTTCCAGGTGCCTCTTCGGTTTTCACTGGCTTTAGAAAGAAGTGTGTGTGTATGTGTGTTTGTGCGCGTGAGCATGCGCGCATGTGGATAGGTCTATTCACTGTTGTCAGGAGGGCTGGTGTGTGTGTGTGTGTGTGTGTGTGTGTGTGTGTGTGTGTGGTGTGTGCGTGTGTGCGTGTGTGCGTGTGTGCGTGTGTGTGTGTGCGTGTGTGTGTGTGTGTGTGTGTGTGTGTGTGTGGTGTGTGGTGTGTGTGCGTGTGCGTGTGCGTGTGCGTGTGTGTATGCCCTACCAGTGTAGCAACCGTCCTTTCATAACCATGGCAACTGACCGTTTGCCCCCCCCCCACTCCCTTCCTCCTTCTCCCCTACTACTGACACCCCCCACTCCCCCGAACCACTCTCCTCTGTGCCCACATTTCTCCCTCTTTACTTTGTCTTTTCTCTGTGTCGCGGTTTGTCTTCTCTCTCCGTCCTTTTTGTGTTCCTGACTGTTCTCCTCGTTCCCCTCCCCCCCCGCCAGGTGTCCAGTCATATCCAGGTCCTCGCCAGAAGAAAGTCCAGGGAGTTTCACTCCAAACTAAAGGTAAGAACCGCCTGGCGAAAACCAACACAGTTTAGACGAGGAAGAGGTCGTATGTGGCATTCACCTTTAAGACTTTGACACCCGAAACGAGTTTCTTACAATGGTTTTATCGCCCGAACAAGATTACATTTAAAACAAGCAAATGATAATAATAAATAATAATAATTAATAATAGTAACAGATAAGATTACCCAAAAATGACCAGAAAACTGTATAACACTGCTGAATGTGTGCACCCCCAAAAAGGCCAATTTCAACCTCGCTTTCAACCAAGTGACAGAACCAATGCTTATGTGCCTGGCACACACCTGCGACTGAGTGGCACACACCTGTGACTGTCACACACCTGCCAGCACTTGGAAGTTCAAAACAACAGTGAATGCCAACAGAACGACATTTCATTCTGGCACATTTTTTTGAGGGTGCAACCCACACATGTAGCAGTGTTAGTCATTCCAGGAATGTCCGGTCTCTACAAGCTATACCTTGTTGTAAAGGTGACTAGTCAACAATTACAAGGATATAAGATTCAATACAAAATGTTCAAACACGCTGCGAAGTTCGCCTAGCCGACTCGGCCCTGTTCGAGTTGTGACACGGCGTCCCAGCACCCCCTGACTGCCAATCAAAGTGGCTACTGGCCAATCGGCACGTTCTTCCTTAAACCCTTAGTGTCCTGAACGCGTTTTGGTGTTTTATCTGTTGAAAAATAGCAGATCAACAAGCTCATGTCGCGCCACCGAGGGCGCGACATGAGCTTGTTGTTCTGCTAATTTTGAAAAATTGTGAAAAGTGCAGCAATCTCTGAACACATTATTTTGGAAGCAAACATTTTATCTCAATTTTTCGTTTCTGGGGAACCCCGAGAACAGCATGTTTTCAGATGGCGTCTGCAGTCAAATATGAATAATTCTGGTGGTCCATGGCATCACTGACACAGGAGCACAGATTTTTCAGAAAAACTAGAATCCAGTGTCAGAAACTATAGATCTAGTGTCAAAAACTCGATTCTAGCGTCAGAAAGTAGATTCTAGTGTCAAAAAGGAGATCCTAGCATCAGAAACTACTGTAGAATGTAGCTTCAAAAGCTAGAATCTTTGCTGCAGCTATAATCTGGTGTCAGGAAGTACTGTATAAATCTGGTGTCAGAAAGTCGAATCGAGGGTCAGGACACAATGGGTTAAGTTCTTCTAGAGTTCTATAAAGGAGAGTACTGCCACTCCCATTGACTCCCAATGCTACGGCTGAAAAGAGACGCCTATTGGCTCAAAAGTACACATGACGGCGGCTATTGGCTGAAAAACACACGTGACTTGTGCTAGTTCCAAACAAACCACCTAGGATAGTTCCAAACAAGCCACTCTCGCCCATAATTTCGGTCCATGTTCCCGTCGGACAAGTTAGTTGGCGACACACTTCCGGTCCCGGGTTGGTCCGTCCCTTATTTTTGGTCCGTTCTGACTGGTGTGTCTGGAATATGGCGGTTGCTGCTCACTGCCGTTATCATTGGGATCGTATCAAACCAGCGACGGTAAGCGACGTAGAGAGACGTAGATCAACCTAAGAGGCATCGGTCATAACGATTTTTCATAATGATAACGCGCGACGTAGCTCTACTGCAAGAGCACGCAGACTGTTAAGTTATCATAATTGCCCTGGCCAATCACAGCGCATACTTGCGCGAACCCATGCTTGTGAAAACAACAACTTGTGCCGGCTTAGCGAGGCACAAGCTGGGTTGTGTCTCACTTCCTGGTTGAGTCGCCTGCCTTTCTTTTGTCTTCTCTTTCCCTTCTGGACACTTCTGGACACTTGTTATTTCAGAGGATAGGTGTCACAATCAGCAGCATACAGTAGAAGTGGGTTAAAAGCATTTCTGTGACAAAGAACATGCCATATGGCCATATGGATAATGTGATTTTTATGTGATTCATGTGTTCCATGAAGTGTCAACAAACAAAAAAAAAGTCTGCCATTGAATCTGTCACACACATTACCAATATACTGTAGCATGAACATAATGTAGGAAATAAAGTTAAGGGGCCCATGGAAATGTTTCCCAGATCCCGACCCAGTTAAAGAAAGCAAGGCAGGTGCTTTACCTCTGTCTAGATGTTAGTTCAGGGTGGGCAATTTCCCCAAGATGCCAAATGAGATACATAAAATATTGTGGAGGGCCAAGACTAAAGGCTGAACTAAAGTCGGTGTATAGTATTAATTTAATATCAAGATAAAAGTAAGAGTAAGACCAGCCAATTTGACACCAGGGCCCTCTATTTATTCTGTATTTGAGCCACGGTCCACCATTTTAGCCCCACATATCCCAAAACTTTCTTCAAGATTTCTTTTGTTTTTGTCCACAATTCCAACCTGGATTCGGGAAACAAAACAGGATAACATTCTCTGATTGAATGTGTAGACTTTGGCTAATTCAGATGAATATTTTAACTCTTGAGAGTGTAAAAAATGAAACCAAATGGACCCGCAAGGGTCCATTTGGTTTCATTTATACACTCTCAAAGAGTTACATCTGGTTAACCAACTTTCCATATTTAACTTGGAACTCTCTCAAGGACCACTGGTGGTCCCCGGGCCGGTCAGAGTCAGCCAAAGGGCCGCATTTGGCCCCCGGGCCGCATAATGCCCAGGTATGGTCTAGAATGTTAGTTCAGGCAGTGGGTGCTCACTAAGCTATAAATAAATACTGTATAACTTAAATCTAATACCACCTAAGAGAGTGCCGTAAAAAAGTGACACTCCCAAATAAAAGATGCAAGTTTGGCTCACGCAGATGCAATTTATTATTTTATTGAGACCGCTATCCCATCCCAGGGTTTGGGAAACAGTGTTCCAGGTCGATTATTTGCCCCAACAGATCTACAAACTCACAACACGTTTGAATGTTGAATTAGAGAGCGAAGCCACTTCATACATCGACTGCATGGCTGCATTCTGCTCGAAAGTCAATCATTTGGATATTTATTTTTTTCTTTGTATTTACCCATTCAGGATGGGAACCTCTTGGTGTTCTGCATTATACTATACGTTAGCTAATGAAAAATAGCAAATATTCACCATCTGAATTAGCCTGAAGTCTGCACAACTAGAGAATGTAGAAGATTAATGGTCATTTTGGTCTGTATGACCATGTTTGACCATTTTGTTTTCTCCGAAATCCAGCCTGGAATTGGACAAAAGCAAGAGAAATCTTTAGGTTAGGTTTGGGTCTGTGAGGCCAAGTTTAGAAATAGTAAACCCACTAAAAAAGGAGGGGATAGAGACCGGGTTCTGCTTCAAAAAGAGGCCCAATGGATTCATTTCCTAAATACAGAGTTTCCTAAGGGAATGAATGAAGAGCTTTTATTAAACTGTTTTTTGTAATGGAACATTTTGGTACTATGAACTTGTGGAAATAATATGAAATTGTATAAATTGAAATTGTATATGAAAAATGCATTGTAATATATTATATGGCACAAATTGATGAAATGTTGAACTTGAAATTGATGAAATGTTTACTGCAACGAGACGCAGCTGTGACTTACCGCCTAACTAGGCTATATATGGAGTCTCTGTGAGACTGACCCCTCGTTTGAAACGCTGAGGAAGGCCAGAGTGCCGAAACGCGTACGTTTCTCTAGGTAGACTGCTGCTGTGTTATATTATGAAATAAAGAAAACTAATGAACTTTATGTGAGTGCGGATATTTCCTCCATACTGGGTCTGTGAGGCTAAAATTCATCGGCATCAAATGACTGTCTCCTCTGCTCTGTTAGGACCAGAGTGCCAAAGAGAAGGCCCTGCAGAGCATCTCCAACATGTCGTCTGCTCAGATCGTCTCTGCCTCCGCCATACACAGCAAGCTGCTGCCAGGCATCGTACGGGCCAGCTTCCCTGCTAACGCACAGGTAACACACACCACGCACGCACCACGCACAGCACGCACGCACGCACGCACGCACACACACACACACACACACACACACAGTCAGTGCGTTCATTTTGACGAATGTCCACAAACAAAAATGCAACAGATACGCTTTCAGCTGTTTTTATCGTCATAAATATTTTAGTAACCTAATATCAACAGTCCTAAGAAAATCCCAGTGGTGGGTGAGGGCAGAAGTGGGCGGATAGTAACCACAAAGTTGCCAGGTCGAGTCTAGGCAAACCCACACGATGTCGATGTGTCCCTGAGCAAGACACTTAACCCCTAATTGCTCCCGATCGATGTGTAGAATCACAATCTACCTGTGAAGCGCCATTGATGGTGCCATTTGCTTTGCACAAAATAATAATAACAATAAATAATAAATATATATACTTGGGCTATACGACGGCCAGTGCAACAAAAGTGTCACAAAATGCCAACATTTACTGACTGGCATCACTGACGTGTTTCTCTCTGTCGACATAATCCTTTGAATTTGCATCTACAAACGAGAAACAGTGGAAAACATTGGTCAAATCATTTGACATTAATGCTGTGCGTGTGCGTGTGCTTGTGTGCTTGTGTGTGCGTGTGCGTGTGCGTGTGCGTGTGTGGTGTGTGTGTGTGTGTGTGTGTGTTGTGTGTGTGTGTGTGTGTGTGTGTGTGTGTGGTGTGTGTGTGTGTGTGTGTGTGTGTGTGTGTGTGTGTGTGTGTGTGTGTGCGTGCGTGCGTGCGTGCGTGCGTGCGTGCGTGCGTGCGTGCTGCGTGCGTGCGTGCGTGCGTGCGTGCGTGCGTGCGTGCGTGCGTGCGTGCGTGCGTGCGTGCGTGCGTGCGTGCGTGCGTGCGTGCGTGTGCGCATGCGTGCTTGTGCGCCTCAGCTATGGCAGGGCATGATTCCTGGTGGCCAGTCCAGTTCTACCACAGAAGAGTAAGTTTTTATTATATATAATCATTTTTATAGCTTTTGTCTTCTTAGGTGGCTGTTGGCCAGTTTGTGAAGATGTTAATTCTTGTAATTAACGCAATGTACTAACAACTCAAGTTATTTTAGTGTGACTTTTTCTAGCTGTTTTTTTCACTGCCGTCTTCATTGCTTTTCTTCATGCTTTTTCTCATTCTATCATCTCCTTCCAGCATCAAGCCTTTCTCCCAGCAAGCGTATTCTGTGCAGACTGCAGGGACCACCACTATCTCAGGTGAGGGGGACCACCAGGGCACTACATTAGCCATATAATAGTTTATACTTTTCAGTGGTGCAACCACTCCAAGGCCTTGCTTTGTCCTCATGTCCACACACCTGCCAGCATGGGGTGCTGTTTGACCAATACAGATTTGAGTTTTTTTTTTGTTTTTTTTACTTTTGTTTTTATTTCAGCATAGGCAACTTCACAATTAAAAAACATTCCTTATAATTTACATTTTTTTTCTTTCACATACACATCCTCATCAGCTGTTTCACACCTGAATATACAAATATAATAAACAGGGGTGCACATAACTATTTTGGTCCAGTACTCAGAGGAGCACCAGGAGATGTTACTTGGTGCTCCCAAAATGCGGCGACCATCACCGACCCTGGGACCCCTTTTTTCCACTCCGTACAGCCCGATCAATGTACAGTATTACAGCACAGGGCGATAGTTTGGGCGTTGCAATAGTGGCTAGCCTAGTAGTACTACTACTACCTGCATTCTACATCCATTAAAATACTAGTAGTATTTTAGACTTAGAGGTCAGAATTAGTTATAATTATTTTATTTTCGAGGCTTTTTTACTGGCCCAGTTGGGCAGTCATTATGAGCCCCAGCTGTGTGGTGCTCAAAGGAGCTTTCCACCCCTGGATTGACAGCTCATTGTAGGATTTTTGGTGCTCCTGAGCACCGGAGCACCACTTATGTGCACCCCTGATAATAAATACACACACACACCAACAATTACGGAAAACAAAATTATTAGGGAAAAGAAAAAAAAATAAAAGGAAAAAAAAAATGTATAGACCTGAGTACAGGAGAACGAATTAATAGGGTACAGAAGCAAGCATCAGAGAGTGCCGGACCAGATTTAAGTTTTTGACACTATATTCTAGTTTCTGACAGTAGATTCTATTTTTTTTTTTTTTTCCCACAAAAATATATGTTCCACTATCGGTGTTGCTCAACATATTTCATGCCAAGAACCCCCGGAATTATGTGGGCCCCTCTGAAATAATATATTCAAATATTTATGCCACGTTTTCACAATTTTTTCAAAAATATCAGCTTGTACATCTGATATTTTCAATAGCTAAAGTATAACATAACGCTTAAAACACCAAAAGTCGTTCATTGAGCATCTATAAAGAGTTAGTTAAAGATTATATCATTATAACATTTTTATTGCTTTTTTCTTTTCCCTTAGCCTACGACCACCCACTCCGGTTCAGACGCACAGAGATGGCCGGCCTGGCAGGGACGTTCTATCGCAAAACCACCAAACTACTGGCTGGTGGAGTTCTCCCTCTTTCTCCTGGAAACTCAGATGGAGCAGGAGGCTGTGAGTACACATCACAACACACACAACACACACACACACAACACACGCACGCACGTACAAATAAAAACACAGAACCGGGCCTGTTCATCAGCACTCACTATTGACTGGTAAAGCAGTACTGACAGACAGCCCCTGAAGCGTAGAACACCTTTTAGACAGTCATGTTTTCCTACTACAGTCTGAATAACCTTTATATAACGCTCTGTCTCTATATCTCTCTCAGCGATCTCTCACTCTGACAGAGGAGACTCGCTGTCAGTTTTTTTTTTTTTTTTTTTTTTTTTTTTACAGAAAAAGATGAATCAGGGATCGTGTGCATTACCGCCACCAACTGCCACATATTTATATAGAGATTTCCACATGATGCATTTTATTCTGATGGATTTGATTTTGATTGATAAATTAACTCCTAAAGATGATAAAACGAGTTGTGAACAAGGTAAACAAGGTTGTTTACCTGTGCCAACAAAGATAAGACGCTAATTATAACTGGCCAAGGTAGTTCACAGGATCTACTGAATGTGAAGGAGGCAGCACACACCGCACTGCACTTTACACACTCCATATTTGGCTAGGTCTGACCCAGAGGCCAATATGGCAGTTTGTCACATTCAGGAGATAATTTGTGGAGACTGTAGTAGATCATAAAAAAGAAATCAAAAACTTTAACAATTATGCACTTAGGACCATGTTCGAACGCCCCCTCCCATAGCTAAGATCCCTAAAACTAAAGAAAGCAAGGAATGGCCCATTTAACACTCACCATTCACTTTCTTTAATCTTCTCCACTCTCTTGATCTCTCTCCACCATGCAGTACAACAAGCACCTGTTTGTGCACATCGGCCAGTCCAGCCCCAGCTACAGTGACCCCCTGCTGGAGTGTGTGGACATCAGGCAGATCTACGACAAGTTCCCCGAGAAGAAAGGAGGCCTGAAGGAGCTGTCGCCAAGGGGCCGCAAAACGCTTTCTACCTGATCAAGTTCTGGGTGAGTCTAAATGTGCTTTGGTTCCCCCACGGATCCATGTGTCCCATGACGTGCTTTTAAATCCTCGGGTTAGGGTTAGGTGATTTTGGAGGAGAGTGGGTCGCTTAGATAAACGATCAAAGGCGATTTTGGCTTTGTTAGAAGCCAAAAGAGCATCAGGACAGGATGCCTAGGACAGAGAAAAGACTTGGACTCTCACGGGAGTTGGATTTGTGCTCTATTTTTGACTTGCACAAGGCTGAATCACCACCCACTCCCTGAGCGTAAAAATGAAACCAAATGGACCCGTTTCATTTTTATGTTCTCAAGAGTTACATCTGGTTAACCAACTTAGGTGAGGACCACCTGGAACCCTCTCAAGGACCACTGGTGGTCCCCGGACCACTGGTTGAAAACCACTGCTCTGTGCAATAAGAATGTTCAAGACACCAGAAAACACCATCATTTAAAAGGCATATTATATCCCTTAATCAAATATATACTTATTTGACCACTGATGATATAGGGCCAGTCAACTACCCAATGATTGAACCGAGTTCTGTTAACAACTAAGGACTAATTTCTTATCGACGATTAATCGCTCTTCATTAATCATTAACATTCCTAGTACAAATGTGTCTATTATTTCCCCCTGTATTTTTCCACTCGGTCCTGCCTCTGTGAGCGTGCGCGGGTGAGTGTGCGACGCGTGTGCGTGTTTCTGTTCACCTGGGATGGTGGTGAGGTGACGGGGCTGATGACAGCTCTGTTTGAACACCTGCTTTGCTTTTTTGAGTCGCAGGTGAGAGAGGACAGAGGACTCTCTGTCTCTGTGACTCCTCTCTTTCTCTGACAAATAGTTAAAGTAATTGCTGTAACTGGAATTAGAATTTGTACATTTGTGGGCACACGGTGGCACAGTGGTTAGTACTGTCGCCTCAAACCTAAAAGGTCCTGGGTTGGATTTCCACTAGGGACGCTGCTGTGGGTACTGGTGGTGTGTCTCCTCCTCTGCGTGACCGTAGCGGGGTGGGTTTGGCAAAAGGGCCTTTCTGTGTGGAGTGTGCATGTTCTCCCCTTGTCCCCTAGGGTAAAAAAAAAAACATGCAGTAATCCTGGGCTCTAAACTGCCTCCGCCTGGCCAGCCTGGGCGCCTGATGGAGGGGACAGGAACTGGTTGGAATAACATGTTCCTTCCATGAGCTACATCCAGCCAGGGACCCACCCCCCCCATCAGGTGAAAAGAAGGCAGCTTGAACTCCTCATGCATTGAAGGAAGCATGTGGTAAGTCCTCAGGTTGGTGGAGGGTGTGTAGAGCCCAGGATCACATTAGTATAGGAATTGGCACTGGGTGACAAGTGGGGTTCAAAATCACGGGATACAAATTATTAAAAAATAACATTTTGTACATTGTAATAATTGCTTGGCGTTCACTGTCTGAACGGATGATGCAGGTGTTTTCGGGCAGAATGATCCAAGGTCCTCGGTCCATGAGCACATGCATGTAATCATGTGTTCCAGACCAGGTTACTCCAGAGGCCTGCACACGCTGTATAATGAACCATGGCTCAGGCGGAGTGCAAACAATATTTGTTTTATTGGTAGCGGTGTGTGCATGGCTGCACGCTCATACGTGCATAAGTGTACATGAAAGCCTTTGGGTGTTTGTGGGTGAGGGGGAGAGGGAGAGAGAGAGAGAGACAGAGAGAGAGACAGAGAGAGAAAGAGAGAGAGAGAGAGAGAGAGAGAGAGAGAGAGAGAGAGAGAGAGTACACACACACACACACACACACACACACACACACACACACACACACACACACACACACACACACACACACACACACACACACACACACACACACACACGTGCGCGCCTCTGTGTCCTCAGCTCCAGACGGACAGTTGTCCTTAGAGAACTCATTACATTTGGTACAAAGCATTCTGTACCTCATCCAGTCTGTGAACCAGGTGCACCATATTATGTACCAATGTCCCTGCATCAAGGCCCATGGCCAAATAAACATTTGGCAGGTTAAACAATAAACACTGAAACACCAAGTCTTACAACCATTTACAATTTAGGCATTTAGCAGACGCTCTTAATCCAGAGCAATTTACAATAAGACATTTCCAATCATCAAATCAAAGATATCTTTATAAGAATTGAATTGATATCAACCGTGGCAATAAAAATGTAATTGATATGAACCGTGGCAACAACCAATGGGTGCCTCTCTCTGTCACATCTCTTTATTGTGTGTAGTACCTCTGCTTTATCACAAGATGGGGCACTTTCCCAACTTTCTGTGTGGTTCGATACCACAGCATTTAGTAGTAAAATGAAAGTCTAAAGTGTACCATACTGAAAAATGGCATACCAGATTATTAAGTTGGTTGTAGTTTATGGATATTTATGGGTATTTGGACAGCCATGTTGTAATCTTGCAAACAGTGACCCAGCAATACTGTGAATAGCCCATCAATTCTTTACTAAAAAATGCATGTCTTTGTCCAAATGTCTAGATGTGAAAATCTATTTCAACTAGATATTTTATTTTATGGTCGTGATTAATATGTTCAAAGTGCATGATTACAAGTAGTGATGCCTGTGTCTGTGATGTGTTGCTCCCAGCAGAGGGCAGTATAGTCACTAAACATACTGGGAAATCAGGCAGTGATGTGCATAACTAACTACCCTACAAATACTTGTTACTTCTTGTTTAATCAATATGGTAAAAATGACTCATTTTTTTGTTTATGGTCTGCTGGGAATTTGTATTTTTATTATTTCAATTGCGCTCCACTATATACGGATCATGTCAGGGGCTACTATACCAGTGCAAAAATGAAAATGCTTTGTATATTACAATGATGCTTTTTGAAATTGTCCTGTAACTCTCTGAAGGTGAAGTGATTGTGACTAGTAGTAATGTAGCCTGGCCTAACATGCAATGATTTTGGCCTATTTCACATCTAAAATATTTTTGGGGCAAAAGTATGTCTATGTTTTTTGTATTGTCATTTACTTTCATGGATACAATTAGGCACTGTAAACAATCTTTCTCAATATTCTATACTTGTTTTAAAAGGATCCCTGTCTAATAAGATAAACATTGCTTAAAACATTATACTTTCCCTATATAACTAAAATAAACAAATAAAAACACCAATGGCATCTTATTTCTTTCATAAATAGAGAATATTTCACTCAACAGGAACTGCTCCTGGCACAGGATGATGATGATGTCACGTGTGATCTAGCTCTATGGAATATATGGATGAACATGCTCTGTGACATCATCATCCTGCGACCGGAGCACCTCCGGTCGCAGTGAAAGATTCTCTATTTATGAAAGGAATAAAGTATTGAAGGTGTTTTTATCTGCATGTTTTAGTGATAGAAGGCAAGTATAGTGTTTTAAGGCATATTTGTCTTATTAGGCAGGGATCCTTTTAATAGCGTGTCTGTGTGTGTTGCGCACGTGCCCAGAAATGCAAGTGTGCGTGCACGTGTCTTAAAGGGGAATACCACTCATTTTCAATATTTTACTATTGTATGTCATTAATACACCTTAGAGATGGTGTGTGGACATGGTAAAAAAAAACACCCATTCTGTGTATCCTAGAAATCGAGGTCTGAAAAAAATCATTAGCATGGTGAAATAAATCTTGATAACATCATCAAGATGTGTTTCACCATGTTAACGCGTTTCTTTTTTTCTGAGAGTGTACAAATGTGAACCAAATGGACCCGCTAGGGTCCATTTGGTTCACATTTGTACACTCTCAGAAAAAAAAGAAAATGGGTGGAATTCCCTTTTTAAGAGGCGTCCCCCCACTTCTAAAAGTCTCACTACAACACTGGTTATGTCACATCATTTGGAGCGACGCCCACCCCGAAAGGTTGACTTCCACTTAACCCTTAGTGTACTGAACGCATTTTGGTGTTCTAAGCATTATGTTTTAACTATTGAAAAATAGCAGATCTACAAGCTCATAGCGCGCCACCGAGTGGCACGCTATGAGCTTGTAGATCTGCTATTTTTGAAAATCGTGAAAACGTGGTGAATATTATGTTATTCAGAAACTAGAAATCTAGACAGGACACAATGGGTCAAAGGCCAGTCTTGCTCCGTGTGGTAGTCCAGGCTTTCCTTTTCGTGCAACGCGGGTGTCGGGACCATAGAGTAATAAAATAACAGAGACCGGACTGGAGCGACAGCCCCGCCCCCTTGCCGTTCATTTCAATACAAGTTGCTCATTGGCGCTTTGAAGCACCCGGAAGACCGCCGGAAGTGCGCCTATTTCCGCATTTGACCACCAAAATTTGGTGGTCAAATGCGGAAGTATTTCTCCATGAACGCGCCCGACGCAAGGGATTATGGGAACCATGAACGAGCGCCGTCGCGCACGAGCAAAGAAAAAAAACATCAAAAAGCATCAAAAACAAGCTTGTGGGTTTGCATTGAGCTTATTATCTGTCATATAATACATACGTTATGTTTTGAGAGGTAGTATATGACGTGAGGACCGCTGGTTTATTCAGAAAACAACTTAAATACAAACTGCCCTGTACGCGTGCACAAAGCAAACCAGCGTGCGTGCTCTCCGGCGGTCGTGCATGAATTCCACCCGCCTGCAGTACCAGACTTGACCACCAGGGCCCCCCCTGCTTCAAGCCTGGAGCCACTGACTGACGGTGTGGTCGGGACTCGTAGTCATGTAGCAAGCTTTCATGTTGTACTGATGCATTCTATGTTTAGATTCATATGTAAACTGAAGGACTGAAGAGTCAAAGAATGTACTAATTATGGCGTAAGATGAATCACACAGAGTGATACAAATTTTTCCGTCTTTTGTGTCTGGAAACAGCAGAGGCAATGTCCGTGTTTTGAAATTATCTCTGTCTTGTGGGGTGAAAATAAATGGTCAGTTACACGCGTCCTATCTCTGTTTTTATTGGTTTGTATATGGGTGTGAAAGCTTGGAGCTCCTGGTGGAGCTGTTGCCCGGCCCCCCATGACCCGACTACGGATAAGGGCGTCGTTACTCGGGTGTCGGTAATAAAGAACGTGTGGTTTGTTTGCAACGCCAGGCGGACCTAAACTCCAGCGTGCAGGAGGACCCCGCGGCTTTCTACGGCGTGACGAGCCAGTATGAGAGCTCTGAGAACATGACCATCACCTGCTCCACCAAGGTGTGCTCCTTCGGCAAGCAGGTCGTCGAGAAGGTGGAGGTGAGGGCACTTGGATGACACACACACACACACTAAGGGTGGGATGATTCACTTACCTCATGATACGTTACCTTATCAATATTTAGGGTTCTAAATCGATTTATATTGCGATTCTTAGTTATGCTGTGATTCGATTTGATATATCGATACATCACATTTTTTCCCCCCACAAATGACTGTGCTTTTTTATACTAGAACAAGGGGGATTAAACCCATTTTCAAGATTTTTTCTGAGAGTGTATAATGGAACCAAACGGACCCTGACGGGTCCATTTGGTTCCATTTGTACTTCCTCAAAAGAAAAATCAGTCAGTCAGTCACAAGTCAGTCAGTCTTTCTGACATGAACAAATTAATGAATAGGACCTAGATAAATATCACAAAAATCTATTCTAAACCTGGCGAATCGATATTGATATCATGGCATTAAGTATTTGACAGATCAGCAGAAAAGCTAGGCTCGCTCCCATTAGGCTCAATATTAACACAATAATTTATAGAAAATCCTCTGTTGTGAATTTGTACAAATGATCGATATCCAAAGACACCTTAAGGTGTCTACTTTAAGGGAAAAAATAAAATGAGTTGATCAAGTGTTTTGGCTTTTTTTTAATACATTTGGCAAAACAGGCTGTATTTTCACATTTCACTGTTTCCAGGGCTCATTCAGAGATAAATGCATTTAAAGTTATATCATTTATCATTTATCAATGATAGTTGTAAAGTGTGTGAGGTGTTTTCTGGGTTTTGTAGTGCAATCACCACTCAAAGGACTTCATCAGGTGGTGTGCAGTGAGTTAATGAGCTTGTTAATAAAACAAAACCCAAAACGACTTTTGGAGTGATGAACAGACAACAGAATAATCAATCACTCCAAAAGTCGTGGTAAAACAGTTAAGGAGTTAAGAATTACGATATATTGGTATATCGATTTTTTTTTTGCCCACCCCTAAAACACACACACAGACAGACACACACACCACACACACACGCGCACGCAGAGACACACCCATAGGAGTAGAGCAAGTGGTTCTCAAGCTTTTGTCAAGGGACCTCTGGGTGTCCCTGCTTGCCACTTACTTAGGGAACCTACTTTGGCTCTTATAGTGTTAACATTGTGATCCAAAGCAGCTTTGATCGACGCGGTATATAACTTGCCGGTATAACGTTTTCCCTCGTCCTTCCTCTCCCTCGGCTCTCGCTCAGACGGAGTACGCGAGGTTCGAGAACGGGCGCTTCGTCTACCGGATCAGCCGCTCCCCCATGTGCGAATACATGATCAACTTTATCCATAAACTCAAGCATCTGCCCGAGAAGTACATGATGAACAGCGTGCTGGAGAATTTCACTATATTGCTGGTAAGTATCACTACACTATGGCACGTGTGTGTACAGTAGGCATATTATGCACATCATGTTTCTATGTAGATCAGGGCTGCCCAAAAGGTAGATCATGATCTACCAGTAGATCACACAGGCTGTGCAGGTAGATCACATGACAGTCCCCCCAGCACTTGGACCCTTATAGATCTGTAACTCTTGAGAGCGTTAAAATGAATCCAAATGGAACCTTACGGGTCCATTTGGTTTCATTTTACCGCTCTCAAGAGTTAAATTATGTTTAAACCTATGAATTACGTAATTCTCAAGAGTCCACACAATTAGAAAGTGGATAATAATTGTTATTTTGACCAAAGTTTTGCCAGTTCTCTTTTCCCAATTGTGGACAAAAACGTGAAAGTTCTTAGTTTTGGGTGCAAGAAACTAAACTCAAGATTACAAACTGTCAACTCAAACCTGAAATCCCCTTTTCAAACGTCAGTAATAGCATATACACAAAAACCTTCCTATTCTCCCCCTCTATTTTTCACTATAAGTGCATTATTCTTAAACACTATAACAGTAAGTAACACCATCACCACTATTTTAAAGATCAAACTTTCTAGGGGGCCTTGAAATGGATTTTCAGTAATGGAACAATCACAACTTTGTTGTGTAGATCTTGTTGAGTCGGTGATGTAGAAATTTACGTGTGTGTGTGTGCGTGTGCGTGTGCATGTGCGTGCGCGCTTCTCTCCAGGTGGTGAGCAACAGAGAAACTCAGGAGACCCTGCTGTGTATGGCGTGTGTGTTCGAGGTTTCCAACAACGAACACGGAGCGCAGCACCACATCTACAGGCTTGTCAAGGAATAGCATACACTACATACACTACAACAAGGCTTTTGTTAGTTCAGTAATATAAAATATTCAGTGTGTTTGATGAAAAATCCCATATACATACAAAATCCTACAAGTGTGTCTTAGAGCCAAAAAAAAGAAGAAGAAGAAAAAAAAGACTTACTGGGGAGAAATAGAACAATGGCTGCATTTTCACTGTTGCTGTTTTACTGCAACAACTAGGATGGGGTCCTTTTCTTTTCATTTTAACAACAAAACCGTAATTTTCTGGGTAACCTTTCCTGGACATGAGCGCAGCAGTACACTGAAGCTGTTTGATACAGTGTAAGTATTTCTCTAAACTCCCTGGCCGTAAACCTGTCCATGAAATCAGTTGTATGATGTGACGGTGACAGTGCAGCCATTAAAAAATAAACACGGTGCACATCAAACTCCCAACGCTGGGGCTGGATTTCCCAAAAGCATCTTCTTAGCACTAATATCATATCCCATTACAACCGTTGCTTTAATGGAGGAAGTTGTTTATTTTTTTTCCCCCTTGGAGGCTCACGACTCACTTGTTTCTTATTTCATTGTATTTTTTTCTTCTGTTCTGATGATTTACGTTAGATTAAACAAACTTTTAAGATATTACCGTCGAGTGCTTTTGGATGAAACTCAAACCCTTTTTGGGGGGAGGTGGGAGAAGACAAAAAACGATCACAGTATCCCCCCCACCTGTGCTGCAAACATTTATCTGCAATGATGTTTGAAAGACATTGATGGTCAGACCCTGTATGCTACCAATGAATATACATGGCAGTTGGTTGATTTGGAGCGGTTGTTGGAGGAAGTACAGTATAAGCAACACTGTGTTGTTTGTTGTGGTGATTACCAATGGCCATAAATATCAATGAGAGCTACAATATTGTGTACATACTCGTATTGTGTGGGGGCTGCACTCGCACAAAGAGAGGTTTATCCAAAGACAACAAATGTAATTTTTACCTTTTTTTGTAATGTTTCTGTTAACTTTTTATCTTAAAAAAAAAGAAAAAAGAAAGAAAAAATATATAATGAGGATGAATATTGCTATTGATTCATATAGATAGTAGTTAGGGGTGGGGGATATGGAAAAATATCACAATTATGTGTCGAGCTGTGCCACAATTTTATCGCAAGTATACAAAAAAGCAATGACAGACCAAAATACATTATTTTTGACAAACAAACCATAATTCTACAGAAGTGTAGATAAAGATATAGATAAAACTGCAATGTGATTTACTGTATCTCGATATATACAATATCTCTAAAAGTGCATATTGTTGAGACGTGACATATTGTATCTTCTCGAAGATAATTCTCACCATATCGCCCACCCTTGATAGTAGTGCATATATTCTCATTCCAGGGACACTATATCTAACACAATGTTAAGACAAAATATATAATAAAAAAGGTTTCAGGTACATTTGTAGGCAACAATAAATACTTGTTTTTGTTGTCACAAAGCAGAAATGTTAATGAACATTAATAAGTCGATTTAAAATAAGTCATATCACACAGACATACCGATGGAAAGCACTGTGATTAATCTTTAAAACAATACACATTGTCAAACACCATCTGTACTAGTATACACCACTGGTTCCCAAACATTTCATGTCAAGGGCCCCGAAATTGACACTAATGAGTCAGCGGACGCCCATTATAAAATATATGCCTGCCAAATACATCTAGTGGAACCATATGGTCCGGTAGTTCAAGCACTGAACTGAAGAAACCTTCGTACTACAGGGCTTGAAACTAACACTTGCCCGCTTGCCCGGGGCAAGTAAAAAATGGTTGGGCAAGTGAAGACTGCTACCTGGTTGCCCGATCGGCAAGTGTGCAACTTAGTGCACTATAACACAACACAAGATAAATGTGTCTTGAAGGCAGTCATTGCACTCTGCCTCTGTGGCTTTCCCTGCTTTCTAGCTATCCACAATTCCAGGCTGGATTTGGGAAACAAAACAGGCAAATTAACATACACATCAAAATGACCATTAATCTTCTACAGTGTAGACCTGGGCTAATTAAGATGACGAATTTTAACTCTTGAGAGTGTAAAAATGAAACCAAATGGACCCGCAAGGGTCCATTTGGTTTCATTTTTACGTTCTCAAGAGTTACATCTGGTTAACCAACTTAACTGGGGACCACCTGGAACCTGGGGGGCAAGTGACCATGACCTGAGGGCAAGTAGAACCTGACTTGCACTTGCCCGAGGGGCAAGTGCCTCGGAGACCTTAGTGTCAACCCCTGTACTAGGTCTTTGAAGAGTAATGTCATTCAACCTCGATCATCCTGCGGAATACATTCTCCAGCTGATTCTAATAATCTATTTGAACACCACTGTGTCTATACTGTAGCTTGAAATGCCATTTTTTATTGACTGCAGTGCCTTTTAAACAATATGGGAAGAATTGCGATGCGATGGCGTCTGTCTACATGTCATTTCCCCATTACTGTATCTCACAAACGTCACAATCTATACGTTTTTTGCATTAGATCTTAATATGAAACCCAGACTCTATTTATATCAAGGTTTGCTTAATTAGTGATTAAGCACAGATATCTTACTTAAAAAAACAAAAACAAAAAAAAAAGTCATTACTACATTTGTCTTGCTTTTCAAAAGCCAAAAAAACTGTTAGTGACTAAGATTTATGACGGTGTTGTTTGCTGGTAGGCCCACGCCATGCACTGTAGCATTAAGTGCCTTTGGTTGGTTATCTGCAAGCTTTCTAAGATGGTAACAAACCTCAAAATTAAAAATTGAGATATATATTTTCCTTAATATAAATCATGAGGCTAGTAAATTGAGTCTGAGATGTTTAGGAGAATTTAATGAATAATTCCGTAGCGTGCATTCTACATCAACTTGAACTAAGTTGACGGAATCCAAATCCTGAAAACTCTAGTCATTTTACAAAATTTTTACTAAAAAAAACAAATTTGTAGCTATTTGGGGCGGTCATATCATTCCAAAGCATCTTAGACATGTTTTGTGTCTTTTTCTTTGAGAAGGTGTCTGTGAGAAAGTCTTCAATTACAATCCACATTTTTCTGGTAGGTGTGAACGACGACATGTGATGGTCCAAAAATGAACCTGCTTTACTGAGTGTAATGCTGTAATGCCGGCTGATTTACATTACTAGGCTGAGGCTGACGTGTGTGGTGAACTATTATGTGTTTATGTACAGTTGGCGTCTGTGTAAATCATGCTGGTTGTGTGACATCCTCACAATGACTGAAAAGTACCCGTGGCCTGTGTAGGAATGTCACCTGATACTGAGATATCCATGCAATGTATAGCTCTGTCTCCAAGACTTAACAAAGATTTATCATAGCGTTCTATTGGGATCATACCACATTGTAGGCTACTGATCAATATGCTCTTGTTTATGAAGTGTTCTGACATTAGCATTTACTCAAAAGGTCTGCCGACATGAAGTAATGCACACAAAATGTCTACAGTTGTTGAGGGGGGTTCGGTTGTATGTTTTTGTGTGAGTTTGTCATGACTCCGCTCTAGGTTTCCGAGTTATTCCCTATCGTCTTGTACGTGCAAGTTGGGCGTAAATGTGTCCTTTTTTGTTTTCCTTCCCCAGAAACAACACTTGTGGCACATTATATAAATGTTCTCTGTAATCAGTTCCAAAAATGGCCTTGAATACTTTTTCTTTTTTTGCTCTAGTGCATTCACAGAAATATCTGTCAGTTCACAAGGGATTATTTTTTTGATAAGGTGCTTTGTATAAAGGTGACAAATAATGTTTGGTACAGATGTTCTGTATATCTTTGATATTCTAATGTTTATCCTATTTTGTGAAGAGAATTTAGGAAAAAATACGAAACTTGCTGGCTATGTGTGTCTGTTGGTACTGCACAGGGTCTGATCTTTTGCTTTGTACGTTTTTCCCCCTCATGGCTAAAAGTATGTTAGGTATTTTATAGCTTTGTAGAAACTTTGTACGCATATGCTATTCAGTTTAAATAAATGTTCTGTTCTAACTTGTCCTTTTCACATCTTTCTGTCCACAGTAATCCATATGAGCGGAAAAAATATATTACTTGATTATTTTTTATACAATTAATGATTATTATGGGGTGGCAGTGGCCTGTAAAGTGGCCAGATTGATTACCATTTCGAATCCTGGGCTCTCCCAGAGTTCGTGTCGACTGTCTGACGTGTCCGTGAGCAAGTGCCTATCATGTTTTTTCTCTGCTATCGCCTATTGTATGACTTTGCTTGTGAATGTGAGAATGTAATGCACACATCTATGCAAAGGGTTGGAGAAAAGCACCTGTACATAGATGCACGCTTTACCAATTGATTGTTATCGACCAATCTAAAGGATTTCCAGAAAATGTTCTTCTGAGGCCTAGTTTCGGCATTGGGTGTATTATACAGTATGAACACCAGAGGGCAACAGAGTCTTAAGTACTGAATCCAAAGCTCTCATGACCTCCAGGGACACAGAGCAGCCATGTCAACTTGTACCACTCATTTTCCCAGTTTTCCTGGGGCTTTAATTACACCGACTTCATCTGACATATTCACTTATTATTGCTAGCCTAGATACAGTACTAGTGCGGGCGGGCTAGACGGGGGACATGGGCTCAATGCCCTGCCAGATGTATCATAATGCCAGAAGCACTAAGCCCTAGACAGCTAGTAATAAGCCCAAAGGCCAGACAGATTTGATGACCTCAGATGAAATAGGAAGAACAATTCTATTTTCTGCTGCAGCTCGGCCCCGGAGATACTGGGCGAACTGGCAAATTCTTTATCCATGGTGTGTTTGTGGAACGTGTGTGTGTGTTCGTGTGCGCATGTGTTTGTGCCTGCATGCAAACAAACTTGACCCGATGGCAGCAAAGGTTATAGGCTAAAGTCAAAGTGAAATGGATCAGGGCAGGCCTAAAAGCAATATAACACACACACACACGCACGAAGATCACTAAAACGCCTCCTTTCACCCCCAACGCTTATCACATACACACATCAACTCTATAATACTCTATTATTTCGTGTGTGACAGCCGGCCAGAGCTGAAAGGGCTGATTATGTCACTATATACAGTGCACTAGTGGGAAACGTCCATTGCAGTATAATAATGGTGCCATGAATGTGAGGATTTTCTTATGTTGATGGTCAGTTCAGCTTAAGCTTTATTATCCCCAAACATTCAGCACAGGGCAGGGGATTAGATTTATGAGTTAGCAAGGCATTGGTGTACACAGAGGGTAACATCACTGAGTGAGAGGTTGGAGCTGTGCACACACACTGACTGCAGAGTGTCTTGGTAGCATAAACAATTTACTTTATACCAACATAGGCGTCCTTATTTGACTGGGACTGGACATGAATTAATCTCTTAGTTTGTCAGGCATCATGTTGACTGCAGTGGCCTGTTATAAAGATGCCAACTTGACATATCATTAGAAAATAAGGGTGGGCAAAATAAATATCCCTATAATGCCACAACATCAATATTGAATTGCCAGGTTCGAAGCGATTTGAAAATATGTATTTATATATTTATTAATTTGCCCATGTCAGAAAGACTAACTGACGCTATCTGGCTGCTTTGAAGTGTATGATTGAGCTTTTCATGGTTTAGAATTGCTTTAATATTCCCAGTTGATTGAACTTGTAAAATGTTCTTCACATTGCTTGAGTAAAAGCACCATAGCTACCAAAATCATGTTGCAGAATGTCAATTTTTTAAATTCTAAACACACACATCTGTTGAAAATGGCATATAGGCCATTGTTTCGATAGGGGTGGGATGATTCACTTAACTCAAAACACAACACATCGACATTTATGGTGCTGATTGCTGAATTGATTTATAGTGCAATTCTCAACTATGTGATTCGATTTGGTATATCGATATATTGCAATTTTTCCCACAAATTACTTTGCTTTCATTATACTAGAACATTTTTGTGCTGCATTTTTTAGGTAAATGATCCCACCCCTATAGAAACACAATAACAAGTTATGGGCCTAGATGTGCCAACAGATTTTTCTGAAACATTTGAAATTGAACACTTGAAACTGCACGTTCTGCAACATGACTTGAAATGTGAGACGCCAAACATTTTGCTGAGAGAGGGAGGGGGAGGGGAGGGGGTGCTAGGGACTCGGGGGCGTGTCCCGTCCCGTCCCGTCCCGTCCCGTGGTTTGGAGGGATAGCACCTTGTATAGTTTGTCGTGCCAGTAGTACACAGTCAGTCTCAGTCCCACAGTGTAGTGTGCGCCTGCCGAGGGAGAAGGTCGTGCCTTCTCTCTCCTCCTCAGTGCAGCACGGCCGGCCGGGGAGAAGGAAATCAACGAGAGATGATGATCGAGGTCCCGGAAAGAATAGTTGCTCTGTTTGTGGACACCTATTTCTATTACTACCTACCGCTGGGAATAACGCCGAATGGATACACGCTTGTCTTCGTACCGAAATATTTAATTTGATATTACCGACATCCCGGACTAGTCTAAGATAGACAGTCGTACCGCTGCTATGATCGCTGCGTTACGCGGACAAAACTAAAAGTTTTTGCTGGGGCTTTCTAAAGCTTTGTGGGGTGCTTTTTAAATCTTTGTGGGGTGCGACACGGACTCAACTACTAAACATCCAAAGACTTGACACTTTTCCTTATGTGCTGGCGACTGCGATCGACCGACAAGACGAGAGGATTATTTGGACTAAAATAAGCCTTCAAGTCGAGGATCGGAGCCGGAGAAGGACTTCAGGATGGAGTCCTCGGAGGACCAGCAGCAGCCGGCAAGATCTCGGTGTGGGTCTGCCGGGAGGAGAAGCTCGTCTCGGGCCTGTCCCGGCGGACTACCTGCGCCGACGTGATCAAGGTGCTGCTGGATGACCACCAGAACCTGCGGGGTGGTCAGGGGGGCAGCGGCAGGGCGGCGACCACCACCACCACCATGCTGTCCGGCTCGCCGCAGCAGTACTGCGTGGTGGAGAAGTGGCGCGGCTTCGAGCGGACGCTGCCCAACAAGACGCGGATCCTGCGGCTGTGGGGCGCGTGGGGCGCGGAGCAGGAGAACGTGCGCTTCGTGCTGCTCAAGACCGACGCGTCGCTGCCCAACAGCGGGCCGCGCAGCGCCGAGGCGCGCGTGGTGCAGAGCAGGGAGAGCGGCGGCGTGCAGGGCGGTGGGCCGCCGGGAGGAGGAGCAGGAGGCAAGGGGTCCACGAGAGCCGCCGCCTCGGGGGTCCCCAACCTGTCGCAGGAGAAGCAGAAGCGCGTCGTAAGGAAGGCCTTCAGGTATTGATTGATTGGTTGATCGATTCTAGTTGTGTAGACTTGGGCTAATTCACATGATTAATATTTTACTCTTGAGAGTGTAAAAATGAAACCAAATGGACCCACAAGGGTCCATTTGGCTTCATTTTTACGTTCTCAAGAGTTACATCTGGTTAACCAACTTAGCTGGGGGCCACCTGGAACCCTCTCAGGGACCACTGGTGGTCCCCGGACGGTCCACCAGCTGAAAACCCCTGCCTAGAGGTGTTGTGTGGACATGATAAAAAGTTCCCCCAATTCTGCATTTCCTAAAAAAGGAGGTCTGAAAAAAACATTAACATGGTGAAACACATCTGATGACATCATCAACATGTATTTCTCCATGTTAATGATTTTTCTTTCAGACCCCTTTTTCCTGAGAGGGTACAAAAATGTTGAAGCGCGTCGTAAGGAAGGCCTTCAGGTATTGATTGATTGATTGATTCTAGTTGTGTAGACTTGGGCTAATTCACATGATTAATATTTTAACTCTTGAGAGTGTAAAAATGAAACCAAATGGACCCGCAGGGGTCCATTTGGTTTCATTTTTTCGTTCTCAAGAGTTACATCTGGTTAACCAACTTAGCTGGGGACCACTGGTGGTCCCCGGACCACCAGCTGAAAACCCCTGCCTAGAGGTGTTGTGTGGACATGATAAAAAGTTCCCCCAATTCTGTATTTCCTAAAAAGGAGGTCTGAAAAAAACATTAACATGGTGAAACACATCTGATGACATCATCAACATGTATTTCTCCATGTTAATGATTTTTCTTTCAGACCCCTTTTTCCTGAGAGGGTACAAAAATGTTGAAAATGGGTGGAATGCCTCTTTAAATACTTCACACCAGAGGTTCCCAAACTTTTTTCCCCGGCCCAAGTTGACTTTAAAGGGAGATGCCATTCATTTTCAAAATTTTACTGTCATTATGTTACCTTTGTCAACATAATGACAGTAGCCTATGTTTATGGCAATAAACATACTGACAAACTGGATCGCGGCATTTTATGCCATTTCTGGGACCCCCGATTTTACATTGTAAAATCAATGTTAATTCAACTATGATTGTGTGCAAATGGAACCATATAACCAAATGGACCACACTCTCAGTGTTACAAGTAACCTTTAGTTGGTCCCTGGGACCAACTTTGGAAACAGAAACAGTAGTGAAAACAGTTCAGTAAATGCAAAGTCTGCTAAATAGAATAAACCCAAGACGGCACTATAGCCAGAATTTGTTGTGTTGGGGTCCTTTAATATTCAGCGCTGTCACAATGTTGCCAGACATATAATTGCGACCAACAATTTAACTTTTGGCATTGAACATTGGAAAGTTATGAATAAAGAATATAGTGTTGATAAATACCTGAAATATACCAATAAACTATCCTATTCGTTGTTATTATTATTACTCTTACAATTCAGTATTTTTATACTTAAAAACAAAGTAGCAAGTATAAAAAATAAACTACTGAACGTCATGGATCAGTGTAATAACTGTGACAGGCCTCCCCTCAGGAAACTGGACAAGATGAACCGGAAGCGCGAGGAGGCCAGCCTGGCCCACCACCACCAACACCACCACGGCCGCGACAAGTTCTCCGTGGAGAAGATGGAGACGCTGGTGCACCTGGTGATCTCCCAGGACCACACCATCCGCCAGCAGATCCAGCGCATCAAGGAGCTGGACCGCGAGATCGAGCGCTGCGAGGCCAAGGTGCACCTGGACCGCATCCGGCGGCACGGCGTCAACTACGTGCAGGACACGTACATGGTAGACTCCTCCTCCTCCTCTTCCTCCTCCGACGCCCAGGCAGTCGCCTCTTCTTCTTCTTCTTCCTCGGACTGTAAGCGAAAGGCGGAGGAGCGGAGCCGGGCGGGCGCTGGTGGCCAGGTGGAGCAGCACCTGGCGCAGTTCGAGGAGTACGCGCGGCGCTGCGAGGAGGTGGTGCGGCTGCAGGAGGAGCTGACGGAGCGCGAGGCGCTGGTGGACAGCATCACGGGCGAGATCCAGGAGGAGCTCAACCAGCGCTGGATGAAGCGGCGGCGCGAGGAGGACCCGTCGGCGTCGTCGGGGAAGGACACGGACAGCCTGGCCGAGTCGGTGGACGCCGCCATCGGCGCGCGCTGCCGGGCGGCAGGGCCAGGGCCGGAGCCGGAGCCGGGGTGGGCCGAGGCTCCGCCGACGTCGGAGAACGAGCTGGACGAGGAGAGGATCAGGACTCAGCTGGACACCAGCCTGTACATCGGCCTGCGGCTCAACACGGACCTGGAGGCCATCCGGGGGGACTTGGACGTGAGCCTGGCGCTCTGGGAGGCCAAGGAGAGGGAGCTGCTGGATTTACTGGCCAAAGTGGAGACGATGGAGCTAGAGCAGCAGGCGGCCGACGGTGCGTTGCTACCCGAGGCCGCCGCCGGTCCGGTCGCCGCCGCCGAGGCCGAGTCGTCCGTTTTGTCGGGGGAAAGGAACAGCGGCAGCTGCTGGGTGGAGCAGGCCAGAGGCCTGTCCAAGACCTGCAACACCAACGACGAGGACTCGGACACGGGCCTGAGCTCCATGCACAGCCAAGACTCTGACTCGAACCCGCCCGTCTGCGAGTCGTTGGTATAACGCATGCGACTGACAATAACTGGAAATTATAATGACTTTTTTTATGCAATGCAAAGCCACACACTCAGGGGCATTGAGATCTAAGGTCGGCAATAATAGGCTATAAGCATGGACACTGTAATTCTATAGCAATAAACGATAGGCGATAAGTAGCCCAACAAACTCACACGAGCACTAATAGGTTAGAATGAGGAATAGTCCTGGAGATTATTAAAGGGATACTTTGCCATTTTTGCAAACAAATCTACGTTAATGACACTTTTAAAAAGCATTTCCTCGGATCTTCTCTGTGCATTGTGTGGTCTTTAGATATTTTAGATTTTGAGCCCAGTGTCTCTGATGTCTTCGACGCTATACTTCCTGGACTACATTTTGTCTCACTAAGACAGCCACCCCCCCATCCAAAGGAATGTGCTGTGCACCAAACTATTAAGGGAGTTGTAGTCCAGGAAGTAGTTCAGATGACACCAGAGACACCGAAGTCCCCGCTAAAATGTAAAATATCTAAACACCACATATTACATGCATAAAGACCTCCAGGGGAGTGTTCTAAATCTTCTAAATGTCACTAACATTTTATTTATGAAAAAAAAATGGTGAAGTGTCCTTTTAAGTCACTCATGATGACGCAGCATCGTACGAAGAATGAAATGTTAACAAATCATTTTAATCTGAAATGTAACTAGAGCAATAAAAAGCAGAGAAGCCTTTAATTCGCTAGCGTTCTAAAAAAATGTCACTGTCATCCTTCAGTAATCCCCTAACAATCCCTACATAGCAATTACGTCACTTATACACATTATAGCCTATGATAGCCTAAACTACGACTATTTAAACCATTACACCGGAGTTTATTAGCAGTTTGATTGGTTCGTCGGTATTCCTTAGCCTACCGGTGAGTTACCGTCTAACATTCAGTATTCTAGTGAGTCATTCGTTTTTTTGGTTGTTGAGTTGTATTCTGAAGGATGAAAACCGAACACACAGAATAAACTGGAACAGAGCAACCGGCTCCAATCTCGCATGTTAAGCAGGGCGGACGCAAAACACTTATTGTGTCATCATTATAAACGCTTCTTATCTGTCTCAGAACACAAAAAGGACACTATTTATTGCATCTACAAAAATGGACAGACTTCGAACCACTGTGTTTTCACCCCATCTTTGTCGAGTGCCACTCACAGTCTTTTACATGCAGGCACCAAACACCTGATTTTGAGCATGCATAGAGGTACAGATGTGATCAAGGGGAGAACATGAATACATTTCCAATAATATAGCTTCCTGTGTGGAATGAAATGTACACCTTGCCTGCGATCTGTGTCTGTGTCATGAAGGGTTGCTGCCATTAGCTCGTTTTGCACTCGTTTCAATTCAGCCGTGGAGTTGCTGTAGGTCTCTGTGCAGATGTCCTCTGTGTGTTCCCTCAGCCGCATGCACAAAACAAAATCAGGTGTGAAAAGAAAAGAAATCAAAGCTGAAATGTATGGAGATGTGTCAATTAGTCGTATAACCCAATTAGATTATAACATAGTTCATATGGCTTATGGCTACATACCAATAATGTGTTGACACAATATATACATATTTTTGAATGAACTGACCTCGACATCACTGATCAAATCTGACTGTGTCTTCAAAGTGTAACAGGCCTATAAACTGGACGTGTTTGTGACCTCTGGCCATGTCCAACAGTGTTAAAGAAGTCAGTTAAAGTTTGTAGAAATACAGTCCTGCACTTAACTGGAGGGCACTTATTTTCTGTTTGCTCAAGCAAGAAGCTGCAGGCAGATGCCGTGTGTGTGTCTGATATGCTTGATTTACACTCCCTCCACATGTCCAACAGTGAAATATAAATCAGGCAGTTTTGGAATGGGCAAATTAGTCTGTCAGTGTAAACACCTGATGCTTATGGGAAACCCGGCCTAACTCCCTAAATCCCATTGTAGTGTCTTCCAGCTGTCAGACATAGCAACATTGAAGGTAAACAATAATAACTGTTTAGTTTGTGCTCCCAGTTAACATGCAATTTAAGTGGGAGGTCTGTTGCTGGATGGACAGTGGCAGAATACGATCAGAAGCAAATTATTATTAGATAATTGACAGGATCAATTATTTGAAGGGTATTTGAAGGATGGAAGGATCTTTCTAGAATGGATGGCTATTTAAATGATCATGCAGTAGCTCAGCTTAGCTGACTATGAGACCTGATACTCTTTGAGGGCTACCGGGTGACATCTTGCAGAGTCTTACAGCAGCACAATTCGCAGCATAATGTACACCAGTCAGCGTATCATCAAATACAACAGTTATTGTTGAAATAAACGGTAAAACGTATTCGGCTTGTACCGTGGTTTCATTTGAATATTTATGTTATGACGAATGTGTGCTTTGTTTGGAAGCTTGCCTCCTCCCCTAAGAACAGCAGGGGCGAAATCCAAAAGCGACCTCGCCCGCGGGCGCCCGTTTTCAAAAGCGGGCGCCCGCTTTCCACAAAAACGGGCGCCCGGTTTCACAAAAACGGGCGCCCGTTTTCAAAAGCGGGCGCCCGTTTTCACAAACGGGCGCCCTTTTCAAAAGGTTATGGTTAGGGTTAGGTTAGGTTTAGGCATAGGTTTACTGAGGTTAAGTTTAGGGTTAGAGTTAGGTTTAGGCATAGCCTAGTTTGTGAAAACGGCGCCCGCTTTTGAAAACGGGCGCCCGCTTTTGAAAACGGGCGCCCGTTTTTGTGAAACGGGCGCCCGTTTTTGTGAAACCGGGCGCCCGTTTTTGTAAAAACTGGCGCCCGGTTTTGAAAACGGGCGCCCGCGGGCGAGGGCTCAAATGGATTTTCGCTTGCCTCCTTCCCTAAGAAGGTTTTGGAAGACCAAAACAGGTTCGAGTCTTCAAGATTACTTAGTTAAGAAACACATTGACATGCCTGTGGGTTGCAGTAGCGGAAGGTGTGTGCACTGTCTGTGCAGTTCCTTGTTATGTAAAAGTGTGTGTCATTCGCGAGCGTGTTTTGTCATGGTGTGTTCATTGCCTCTGCTCTGACAACATACTGTACTTGTCATGTATGGTTGAGCTTAATTGCAGCCTCCTGCTCGCTCCGGCAAACACACCTGCATTAATTATGATGACAGGGTGAAATGCATACCTAAAAGCTCAAGCAGCAATTGCTTTACATGTAACACCAATACCTGCACGAGTCGAGTAGACTATCATTTACTAATGAAGGCATTCGGCCAGACGCACACAGCTCACTGAAAGCAGTGTCTATCTCCCTGTGTCTTATCTCCACTTTTTCAACAGATGTAGGGCTCCATTTTCGTTACCATCGTAACCCCTTATCCTAAACCCCTTATGATTGTTTTTACTATTTTGAAAAAGTTTTTGGAATAGTTCAACATGCCAGTCTTTTGACACATTGTCAGCTTGTAGACTGGCCATTTAAACTATTGAAAGATGTTATTTTTTAATAGTTTAAAAAGGCAAAGAAGTTAAGGGATAAGGGGTTTAGCGGCAACGAAAATGGAGCCCGTAGTCTTTGGAATTAACAGATCACCCCGCAGTATAATGTTTGCATTCATAGACTGGTTTATTAGCTAATTGGGCAGTTCAAAAGTTTCATGGTACTTGATAAGGACTTTAATCAAGTACCATGAAATCCTGTGATTATTATATGTTCCAAAACATTACCTTGAGCTACTCTGTCTGGTTGACAAAGCAACACTTCAGCCAAAGTTGTAAGGTAGAACTATTCTATATACTGTATCTCATTTGTTATCTCAGCTGTGCTATCTACATATTCACTGTCACTATACAGTATATAGGCTACAGTAGTTTACATCTACAGTGTAAGCACTCTATTGAGGAAAGTACTGTTATGTGTAACGAGTAAAATGGCCAAAATGAACTATTGTTTACCCAGTTGTATCTGAAAAGACTTTCAATAGCATATTACTAGGTATTCTTATTTCTTATACATACATTAAGCACATTAATAGTTGTATTCTTTTTTTCATTATTAGTTGACGTTTTGTAAAATCGAAACAACTGGGAGGAAATGTTTCATACTGCCTAAGAGTTTTTGTGTTGGACTCTCAGTGCTTTGTCAAAACAACAAAGATGTCCTATGAAAATCTAAAAAAAAAAACCTTCACTATCATCGGAGTGACTTACTGTATATCTTATGTAAATGTGTCAGTCTAGATGCCTGCAGTAAATTAATACAAGCTATTTGCTGTATCACCGTAGTGCAGGGCTGCCCAAAAGGTAGATTGTGATCTACCAGTAGATCACACAGACCATGCAGGTAGATCACATGACAGTCCCCCCTAGCGCTTGGACCCTTATAGATCTGTAACTCTTGAGAGCATTAAAATGAAACCAAATGGACACTTACGGGTTCATTTGGTTTCATTTTACCGCTCTCAAGAGTTAAATTATATTTAAACATCTGACACAATTAGGAAATGACTAATAATTGTTATTTTGACCAATGTTTTGCCAGTTCTCTTTCCCAATTGCAGACAAAAATGTGAAAGTTCTTACTGTTTTCAAACGTCATTAATGTCATATACAGGAAGACCTTCCAAGTCTCTCCCACTCTATTTTTCATTATAAGTGCACTATTCTTAAACACTATAACAGTCACTAACACCATCACCAACTATTTCAAAGCTCAAACTTTCTAGGGGGCCTTGAAATGGATCAGTAATGGAACAATCACATTTTTGATGTGTAGATCTTGTTGAGCAGCTCATTTTGAAAGTAGCTCTCAAGTCAAAGAAGTGTGGGCACCTCTGCCGTAGTGGAACGGTTGTTCAATTAATCAAGATACTGTTTTATTAATCAGTGTGCTTATAGCACACCTAGCTGTTGCAGATGATGCCTACATTTTTTCTTTCCTTCATCTTTGAAGTATAAATCTGCTCTGCAGGTGTTGCCTGGTTTCTCCTTCATCTCTGAAGGTAAATCTGTCTTGGTTATTTGGCCAGCTGTCCCCTCAATCCCTTCAGCCGCTCTTTGATTAACGGATCGATCAATTCAGTAAACATCTTCTTCTCTTCCACATTCTCCTCTTAAACACCCTCCTCTTCTGTTCTTTTTTCGGGTTGGGATCCTAGACCTAGAACGTATCGTAGCGAACAAGTCTTGAAGCTATTTTGTTCAACATGATCCGTGAGTGAAAGCTGAAGACACAGAGTGCTCTCTCTCTCTGCTCTCCTGCCAAAAGGCAACAAACCGTTTGAAGTTAGGTGTGATTCTGCTTTACTTTGGGTTGTTTAAATGGAAGGAAAAACATAGAGGAATTGTTTGGAGAACACTGAAATGACAATATAGAGTTTATGTAACTAGATGTAGAATTCCACTTCTACATTGCAACGTGTGTGTGTGTGTGTGTTGTGTGTGTGTGTGTGTGTTGTGTGTGTGTGTGTGTGTGTGTGTGTGTGTGTGTGTGTGTGGTGTGTGTGTGTGTGTGTGTGTGTTGTGTGTGGTGCGCGTGCGTGCGTGCGTGCGTGCGTGTGCGTGCGTGTGTGTCTGAAGAAGAGTTATAGCCATGTTATGCAACACATGTTTTTACAGGGACAGTGCCACAGTTGTGTGTATCTGTCGTGAGTTTACATGACCAGAAAATGGACAAGCAGTTTGAATGTGAGTGTTTGCATATGTATATATACACATTAACATGTCATGAATGTGCAATTCGACTGAATGTGTGGGTGAGTTCACTGATTCTGCAAGATCTTTAAAAGTGGACATACAGTATGGCATGTCCTGCATAGTGGAATGCCCCTCTATTAGTCTGAGGTTTGAACTCCCAGACCAGGGCGGATGTAACATGTCCCATTTAGGGGGGCAAGAGAATATGTTGGAGGGGCAAGAGAAAATGGTATGGGGGGCGGCTTCATCGCCTGTGTCCTTCGCGCCATACCATTTTTAGTTACAGGACTTTATATTAGTCAAGTAAAGCATCAATAATAACATCAGTTGTTCTTGAAGTTGCAACAGACACGCAGCATGCAAAAGCTAAAGGTCTGACTCAGAGAGTTTTCTGTTTTCAATGATGAAATGCTGTTGGTTTATGGAGCCAAAATTGTAGTTAGTTAGTAGCAGTAGAAGTGTTTCAAATCATTTTATTATAAGCAGTTTCAATTGAAATTGAAACATTTGAAATTTGGGTTGTTTGCATG
>CM076969.1:6534466-6541966 GCA_039105355.1 Benthosema pterotum
CAATTAGCAACATCAAGACTTCGGTATGAGAGAGAGCGCCCTGCTGTGCAGACGCAGCATGTGAAGTTGCTTTGTTGCCGGGTTTGGTGGAAAAAAGTACTACAGAATGCAGTGTTCAAATGTGTTATTTTTTGATCTACAAGCTCACACTAGGGTGACCAGATCCATACTGTTCATTTGAGGGACAGAAGTGTTGCCTGTGTGGGACAAGTGGAGTGTAGGGGAAACGGACAAAATGTAGTTAGCAAATTATTACCACCTTGATGTCAATATTCCAAAAATATTTCAGGATTCCATTTCACACATAGCAAAAACAGCTGATCTAAAATCAAAAATAGCTGATCTACAATCTCAAAACGCGTCGCACTGCGACGCGTTTTGAGATTGTAGATCAGCTATTTTTGATACAACTGTATGCAATGTGGCCTCTCTAGAGTGAGTGTGGAAATATAGTGGTACCATGGGGGAATTATTAAAAAAAAAAAACACACACAGCAAGAAATGATACAACAGAAATCCAACTATTAGGGCACTACAAATTATTAATGCATTTTGAACACTGATGTCTGTCAGTCACAATGTGGGACAGAGTCTCAATGTGTGGGACGCTTGAAAAATCTTGAAAATGAGGGACTGTCCCACGCAAAGAGGGACATCTGGTCACCCTAGCTCACACTGCATCACGGTGTGAGCAAAAGTGGAGTAGTAGTATTAGAAATAGGAAATACTCCAGTTTATATACCTAAAAATGTAATTAAGCGAAGGTTCTTATTTAATATCCAGCACCGTCCTTTGCCAAAGGGCTGAGATCAGGTTTTGCTGGATAGGTGGTCGTTATGGCAATGCCAAGAGCAACCTCACCACAGAGCAACACATTATTATTATTATTATTATTATTATTATTATTATGACATAATTTATTAGCAGTTAGATCACTTAAGAGCAGCAGCTTAATTATTGCAGCCTTTGATCCCAAGGCAAGTTTTAAAAAATGAATAATACAAATAAAAAGCATCTCGTTTTATTCAGTGGGAACATCACACCGAGAATGAGGGCCAGAGATGCCATATATTTCAACTAAAATATATCACCTACTGTAATTCCACAATCTTATAGCATTGGACAGGTTTTTTTCTTCAACAAAGCAATGGTTTTGGAATGGTATCTGTTGAGGAACAACTAAATGATGCAATTCATCATCAATCAAGGGACCATATTACACCAAAGGAACAAGACCATTCTAGCGTTAACTCTTGCAAGCATTTGGAGCGGAGGAGTTGCCTAGGTAGCTCTATCGTTTGTAAAGGGCTTCTAAAGGCTGTACCGTAGGCAATTAAGGGCAATTCTTCAAATAAGATGCGTACATAAATAAGGCTACATAGCGGTATATACCCACAAGTATAAAATGACCTATTTGTGAATGTATTAATTTGCACTATTTTACAATTTAGTATGAGGTCATGTATACTGCTGTGATGGTGCTGGGATCAGATGTTCTAGGTGTAATTTATGCACTTACTGTGAGCTTGTTGATGCCTTCAGACAGAGCTTCTATCTTTAAAATGGTGCCCTCTGTTATCTCCATCTGTAACAAACACATTCAATCGTGACGTCACTACTGGTGAGAAGTACATGTAGAAGTGAGTAATGATGGCAGACAAAGTGCTCAAATGAAAGTGTATAAGATTGATGGCCATATAATATGTGTTTTATACCATAACAGAAGTATTGCACCCGAATGGTGAGCATTGTTTAAATAAAGAAAACTAGTCAATGCTGTATTGAAGCAGGTGCTTGTGGATAAACTGGATACATAAACTTGCGCATCCTAAATAAACCTAATAAACATTAAGTTGATTTTGTCAAGCTACACTGTTGCACCACAAAGCATGAATTCTGTTTTAGCGTTTGCTACCCTAGTGAGTGTTACCATAACATTTGGTAACTGGCAGCCATATTGGTAGAGTCCTGGAGGGAGTATACTGGCCAACTGCCACAATGATGTTGAGATGAATAAATGAACGAATGAGTGAATGAACGTCTATTTTTCAACATTAAAACCAAAATAAAACACAAACATAAATGCACAATAATGATGCATTACCGGTAGATGGCGATGAAGTAAGCATGGTTAGTGGTTTTATGGTAGCATGCTGATGGCCTGGCTGTTGCTGGGCTCATCCGCAATTCTTTTAAGAGGGGAGGAGAAAAAAAAAAGAAAGCAGACCAGAGCGATATTAAAGTGGACACGTGCATTCAGTTGGACTTGAAATGAACCCTATGGCCAAGTTATCCTGTAGCAAAATAAATCAGTACAATTAAGATGACAGCTGAATACAATGCACACATCTTTTGATTTAATCATTGTTTCAATCACAGTGCTAACTTCCAGAGTTCATGAAGGAAGCAAAGACACAAAATATTACACGCTTATGATCATTTATTTTCTTTATTAAACCATTTGGATAAATCTGTTTACATTTACATGACAACAAAAGCTTCTTTTCCAGAAGCAGTATTTTTTTACTATAAAAATACTATAACAGTCAAATATGAAAAATAGTACAAAATTGCCAAATGTACTAAAAACACAATTTCAGTATATCTGCTCGGCGGATTAACTGCATTAATATTAAATATATTCCCCTCTATAATATTGTGCAAATATTGCACACAAGCTCATTCTCATCAATCATCTGACAAATCCGGCGTTTTCTCATTTAGGAAACTTAAAAAGAAAAAAAAAAAGGAGTTTCAACTGATTATCCTTAACACACAAACCATACACACACAGAACAGAATGTTTCCAGAGCTGGGTGCTGCTAACATGTTGACACTGACTGTACTGCGGCTTTGAATCCACACAAGTAATACAGAAGTTGACGTCAGAATGAACTGACATGTGTACAGTTTTTTTTTTTTTTTTTTGCAGTCCAGTTGTGCTCTGGTCTGTCATTTGGAGTTAAGATCACGGTGGCACAGCTGAAGGGGCAGAGGGGGCATGACAGTGGGTGGGAGGAGAAGACATTTCACCCCCAGTAGGGCTGAAAGAAACATCTTTCTCCCAACATTTTTCAAGTACTCGAGGCAAAGTTAGTCAACACCATTAATCACTTCATGGCAAAAAAGGAAGGGGGCTATTTCTCGGAAATAGCCGGGGTGTGGGGTAGCTTATCGACAAGATATATCGTAGATTATAAGGAATGTGGGGTGAGTTTGAGAGGCAGGGGGGCTGCGGTGGGATTATGGTGGGGGCTGCAAGCAAAGGATGCGCGCAATAGTATCAAAGGCGATAGGTAGGGGGGGTGGGGTGAGTGTAAAGCGTGACAAGCGCGGGATTCCATGGTGTTGTCATTGTTTTTTTGTTTGTTTGTTTCATGGCTGTCGTGGTCGTGGTCGTCATGGCGCTGCTGCCGCCATGGCGAACCGGATCACATGTGGTCGAGGCCCACCTGCTCCCTGGCGGCGGCGCTGTGGTCGTGGGGCTCGCGGTCCAGGATGGGGCTGAGGCCCCTGAAGCCGGCGTACGGCCGCGCCGCCTGGGAGCCGTTGGCCAGCGGCTGCTGACCCGGCGGGGACGAGGAGGACGAGGACGACGACTCCATGGGACAGATGTAGTCTGTGGAGTCGTCCGACCGCCGCCTCCTCAGGTGGGTGAGGTTGGAGAAGCCCAACTTCTTTGGCTGAAAAAATGAAATGGGATTGTATTAGGATCATATTAGACACCCGGCAGCTGGACCATAATCATGATTAAAGGGGAACTCCACCCATTTTCAACATTCTAATATGCCATTAGTATACCCTAGAGGAGTTGGGTGGACATGATAAAAAAAGTTCCACCCATTCTGAAATGGAGGTCTGAAGAAAACCACTCAAATGGTGAAACATCTTGATGACATTACCAAGATGTATTTTCACCATGTTGATGGATTTCTTTTTAGACGCTTCTTTTTTCAGAGAGCGTACAAATGGAACCAAATGAACCCGTTAGGGTTCATTTGGTTGCATTTGTACACTCTCAGAAAAATGTTGAAAATGGGCGGAATTCCCCTTTAATCCAATTGCTTCTGCCAGCGCAAAAGAAAGAACACGGACTCTACGAAGGCCCTTCCTATTCTCGCAAAAAAAGTTGAAATAATTCACTTTAACATAAGACTAAATACTGTTGAAAATAATACATTTTTGGTCACATACATCTTTGTGATACATACAGTAAGTAGGGCTGCCACAAATCTAAATTTTACTTGACGATTAGTTCTCACACAAATAAATACATGAATAAAACCGTCATTTCTGATTTGCTTAAACAAAAGGTGCAATGGGCTGTTACAAAATGTATAGATGGTGGATGCATTTGGACAGAGCTCTGCATTGCTGTAGTGTACAAGGCATGAACAATAATATTGATCCACCATGAAAAAAAAAATAGAATTGCAAAAGAGAAATGTGTGAAAGATGTATTAACCATTTAAACTGGGACTGTTGCTTGCAAAAAAAAAAAAACCTTTGCAAATAAAGTTTTCAGATTTGGAATAGTGTTCATTTCTTTCAGATAGGTGTACATTTCTTCTACCTGAATATAAACACAATTACCGGTTAAATGCTGCAATTTGTAAAAATGACAAAATATGATTCCTAACATTGCTAAAGTGGGACTCATCTAAAAGACCCTCCCTGCATCCTGGGACTCATTAAAACTATTTACATCACTGGTTACGACTAATAACATAGATTAACTAATAACTTTATGCTTAATCACCCAAGTACAAACTCAAAAGGCAACGGTATCGCATTGTGACTGTGAGTCATGTGCTTTGAGCTTGTATATTTTGGAAAATTCAACACGGAAATGATAATGACGTCTAGTCATTATCATTCATCATATTTACGATTATCTCAAATGGTAATAACAACTGTGACAGGCCTAGCTTCAAGAACATACAGTAAGCACAACGTCCACATGTTGGAAGTGCCCATGGTCATCATGGCCTGCTTTGCGCAGCACAGCATGTGAGTCATGTTTCAACACGGATTAATTTTTCCTCATGAACAGATGACAGCACACAGAGAGGGACTTGTGTTGTGTGGCTAAAGGCTGCAGCGTGTGGATGGCTTGCTGAGTCTTAACATTCTATACAGCTGCGAGGAGGAGCAGCGGCAGAAAGCGTCAGTCCGGTTTGCTCTGCGTTCAGTGGGGGCTTATGGGCAGATATGTAAAGGGAGGCTCAGGGGCTTACTGAGGCAGGGACTAAAGATCTCAACGGGCCTGAAAATTAAGGCCCGGCCCTACCCGGCCCTAACAGTTCAGGCCCTAGGCCCTACCCGGCCCTACTAAATGGAATACATTTTAGGCCCTATCCGGCCCTAAACTGTCGGGTTTGGGCAAAATTTGAGAATTCACCACAGATTAAAATTGAAATGCAATCAGCACCATCTTCATAATGGGTAAATACAGAAAATAACTATTATTCTTACTATATTAAAATAATTCAGTATATATTATGTTTTCATGCGGCCCTAGGCCCTACCCGGCCTATTGATTAGGATAGATTTTCGGCCCTACCCGGCCCTAAATGTCGGGTCGGGCCTGTTCGGGTTTGGTCCTGGTCGGGTTCGGGCAGAGTTTGAGAACTCTAGCTGTGACACGCCAAGGTTTCACCAAGGATTAAGGTGCATTCATTCTTAGTGGGAAAAGTGTCGAGTGTGTGTGGTTCATAGTCTCCATATGACACGTGGCTGTGTATTATCATCTTGCCTTATGAATTTCCCTTTCTTCTACGGAGTCTAATACCACCATGACCATAAATAAATGCTGCATTTTAATGTACCGTATTTGCCTTTGGCTAGTGCACATCCAACCACAGAGGACTAAATGAATTTAAACCCGAACATACAGTAGTCTGACAATGTTTTAAAGATATTTTGTAAATCACTTAATGCATTTTATAGTAACCCTTTACGTGCAAATTCCTGCAGCAATCAGTTGTTATTTATTCACAGAGCAGGGTAACACTGACTTTGTCTTGTTATTTATTCATCTCACGTTGCAGTGGGACTTTTAGTAGTGGGGGGACGCCTCTTAAAGCGGAATTCCACTCATTTTATTTTTTTTCTGAGAGTGTACAAATGGAACCAAATGGACCCGCTAGGGTCCATTTGGTTCAGAAAAAAGGAAACTCAGAAAAAAGGAAACTCATTAACATGGTGAAACACATCTTGATGATGCCAGGATGTCATCAAGATGTATTTCACCTTTTTTTTCAGACCTCCATTTCTAGGAAACACAGAATGGGGAAACCTTTTTTTTATCATGTCCACACAACATCTCTAAGGTATATTAATGACAGAGTAAAATATTGAAAATGACTAGAATTCCCCTTTAAGACACGTGCATGCACACTTGCATTTGCGTGGACCTGCACAACACACACAGACACGCTATTAAAACAAGTATAGAATATTGAGAAAGATTTGTTTACAATGCCTACTTGTATCAATAAAAGTAAATGACAAGACAAAAAACATAGGCCTACTTTTGCCCCAAAAATATTTTAGATGTGAGAAGCGGGGGGCATGGTTATTATAGTTTTATAGATTTTTCATTTTAGTTTAATTTTAGTTTTGACATTTTATTTTCTAATTCAGTTAGTTTTAGTTAGTTTTTAGAGCAATTTTGCTAGTTTTTATTTAGTTTTTATTTTGGTAAAAATATTTAGTTTTAGTTAGTTTTAGTTTAGTTATAGTTTTAGTTATTTTATTTTTTTCTGTCAGATATAGGATTAAAAATGTGCCAAAGTAGGAAAAGGTTGGTAATCAACCCTTGCTTTGAGTTTCTTAGTTTCTTGCACTCTACCACAAGAACACAATTTTTACCCACAGTGTTATGGAACTCAGTAGTGGATAGAAGATCTAGAAGCATCTCCTCCTCATGCTGGTCACCAACACATTTTGGATTTAAAAGTTTTATAAAAACTAAAACTAAGTGTATTTTGGGTATAATTTCAGCTAGTTTTAGTTCGTTTTTTCTGAACCCACATTACAGTTTTAGTTTAGTTATAACTCAAATGTTTTTGCAATTTTATTTTTTCGTTTTTTAGTTAGTTTTAGTTAACTATTATAATCCTGGTGGGGGGACGCCGTCCCCCCGCGTCGCCCCTCCACTCCACCCCAGCTCACGGCGTACCCTGACTTTAGCGGTGATGCTGAGCGGGGTGTAGCCGGGTGCCTCGGTGTACTCCCTCTTCTCCTGCTGGGCCTGGGGTCCCACCAGACTGCCGAAGTTAGTGGCCAGGTGGCGTCGCAGCAGGGTCTTCTGGGGAGGAATGTTCAGCAGCATGGCCAGGGTGTCGGAGTTGAACCGCGGCTCCAGAATCTACCGGAGAGAGAGAGAGAGACACGCACACACACACGCACGCGCACGCGCACGCGCACACACACACACACACACACACACACATATCCATTGTTACCCTGTCACGAAGACAGTGGTCTAGAGCAGTG
>CM076969.1:6544466-6597718 GCA_039105355.1 Benthosema pterotum
CTCATTATGTTGTAGTGTACAGTACAACTGGGCAGTGACTCATTGCTTACATAAGTGTCAGCTACTGTACTATTCCTTTTTCAAGGAATCATCTTCACAATGACTAACCGCTTCAACAGCCTTTTATTTATGTCCTAGTCGTGTAGAGCAGCAGACAGCTAATGGCTGAAAGTGGTTGTTCTCATGCCAAACACAATGCTCCACACGTTGTCTGTATGTACAGTTTGGCCTCGTGGGGAAAGATGGCGGGTGGATGGGGGAGGTATGGGAAGGGACTTGTGGGAGAAATCACTACACTCACTATCTTTATTCTGGTCCAACGTCTAAGTGACGACCAAGTCGCGACCACTTGCTTAATAGCAGCGACCAGATTGCAGGTAGGGCAGGGATGGACGCAGGAAACTTTGCCCTGCACCTCTTGGACTCGTGGGACAATCAGGTTGGTGAACATGCACTGCTCTGTGCTTGGGTTATGTTTAGGATTTAGTGTTAGAGTCAGCGTTACGATCAGCACTACTCTACTCTACTGTGCATGTTTAGGGTTATGTTTCTGGGATGTATTTTATCATACATACAAAAATGTTAGCGGCGGATCTAGCCATACAGTAGGCATGGGGAGGCAATGCCCCCCTAAATGCCCAGACTGCCCCACCAAACACGATGGCATGCAAAACAACCCAAGATATTTCAAATTCAAGTGCCTATATTTACAATGATGTGAAACACTACTACTGCTACTAACTAACTACACTTGTGTCACCACTAAACCAACAGCATTTCATCATTGAAAGCAGAAAACTCATGCTTGATGCATGCTGCGTGACATCAACAACAACTGATGTTGATGCTTAATTGCCTAATAAAAGTCCTGTAACTGAAAACGCCCGTGGCGCGAAGCGACACGGGCGATGAAGTCGCCCCCATACCATTTTCTCCTGCCCCGCCCAAATGGGAAATGCTAGATCCGCCCCTGAAAAATGTACGCATGATATGTATATATGTATGTAATGATTCAGCACTGCTCCTGGTTGCTGGTTATGCTTTGGGATAGGGATACCGTAGTTACAGAAAGGGTTTGTAGTTGCAACCACAAGCACCTATAGCCACGACAGCTACGAGAATAGTAGTTGCAGCCAGTAAGAAACAGGTCTCCACCAGGCCGTTTTTTGTACCACAATAATCGCAACATGATATGATTCTGTTTGTTAATTGATTGACTATTATTGTGTGATTGTTATTATGTGAGCACATCACAAGCGATCAAAAAGAGGCCGAACGAACGGTCAAATGAAGACACTTCTCTTACCACAGTCAGGTACTGCATCATCAGTCCGTCCACCCGGGCCTCGTTGAACTGGTCTTTATACTGAGGTAGTCCGATGTCGTCCAGCCAGCCTTGGAACACATGAGATGAGTGCCATTTTAGAAGCTTTCGCTTGCTTTATTGACCTACTTCAGAGTAGGGGTGGGCAAAAAAATCCATACGCCAATATATCGCAATTCTTAATGACATGATATCCATATCGAATCGTCAGGTGCCGTGGAAGAATCATTTAACCATGATATTTATATTGAACCCTTTAAGTACTGAACGCGTTTCGGTGTTCAACGCATTATGTTACACTTTACCTATTAAAAAATATCAGATCTGATATATTTTTTTTTAAATTGTGAAAATGATGCGCAAATCTAAGAATATATTCTATTTGACACCTGATTGTAGTTTCTGACACTAGATTCTAGTTTCTGATTAGTTACTAGTTTCTGGTGCTAGATTCTGACAGATTCTAGTTTCTGACTAGTTACTAGTTTCTGGTGCTAGATTCTGACAGATTCTAGTTTCTCTGAAAATTCTATGTTCCTGTGTCAGTGATGCTTAACATATTTCATGCCAAGGACCACCAGAATTATCTATATTTGGCTGCGGACCCCCCATCTGAAAACATGTTGTTGTAGGGATCCCCCAGAAGCAACGATTTTAGTTCAAAATATTTGCTTACGAAAGAATATATATTCAAAAATTTGCATCTAGAATTGTACCGGTGGGTGTCGCTCACTATTTTGACGTAATTAGTGTGTGCGTGTGTCATTGTTGCCAATCTGGTGCATTTGTCGCTATATTTAGCGCTTTTTCAGACCCCCCTAGCGCCAAAATTAGTGAAAAACTCCTGGCGGAAAATCTAGTGCTTTTTGGCTGGTGAGTTGGAGGGAAATTGATTGACAGGCGCCAGAGATAAAACCCTCATTTTTCACAATTTCTCCTCCTATGACAGTGGTTTTCAACCAGTGGTCCCCAGGCTAAATGATGGATAGTTGGTTAACCAGATGTAACTCTTTGATTGAGAGCGTAAAAATGAAACCAAATGGACCCTTATGGGTCCATTTGGTTTCATTTTTACACTCTCAAGAGTTAAAATATTCATCATGTGAATTAGCCCAAGTCTACAAAACTAGAGAAAGTAGAAGATTAATGGTCATTTAATGGTCATATTCACTTCCAGGCAAGCATCTAGCGCATTCTAGTGCATTTTGGAAGTGCCACTAGTGCATTTTGGATTTTGGCAGTTGGCAACACTGGCGTGTGTGTACATACGTGTGACCCAGACGTGGTCCAGCTCCGAGGACCTCTCAGCCTGCTTGGTGCTCAGTGACTTGATGGCTAGCTGCAGCTTCTTCCTGTGGAGGGGATTCTTCACTCCCATCTCCTGATGGCAGAGAGAGATCATGTTACCGTGTCACTATTTGTCATTTATTATCTTTCAAGATGTGACATTATTCCTTTGCCTTTTCAGAGAGAACTTTGGGGTCATTGCTGTAATGCATCTCTGATTTTGCTCGCCCAGGAAGTGAAACTTCACCATTTTTTCAAAGTTTGCAATTTCAGTTGAGTGCTATAGCGCCACCATTTGACCAGTGGTCACGGGCTTCGCATCATCACCGTTTGGCATCACCCTCTACCAGGTTACCAATTTTCGCGAAAACCGACTGCACGGTTCAGCCAGAACAGCTATTTTTGGCGGAAGGAGAAGGAGAAGGAGGGAAAAAAAGACAAAAACAAGAAGGGACCAAGTCCACTTCGTGGACTGCTTGGTCCCTTAATGATGGCGCTTGCAAAAAAAAGTAAGTAAAATAAGTAAATTCTGAGAACAAAGCATAAACGGCACAGTCAGCCATCATATAATGACATAATAAATCAAATTGTCATTAAGAGGAGAGGAGAGGAGAGGAGAGGAGAGGAGAGGAGAGGAGAGGAGAGGAGAGGAGAGGAGAGGAGAGGAGAGGAGAGGAGAGGAGAGGAGAGGAGAGGAGAGGAGAGGAGAGGAGAGGAGAGGAGATGACACAGAACTGATAGGACACAGGTGAAGGTGAGCCTAAAGAGGAGAGACAGGTGTTACTGATCATAGAGGCAGAGGGCAACAAAGATGGACAGGTAGAACCAGAAGACTAATCTAATCTCAATGGAGGATGATTTTTGTCAGCTGCACCAGTAGCTGCATGCGTGCGTGTGTGTGTGTGCGTGCGCATGTGTGTACATGTGCGTGTGTACCTTCTCCAGGTCTTGTGGGGTGGCAGACAGCAGAGTTTGACCACTGGTGACCCAGTGACGAGCGAGGACTCCGTATTGGCCGAGACCGATCTCCTCCAGCCAATCACACACCTGCTCGGTCGTCCACTTTGAAAAGGGCGTCTTCAGGTCCCTGAAGCAGGGGCGTAGCCAGAAACTCAATTCAGGGTGGGCACGCTGCGTGCATGCATGCGCGTGCGTGTGTGATGACCGCAAACTTGCGCGTGCAAGAAAAGCCATTTGTTGCTATTGTGGCCGTATTACGGCTATATTTCAGTTTATATAACCTTTACCGTACTGGGGTTATCTTCTTGAATTAATGTCTTGACATGAAATAATAATCCTGAAAGTCACCAACACAGTGCTATGTTTCATTTCACTTTTCAGAGCTGTTTGAAAAGTTCTTGTGGAAGCGCTATTGTTTTCACAGCCAAATGATGCATTATAACGGGTGATTAGTGCCCGCAAATCACCCATTATAACTATACTGTAGTGAGTCCAGACCTCTCAAGCTCTCTCTTGAGGCTCTCTGGTCATTGTCCTTTGTTTTCTCAAGTTTTTAGTCATGTTTTCAATGGGTGTTTTCAATATTTAGGCCAGTGCCCTGACAAGAATGACGCCATTTTGTATATGCTGGGCAGTAACCTGTTACAAGTAGCAAAGCTACATAGCTTAACTACATTTTAATCTATGTCTACACTAAGCTACATAGCTTAACTACATTTTCCCGTAGCTTGTAGTGCAGCTTACTACATTTGTTCTGGGAATAGCTTACACTACTTGTTTCGAGTAACAAGGAGTGTAGCTTACTACATTTTCCCCACACATTTTCGAAATCTGCCCATTTTTAATGTACTGTATATGAAAACCACTCATATACAGTACATGCCAAAACTTAGACATGCCACCATCCTAGGTTCAAACCCACTTGCCATATATAATTGGTCCTCACCAATGGTTACTAATGTTCAGAAGAATTGTCCCATTTCCACGTGTGTGTCCATACATACCGTGTGGTGTTGGCTTTCCGTGTCAGCCGTGGTCCAGCCGTGGCTCTGTATCCTCCCCTCTTGAAGTCCACCATGTCTGGATCGTCAGCCTGGACAGGACTGCCTGACTGACTGCGACGGATTCTAACCAAGGTGGAGAGAGACTGATGAGCAGGGGCGGATCTAGGCATGGGCAATGCCCAGACTGCCCCACCAAACACGATGGCATGCAAAACAACCCAAGATATTTTAAATTAAAGTGCTTATATTTAAAATGATTTGAAACACTACTACTGCTACTAACTAACTACAGCTGTGTCACCACTAAACCAACAGCATTTCATCATTGAAAACAGAAAACTCTCTGAGTCAGACCTTTAGCTTTATGCATGCTGCGTGTCTGTTGCAACTGTTGCAACAACAACAACTGATGTTATTGTCTCCACCAGGCCGGAGGCATGGTGGAGAATATGTTTTGCCCTCCGTCCGTGTGTGTGTGTGTGTGTGTGTCAGTCCGTCTGTTACCAGGTAATCTCCGGCGCCGTTAACCCGATCGATGCCAAAATTTGCACACACACTCCCTGGATGCCAACGATGAATCTCTACACCAAATTTTCCAGAAGAGCCCATCATAGCGCCACCAGGAGGCAGATGCTTGCATTTTTTTTGGCAAAAATCTGTGTGTGCGTCCGTCTGTTACCAGCTAATCTCCCAAACCGTTAACCCAATCGATGCCACAATTTGCACACACACTCCCTGGATGCCAACCATGAACCTCTGCCCCAAGTTGTCCACAATGGCATGTTATAGCGCCACCAGGAGGCCGATTTGTGGCATCTTTTTACAAAAAAATGTGTGTGTGTCTGTCTGTTACCAGCGTATCTCCCAAACAGTTAACCCGATCGACACCACAATTTGCACACACACTCCCTGGATGCCAACCATGAACCTCTGCCCCAAAGTTTCCACAACGGCGTGTTATAGCGCCACCAGGAGGCCGATTTTTGCCATCTTTTTGCAAAAATCTGTGTGTGTGTGTGTCCGTTACCAGCTAATCTCCCAAACCGTTAACCCAATCGATGCCACAATTTGCACACACACTCCCTGGATGCCAACGATGAATCTCTACACCAAATTTTCCAGAAGAGCCCATCATAGCGCCACCAGGAGGCAGATGCTTGCATTTTTTTTGGCAAAAATCTGTGTGTGCGTCCGTCTGTTACCAGCTAATCTCCCAAACCGTTAACCCAATCGATGCCACAATTTGCACACACACTCCCTGGATGCCAACCATGAACCTCTGCCCCAAGTTGTCCACAATGGCATGTTATAGCGCCACCAGGAGGCCGATTTGTGGCATCTTTTTACAAAAAAATGTGTGTGTGTCTGTCTGTTCCCAAACAGTTAACCCGATCGACACCACAATTTGCACACACACTCCCTGGATGCCAACCATGAACCTCTGCCCCAAAGTTTCCACAACGGCGTGTTATAGCGCCACCAGGAGGCCGATTTTTGCCATCTTTTTGCAAAAATCTGTGTGTGTGTCCGTCCGTTACCAGCTAATCTCCCAAACCGTTAACCCAATCGATGCCACAATTTGCACACACACTCCCTGGATGCCAACGATGAATCTCTACACCAAATTTTCCAGAAGAGCCCATCATAGCGCCACCAGGAGGCAGATGCTTGCATTTTTTTGGCAAAAATCTGTGTGTGCGTCCGTCTGTTACCAGCTAATCTCCCAAACCGTTAACCCGATCGACGCCACAATTTGCACACACATTCCCTGGATGCCAACCATGAACCTCTGCACCAAGTTTTCCACAACGGCATGTTATAGCGCCACCAGGAGGCCGATTTGTGGCATCTTTTTACAAAAAATTGTGTGTGTGTCTGTTTGTTACCAGCTTATCTCCCAAACTGTTAACCCGATTGACATCACAATTTGCACACACACTCCCTGGATGCAAACCATGAACCTCTGCCCCAAAGTTTCCACAACGGCATGTTATAGCGCCACCAGGAGGCCGATTTTTGCCATCTTTTTGCAAAAATCTGTGTGTGTGTCCGTCTGTTACCAGCTAATCTCCCAAACCGTTAACCCAATCGATGCCACAATTTGCACACACACTCCCTGGATGCCAACGATGAATCTCTACACCAAATTTTCCAGAAGAGCCCATCATAGCGCCACCAGGAGGCAGATGCTTGCATTTTTTTGGCAAAAATCTGTGTGTGCGTCCGTCTGTTACCAGCTAATCTCCCAAACCGTTAACCCGATCGACGCCACAATTTGCACACACATTCCCTGGATGCCAACCATGAACCTCTGCACCAAGTTTTCCACAACGGCATGTTATAGCGCCACCAGGAGGCCGATTTGTGGCATCTTTTTACAAAAAATTGTGTGTGTGTCTGTTTGTTACCAGCTTATCTCCCAAACTGTTAACCCGATCGACATCACAATTTGCACACACACTCCCTGGATGCAAACCATGAACCTCTGCCCCAAAGTTTCCACAACGGCATGTTATAGCGCCACCAGGAGGCCGATTTTTGCCATCTTTTTGCAAAAATCCGTGTGTATGTCCGTCTGTTACCAGCTAATCTCCCAAACCGTTAACCCAATCGATGCCGCAATTTGCACACACACTCCCTGGATGCCAACGATGAATCTCTACTCCAAATTGTCCAGAAGAGGCCATCATAGCGCCACCAGGAGGCAGATGCTTGCATTTTTTTGGCAAAAATCTGTGTGTGCGTCCGTCTGTTAACAGCTAATCTCCCAAACCGTTAACCCAATCGATGCCACAATTTGCACACAAACTCCCTGGATGCCAACCATGAACCTCTGATCCAAATTTTCCACAACGGTCTGTTATAGCGCCACCAGGAAACCGATTCTTGCCATTTTTGTGCAAAAATGTGTGTGTGTCCTCGTCTGTTACCAGCTAATCTCCCAAACCGTTAACCCAATTGGTGCAAAATTTTGCACACACACTCCCTAGATACCAACCATCAACCTCTGCTCCAAATGTTTCACAATGACATGCCATAGCGCCACCAGGAGGCCGATTTTGTAAAGATGATGAACACAGCAGGCAATTTACATAAAATCTTCAACACACTAAAATACTAGGCTGAGAATAACATTCCACTCTTTTCACAATGGCTTGTTATAGCGCCACCAACAGGTGGACATTTGCAAAACACATTTTTGGACAAAATGCCTCAAATCATCCAAATGCTGAAGTCATAAGAATAAATGGTACCCTTTTTACATTGGCCTATTATAGCGCCACCAGGAGACCACAACCTGTCCTGGCCTGGTGGAGACCTGTGCCCAGAAGGGCACTTTTCTAGTTATTGATGCTTTACTTGACTAATAAAAGTCTTTTAACTGAAAATGGCATGGGGGCGACTTGCAACTTGCAACATAGTTTTAGGCCAATATAGTAGCTTCTCCGGGCTTTATTTTGTAGAACTGGTTGCCTATTTTCAGATCCGATGTGTGTGTGTGTGTGTGTGCGTGCATGTGTGCTGCAGTGCATCATGGTCTTCTTCAACACTTACTTCCCCCAGAGCTTCTTGATGCCCCTGTGAGTCTTCTTGTTCTCCGAGGAGGAGATGGGGGACTGCTGGCCTGAGTCCACACCGGAGGACAGAGGAGACAGGTCTGACAGAATGGACTCCTCCAGCCTCTCTGGATGCCCTGGACAGGACAGGATAGGAGGAAAGAGGCTCAATCCCAATCAGGGCCGGATTTAGCCAGCCCCACTAGGGTGGGCTGGAAGAATGGCAGGGTGTATGGGCAACTCCAAAGTTTTTCATATGAAGCAGTGGTTTTCAATCTTTTTTTGATACCAGGGCCCACTATTTATTCAGCATTTGAGCTCAAAACTAAAGATTTATTTTTGCTTTATTTGTCCACAATTCCAGGCTGGATTTGGGAAACAAAACAGTCCAACATACAGATCAAAATGACGATTAATCTTCTACATTCTCTAGTTGTGTAGACTTGGGCTAATTCACATGATGAATATTTTAACTCTTGAGAGTGTAAACATGAAACCAAATGGACCCGCAAGGGTCCATTTGGTTTCATGTTTACGCTCTCAATGAGTTACATCTGGTTACCCAACTTTCCACCATTTAGCCTGGGGACCACCTGGACCTCTCTCAACCACTGGTGGTCCCTGGACCACTGATGAAAACCACTTATATTACCTTTCATTGGGTGGGCAGGATGCACATTTGGGTGGGCACTGCCCACCCCTGCCCCCTCTAGATCCGGCCCTAATCCCCATCGAGACTTTGGTCTCTTAAAAGCCATTCAGGCAACAATCACCTCGGATCGATTTCGCTCTACCTTTTCACATAATAAACACGCAATTAATCCACAATATTAAACTCTTTCCGAACGGGAACGGCTTTACATGTAGGTGTTTTAGCTCTTGGAAAATAGCAGATCTACAAGCTCATAGCATGCCACCGAGTGTTGCGCTGCAAACTTGTATCTCTGCTATTCTTGAAATATTGTGGGAATGTTACAGGGACTTAACCTTTAGGGACAATTTAGGGTCAATTTTAGTTCCAAAGGACAACATTTTAGCTTCAGGTACGTGTTTTTTTTTTAGTTCCAGGGACATTGTATTAGTAGGGACAAAACTCGAGTTCCAGGGAGATTTTTAGTTCCAGGGAGTTTTTTAGTTCCAGGGACAAAGGTTTACTTCCAGGGAAACTACATGTTTTCAGGTTGGGGCTTGAATGAAATGGTTGAAAATAGTGAAATAGCTGAGTAGCACTAACATAGAAACAGGATGTATTTCCGAAAATTCAGAATGTAGAAGATTTATTTATTTATTTAGATTCAGCCTCAAATAGTTTAAAGCAGGCGGTCCGGGGACCACCAGTGGTCCTAGAGAGGGTTCCAGGTGGTCTCCAGGCTAAATGATGGAACGCTTATGTACCAGATGTAACTCTTGAGAGTGTAAAAATGAATCCAACTCTTGAGAGTGTAAAAGTTAAGATATTCATCATCTGAATTAGCACCGCTTAATTAAGAAGTCTACACTGTTTTGTTTGCAAAATCAAGCTAGGAATTGTGAACAAAACCAAAAGAATTCTTTAGTTTTAGGTCTTTGGGTCCCTGGTGTCAAAAAGGTTGAAAACCCCTGGTTTAAAAGAAAGAATACACAGTAAGCCGGTATATTGGTTATTTTTTCCAAAACATAGTTTTTCTTCTTTTTCCTTTCTTGTGTAATGACATGCCCAAAATAGGAACCACCAGGGCTAACGTGGGATAATATATATCCCCCCACACGGCCCAAAGATTTAGATTTAATAATTGAGAGAGAGCAGAATTGCATAAGGGAGAGCAAGGCGTCCCTCCGGGCGGGTGTTTCATTTATATCCCTCAGAGAAAGGCAAGGCCTAGAGGTTATGTATTATATTCATGCAGTGATGATAACCCGTTTGGCTGGGAACAACAGAGCACAGAGTGATGCTGTAACGTACTGCGGTACCCACCAGCATCATAGAGGTCATGTTTTCCAGGGGATCCTGTGGCAGAGGAGATTAGCAAAAAGAAGCAAAGACGAAATGGGTAAGAAGCAAGAAGCAAGAAGCGGGGCATTAGTTACAGCCTCCTCATCATTAACCCATTTCTGTACTGAACGCATTTTGGTGTTCAACGCATTATGTTACATCTTAGCTATTGAAAAATATCAGATCTACAAGCTCATATCGCGCCACCGAGTGGCGCGATATGAGCTTGTAGATCTGTTTTTTTTAATTATTTGTGAAAATGATCCTGCAAATCTAAGAATATATTCTATTTGACACCTGATTGTAGTTTCTTAAACTAGAATAGATTCTAGTTTCTGACTAGTTTCTAGTTTCTGATCTAGATTCTGACAGATTCTAGTTTCTGACTAGTTTCTAGTTGCTCTGATGCTAGATTCTGACAGATTCTAGTTTCTGACTAGTTTCTAGTTGCTCTGATGCTAGATTCTGACAGATTCTAGTTTCTGGCTAGTTTCTAGTTGCTCTGATGCTAGATTCTGACAGATTCTAGTTTCTGACTAGTTTCTAGTTGCTCTGATGCTAGATTCTGACAGATTCTAGTTTCTGACTAGTTTCTAGTTGCTCTGATGCTAGATTCTGACAGATTCTATTTTCTGACTAGTTTCTAGTTTCTGATCTAGATTCTGACAGATTCTAGTTTCTGACTAGTTTCTAGTTGCTCTGATGCTAGATTCTGACAGATTCTAGTTTCTGACTAGTTTCTAGTTGCTCTGATGCTAGATTCTGACAGATTCTAGTTTCTGACTAGTTTCTAGTTTCTGATGCTAGATTCTGACAGATTCTAGTTTCTGACTAGTTTCTAGTTTCTGATGCTAGATTCTGACAGATTCTATTTTCTGACTAGTTTCTAGTTTCTGATGCTAGATTCTGACAGATTCTAGTTTCTGACTAGTTTCTAGTTTCTGATGCTAGATTCTGACAGATTCTATTTTCTGACTAGTTTCTAGTTTCTGATGCTAGATTCTGACAGATTCTAGTTTCTGACTAGTTTCTAGTTTCTGATGCTAGATTCTGACAGATTCTAGTTTCTGACTAGTTTCTAGTTTCTGATGCTAGATTCTGACAGATTCTAGTTTCTGACTAGTTTCTAGTTTCTGATGCTAGATTCTGACAGATTCTAGTTTCTGACTAGTTTCTAGTTTCTGATGCTAGATTCTGACAGATTCTAGTTTCTCTGAAAAATATGTTCCTGTGTCAAAAATGTTTGCTTCGGAAATAACATAATATTCAAAGATTTGCACCACGTTTTCACGATTTTTCAAAAAATAGCAGAGATACAGCGCGCCACTCGGTGGCGCGCTATGAGCTTGTAGATCTGCTATTTTTCAATAGGTAAAACATAATGCTTAGAACACCAAAACACGTTCAATACACACAAAGGTTTAATAACTCCCTCCATAAAACCCTCTACCGCCAGTATACGGTTGTGTTAAGTAGCAGCCACCAGGCAGCATGCAAATTCACAAGACCCACATTTAAAGCAGAACATCATCACGCCGGGAGATGCAAACGGCAGGCAATATTTATACTCTCCAAACCAAAGAGTCGACTTTATATATACAGTAGCAAGTCACATTTCGTCTGGGCTAGAGGATTGGCTCAGTCTTTAGCAGACTTGAAAGATCACTTTTGGTGCAATAGGATTATTTCTCCACGATCCACGAAGTTAAGTGTGTAGATTTACCCTTTTCAATAAAAAGATGAAAATATCTTGGCATTTCTTTGGCTTCTCTTTGTTTGTCATTGAGGGAAAAAAAGTGTATTGTTTTCTCTTATTTATTTAACGCTTCAAAAAGTATCTTCAGTACAAGCTCAGCTCTGCAATGCGTCACATTAGCTATTTGTGTCGTAGATGGTAGGAAATCAACGTTGGACTAGGGCATTCACTTGACTAGTTGCCTGTCGACTAGTTGCCTAGTTTACTAGTCGACTAGTCGACTAGTTGTTAATGTACCAGGTATTAAAAATAATTATATTAAAAAAGAAAAAAGGTGGGGGCGGGAAAGGGGGAAGCCTTGCCCCTGACCTCCTGGGCTCCCGGCACTTGTTTTAAGCCAGGGGCAGACCCTACTCGAAGCGAAGCACCTTTCTGTGGCAGAGGCGAGCATCGCACTCATGTTATTATAATGTTTGTTATTGTAAAAGGAAAACTACACTGGTGACTATAATCCAGCTAAGATTTATGTTGTAAGACTAAAACAATATTAATAATAAAAATAATAATACCTCAGTTTTTATTAATTTCTTATCGACTAGTCAACTAGTAACAACGAGTTCGACTAGTGGTTTTACTTATTGACAATCGACTAGTCGACTAGTTGGTTAAAGCCCTACGTTGGACTGCAGAATGTTCCGTGAAACCCTGCTACACACTTAGTAAAATAGTAGAGAGGGCTGTAAAATTCCATCCCTGTTTGTTTGTATACATTGGACATCTGATCTAAGCCAGTTGAAGCCTGCAGTGTTTCGCCCTCAAACAACTCCCATGACTCTGAACGTGTTAAGCTCTGTGTGTGTGTGTGTGTGTGTGTGTGTGTGTGTGTGTGTGTGTGTGTGTGTGTGTGTGTTTTGCGCGCGCGTGTGTGTGTGTGAATGGGCGTGAGCGTGCATGTGATCTAGTGTGTGCATGAATGGGTGTGAGCGTGCATGTGAGCTAGTGTGTGTGTGTGTGTGTGTGTGTGTGTGTGTGTGTGTGTGTGTGTGTGTGTGTGTGTGTGTGCGTGCGTGCGTGCGTGTGTGTGTGTGTGTGGTAGCAAGAGAATGCTGACGTGAGGGGATTATCTTGAATAACTCTCTCTGAGTCACTAGAGGTGACAACAGTAATAATCCTGGCAAGGGAGTTGCTTGATCCTCTTTCTTTTTTCAAAGTTGCTCGAGTCTCAATTCACCTCCTAAGCTTTCTTTAGCGCAGTACCATTAGCGCAGGGGTGGCCAACCCGCGGCTCGCGAGCCACATGCGGCTCTTCAGCTGGTTACATGTGGCTCTTAAGGGGCTTCCACCGGAAACCATCAAAAACCTTTTTTTTTTATACCAGGGCCCACCATTTATTCAGAATTTGAGCCATGGACTACCATTTGATGACATTTTAGCTCCACAGACCCCAAAGCTAAAGATTTTGTTTACTTTTGTCAACAATTCCAGGCTGGATTTCAGAGAAAACAAAACCATGACCATTAATCTTCTACATTCTCTAGTTGTGTAGACTTGGGCTAATTCACATGATGAATATTTTAACTCTTGAGAGTGTAAACATGAAACCAAATGGACCCGCCAGGGTCCATTTGGTTTCATGTTTACGCTCTCAAAGAGTTACATCTGGCTAACCAACTTTCCATCATTTAGCCTGGGGACCACCGGGAATCCTCTTTGATGTGGCTCTTTGCAGTAACACAATGAAAAACGTGGCTCTTAGTCTGTGACCGGTTGGCTAGCGCAGAACCATTAGCGTATAAGTACACCTCCAAAATGCTTATTGGGTTTTATCCAGAGAAAGGATGGACGGATGAATGTAGTGTCTCACAACCAGAACACCTCTTCCACAATCTTTGAATGCTAAAAGAGAGTCTAGAATTTGTCAGGGTCAAAGATTGCAAACAGCAATGTATTATTATGTTTTAGAGTCTTCTAGAGCAGGGGTTTTCAACAGGTGGTCCGGGGACCACCAGTGGTCCTTGAGAAGGTTCCAGGTGGTCCCCAGGCTAAATGAAGGAAAGTTGGTTAACCAGATGTAACTCTTGAGAACGTAAAAATGAAACCAAATGGACCCTTGCGGGTCCATTTGGTTTCATTTTTACACTCTCAAGAGTTAAAATATTCACCATCTTAATTAGCACCACTTCATTAAGAAGCTTACACTGTTTTGTCGTCAAAATCCAGCCTGGAATTGTGGGACAAAACCAAAAGAATTCTTTAATGTTGGGTCTTTGGTGAGAAAATGTAATCAAATGGTGGTCCGTGGCTCAAATGCTCAATAAATGGTGGTCCCTGGAGTCAAAAAGGTTGAAAACCCCTGTTCTGGAGTATTCTCATAATTTTTCTTCTAGAGTATTTTCATAATTACAGTGGGAGCCAACACGTCTTTCTGGGGATACTAGCAGCAGGCATGCAATGAGCTTTTTCCATTCTTGTGTTTCTAAGATAAAAGTCATATGTAATTACAATAATGAATTACTTGAAATGGCTATGAACCAAAATAGTCATATGAAAAAGATAAAATGCCAGCACTCAATCAATGTCCTTTCTTTTTAGCTCTTTATTTACCTCATCGTGCAGTCAACAACGAAGGCGTTTCGACCCAAGTGGTCTTCCTCAGCGTTGTGAGCGTTTTTCCTCAGCGTTTTGACAACGCTGAGGAAGACCACTTGGGTCGAAACGCGTTTGTTGTTGACTGCACGATGAGGTAAATAAAGAGCTAAAAAGAAAGGACATTGATTGAGTGCTGGCATTTATCTTTTTCATTCTTGTTTTTTGAGCCTTGCACCTCGAGGAACTTTTCTAATATGGAGTGTTGCGGGTTGTCTGCTTCGGCAGCTCTTTCTGTTTCCCCAAAATAGTGATATCACTGGTGCATCAATTCAACTTCCTCCTCAAGACTTTTCCACATACTGTAAATATTAGGGGTGGGCAAAAAAAATCAATATACCAATATATCGCAATTCTTGACATGATATCAATATCGATTTACCAGGTTCAAAATCGATTTTTTTCATATATATTTATGTAGGCCTATTCATTAGTTTGTTCATGTAAAAAGACTGACCGACGTTATCAGACTGCATTGATGTGTATGATTGAACGTTTTTTGTTATTTATATTGACATCATCAAGTTGTGTTTGTAAATTATTTTTAGGACCCTTTTTTTGAGGGTGCACAAATGGAACCAAATGTCAGGGTCCATTTGGTTCCATTTGTACGCTCTCAGAAAAAAATCTTTAAAAATTGGTGGATATTCCCCTTTAAAATGTTATAGTATAATAAAAGCACAGCCATTTTGGGGGGGAAAATGCAATATATCGATATATATCAAAACGAATCGCAGCATAATTAAGAATCGCAATATAAATTGATTCAGAACCCTAAATATCGATATTGTATCGTATCGTGAGGTAAGCAGGGGTTGACACTAAGGTCTTGGAGGCACTTGCCCATCGGGCAAGTGCAAGTCAGGTTCTACTTGCCCTCAGCTCATGGTCACTTGCCCCCCCAAAAATATATTGTAAATTTTGCAGATGTAACTCTTGAGAACGTAAAAATGAAACCAAATGGACCCTTGCGGGTCCATTTGGTTTCATTTTTACGCTCTCAAGAGTTAAAATTCATCATCTTAATTAGCCCAGGTCTACACAACTAGAGAATGTAGAAGATTAGGTCAGGGAAAGACACAGAGGTAGAGTGCAATGACTGCCTTCAAGACAAATTTATCTTGTGTTGTGTTATAGTGCACTAAGTTGCACACTTGCCCGATCGGGCAACCAGGTAGCAGTCTTCACTTGCCCCACCATTTTTTTTTACTTGCCCCGGGCAAGCGGGCAAGTGTTAGTGTCAAGCCCTGGTAAGTGAATCGTCCCACCCCTAGTAAATATAAAAAACGGTACCTAAGGCTGGAGCGCTGGCACTCCTGCAGCGAACTTCAGCCATGACACAGACAGAGAAAACGCAAAGGCAGCAGCAGAGCAGAGGACGGCAGCGGAAAGACACAGAGTGGAGCATAGGAAGGGAAAGCCATTAGGTTAAGTTAGTGGAGAAAAAAGATGAATCACCAAGAGTGTGTTTGCATTCGCATGTGTCTGAGGCAGATTTGTTCTCAGATTAAAAATGAGAGCTGACCCAAAAAGCTTTTATATTTCATATTTGGATTCAGGATACCTGGAATTATGTACCGTATTGTCCCAAATATAAGACGACTCATTTTTCGAGACTCATTTGAGGAAAAAAGAACAGTGAATGTCAAATAGTTTAGCCCGCAAATATAAGACGACTCAATTTTCTAGGATATTTCTGTTGGGGAAAAAACATGGTCTTTTATACAGGCCAATAGGGCATTACAGTATATATCCTTGGAAACAGATTTGTTCACAATAACTTGGTCAAAGCCACTGTTTCTTCTAATGTCATACGAACCCTTAAAGGAGAATTCTACCCCAGAAGGCTTTCTTATTTTCACACTATTGACTAATGGTGGAAAGTGAATATATAGCAAATAAATGGGGCAATTTTGGAGCAATGCCCCATTCTAAGTTTATAGTGGGGTATGGGAAACGGCCAATAAACAGCCAATAAGAAACCAAATGGATCTGTTAGGGTCCATTTGGTTTCATTTGTACACTCTCAAAAAAAAAAAAGTCCCAAAAGAAAAAACATTAACATTGTGAAACACAACTTAATGATGTCATCAAGTTGTGTTTCACCACGGTATTTTTTTTTCAGACCTCTACTGTATTTCTAGTTAACACAGAATGAGGGTTTTTTTTTATCATGTCCACACCTCTCTAAGGTATATTAATGACAATAAAATGTTGAACATGGGTGGAATTCCACCCATGTTTCAACATTCCACCTTTAAACGGTGTTCCAAGCTATTGAAAAATATCAGACCTACAAGCTCATAGTGCGCCACCGAGTGGCGCACTATGAGCTTGTAGGTCTGATATTTTTTGAAAAGTCGTGAAAATATGGCTCAAATCTTTGAATATATTTCAGAAGCATTTTTAACTCAATCCTTTGCTTCTAGAGGAAACTAGAATCAGAAACTAGAATCTAGTGTCAGAAAATAGATTCTAGTGTCAGAAAATAGAATCTAGTGTCAGAAAATAGATTCTAGTGTCAGAATGTGGAATCTAGTGCCAGAAAGTGGAATCTAGTGCCAGAAACTAGAATCAAGCACCTGGAAGTAGAATCTATCGTCAGAAACTAGAATCAGAAACTAGAATCTCGTCTGAAACTAGCAAGCACCCTAGGATCTAGCGGCTGGAAGTAGAATCTAGGGTCGGAAACTAGGATATCTGGACAAAATGGGTTAAACGCTGAATAACAGTTAAATACTAGTATCACAAGGAACAGTTAACAGGCTGTGGAGGTCCAGTACTCACTGAGGCTGTAGTCGTTGTCGTTGCGGTGGACAGGGGACAGCTGGACGGGGGATGAGTATTCTCCTCCGTCTCCGTTCTGCTCTGTCCTCAGCTCTGCTCCTCTGTTCCGCAGCTTCCCTGGCAGAGTCTGGTACTTGTTCAGCTCCATGGGACGGTTCTGGAGGAGCGGGAATGACAGTGTCATCAAGAGTTCATCATCTATAGCAGGGGTTTTCAACCTTTATGATACCAGGGCCCACTATTTATTCAGCATTTGAGCCACGGACCACCTTTTGAGGACATCTTAGCCCCCCCACAGACCCCCAAAAAGTAAAGATTTCTTTTGCTTTTGTCCACAATACCAGGATGGATTTCGGAAACAAAATGGTCAAAATATGAAATCAAAAATGACCATTAATCTTCTGATGAATATTGTAACTTTTCAGAGTGTAAACATGAAACCAAATGGTCCCGCAAGGGTCCATTTGGTTTCATGTTTACACTCTCAAAGGGTTACAATTGGTTAACCAACTGTCCATCATTTAGCCAGGGGACTTTCTGGGGACACCTGGAACTTTCTCAAGGACCACTGGTGGTCCCCAGACCACTGGTTGAAAACCACTGATCTAAAACTACAAAACCATTGTAACTTTATTTCATGGCTTTAAATCCACCTGATAATGCATGTAACATTGGTGGTGCTTTCCTTTTTTTTTCTGTTGTTGTTGTTTTTTTTTCTTACAACGTACTTTAAGTACCACACCTATTCATAAATCTTTCTTTTTCAGTTTTGGGTAGACTCAGGATAAAAGTACTAATGTACAGAAGTATAGAGGTATAGAGGCCCGCACACCGTCTACACTTGCAAAAACTTTTATTATAAATATAATAATATAAAGGTTTTTGCAAGTATAGACAGTCTGCGGGCCTCTATATGTACAAGCTATGTTCAAGCTTTTTGCCTGCCTACGCACCCGTCCCAAAGACTCATAGGTGTGCATTAGACTTTGTTACCTACAGTAGGCAACAAAGTCTTCATAAGTCTTCAGCCTGCACCCTTTCGGACCCTTTTTCTAGGTGCCTTATTGATTTGTTGGTCAAAAAAGGGCCAAAATGAACACAACTACAGTATATAAGACAAAGCCAACGCAAGAGCGTCAGTTTGTTTGATCCTTGTTCTGCCATATACAGTACAACGTATTTCTAAGAATAGGTTGGTCTTGTGTCCTTAGAGGGGTGACTATCTCAATGATCTTGGTACAGTATTTGGAGTGCCATTAGAGTCAAAAGTGGTGTGAAAAATCCAGAAGGGAAAAGGGTGCGACAGAGGAATGGCGTGGAGGCAACGCGTACCATTGATGCCTACTGCTGCTGACAACATGCGCATGCTGTGTGTTGGTTTTTGTTAGTGGTATAGGTTAAGAGACTGACTGGCTCTCAAACACTGGCTCAGGACCCACTTGTGGGTCGTGTGGAGCTATTTTTATGGTTCCCCCATACACTTCTCACTCTCATATTAGATCAGACTCCATAGAAAGGTACCTCTGTCCCCAGTATGTGTGAGTCAGCCTCAAGGGACTGGAACTCTACTGCCTACAGCCAGACACCCGCACAGGAGATAGAAAGAACACACACACACACGCACACACGCACGCACGCACGCACGCACGCACGCACGCACGCACGCACGCACGCACGCACGCACGCACGCACGCACGCACGCACGCACGCACGCACGCACGCACGCACGCACGCACACACACACACACACACACACACACACACACACACACACACACACACACACACACACACACACACACACACACACACACACACACACACACACACACACACACACACACGTAAACATAAACACAAAGTTAGTTCACAAGCACGTTATCAATCAACTTCCCTTTCAAGACAATCAGAGAGCAAAATGTTAGCATTGGCTTTTTTCAGTTAGTATAATATATCAGTACAAGCAGGAATAGCTGTATTAATAAGAGGAGGGTTAGATTAGCCTGAATATCTGTAGGCAAAGACCAAAGCAATAGTGGAAAATTCTTTTCAAAAACTATAGATTTTATTAACCCTTAGTGTACTGAACGCGTTTTGGTGTTTTATCTGTTGAAAAATAGCAGATCTACAAGCTCATATCGCGCCACCGAGTGGCGCGATATGAGCTTGTAGTTCTGCTATTTTTGAAAAATTGTGAAAATGTGCTGCAAATCTCTGAATACATTATTTTGGAGGCAAATATTTTTAAGTCAATTTTTTGCTTCTGGGGAATCCCTAGAACAACATGTTTTCAGATGGGGGTCTGCAGTCAAATATGGATAATTCTGGTGGTCCTTGGCTTGAAATATGTTAGCATCACTGACACAGGAACACAGATTTTTTCAGAAAAACTAGAATCTAGTGTCAGAATCTATAGAATCTAGTGTCAAAAACTCGATTCTAGCGTCAGAAACTACTGTAGATTCTAGTGTCAAAATGTAGATCCTAGCATCAGAAACTATAATTTGGTGTCAATAACTAGAATCTAGTGTTGGAAACTACTGTAGAATCTAGCGTCAAAGCTAGAATGTTGCTGCAGCTATAATCTGGTGTCAGGAACTACTGTATGATCTGGTGTCAGGAACTACTGTATAGTCTGGTGTCAGGAACTACTGTATAATCTGGTGTCAGGAACTACTGTATAGTCTGGTGTCAGGAACTACTGTATAGTCTGGTGTCAGGAACTACTGTATAGTCTGGTGTCAGGAACTACTGTATAGTCTGGTGTCAGGAACTACTGTATAATCTGGTGTCAGGAACTACTGTATGATCTGGTGTCAGGAACTACTGTATAATCTGGTGTCAGGAACTACTGTATGATCTGGTGTCAGGAACTACTGTATGATCTGGTGTCAGGAACTACTGTATAATCTGGTGTCAGGAACTACTGTATGATCTGGTGTCAGGAACTACTGTATAGTCTGGTGTCAGGAACTACTGTATAGTCTGGTGTCAGGAACTACTGTATAATCTGGTGTCAGGAACTACTGTATAATCTGGTGTCAGGAACTACTGTATGATCTGGTGTCAGGAACTACTGTATGATCTGGTGTCAGGAACTACTGTATGATCTGGTGTCAGGAACTACTGTATAATCTGGTGTCAGGAACTACTGTATGATCTGGTGTCAGGAACTACAATTTACAATTTAGGCATTTAGCAGACGCTCTTAATCCAGAGCGACTTACAATGGTGAAAAGTTTACAATTTAATCTGGATTTACAATACAGTTTACAACATACAATGAAGCGCTAAAAACATTATAATAATCTGGTGTCAGGAACTACTGTATGATCTGGTGTCAGGAACTACTGTATGATCTGGTGTCAGGAACTACTGTATAATCTGGTGTCAGGAACTACTGTATGATCTGGTGTCAGAAAGTCGAATCGAGGGTCAGGACACAATGGGTTAAAGAATAATAATAATAATAATACAGAAACAAGTAACCTTGGGTAAGGACCCACTCTGCAACTCCTCAAGACTGCTGGAAAGCAATCGTTGTCGATTCCTGGACAAAAAAAAAAAAAAAAAAAAAACATAGTCGGAAATGTTATATGTTTTTTGCCACACGTACAGTAAAAAAGTAATAACTTTGATAGTAGCATTACACTACACAGTATAATATGTGTCATGTACACTCCTACGAACGGCCAATTTGATGCCATCTCCATTTCTGAGAAACCCAAAGGATTGTAATATCGATGTTAATCGACACTCTCAGACGGACGGACGAAGGTTCCATTTGGCACTAGCATGTATTGGTAGGTGTGGACCCCACTGGAACTAACTCCATTTTGGGAACCATTGATCAACAATATAAGACTTTATATGGGTATTTTTCAGGGCATGATCCGCCATTATTTGCTACATGGAGGTTAAAACTCGTTTGGCAACTGCGCCATGTTGTTAGTGCCACGCATCCGAGTTTTTGCAGCGTCAAACTAAGAATCATGTGATGTTGATCCCCTTCCCCCATTGGTTCATTCTAGGCCATGACGTACGATGCTCAAAAGGTAGATGGTGATCTACCAGTAGATCACACAGTAGATCACACGACAGTCCCCTAAAATGTATAGATCTGTAACTCTTGAGAGCGTTAAAATGAAACCAAATGGACCCTTACGGGTCCATTTGGTTTCATTTTACACTCTCAAGAGTTAAATTATATTTAAACATCTGAATTACGTAATTTCAAGAGTCCACACAATTAGAAAATGGAGAATAATTGTTATTTTGACCAACGTTTTGCCAGTTCACTTTCCCAATTGTGGACAAAAACGTGAAAGTTATTAGTTTTGGGTGCAAGAGAGTAAATTCAACATCACAAACTGTCAACTCAAACCCCAAATACTGTTTTCAAACATCAGCATTAGCATATACAAGAAAACACTTCCAATTCTCCCCCTCTATTTTTCATTATAAGTGCATTATTCTTAAACACTATAACAGTAAGCTCAAACTTTCTAGGGGCCTTAAAATGGATTTTCAGTAGTGGAACAATCACATTTTTGATGTGTAGATCTTGTTGAGCTGGTCATTTTGAAAGTAGCTCTCAAGTCAAAAAAGTGTGGGCACCCCTATTCTAGGCCATGACGTACCATGATCCATTAAGGAAGCTAGAATCTCCTGCAGGAACCAACGATGAGTCCATGGAGTTCTGTATGCTGCGGAAACTGGCACCCATACGAGAGAGAGAGAGAGAGAGAGAGAGAGAGAGAGAGAGAGAGAGAGAGAGAGAGAGAGAGAGAGAGAGAGAGAGAGAGAGTAAGCGAGCAGGTGTGGTATTGCTAGATCTAGATCTGCACTCATCAGAATGCCAACTTGCTTATGTACAACATACTGTAAGTACGGCTGTGGCCACACTGTTCTAGTACCGTAATTGTCGGACTATAAGCCGCTACTTTTTTCACATACATACTTTTGACCCTGTGGCTTATACAACGGTGTGGCCAATCTATGGATTTTTACAGGTAACACAGGGGTAGTCCCTGAGAGGGTTCCAGGTGGGCTCCGCACTCCACTAAATGATGGAAAGTTGGTTAACCAGATGTAACTCTTTGAGAGCGTAAAAATGAAACCAAATGGACCCTTGCGGGTCCATTTGGTTTCATGTTTACACTCTCAAGAGTTATGATATTCACCATCTAAATTAGCACCACTTAATTAATAAGTCATGTTCATTTTGGTCTAATTTTGATGTTTTGCCTCTTTTGTTTGCAAAAATCCATCCTGGAATTGTGAACAACACCAAAAGAAATCTTTAGTTTTGGGGTCTGTGGGGTGAAGATGTTAAATCATGGTCTCAAATGCTGAATAAATAGTGGGCCCTGGCATCAAAAAAGTTGAAAACCACTGCTCTAACATGAAGCTTATTGCCTGGTGCGGCTTATAGTCAGGTGCGGCTGATACAAGGAAAAATCAGTATTTTGCCCCAAATTTAGCTGGTGCGGCTTATATTCAGGTGTGGCTTATAATCCGGAAATTACGGTATGTTTACCTGGAGTCATGCAGGTCCCTCTGGAAGGAGGACGGGACACCAGCAGAGGAGACGATCCTCTGGACGATATCTAAGACAAAAAAATACATAACTATAGCACATGCACAGTATGCAAAACAATATTGGAGCCTACAGGGCATGCCCCATGTACAGACCGATACGACACTCATGCTAATACGGTGACCAAAGCATAACAAATGGACACTGACAACACAGTATAGTGCAGAGAATGTATACGAAAGAAAATAAGAGAGGATAAGAAAATGAACAGATGCAAAACAGTAATGGAGCTTTTGGACCGATCTCAAACCAAACTCTCATCTGCTGTGCTGACGGACAACACTACTTCACTCCACGTATTTTCATTCCAAAAGCACACATGGCTCTCATTCACAAAACGACATCCAATCACGCTCTCTGTGTAATGTCGCTAGGTAACGGATGGTTACATGGTAACCCGTGTGTGTGTGCGTGTGTGTGTGTGCGTGTGTGTGCGTGTGTGTGTGTTAGGGCATTAACTAAATATTCGACTATTCGATTATTCGACTAGCAAACCACTATTCAACTATTAATTATTCGCTAATAATCTTTTTTAATATTTTTATTTTTTGGTGGTGTGCTGTGGTGTTGGGACTGATTGTTGGTTGATTGCATATTTTTCATGTGTTACAGTAGTGTAATATGCAGGCACTGTTTCAATAAGAAGCCCAGAATCGAACGTTTTTATTGGATGAAAAACAAATATATAATCACTATAGACTAGTCGCAAATTATTCGACTACCAAAGTATTCGATTCATTTGGTTAATGCCCTAGGGCCCGATTTTCATTCCCCCCGTTGTCCCTAACGTTACCCGATACCCGCAGCGAATTCCCTTATTGCTATTTTGGTTACCTTTTCTCTTCCCTTAGCCACTATTCTTTATGCCGACACCGTTATTCGTGGCTGGAGGTGTGGTCATGGGCGTGTTTGTTGCGCAGTCCCTTAAGTTGCTAATTTCGTCAAATAGATTGGGGAACTAGATAACGCCACATCAGACCACCCCTTAACCGATCCGCGAAGGCAGAGCCACGTGCGCACGATGCGCGTCTGTGCGCCTTTGGAGATGTCCACAACTCCACGTGGAAAGGCGCCAGTTCAATTCATCTCCTTATTTATGCTGGATTGTCCTATGAACAGCTGTAGATTGCCTGCTGTCGGTCACTTCCTTGTGTTTAGGTAATGTACAGTATATAATATAATTAAATACATTCATTAACTTGTGACGCAATGCTGTAAATTGCAAAAAAGTCGGCAATTCGCGGAAAGACCTTCTCTCTCAGATGCTGTATAGAATATGTGGGTAGGTCTTCTCTACGATGCGGGATCGGGCAAACTATAACTGTCGGGGATTAGGCGGACCGTTTCCGCCTAATCCCCGACAGTTGCAGTTTGCTCGGTCCCGCATCGTAGAGAAGACCTACCCACATATTCTATACAGCATCTGAAAGAGGAGCTTTTTCCCATCATGCTGCATTTTGAAATGTAAAAAATGGTCCAGAATTGACCGAGAAATCAATGATAAAAAAAAAACGTTTTTTTGCCGCGAATTCCAGAGTTTTTTGCAATTTACTTTATAACATTTGGCAGACTTGGGATAAATGCACGCCACATACAGCAAAAAAAACATGGAACATGTTTTTTCAACATAACATGTTGAATGGTAAGAAATGATTGAGAATTGACCGAGCTATAATTGTTTCAAAATGAGAGCATAATCTTTGAGAATAGGCTACTCATGCATGTGTGTGTCCTAAGCTGCGTGCTTCGGAGGGTCAGACATAGCAGTAGGGATAAGGGAAATAGATAAGGGATGAATTAAAGGGAATGGCAAGACCAACACGGATTGGATGAAAGCTAAAAACGCCCAAACCACACCTATGCATAATTTAACGGGTAAAGGAGGTATTTAAGGGAGATGGCATGGTACGAAATTAGCGACTTTAGTGGGGAACGCCTCTTCCCCAATGCTATGTGCGTTAATTACGCATAAGGGCTAATGTAACCAAAATCGGGCCCCTAGTGTGTGTCTGTGTGTGTGTGTGCGTGTGTGTGTGTGTGTGTGTGTGTGCGTGCGTGCGTGCGTGCGTGCGTGTGAGTGTGTGTGCGTGTGTGCGTGTATTTGCATACCTCTGAGCGCATCACATCAGAGTGTGCTTTGTGTGTGAGCGCTCTGAGCTTCAGACTGCCACTCAGCTCTTCTTCACTACTACCTGGAGGATAAAAACACAACACATAACAGCATGTTTTTATGTTTTAGATGAGTGGTAATCAACCTTTTTCATCTCAGGGACCACCGTTTATTCAGGATTTGACCCACGGACTACAATTTGAGGATATTTTAGCTCTACAGACCCCAAATTTGTCCACAATTCCAGGCTGGATTTGGGACAGAAAACAAGCAAAACATACATTCCAAAACGGCTAATTCAGATGATGAATATTTTAACTCTTGAGAGCGGAAAGATGAAACCAAATGGACCCGCAAGGGTCCATTTGGTTTCATTTTTACGCTCTCAAGAGTTACATCTGATTAACCAAATTACAGTAGCTGGGGACCACCTGGAACCCTCTCCAGGACAACTGGCGGTCCCCAGACCACTGGTTGCAAATCCCTGTTTTAGTTCATGAATCCAAAAGACAAATTACACATCCGCATATGATCCAAACTAGTGAAAACAGCAAATGGACAAGCTCAACCAACATTTTACAGTACTGTATTTTAGTTGTGTTTGTGTTGTGTGATTTTTCTTTTAGGACCTTTTTTCTGAGGGTGTACAAATGGAACCAAATGGACCCGTCAGGGTCCATATGGTTCCATTTGCACGCTTTCAGAAAAAATCTTGAAAATGGGTGGAATCCCCCTTGTTCTAGTATAATAAAAGCACAGTCATTTGTGGGGAAAAATGTGATATATCGATATATCAATTTGAATCGCAGCATAACTAAGAATTGCAATATAAATCGATACGTGTACAAGCTCACAACGTGAGCTTGTACACGTATCGATACACATATCGATGTAGCTTGTAGTTTGAAATAGTCCGATATTGTGCTTCTATAATTCTTACCTTGTGTGAGTGCCATGACTTCCTTCATTTTTCTGTACTGGCCCAATAAACTGGTCAGCTCCTCTATATGTCGATCCTGTCATGTATGACAAAACAAGTCATCTACTTGTACTATACGAATGTTGTTTTCCCCCCACAGCAGAATCAGTTTAGGTAAAAGACTAATACCTTACACTAGAACTACAATTTATATTTTTTTTATATTTTACTAGACTCTACTAGAAACACTGACCTTCTCATCATTTGACGCCAACAACGATTCCATTCCCATCTTCAACCTGTGGAACTCTTGGTCTAAGAAACAGGAAGAAGAGTGTCAACAGATGCTTAATGCGTTCTTTTCCTTGTTTTTCACAAGGAAGTTCTAATATAGGAGGAAGGGTAACCAAGTCTGCCGCGGCTGCGCCATGACACCTCGAGTAGCAAAACTCCTACCGGAAGCTAGGACAAATACATGGCAGTGGATGGCAGCATGCCGGATTTCTTGCAAACAAACATGATTCATGAACGACTGCGACCAATGTCATATAATCGGTTCTGAAATATAAAAGAAAACAGGTCACAGATTGTTGTCTGAGTGGGTGTTTTTCGAGTTGCAAACTATTTCATTTTATTAAGCTATCTAAAGAGCACAGAATGAGTCTGCCTGGGCTGCCTAGCCTCTCATCGCGAGAACTGCCCCTCTTTGCAATAGCACCCAGCTGCAGTCTCGCAGACAGTTCAGGACGATCAGAAGCATACTTTCTGCTCTTTGGATAGCTAACATTACACAGTGTACACATCGAAAAGCAACACAGCAGACAACCATGTATTATGTGTATTCTGTCAAGTGTTTAATTTACAATGCTATCAGTCGTTCAGAATTATTTTTGTTTGTCCCTGTCCACTCCACCACTCTCATTGACTTCAATGTATTCCCCGCGATTTCAATCTGCAGCTTGCCACCCAGCGTGATGAATCTGACGAGTCCATTGGCCAGGTAGAGAAAATGACGTTGGGTTCGCTTCCTCCTATTTTCCTTGGTTTTTCAGGATAGTAGTAAAACGGTGGCACCCAAAACACAGTCACTCCGGTAAATGATCTGTCTTTACATGCTATAAATAAATGTGATCTCAGTAAACTACGCCAAAAACTAACCAACCTGCACCTCGGCAAAAACGGTGGCCAAACCTAAACTAAACCTAAATTCCTAAACATAACCTCAGTAAATCTATGCCTGAACACTAAAATGTGTTTCTTATCTTATCCTCAGTAAAACCAATACCACAACCACACAGCATATGTTTGGGCAGAAAATAAATGAGTAAATACAAAATTACTGGGCCTCCACTATGAATTTTACATTTTTCAAGATTTTTGGTGTTTTACCATGTAGTTTTACATCCCAAAAAGCTGTTTTTTTTTTTTTACAGCCAGACCTTCATTGAAATATCCTTCTTTTTTCCTGTGTTTCTGAATGGGGGCGCAAGTATGGGCACTCTCAGATTCTCCTATTTACGGATGTCACTAAAAACACCAATTATAATAGTCCTTTTCCCTTTACCTTTGCCTCTACCCTTTAAAAATGGAGTGCCATGATTTTTTCTACCCTAAAACATGATCATCAGGTATTAATAAAAAGTAAGTACATGGGACATGCCCCATGTACAGACCGATACGACACTCATGCTAATACGGTGACCAAAACAAAACAATTGACATCACAGCTATAGTGCAGAGAATGTACGAAATAAAATGAGAAAGGATAAGAAAATGAACGGATGCAAAACAGTATGCAAAACAGTATTGGAGCCTACAGGGCATGCCCCATGTACAGACCGATACGACACTCATGCTAATACGCTGACCAAAGCATAACAAATGGACACTGACAACACAGTATAGTGCAGAGAATGTATACGAAAGAAAATAAGAAAGGATAAGAAAATGAATGGATGCAAAACAGTAGTGGAGCTTTTGGACCGATCTCAAACCAAACTCTCATCTGCTGTGCTGACGGACAACACTACTTCACTCCACGTATTTTCATTCCAAAAGCACACATGGCTCTCATTCACAAAACGACATCCAATCACGCTCTCTGTGTAATGTCGCTAGGTAACGGATGGTTACATGGTAACCCGGGTTCTCTGAGTGGAGAGACTGGCCAAGTGTCCAAGAAACTATGGAGTTGGCAAAGGTGGTAGCAGGTCCAGAAAGACCACACAGACACAACAAAAGCTTCCCTGTCCAGTGGGGTAATTGTTTTGTTTTTAAAAGGACCCCTGGCGAATACAACAAACATGGCCTTAATTAAAACATTATACTGTACTGTATGTGCCCACTATAACAAAAAATAAATAAATAAAAGCCCCATAAATATTTCATTCCTTTCATGAACAGAGAGTCTTTCGCTCAATAGGGAATGCTCCGGTTGCAAGGTGATGATGTCATATGACCTTGTGGTCTGCTGGAATTGTATGTAATATGGTTGTAAAAAAGAAAAAAAAAACATGTGCTAATAAAATATATGAACAAATATTTCTTTGAAGCTCATATTATCATATTAGAAAGTATTAAAGGGATATTCCACTTAAAAAAAACTTTTGGTCATTTCATGGTCTACTCAGTCTCATGTGAACACACCAGACAGTTTATAAGTTACTCCATTCAGTATTTAGATATTTGATGTTCATTTTAGTGCATCTGCCTCCTTCCTATACAAACCCATTATAACCTTAAACTCCATTTTAACCATGACAGATTATTTTGAAAACAACCTGTCTTTTTTTCTGGTGACTGATATTATCCTCCTAATATGTGAGAGGGCCATGGAATTTCATTTACAGTTTTTAATTTGTTTTTAAATAATATATATTGAGACGGAGTAGACCATAAAATGACCAAAACAGTTTTTTTTTTGAAAGTGGAATTACCCTTTAAGTTGTTTTTCATGAGTATATCCACTCCATAATTTTCATAGGGCTAGACCGCATGTGGACATATGACATCATCAATTTGCGACTTGAGCAGCCCCTATTGAGAGAAAGATTCACCAATTAAATAAATTAAATATTTACAGTGTTTTTTTTATTTATTTCAGTTCTAGAGGGAAGTATAATGTTTTAAGGCAGGGGTTTTCAACCGGTGGTCCAGGGGACCACCAGTGGTCCTTGAGAGGGTTCCAGGTGGTCCCCAGCTAAGTTGGTTGACCAGATGTAACTCTTGAGAACGTAAAAATGAAACCAAATGGACCCTTGCGGGTCCATTTGGTTTCATTTTTACGCTCTCAAGAGTTAAAATATTCATCATCTGAATTAGCCCAAGTCTACACAACTAGAAGATGGACAAAAGCAAAAGAAATCTTTAGTTTTGGTGGTCTGTGGGGCTAAAATGTCCTCAAATGGTGGTCAAATGCTGAATAAATGGTGGGCCCTAGTATGAAAAAGGTTGAAAACTACTGTTTTAAGGTATATTTGTCTTATTAGCCAGGAATCCTTTAGAATAAAACACACACAGGAGAAGTCGTGTCTTCGATTAGTTCCATTTCTCTACAACTGTGGCGCATTAATAGGCCAGTAATTTTAGCTCATGTTTTACCTAAAATTGGAATAAATTGTAACATGGGATTTTTCTTCACAGATCATTTCTTTGAGGTCTCCAGAACAACATATTAAAAGTCCCGAAAAATCCCAGTTGCGCAAATATGTTTAATTTCATAAAGTAATAGAATACATAGGCTCCAATGGAGTGATAGCCCCGCCCCCTCCTATACAAACCCATTATAACTTAAAACTCCATTTTAACCATGATGGATTATTCAAAAACAACCCATCTTTTTCTGGTGACTGATATTGTCCTCCTAATACGTGAGAGGACCATGGAATTTCATTCACAAGTTTCAGTTATTTTTAAAATATTGTTTTGGAAAATGTAGCTGCCTCCATATCTGGCTATGCCCACCCAAATGAATATTAAAAAAATAAATAAATGAAACCTGTAAATGAAATTCCACTGCCCTCTCACATATTAGGAGGACTATATCAGTCACCAGAAAAAGGTGAGGGCAGTGGAATTTCATTTACAGGTTTCATTTATTTATTTATTTTTAATATTCATTTGGGTGGGCATAGCCAGATATGGAGGCAGCTACATTTTCCAAAACAATATTTTAAAAATAACTGAAACTTGTGAATGAAATTCCATGGTCCTCTCACGTATTAGGAGGACAATATCAGTCACCAGAAAAAAGATGGGTTGTTTTTGAATAATCCATCATGGTTAAAATGGAGTTTTAAGTTATAATGGGTTTGTATAGGAGGGGGCGGGGCTATCACTCCATTGGAGCCTATGTATTCTATTACTTTATGATATTAAACATATTTGCGCAACTGGGATTTTTCGGGACTTTTAATATGTTGTTCTGGAGACCTCAAAGAAATGATCTGTGAAGAAAAATCCCATGTTACAATTTATTCCACTTGAAAATTCATTTTGCCTGGACTATAAGTCCTCAAAAGGCCTGAACACGTACTGTACACTTCACAGCTCCACAGCCGGAATAAGATGAGCCTCTTCGCCAATCCCACTATAAATTGTTACACATGGCAGCTTTAATCCTATCACGTCTCGGGCTGTTAGAGCTCAGCCAAAAAGGGCTTTATTTCAAACGTTTAAGCCTACCTAACCACACCCGTGCATGAGCAATAGCCGCACTACGTACACTAGACACTAAACTGAGAGTTTGGTTTGAAATGGAGGTAGAACCAAAGCACTACAGAAGTGCAGAAACTACAAGTCATCAGTTGCTTGATATAGACCTCGTCAACAGTTGCAGAGGGCAGCAGAGAGCCAAGAAACAAGTCAAAACAGAAGCATAATGTTAATTAGAGGTTAATTGGAGAACACTAGCTTTCACCTCTCTCTTTGTTACACTGAGATGACTGCACACAAACACACACACACACACCCACACGCACACACGCACGCACGCGCACACGCACACGCACACGCACACACACACATACACACACACACACACACACACACACACACACACACGGTCAGTGTTGTAATGAGACCATTAGAAGTGGAGAAAAAAAACAACAACTTTTTTCTGAGAGTGTACAAATGTCAATTTGGTTGCATTTGTACACTCTCAGAAAAAAAGGTAACTCATTAACTTTTTTTTACCATGCTCGCACAACATCTCTAAGGTATATTAGTCAAATATTGAAAATGAGTGGAATTCCCCATTAAGACACGTGCATGCTTGCACACTTGGGTGCATTTGGGTGCGCCTGCGCAACACACACAGACACGCTATTAAAAACAAGTATAGTATATTGAGAAAGATTGTTTACAATGTCTAATTGTATCCATAAAAGTAAATGACAAGACAAAAAACATACGGTAGGCCTACTTTTGCCCCCAAAATATTTTAGATGTGAGAAGTGGGGGGACGGCCCCCCTCCACTACACTCCTGCACACAGTGGCCATTCAGAGGGGCAGCAGGTGTGCAGATGGTAGCATACATACATACATACATACCTCTCTCTGTGTCTCCTGGTGTGCAGCCTCTGGCCAGCAGCTGGCTCTGCAGACACTCTATCTCTGAGTCCTTGGAGGCCAGGATCTGCTGGAGCTCCGAGATCTCCGCCTGTGTGTGTGTGTGTGTGTGTGTGTGTGTGTGTGTGTGTGTGTGTGTGTGTGTGTGTGTGTGTGTGTGTGTGTGTGTGTGTGTGGAGAGAGAGAAAGACCACACATGTTTTAGTGTCCTGCCAGCATTAGTTTACCGTAATGCAGGGGTTTTCAACAGGTGGTCCGGGGACCACCAGTGGTCCTTGAGAAGGTTCCATGTGGTCCCCAGGCTAAATGATGGAAAGTTGGTTAACCAGATGTAACTCTTGAGAATGTAAAAACGAAACCAAATGGACCCTTGCGGGCCATTTGGTTTCATCTTCACACTCCCAAGAGTTAAATTATTCAAACAAAAAGAATTCTTTAATTTTAGGTCTTTAGGGTGAAATAGTCATCAAATGGTGGTCCGTGGCTCAAATGCCGAATAAATGGTGGGCCCTGGTGTCAAAAAGGTTGAAAACCACTGCCGTAATGTATAAAGGTTTCATTCATCGGATCGTCATCATGCTGGCTTGTTGTGGAGGACATTTTGAACGTTCTGATCAAAATGAATGGATCACCAGAAACACGTAAAAAGACCTAGCTAAATATAGAATGACCCACAACGACAACATAATGTATGGAGAAGAACTTAGGAACATAAAAGAAGCAACACTGGTGGTCAGACCCCAATAAAGGTTCCAATGGAGAAAGACCCACCACAAAGTACCACCACAGCACCATGAAAGGCAGGGATTGACACTAACACTTGCCCACTTGTCCGGGGCAAGTAAAAAAATGGTGGGGCAAGTGAAGACTGCTACCTGGTTGCCCGATCGGGCAAGTGTGCAACTTAGTGCACTTTAACACTACACAAGACACAGTCATTGCACTCTGCCTCTGTGTCTTTCCCTGCTTTCTAGCTATCTCTACCTATCTCTCTCCCAGGTCCATTTGGTTCCAAACTATCATTTGCTGGGGTCAGGGACCACTGGGTTTGTGACCACTATGGGCTAATTAAGATGATGAATTTTAACTCTTGAGAGCGTAAAAATGAAACCAAATGGACCCGCAAGGGTCCATTTGGTTTCATTTTTACGTTCTCAAGAGTTACATCTGGTTAACCAACTTAGCTGGGGACCACCTGGAACCCTCTCAGGGACCACTGGTGGTCCCCGGACCACCGGTTGAAAACCCCTGGTTTAAAGCACCCAAGTAGGAAGTAAACTTAAATGCAAAATTTACAATATATTTTTGGGGGGCAAGTGGCCATGACCTGAGGGCAGCCTGAGGGCCTTAGTGTCAACCCCTGATGAAAGGGAACCAACCAAAGGTCTCAACGGGCCTGAAAATTAAGGCCCGGCCTTAATTGGGCCCTAACAGTTCAGGCCGTAGGCCCTACCCGGCCTACCCTAAACTCGGGCTTGGGCAAAATTTGAGAATTCGCCACAGATTAAAAATGAAATGGCAATCAGCACCATCTTCATAATAGGTAAATACAGAAAATAACTATTATTACTATAGTAAAATAATTCAATATATATTATTTTTTCATGGGGCCCGAGGCCCTACCCGGCCCTACTGACTAGCATAGATTTTAGGCCCGACCCGGCCCTAAATGTCGGGTTGGGTCCGTTCGGATTCGGTCCTGGTCAGGTTCGGGCAGAGTTTGAGAACTCTAGAAACAACTGCTGTGTGTGTGTGTGTGTGTGTGTGTGTGTGTGTGTGTGTGTGTGTGTGTGTGTTGGTGTGTGTGTGTGTGTGTGTGTGTGTGTGTGTGTTGTGTGTGTGTGCGTGCGTGTGTGTTGTAGCAAGAGAATGCTGACATGAGGGGTGTTTTTTGTGCCTCAATTTATGAATATGAACACTGAACAGCAGTTAACAGTTTTGGTTTCATTGAGGTTTCCACCCGACAAAATGCAAATGGTATAAACAAAACAGCCAGTAATCTGCTACTGTACATGTGCTGCTCTGTTTGCAAGGCAACATTGTGTCTACCATGGCCGGATCTAGAGGGGGGCAGGGGTGGGCAGTGCCCACCCAAACGTGCATCCTGTATGCCCACCCAAAGAAAGGTAATATCAGTGGTTTTCAACCAGTGGTCCAGGGACCACCAGTGGTCCTTGAGAGTTCCAGGTGGTCCCCAGGCTAAATTGTGGAAAGTTGGTTAACCAGATGTAACTCTTTGAGAGCGTAAACGTGAAACCAAATGGACCCTCGCGGGTCCATTTGGTTTCATGTTTACGCTCTCAAAGAGTTAAAATATTCATCATGTGAATTAGCCCAAGTCTACACAACTAGAGAATGTAGAAGATTAATGGTCATTTTGATCTGTATGTTTGTTTTGTGGTTTGTTTCCCAAATCCAGCCTGGAATTGTGGACAAAAGCAAAATAAAATCTTTAGTTTTGGGGGTATATGGGGCTGAATTGTCCTCAAATGGTGGTCCTCCGTGGCTCAAATGCCAGATAAACAGTGGGCCCTGGTGTTAAAAAGGTGAAAAAACACTGCTTCATATGAAAAACTTTGGAGGTGCCCACCCTGCCAAACTTCCAGCCCACCCTAGTAGGGCTGGCTAAACCCGGCCCTGGTGTCTACACTGTGCCGCACTGTATTACTGGATGAGATCCACTGAGAGTGTAATTGTATACCTTAACAAAGATTATTTATGTTCACTTAATACACTCCACACAAACAAATAATGCTTTCCCATTTTGTAAGCACAAGACATTCAGGCAGATGTATCAATAGCTATCAGACCTACAGTATGTATGCTTGGATGAATCAGTATATATAGATTCCCCATGTCTACTTTATGCTGTAAAGGCCTTATTGGTTTTATACACAAGGGAGTTTTATCAGGATGATGTCAAATCTGGGAATATACGTTGTATTTCTTATCAAGAATTTGCTTTGCTAATGTGTTTGTAAAGTTTGTCTAATAACATGTTTCACATTAGTTTCTATTTAACCACCATAGGGGAATGTTTGACATCAACAGCCAAGGCAAAATGTTCTGAATTTCATTATACCGGTACTGTAAGTACTAGTAGCATGGGATGGTTTTTCATGATTCTGAGTGCATTCCAAGTATTAGTTTTGCACAAAAAACACTAACAACGGACATAATTGTCATCACATACGATGAGGTCAGCACACTTAAGCAAGTTATGGGCCACGTTATTGACTTCTGCATCATGAAAACCTCTTGTTTGACATGTCACATGCTACTTAGGTTTAATGCTATGCTATGCTATTTAGGTTTAATGAAATTTAGAATATGTCACTGTGTATTGGTTGTTGACGATACCCCAACTTTCAGCAGCTGTCAAAAAATTCCCTTCGGTGGTTGAGTAGAAACTAATGTGGGATATGTTTTAGTGAACACTCTTACCAGGAGTTTTCAACCTTTTTGACACCAGGGACCACCATTTATTCAGCATTTGAGCCACGGACCACCATTTGATTACATTTTAGCCCCAAAGACCTAAAACTAAAGAATTATTTTGGTTTTGTTCACAATTCCAGGCTGGATTTTGCAAACAAAACAGTGTAGGCTTCTTAATTAAATAATGCTAATTCAGATGATGAATATTTTAACTCTTGAGAGTGTGAAAATGAAACCAAATGGACCCGCAAGGGTCCATTTGGTTTCATTTTTACACTCTCAAGAGTTACATCTGGTTAACCAACTTTCCATTATTTAGCCTGGGGACCACCTGGAACCCTCTCAAGGACCACTGGTGGTCCCCGGACCACCTGTTGAAAACCCCTGCTCTTACAAACGGATTGATGAAAATCCTTGGTAAGAAATATGTTACCAGATTTTATTAATATCCCTGACCAACAGGGAGTTACAAATGGAATGGAAGGAACAGAGGATGGTATTGTGTAGAGGTGCCGACTACATTAGGTTAGAGGGGAAGTCCACCCATTTTCATTTTTTTAACAGCATACAAATGTGAACCAAATGGACCCTAGCAGGAGTTAGAGATAAAGATTTTGTCCTGCTGCAGCTCAGGTCAAAAAGCAGAGGCAGGCTACCGTCACAAAACAAGGCCAAGGGAAGGCGAGGAAGATGAGAAAGGCATTATGGGAGAACAGAACATGAAGCGTATTAGACCAGCGTGGGGCGGCGTGCGTGCAGGGGTAGGGTGGGGTGCATGGGGTAAAGCCAGGCAGTGTGAGTGCAGGGTTAAGAGGTGCTCCACCTGTGCACGGTGGCAGCGCTCCTCCCAGTGCTGTTTCTCCATCTGTGTTTGTTCTACTGTCAGCTTGAGGCTGGCCAGCTGGGTCATGAGAGACTGATAACACACGTGGAGAGAGTAAGAGATAGAGAGCTAGAGAGAGAGAGAGAGAGACATGACGAGATGTCAGGATGGAGACACAATGGAGAAGCGCGAGAGGCGAAAAGGAGAGAGAGAGGTGGGATGGTGTGAGAGAGTTGGGAGGAGAGAAACAGGAGGAAGGATAGCCATGGTAGATTAAACGGGAGAGAGATTGATGAAAGAGAGATACACAAGAGAGCAGATGGGAGGAGAGAGAGACGAGAAGAAGACCAGCAAAAGAGAAGATGAGATGAGGGGAGAGGAGAGCCGAGATTGGGGGGAAAAAGAGAGAGGACATGGAGAAGCGGCGTGTGTGGTTTGTGTGTGCATTCGAACGTGTGTGCATGTGTGCGTAAGGAGGTGAGTAAAAGAATCGAAGGCAGAATGTGAATGAGAATGCAGGCGAAATGAGTGGGGAAAAGAGGACAACAGTTCAAGAAGAAAACAGAAAAAACACAGAGAGAGAGAGAGAGAGAGAGAGAGAGAGAGAGAGAGAGAGAGAGAGAGAGAGAGAGAGAGAGAGCGGGGAGGGGAGGGGATGCACTGTAAGCAGAAATAAAGAAATGGCAAATCCACCTTCAGTTTAGCTACTATGTGTTAACAAAGGAAAAAAACAAAACATCCATAAGTGAACAGATCTGAAGCAACTGAAACAACAAGCTGAATTTTCAACAGCCCCAGACAAAAGAGTTAGGAGGCACTATCTATCTTGGACCTTTTGAAAATATATATTTTTTTAAATTTCCAAAATGGTGGCACAAGATTCATAGTTGTATTAGTCAGTGAGGGTGAAATGCACAGGGGATGTTAGTTAGTTAGTTTGAAACAGTCACACTGAGCAGCCAAATAAATTTGAAACTGTATGCCAACTGGTGGAATCAGAACATGTCACGGGGTGGCAGTGGCCAACACTAATATTTTAGATATTATACTGTATAAACATTAAGTTATACAGCTAACTCATACAGGCATCGAAGGTGCTCCTCTTAAAGGGGAATTCAACCCATTTTCAAAATTTTCCTGAGAGGATACAAATGGGAACCAAATGGACCCTAGCGGGTCCCTTTCGTTCCATTTGGGCCCTCTCAGGAAAAAGGAAGAAAATAATTAACATTAGAGATGGCAGATATTATCGGCCCTCCGATATTATCGGCCGATAAAAGCTTTCAAATTTCATATCGGAAAATATCGGTATCGGTATTTACAAACTGGAAATTATGACTATTTACAGAGATGTAGACTCAGCGCTACGGTCATGTTTATACCATTACTTTTGTACTTTACTCAAGTAGGCTACATGTTGAATTTATAGTTGTATGGTGTATTTCTAGGCTATAACATGAATTCGTATTTATACTAAATGTTTATTTATATTAAATATTTGTATAGTAATAGTTTCTGTTATTTTTCCACCACTGGAGGCCGCATATATCGGTATCGGTTGATATCGGTTGATATCGGTATCGGGAATTAGAAGTTGGATAATATCGGGATATCGGATATCGGTAAAAAAGTCAATATCGGGCATCTCTAATTAACATGGTGAAATACATCTTGACGATGTCATCAGATGTATTTCACCATGTTCGCCCCTTCCCCTCATGACGCCCTAGGCAACTGCCTAGTCTGCCTAATGTCAAAACCACCCCTGTGTAGTGTACCTTGGTGGCTCTGAGTTTCCTCTCATACTGACTCTTCTCTCCCTCCAGCTCTGCCACTTTACTCTTCAGCTGGTTCACTTCCTGCAGTAAATCCTACACACACAGGAGACAAAAAAAACAACAACAAACACACGTCTTTCAGTTCAGAAACCAAACCACACAAACCAGCTTTGAAAAGTCTTGAAAAACGTCTTGACCACGCATGCACTCCAGTTTCACTACCAGACTCTTTCTCTCTCCCCATCCATTCCTGCAACTCTGAAAATGGAAATTCTGTGAAAGAAATAACGCACAAATTTCCACTATATAGTGCACAGGAATGGGGCCAAGGAAATCACCTCTACGTTACTGAAGGGCAGCGGCACACACGCACGCACGCACGCACGCACGCACGCACGCACGCACACACGCACGCGCACACGCGCACACACGCACACACGCACACGCACACGCACACGCACACGCACACGCACGCACGCGCATGCGCACACACGCACACGCACACGCGCACACGCACCACGCACACACACCATAACGCAGTGGAAAAAAGTGGTGGAAAAAGTATGCATATTTTTTACTAGTATCACTACTGTACATACTGTAGAAGCTCACAATGCGTCATTGTGAGCTTGTAGATCTGACATTTTTCAAAGGGCCAAAATGTACATAGGGCCGAACTGGCTAATTTCTGATTTTTTTAACAATAGTAATCAAAATCTTCAAAGTAACTAATAACTGTTTATATAATTGTAGTGGTGTGTAATCACACCAGTGTAAGGTATTACACTGGTGTGATTATTGGTATTGTACCTCAAAATTGTACATAAAGTAGCGTACTTAAGTAAGTGTACTTTCCACCACTGGGTAGACAGACGTTCAACGAGGACAGAACCCACACACAGTGCAGTTAAAGGGGAAAAAGGATTCCAAGACCAACCAGGAGAGGAGTTTACATACAGTATATATTACAGGCAGTGGGAACCACCATCCCCTTTAAAACAGGCAAGAAGACAAGACACCACACCGTGCTGTTATTATCAACAACAACCAGGATCAGCCTGAGAACTCAAAGCAAGGGGTAAAAGCCATCCAGGTTGCATTGGAGGGTAGGGGAAAGGGGGAGCATCATCCACCTGGAAAAGACATGAACGTTTAAAAGAAGAACAGTAATATGGTCGTCAGCACCATCCAACAAAATGTGGAAAAACGTCTCTTGAAAGTTTGCCTTGCGGGGGAACGTGAGAGGATAATTGATCTTTTCCAATGACGTACAGTAGGCATTTATTAACCACCCACTGTACTCGGTACCCTCCGTATTTTTTAGTTTTTAATTAAAAACATTTTTTTTTTGCTTTCTACCATACTGCTATGGCAGAAATAGCTGATTGCGATGCCGGAGTGTGGTGGACCAATGGATATACCATTATGTGACTATTTTGGCATCCAGATTATAGAGATGTTAGGGTGCATCGTTGTGCATATAGGGGCGACCACACCCATGCATACATGTTATAATCAACAATAAAGTAAACATGTTATGCATGAAGAAAGAACAAAATCCAAAACTGTAGGTCGTAGGGAGTTTTCCAAATGCCTTCAGCACCTGAGGCGCAGGGCGTGCCGGTTGTGTGTCCATGTGCAAGTGTTATATAAGCTAAATAACTTCACCTGCACAGATATAATAGTATACTGATAGATCAATAGATTGATGAGTGTTTTTAAGTTCTGTAGGGGAAGCCCAATGGCCCTTGCTATGGACAGAATCTAGCCCAATGCATCTTCAACAAATCATGTAACAGTCCAGGTACAGTATGTGCTTTTCAGCATGGATTGATTACTTCCTCTACTGTGCTTCTACACAGAGGCTCAGTGTTGCTAAGAATGGAAAACATCTGTTTATGTGTCCTGCAAGGAGGTTTTGGACCGTAATACGTAATACACTACTAAAGATTCTATAATAACTGTAGGCTTACAGTGGCTCCACTACCTGTGTGGTACTCACTTATATTTTATTGCATTATGACTCAGGTTCTCCTTCCCTACATGTTGGGCAGTCTCAGGAAATTTTTTTTTTTTTCTCTCCCAATTCAATCATTATGTAAATTATGTAGTCTCTCGCTGTTACTGCAGACCGCTATTGTTTGGTATTGAGGCGAGTGTATGTGAGATCATAATCTAAATAATCTAAAGAAATCCATTAGAGAAAACATTACACTTTCCTGTGCAAACATCTAATGTCTCATTTGGATCTCAACCTGATACATTTGGGAACCACCAGGCCAATTTGTAGTCTATACAATACTGTACACTTCGAATCGAAAAGAAAAACCCATAGTCAGTCCCCACAGTGTTGTGCAGGAGCTACACCCCTACACCGCCCACATTTGCAATCTTTTAATAAGCTCTGTTGCACCTCAGTGTATGGAAGCATTTGGAAAGGAAACTCAGAGAGATCGGACATGTCTATAGCATCAACAAGAGTCCACTCCATCCCCCTCCTACGTTGTACAACGCATGACAGCACGTAGCAGGCATTCACTGCAAAGAGAGCTTTGTTAGTTCGATTTGTTGAAGAGGGAAAGACGTTGGCTTTGGTGTGCAGCAGTGTGCAAAACAGTTAGAAGGGGAAAAAGGGAGAAAAAGGGGAAGGGAGGAAACAACGGGGAAAAAAAGATGATCTCATCCTCGGTGGTGTTCTGCCTACATGTAGACTCCGTCCGTCTCTCTCCTGCGGGTCACTGCCACCTCCAGAGGGGCAGGGGTCCGAGCCGACCACCATGCCCACTTTGGGACTCTGATCTGGGCCGCGGCCGTCTCCCGCCGCCGCCTCCTCCTCCTCCATCTCCACCTCCTCTGGCTGGCCCTCTCCTCCTCGCTCTTCCAGGGCACGCTTCTCCTGAATGCGAGTGCTGATCTCCTCCTGAAACCTGCACATCTGCTCCTGGAGCTCACTGATCAAGTTTACCACGCACTGGGATTGGAGAGATGGGGATGGAGAGACATGGACGGACGGATGGGTTTGGGGGGGAAAGGTGGAGGAAACGGAACGGAGAGAGAAAGCAAAGAAGAGCAGAGGCAGCGGGTTGTTGATCAGGAAGAGGACAGGGTGAAGTTCAGAGAGGGGTTAGAAGAGAAGAGCAGAGAGGAGGAGATAAAAGACGTTAATGTATATGTTAATCTTGACATTGCTTCGATTGTATGTGTGCTTCCAGATTTTGATTACTGATTGTCATATGCAGCAACCTTTCAATATTAACGCACACTCATACATATAGGGCTCCATTTTCGTTACCATCTAAACCCCCTTTTTTTTTTTTTTTTTTTTACTATTTCGATTTTTTTTTAGAATAGGTCAACGCGCCAATCTATTGACACATTGTGAGCTTGTAGACTGGCCATTTAAACTATTGAAAAATGTTATTTTTTTAATAGTTTAAAAGGGCAAAGAAGTTAAGGGGTTTAGCGGTGACGAAAATGGAGCCCATACTGTACATATAAACTTAAATGTAATAGAGGCAACTTTTTAGCCAAAAAATCAAAAGATATAGCGGTGTAGCCATAGTTTTTTGGCCTTTTTCCCCCTCCACGTTGCATCTACTGTGATGCCCTTTGATGCCTCTGTTTCCCTGCAGACAGACACTTCGTCCTTCATCCTGCTGATGGCCCAGAACTTTGCTGTTGTCAACAAAGCTTGAAAACAAAACATTTGTCAGGTTCAGGAAAGGCGGTGCTAATCTTGTGAGTGGGAGGGGGGTCGTGTGGGGTGAGACAGCGATTTAGCCAATCACAGCACAGCAGTCTCCAGCAGATTGATAATGAGCCAATAGAGTGGAGGCGAGGCGGAGTTAGATTCTGTTTGTAAACAAATCTGTTTACAAACAAAGGGTTTGTACACACTAAAGTTGCCTCTATTACCTTTAAAAATCAAGTGGCCAAAACAGTCAAAAGACCTTTCAGTAAGCAAGGTCTGTTGAGCAATTTTTCTTTCTCAAATAAAGAGAAAAAAGAGACAAGAGGCATCCTGGGAATCCTTGACACAGAGCTGGACAGAAAGCAGTATTATTAGCGCTGCAATTGAATCGACACGTACTGTACTTTTAACATGTGCTTATTTGTGAGCACGGCATCACAGGCAAAAAAAAACATGCAAGGCGTTGCTGTGAGTTTGCAGGACGGTCGTCTTCTCCCTTTTGGACGAAGTAAATAAGACAGAGAGAGAGAGCTCAAGGGGTAAACTGTACCACAGCGAACTCACAAGACGGCACAGAACATCTCCATCGCCACATTGTTGGAACAGCGGGGCGAACAAAGACACTCGTATGCAAATGTACGCGCACGCATGCATGCACACGAATGTATGCACACACAGATGCAGGCGCACATACACACGCACGCACACACACGCGCACACACACAAATAAATGCCTCATCCAACGTTATTTGACTGAAATAAATAAGTGGAGACTTATTGCGGAACTCTAGGAAGAAATAGCACTGTAAGAAAACAACATAAAAGAGGAGGGACATTATACAAACATTACAGACAGACAGACTTTGGCAACCACATCACAAGACTGTGTGTGTGTGTGTGTGTGTGTGTGGTGTGTGTGTGTGTGTGTGTGTGTGTGTGTTGTGTGTGTGTGTGTGTGTGTGTGTGTGTGTGTGTGTGTGTGTGTGTGTGTGTGTGATCTCTGGAGGTGAAAGTGTTTGGCCCTGAGGAATGCTATGAATGGGTGCCTGCCATTCCTCTCGTCTGGCCATTGGAGCCTAGCAGCTGTTGCTAACCACAAACATATACTGTACCCACAGCACACACACACACGCACACACACACACACACACACACACACACACACACACACACACACACACCATCATTCACAGCATGACAAAAAACGTACAATGCTGTGCCACACCGGACATGTCGGATTCATTCGCTGAACCATGTGTGTGTGCGTGTGTGCATGCGTGCACAATACCAAGTCCATAATACCGGACCACCTGTTGAAAACCCTTTCTGTAGAACACGGTTTCCCAATCAGTGGGTTTGGAGGACACATATGTGGGTCCGCAGACACATTTTTTATGGGTCCACTTGTCTACGCTTTCCTACATTATGTTTCGAGTTACTATTCTTCGCTTAATTTCTCTTTTTCGGGCTCACAAGCTAAAACGTTCCAACGGGAACCAACTGAGAGCAATAGAAGTTGAGGTAGCCATGAAGAAAATAGACGAAAACAGAAAAGACGCAACGTAGGTGAAAATAATAATAGTTTGTTTGATAGAGAGAGATGAAAAGTACCACCCACCACCATCCACAGTTCAAAAACGATAAAGGGGAATTCCACCCATTTTCAACAGTTTTTCTGAGAGTGTACAAATGCAACCCATTAACATGTGAAAATACATCTTGATGATGTCATCAAGATGTTAGTGGTTTTCTTCAGACCTCCATTTCTTGGAAACACAGAATGGGGGAACTTTTTTTTATCACCCAACACCTCAAAGGTACATCAATAACATAGTAAAATGTTGAAAATGGGTGGAGCTCATCTTTAACAGGCTTTGATTGACCTGGATATGAGCTGCACACATACACACGCAGCGCGTGTGTATGTCTGCGTGCGTGCGTGCGTGCGTGCGTGTGTGCATGTGTGTGCGCGCGCGACCGCGGCTGCAAAGACATCCAGACATCTGTCTATTGTAAGCTAAAACCTCAACCTCCCCCTCCTCACTCTCTCACTACTATACAGCAACACGGTAGTGTACAGCTATGTAAATGTTGGTTTAAGCCTGTAGTTGGCTCTCATTATTGCTTACTCTCCTGGACATTACTGCAGAGGAGGGGCTGTGGGAGACTTGACATTTCACGGTGGTCATTTCAGTCCAATGATAGCCAAATATATGCCCACCTACCCTCCTGTCTGTCTCCGTTTCCTTGCTGTGGTAACTAGAATTTGAGTGATGCTACTGTGGCAATGACAAGATCTGTATCCGTTTGTAGTGGAATGGGTGCGAAATGGTGATATGTTTATTTTGTCTGACTATTTCTTTTTAACACCCTTTAGGGTCAAAAAGTCAACAGCTGCAGGAAAAAGAGCTGATTTACAGGCTCACAACACTTTGACTGCATAGCCTGACTTTCCTGACTTTTTTTTTTTTTTTTTACAACGGTTTTCACTGACAAACCCGTGTTTCCTGTTTTCCCGACTTTATTTTATTTCTTCTAAAAAGAAAATCAATTCACAATATATATTATAAGTAAAAGCTTTAAAAACTATTATTGGAAAATATCGGGAATATTGGGAAACAAATATTGGAGAAATATGACCTTTTTTGTTTGTTTTTAAGAAATCAATAAAAGACTGTTTACAGAGATGCATAGAATCAGGAAACAAATATGAGGAACCTTCCTCAAATTATCATCAATTGGGGGCATGCCTTTGGTGCATGTGCTGTTTGTCTTTCCAAAAGCCCTCAAAAGCCCACATATCGGTATCGGTTGATATCGGAAATTAACTCACATTGCGTGATCGTTGTAACTTGTGTGGGACAAAAAAAAATCAAAATGGCCACGCCCATTCTGTCCCAAATGAAAGTCAACAACGGGATCTTCATCAGACGATGCGCTCGGACTAATAGATGGATTAAAGAATGAAATCTACAAATCGTTGTGTTTTGCACCAACCGTGTGATCGGCGATGCCTTACAGTAAGCCTACCGCTGGCGGTCAAAGTATTAAGAGTTGGACAATATTGGGATATCGTTAAAAAAAAGTCGATATCGGACATGAACAGTGAAATATTCATACTACTTCAGTGAAATATTCATACTACTTCATTAGCGCAACTATTAACAGTAAATGTAGTATAATCATGTGCTAAACCTAAGCTAACCTATGAAACCTAAAAAAAAACATTTCTGCTAGCCAAAACAAGTACACTAAAACGTCTTTATTAGAAGCCTGCTGTTCTATTGGTGAACTACGAGCCCCTTGTGTGAGTGGATAAATAAAATAATCCCATGTAGAGTCAAGTCACGCTTTGGCATTTCCTTACAGATGTCACACACTGACAGTTACGTTCAGCAATATTTACTGTGTGAGTAGCCTGTGGAGTGTGTGTGTGTGTGTGTGTGTGTGTGTGTGTGTGTGTGTGTGTGTGTGTGTGTGTGTGTGTGTGTGTGTGTGTGTTGTTTTAGGGCAAACAACTTCACTCTTCATCTAATTCACTGTCTTTTCTGGCGTATTCTGTCCTCTTGTGTCCATGCTCTCCCATCCGTCCCCACCCCCTCTTGTCACTGCCCTCTGGTCTGCTTGTCACTTTGTGTTCATGCTTATCCTTTCAACGGCACGTGGGCACGCACAGGCCCCGGGAAGGAATATCCAACGGGTACCCTGGGCCCAGGTCCAGGGGCCCCTAAGCTAGCGGGGCCAGTGTTGGCAACTTCCAAAATCCAAAATGCACTAGTGGCACTTCCAAAATGCACTAGATTGCGCTAGAGCAGTGGGGTTTCAAGTACCATTTTCATACCAGGGCCCACTAGTTATCCTGCATTTTAGCCACGGAGCACCAACTAACTGGCAAAATGTCGGTCAAACTAACAATTCTTCATTCAAGATTTTCTAAATGTGTAGATTATTGAAAATTAGGTAATTCAGATAGTTAAATATGATTTAACTCTTGAGAGCTCAAGAGTTACAGATCTAAAAGGGTCCATTTGGTTACCAATGGTCCTTTCAGGAAGGAGGACTCTATCATAGGAGGAAAAATGGTGAAAAACAAGGGTTTTATCTCTGGCGCCTGTCAACCAATTTCGCCTCATAGTTAGTGATAGTGATAGTTTTGCAGCACACACACACACATGAATGGGCGTGCATGGCTTGACCACGAGGGCTGTTCCGTTCCGGTGTCTAGTGGTGCCACTAGGAACAGCTGGGTGTCACAATGAACAACAGCAGCAATACAAAGACACTACTGAAGACAAGCAAAGGCTGCTAAGATGTACAAGCAGTGGACTGTGTGTGTGTGTGTGTGTGTGTGTGTGTGTGTGTGTGCGTGTGTGTGTGTGTGTGTGTGTGTGTTTGGTATTGCAAGGATGTAGCCGCATTTTATGTGTGTGTGTGTGTGCGCAGCGCGTGCGTGCGTGCGTGCGTGCGTGTGTGTGGTATTGCACGGATGTAGCCGCATTTTTTGCAGTCCCGGTGCCACAAGGGTCACAGGGGGTCAATCAATGCCCCCCCTACATCGATTCTTTGTTTGACCCCTCAGAATCAAACAAGTGAGGACAAAAATGATATTTGGCAATGATATTCTAGGGCTTGACGCTAATGCTTGCCCGCTTGCCCTGCAAGTAAAAAAAAAATGGTCGGGCAAGTGAAGACTGCTACCTGGTGGCCCGATCTAGCAAGTGTACGACTTAGTGCGCTATAACACAGCACAGATAGATTTAGATTTAGAGAGAACACAATATATATTTGTCTTGAAGGTGGTCACTGAGTCCGTGACCACTATGGGATTTACATTGATTTACAAGTTGAATATTTACTGTAGTTGATTGTCACTTAAACAAAATAGTCTTCGACTGCGAAAGGGAATGTTTAAAGCACTCAAGTAGAAAGTAAACTTAAATGCAAAATTCATGATATATTTTGAGGGGCAAGTGACCATGACCTGAGGACAAGTAGAACCTGACTTGCAGTTGGCCGATGGGCAAGTTCCTTGGGGATCTTAGTCTAGTGTCAACCCCTGATATTCGCACCGCCACTAGTATAAATAATAACTCTAGGCTAGGCTGTACAGACAAACAATGGTAGTCTGTGTAAGTTTCAAAGGCGTTCAATTCCATTGCATCTTACTTGCATTCATGTCAGGGTTAGCATGTGTACAAAAAAACAACAACATTCCTCACTTACAGCCTTGGATGGGGATGGGAAGAGCTGTTAAATTCCAATGCCATTGTCAGTGATTCAATGTGGTTAAGTGGGCAGTTAGCTAAGCTAAATCTGCTTTGCCTAGACCAGGGTTTTCAACAGGTGGTCCGGGGACCACCAGTGGTCCTTGAGAAGGTTCCAGGTGGTCCCCAGGCTAAATGATGGAAAGTTGGTTAACCAGCTGTAACTCTTGAGAATGTAAAAATGAAACCAAATGGACCCTTGCGGGTCCATTTGGTTTCATTTTCACACTCTCAAGAGTTAAAATATTCATCATCTGGAATTGTGGACAAAACCAAAAGAATTCTTTAATTTCAGGTCTTTGGTGTGAAAATGTAATAAAATGGTGGTCCGTGGCTCAAATGCTGAATAAATGGTGGTCCCTCGAGTCAAAAAGGTTGAAAACCCCTGGCCTAGACTTTTAAATGTGCACCATTACTTTACACTTAACAACTTGTATAAAAGGTATACCCTGGCATACGATTTTGAAATCGTGATTGACCCCTCAGTCAATTCATCCTAGTGCGGGCACTGTGTTTGGTTGTACTGTATAAGAATAATATAAATATCACACTATGGGCTCCATTTTCGTTACATGCTAAACCCCTTATCCCAAACCCCTTATCTCTTTTTTTTACTATTTAAAAAAAAAACTTTTGGGAATAGTTCAATGTGCCGATCTATTGACACGTTGTGAGCATGTAGACTGGCCATTTGAACTATTGAAAAATGTTTTTTTAAATTGTTTAAAAAGGCAAAGAAGTTAAGGGATAAGGGGTTTAGCAGTGACGAAAATCTATAGGCCTATGTCTCTAAAGTGGTGCAATAGCCTTTAACGCAATGTGACTGACACTTTCATTATTACCTAAGTAAAGCAGCACGAATGAAATGTTAGGGTGTTTTAGCAATAACACACTAAAGGCCACCCATGAGGTACGTTTATCGTGGTTATATCACAGCTACCTATGCTGTTGTCTGACTGTGACAGCATGAATGGAGGGTGTGAGTGTGACATCGTCATCATTTTGGCCTTTATAGCCCAGGTATCCAAACAGAAAAGTCCCATCTAATCACAACAAGCAGCATTGTTGTCCACGTTTACATGTTCTGTGGTCAATTAACCACATAACATGTATTCATCGTATTCTACAACCATCCACTAATTTTACTGTTTGATGTTCACATTTTCTTGGACTTCCAACGTATGAAATTATTATTTATTATTATTTATTTATTTATTATTATTTCTTACAGCGTAAGGGGTAGGCATAAATAAGCTTCGGCTTCTGCCTATACCCTTTCGGCACCAGTACGGACTGTAAAATTATCTGTATATCAACATGTACATTTTTTTCTCTTTTATTTTATTCCTTTTCTTTCATGCTTCTCATTTGTGTAAAGTTTTTCATTAAGTGCCGAAATAAAAACCTACTACTACAACAAGCAGCATTAAACTCACTTTGCTAACTCACTTTACTGCACACACACTCCATAGAAGAGTATAGTGTCTTATTACAATATTAGAAAGTGTATCATTACTTTTATGCGTGCCCATTGTTAGCAACAACATTTTTAAGACTTTGTTTAAAATAAACATCACAAAACAGAGAATTCCAATGCATTCCAATGGGTAATTTCATCATGTTGCATTAAGAAGTTGTTTTAAGAAACATGATTCTATAATGTCTCTAAAATCAATGCCCTTATGCCAACCACAAACTTCTTGAATGGCAATAACTGATTCAACTACATAGTAGAGCATGGCGTCAGCTCATCAGTGCGTACCAACACCACCACATGCTAGGTGGAGAGGGGGGGGGTGATCTTGTTGACAGCTGTGACAGCTGTCTGTCTGAGTGGGTGTCTGTGGGGACCTCTGATGTTTACGTTTCATTATTCAGGCATGTTCAGCTCAGATGCAGCTCGTGGGTCACGTTCAAAGAGACTCAAGTTCGATGCAATCTCCCACAACGTCACTTTTAAAACTAAATCTGCTCTCATATTATTTGAAAACATTTGAAGCGAGAAAAAGACAATGCAGTACCCAAAAATGGATTGTTGAACAGTTGTTTTGCGAGGTGACTGCGCTAGGGGGAAATTTATCAACAATGACCGCTTAGCGATTTAAGATCACGGCAGTGCTGGACTGGGCGAAAAAAAAATCGTCCGGGACATTTTTTGCGTGATTTGGCCTAGACCGGCCCACCACAACCAGCGTGTGATGGACCTATTCTACCTGGTATAGTTGGTTAACAAAGATGTAACTCTTTGAGAGCGTAAACATGAAACCAAATGGACATGTTCATGCTCTCAAGAGTTAAAATATTCATCTAAATTGGCTCAAGTCTAATTAGAAAAAGATTAATGCTCATTTTCATCTGTACGTTTGACTGTTTTGTTTCCTGAATCCAGCCTGGAATTGTGGACCAAAAAGCAAAATAAATCTTTAGTTTTGGGGACTACTGGGGCTAAAATGTCATCAAATGGTGGTCCTCCGTGGCTCAAAATTCTGAATAAATATTGGGCCCTGGGATCAAAAAGGTTGAAAACCAGTGCTTTTAATCATACTGTGATACCACCGGCCCCCTAGCGGTCGTGGCCCACCGGGAGACCTCCCTGTATGCCACATGTGTCAAAGTCAAGGCCCGCGGGCCAGATCCGGCCCGCGAGATGATTTAATCCGGCCCCAGGCTTGTAGAGCAAAAATGTCTGAGTCTATAAAAAAAAAGTAAGTCTCTAGCACGTTCCTATCAAAAGTTATGATCATTTAAAGAAATGCTTTTGAGCTCTCTTCTGAACGGCATGGTATGCATGTTGTCCAGCAGGGGGAGTCGTTTTACCAAGCTAGGCTGCTGGCACTGCAAAGTGAGAACTATACTTCAGCAGTACAAGGGTGTGTAACCGAGAGAACTATACTTCAGCAGTACAAGGGTGTGTAACCGAGAGAACTATACTTCAGCAGTACAAGGGTGTATAACCGAGAACTATACTTAGTTAACTATACATACTTACTTAAATTTAGTATTTGAAATTTAAATGCTATTTTCGTATGGTTTATTGATGCTCTATAAATAAAAATAGCATCTTTCATAGCAAATGTCTTAATCTAGGCTACACGTATAAAACCAATAATGAAAAGTCATTAATATATATTAATATCTATTCTTAATAATAAATATGACTTGTGTGATATACTGTATAGAAGTAACGGCTGTGTACATAAACATGCGTGTGCCGTGGCGTGCATGCTTGCGGTCTGCGACTAGTTGCACCGTGGCGCTCCGGCCCCCATGAAGTCACATTAAGTCCAATGCGGCCCCCATCCCAAATGACTTTGACACACTGCTGTACGCCCAATGGTCAATCCGACCCTGGATCACGGCACAGCTAACTTTATGATGCTAACTTGTGGTTCACACCCCAGGAGTCAGTGGTCTTTTTGGCTGACAAGGTAATGAGTTTTAAAAGGACGCATGACTTGATATGAGCATTTCATTTCTCACTGCGGTTGATTGTGATTACGTCTTGACAGGAAAAGTGGAATATAATTACAAAATTAAACTTGAATCATTTCCTCAGTCCTCACAATGATGGACTATACTATATATACTGTATAAAAGCTCAACCAGCAGATAATTACTGCACATTACAGTATTGTTAAGACACAAAATGGAACCATATTAGTAGCCCATAGGTCAGCATTATGAATGCTGATGTGGGGCTTTATTAGGTTTTATGTGATTTCTTATTAGACTATGTAGAAATGATTCTGTATAATCCACGTTACGGCATAACTGTGTTTGTTTCTGAACAGAAAACATTATTTCTAATAACAAAAACATTATTTCAACGTGAAAAAATGAAATGTTGCCGAATGTGCATAGTCCCAGGCAAAACAAATACTGGTAGTTGATTCATACAGTACATAACATTCCAAATTGTTGGCAGTACAAACCTACAGTTTAAACCAGGCTTCTGAGTGTCCAGAAAAAAAAACAACTGTGAATATTATTGACAGTGACCTGATTCCATAGAATTAGGCCTAACTGCCACCTCTAACACTGTCCTGATGACATGTTGGAGTTGATGAATGACCTGAGCACCGGACAGACCTGGCTAACATCACACTCACATTCTCACCACCACATTCCGTCTCTCGTGGAAACTTCACTGGCATGCACTGTAACACAATGAAAACATCCGGGGACATTTCCACCGTGTATTTCAGATTACGATCGATTTATAATTGAATAAATCATCAGACATCAAGGGCTCCATAAGTTAAATACACACAAGATTCCAAACATCTAAGTCTGCACATTTCTGTGTCTGGGAAAGCCATCTATTTAGGCTGAAGTGCTGTCTAGCTGAGACCACATTTATTCACTTGGAGAAAGAAGTTGGTACTGTTTCCTTTGGCCCAATGACAAAACCACCAGGCAGATCACCCACGGTGGGCATGTACAATACATGTACAACACAGACATGATATACCTGTTCTGTAGTGTTATTCATTTAGACTTAGTAAACTGGATCCGAGTAGGATTATATTTGGAGCTCTATTCCCATCTCTATGCACAGTGTGAGCTTGTGGATCTATTTTTGGGTAATGTTCCCCCCGGAATATGAATGCTATAGTATTCAAGAGGTATAAAACCATTTGGAAAAAGTCCAATGATGTAAAATACAAGTCTCCATAGGACTATCACAATATACTGTACTGACTTCTGTAGATAATTATTGCGCACACACACACACGCACGCACACACGCACGCACGCACGCACGCGTTCGAAATGCCGCTGTCAGCTATCGGTACATATTGAACTTATTTAGTCTAAAGCTCTTGTTAATAATACTTTTCATCAGTTAAATATTTATAGAACCCAAAGACAGACTGAGACACCTGGCATCTCTATTACGGGCACATCATTATAACCACCATTACAAAATGGTTGCCCACCTCTACAGTATATAAGTTGCAAAAAAATTGTCTACAATAACTTGTTAAAACAGTTTTCTTAACAGAAAAAAAAAGTCTAAAGGACTAACTTAGAAAACGAGTGTTAATAACGTTCAAAGTGTATGGTTTGTTTAGGTTTTTAGCGTGTAGCAGGGGAAGAGGAAAAATAACTTTATAGGTGAACACACGTGCCTGCCAAATACACAATGCACAGACACACTCAGACCGACAGACAGACCGACAGACAGACAGACAGACAGACAGACAGAGTCACACACGTACACTATTATTTAATTTCCTTTTACCTCTGCTTTGTTCTCTGCTCCGTCGACGCGTCCTGGTTGCGCGCGTTGGCGTGCGTCTCGTCTCATGCCCACCAGCTTCAGCTTGAGGTACGAAACCTCGTCCATCAAGTCCAGCTTCTGGGTCTCCAGCGACGTCCTGCTCAACAGCTCCTGGAACAACGCAGAGGCAGCAGGAGAAACGCGTTACATACATGACCGTAGCGTAGGCTACACGCACACACACACACACTCAGTCAGTCAGCACACACACACAGAGTCCACATATCACGACATTAAGACAGGGAGACAGAGTTGAATAAACATGTATGTTGGTACACACAACAAACACAGCCACTGTAGTGTAATGCAGTCAGTATATGACACTCAGTCAGTATGACACTATACCACTATGGGCACAATGTTCTTCCCACACTGGCGGGGCTGGACTGGGCTTGGGGCCAGGACCCCACATGGCTAAATATACACAGGCCAGCTAAGGACTCTATTAATAAATCCCTCTGTCTCTCTCTGGAATGGTAGAAAGAAAAAACACACACACACACACACAAGGGGGAGAGAGAGAGAGAGAGAACACGAGAGCAAAAACAGAAAGAAGTGCTGCGCTATCGGACTATGAAAAGGTGTGTACATTTCTCTCCACTGACTCACGCTAAACGGCCGATTTCACAAGACTTTTGTGTGCTGCCGGGGGAGTCAGTGCTTTCATATCCTTGTCCAGACTGCTAATCCAACTTCCGTTTTTTTTTTTTTTTTTTTCTTTTTTCAAAGCCTGGCTTTACGTTTGTGTGACGTGTTAGGCTAGCCTGTTTGAGCCTCCACAACCCTCACAACCCATGGGAATATAACTGGCTGGGTTCAGAGAGACAAATTATAATTTGGGTAAAAAAAATGGGTATGTTCTCCTTCTCAAAACTAAAAAGTTTTGCTAAACCCCTTATCCCAAACCCCTTATCCCTTTTTTACTATTTTTAAAAAACCTTTGGGAATAGTTGAATATGCCAATCTATTGACACATTGTGACATGTAGACTGGCTATTTGAACTATTGGAAAATGTTTTTTTTTTTTTTTTTTTTTTTTAATAGTTTAAAAAGGCAAAGAAGTTAAGGGATAAGGGGTTTAGCGGTGACGAAAATCTAGGCCTAATTGTAAAAGTGCAATGCCATGGACAAGCATTTGTTAGGCTGAAAACACAGATTTCAAGTAATGTGGGCAAAAAAGAGAGAGGTCATCAAATAAATGAAAGTGTAAATGGTGCATTTACACAGCACCTTTACTCAAGGCACTCGACATTGATTGTGGATAGCCAATTCATACACCACTGGTGGCTGAAACCAAGCAAGGTACCAACGACCAGCACGTATAGGGAGCAATCAATGGTTTGTCTTGCTCAGAGGCACATCGGCACTAACTCTAGGGCACCCGGCGTGAATACATAAAGGCTGGACCCGCAAGGGTCCATTTGGTTTCATGTTTACGCTCTCAGAGAGTTACATCTGGTTCCATATTTAACTGGAACTCTCTCAAGGACCACTGGTGGTCCCTGGACCACTGGTTATAACCACAGTACCCATGCACAGGCCGGT
>CM076969.1:6598218-6745718 GCA_039105355.1 Benthosema pterotum
CGTAAGGCTATAGCCTTGCGTTTTTGCCAGTTTTGTCATTTTTCGAAAATTGCTCAAAATCATGAAAAACGGTAAGGCTATAGGCCTTGCGTTTTTTTCTCGAAATTTCGAACATTTTTTCGAAATGCTCAAAAATGCTCAAAACGGTTAAAAAATGCCATGCTGGCAAGACTGTAATGCTATATACCCTTGCGCTTTTGCCAGATTTCGTCATTTTTCGAAAATCTTCAAAATGATGAATAAAGTAAGGCTATAGCCTTGCGTTTTTTTTCTCGAAATTTTCAACATTCTTTTCGAAAATGCTCAAAAATGCTCAAAACGGTGAAAAACGCCATGCTGAGCAAGCGGTAATGCTATACTTGAGCAGATTTCGTCATTTTTCGATAATCTTCAAAATCATGAAAAACGGTAAGGCTATAGCCTTACGCTTTTTCAAAATTTCGAACATTTTTCGAAAATGCTCAAAAATGCTCAAAATGATGAAAAACGGCATGCTGTGCAAGACCGTAAGGCTATAGCCTTGCGTTTTTGCCAGTTTTCGTCATTTTTCGAAATCGCTTAAAATCATGAAAAACGGTAAGGCTATAGCCTTACGCTTTTTTCAAAATTTCGACATTTTTCGAAAATGCTCAAAAATGCTCAAAATGATGAAAAACGGCATGCTGTGCAAGACCGTAAGGCTATAGCCTTGCGTTTTTGCCAGATTTCGTCATTTTTCGAAATCGCTCAAAAATCATGAAAAACGGTAAGGCTATAGCCTTACGCTTTTTTCAAAATTTCGACATTTTTCGAAAATGCTCAAAAATGCTCAAAACGGTTAAAAACGCATGCTGTGCAAGACTGTATATTCTATACCTTGCACTTTTGCCAGATTTTGTCCTTTTTTGAAAATCTTCAAAATGATGAAAAACGTAAAGGCTATAGCCTTGCGTTTTTTTTCTCGAAATTTCGACATTTTTTCGAAAATGCTCAAAAATGCTCAAAATGATGAAAAACGGCATGCTGTGCAAGACCGTAAGGCTATAGCCTTGCGTTTTTTCCAGTTTTCGTCATTTTTCGAAATCGCTCAAAATCATGAAAAACGGTAAGGCTATAGCCTTACGCTTTTTTCAAAATTTCGACATTTTTCGAAAATGCTCAAAAATGCTCAAAATGATGAAAAACGGCATGCTGTGCAAGACCGTAAGGCTATAGCCTTGCGTTTTTGCCAGTCTTCGTCATTTTTCGAAATCGCTCAAAATCATGAAAAACGGTAAGGCTATAGCCTTACGCTTTTTTCAAAATTTCGACATTTTTCGAAAATGCTCAAAAATGCTCAAAATGATGAAAAACGGCATGCTGTGCAAGACCGTAAGGCTATAGCCTTGCGTTTTTGCCAGTTTTCGTCATTTTTCGAAATCGCTTAAAATCATGAAAAACGGTAAGGCTATAGCCTTACGCTTTTTCAAAAGTTCGACATTTTTCGAAAATGCTCAAAAATGCTCAAAATGATGAAAAACGGCATGCTGTGCAAGACCGTAAGGCTATAGCCTTGCGTTTTTGCCAGTTTTCGTCATTTTTCGAAATCGCTCAAAATCATGAAACACGGTAAGGCTATAGCCTTACGCTTTTTTCAAAATTTCGACATTTTTCGAAAATGCTCAAAAATGCTCAAAATGATGAAAAACGGCATGCTGTGCAAGACCGTAAGGCTATAGCCTTGCGTTTTTGCCAGTCTTCGTCATTTTTCGAAATCGCTCAAAATCATGAAAAACGGTAAGGCTATAGCCTTACGCTTTTTTCAAAATTTCGACATTTTTCGAAAATGCTCAAAAATAATCAAAATGATGAAAAACGGCATGCTGTGCAAGACCGTAAGGCTATAGCCTTGCGTTTTTGCCAGTTTTCGTCATTTTTCGAAATCGCTCAAAATCATGAAAAACGGTAAGGCTATAGCCTTACGCTTTTTTCAAAATTTCGACATTTTTCGAAAATGCTCAAAAATGCTCAAAATGATGAAAAACGGCATGCTGTGCAAGACCGTAAGCTATAGCTTGCGTTTTTGCCAGTTTTCGTCATTTTTCGAAATCGCTCAAAATCATGAAAAACGGTAGGCTATAGCCTTACGCTTTTTTCAAAATTTCGACTTTTTTTCGAAAATGCTCAAAAATGCTCAAAATGATGAAAAACGGCATGCTGTGCAAGACCGTAAGGCTATAGCCTTGCGTTTTTGCCAGTTTTCGTCATTTTTCGAAATCGCTTAAAATCATGAAAAACGGTAAGGCTATAGCCTTACGCTTTTTTCAAAATTTCGACATTTTTTCGAAAATGCTCAAAAATGCTCAAAATGATGAAACGGCATGTGGGCAAAGACCTGTAAGTCTATAGCCTTGCGTTTTTGCCAGTTTTCGTCATTTTTCGAAATCGCTCAAAATCATGAAAAACGGTAAGGCTATAGCCTTACGCTTTTTTCAAAATTTTGACATTTTTCGAAAATGCTCAAAAATGCTCAAAACGGTTAAAAACGGCATGCTGAGCAAGACTGTAATTCTATACCCTTGCACTTTTGCCAGATTTTGTCATTTTTCGAAAATCTTCAAAATGATGAAAAAACGTATGCTATAGCCTTGCGTTTTTTTTCTCGAAATTTCAACATTTTTCGAAAATGCTCAAAAATGCTCAAAACGGTGAAAAACGCATGCTGAGCAAGACGGGAATTGCTATACCCTTGCGCTTTTGCCAGATTTCGTCATTTTTCGAAAATCTTCAAAATCATGAAAAAACGGTAAGGCTATAGCCTTACGCTTTTTTCAAAATTTCGACATTTTCGAAAATGCTCAAAAAAAGCTCAAAATGATGAAAAACGGCTGCTGTGCAAGACGTAAGGCTATAGCCTTGCGTTTTTGCCAGTTTTCGTCATTTTTCGAAATCGCTCAAAATCATGAAAAACGGTAAGGCTATAGCCTTACGCTTTTTAAAATTTCGACATTTTTCGAAAAATGCTCAAAAATGCTCAAAATGATGATAAACGGCATGCTGTGCAAGACCGTAAGGCTATAGCCTTGCGTTTTTGCCAGTTTTCGTCATTTTTCGAAATCGCTCAAAATCATAAAAAACGGTAAGGCTATAGCCTTACGCTTTTTTCAAAATTTCGACATTTTTCGAAAATGCTCAAAAATGCTCAAAATGATGAAAAACGGCATGCTGTGCAAGACCGTAAGGCTATAGCCTTGCGTTTTTGCCAGTTTTCGTCATTTTTCGAAATCGCTCAAAATCATGAAAAACGGGTAGGCTATAGCCTTACGCTTTTTTCAAAATTTCGACATTTTTCGAAAATGCTCAAAATGCTCAAAACGGTTTAAAAACGGCATGCTGAGCAAGACTGTAATTCTATCCCTTGCACTTTTGCTAGATTTTGTCATTTTTCGAAATCTTCAAAATGATGAAAAAACGTAAGGCTATAGCCTTACGCTTTTTTCAAAATTTCGACATTTTCGAAAATGCTCAAAAATGCTCAAAATGATGAAAAAACGGCATGCTGTGCAAAGACCGTAAGGCTATAGCCTTGCGTTTTTGCCAGTTTTCGTCATTTTTCGAAATCGCTCAAAATCATGAAAAACAGTAAGGCTATAGCGTTACGCTTTTTCAAAATTTCGACATTTTTCGAAAATGCTCAAAAATGCTCAAAATGATGAAAAACGGCATGCTGTGCAAGACCGTAAGGCTATAGCCTTGCGTTTTTGCCAGTTTTCGTCATTTTTCGAAATCGCTCAAAATCATGAAAAACGGTAAGGCTATAGCCTTACGCTTTTTTTCAAAATTTCGACATTTTTCAAAAATGCTCAAAAATGCTCAAATGATGAAAAACGGCATGCTGTGCAAGAAGTAAGGCTATAGCCTTGCGTTTTTGCCAGTTTTTGTCATTTTTCGAAATCGCTCAAAATCATGAAAAACGGTAAGGCTATAGCCTTACGCTTTTTTCAAAATTTCGACATTTTTCGAAAATGCTCAAAAATGCTCAAAATGAGGAAAAACGGCATGCTGTGCAAGACCATAAGGCTATAGCCTTGCGTTTTTGCCAGTTTTCGTCATTTTTCGAAATCGCTCAAAATCAGGAAAAACGGTAAGGCTATAGCCTTACGCTTTTTTCAAAAATTCGGACATTTTTCGAAAATGCTCAAAAATGCTCAAAATGATGAAAAACGGCATGCTGTGCAAGACCGTAAGGCTATAGCCTTGCGTTTTTGCCAGTTTTCGTCATTTTTCGAAATCGCTCAAAATCATGAAAAACGGTAAGGCTATAGCCTTACGCTTTTTTCAAAATTTCGACATTTTTCGAAAATGCTCAAAAATGCTCAAAATGATGAAAAACGGCATGATGTGCAAGACCGTAAGGCTATAGCCTTGCGTTTTTGCCAGGTTTTTCATTTTTCGAAATCGCTCAAAATCATGAAAAACGGTTAAGGCTATAGCCTTGCGCTTTTTTCAAAATTTCGACATTTTCGAAAATGCTCAAAAATGCTCAAAATGATGAAAAACGGCCATGCTGTGCAAGACCGTAAGGCTATAGCCTTGCGTTTTTGCCAGTTTCGTCATTTTTCGAAATCGCTCAAAATCATGAAAAACGGTAAGGCTATAGCCTTACGCTTTTTTCAAAATTTCGACATTTTTCGAAAATGCTCAAAATGATGAAAAACGGCATGCTGGGCAAGACCGTAAGGCTATAGCCTTGCGTTTTTGCCAGTTTTCATCATTTTTCGAAATCGCTCAAAACATGAAAAACGGTATGGCTATAGCCTTCGCTTTTATTCAAAATTTCGTCATTTTTCGAAAATGCTCAAAAATGCTCAAAATGATGAAAAACGGCATGCTGTGCAAGACCGTAAGGCTATAGCCTTGCGTTTTTGCCAGTTTTCGTCATTTTTCGAAATCGCTCAAAATCATGAAAAACGGTAAGGCTATAGCCTTACGCCTTTTTCAAAATTTCGACATTTTTCGAAAATGCTCAAAAAATGCTCAAAACAGTGAAAAACGGCATGCTGTGCAAGACTGTAATGCTATACCCTTGCGCTTTTGCCAGATTTTGTCATTTTTTGAAAATCTTCAAAATGATGAAAAAACATAAGGCTATAGCCTTCCGTTTTTTCTCTCGAAATTTCGACCTTTTTTTTCGAAAATGCTCAAAAATGCTCAAAACGGTTAAAAACGGCATGCTGAGCAAGACTGTAATTCTATACCCTTGCGCTTTTGCCAGATTTTGTCATTTTTCGAAAATCTTCAAAATGATGAAAAAACGTCTTCTTGCCACCACCAGCCAAAGGGTTCCCCTACACCGGAGGATTTTTCTGCTCGGCGGCATGATGGTTTAGGACTTTTGGGGCTATTTTAGTGACAAAATTAGTAACCCATTGTTAATAAGGACCGTGTGCACCATTATTATCACTTTTACCCCTTTTTGGGTGGGCCTGAGCTTGAGCCTCTTAGCGATCACTCGGAGACTCCAGCTCATGGGCTCCCCTAGCTCAGAGGCCCCTGGGCCCAATGTGCCCGTTGGATAATCCTTCCCTGCAAGCTGCGCAAGACCGTAACGCTATAGCCTTGTGTTTTTGCCAGGCGTTGTCATTTTTCTAAAATACTCAAAAATCCTCAAAACGATGAAAAACGGCTTGCTGTGCAAGACCTGTAAGGCTATAGCCTTGTGTCTTTGCCAGGTTTCATCATTTTTCGAAAATCCCCAAAACTATGAAAAACGGCATGCTGTGCAAGACCATGTACTATAGCCTCTTGTTTTTTCGAGCTTTCGTCATCTTTTGAAATCTTTTGAAAACTATGAAAAACGACATACTAGAGTAGGTCGTTTTTTTCTCAATTTTGACATTTTTGCAAAAATCCTCAAAAATCCTCAAAAATTATGAAAAACGACATACTATATATGTTGTCCAAAACCATAGACTATATAGCCTGTCGTTTCGCCTTGATTTCGACATTTTTCGAAAATCCCGGAAGAGAATGATATAAAAATAAACCATGTAAATACAACACAGTGAGCAGGGCACCGCAGGGAGTTGAACCCTGTTCCGGTAAACCAGAAGTACCTCAACCGGTGCCTTAGTTTTTGTTTTGTTGTCACGTACAGGTTCAACAGCAATCACTTTCATTTAAATGATTTTGGAAAATCACCAAATCAAGGGAAAATGACAGGCCATGGTCTTCTAGACCATGACTAAAACCATGGACTTAGTATGTCCTACAAGTTTTAATATTTTCTTCAAAAATCCTAGAAAAACAACATACTATATCCAGAAATAATAACATGGTGTGTATGTATGTAAAGACGCACAATTACTTCCAGACTTGAAACTATGGACACATGCTGTACCATATGGTGGGACAATCCAAATGGACAAAAGGTGCGATACAACATGCAACCCACCCACAACAATGGACAACTGCAATGGCAAATGCATATTATATCTGTGTTGAACACTGTTGTGTTGTACTGTTCCATTTGGCTTGGATGCCCCATTGTGTGCGTGCATGCGTGCATTTTTACGTGCATTTGTGTGTGTGTGTGTGTGTGTGTGTGTGTGTGTGCGTGTGTGTGTAGCGGCGCTCACAAAAGCGTTTTTCCATCGGCTCCAGAGATAAGGCTGAAACACACACCTCACCTTGCTGCTTTGTCCTTAAGTGACCTCACTCTGTTGAAGATTGGACAGATAATTGACCCTATAGCTAAGCCCCTCCCCCAAGGTCTCTGGTCTATTAGTAGAACATGTACAGAAAAATACTGCCTGGTGTTTTCCTATTATGATAAAAAAATAATAATAATAATAATAATTAAGAAATGTGAAACACATACTTTTCTACGGTAGTTCATATGGCAGACCTTTTGTCGAATCATTTGATAGAGATTTTAAATGTCTGGTTGCAAAAATGAAACAGTATTAATGTGTAAAATCCATAATAATTACATTATGGCATACATTATAGTACACTACACAGAATGGCAACTACAGAATTGTCTGCATACACTACTAGAAAAAGCCAAAATCCGGCATGGGGGGATGCCCCCCTAAATGCCCTGACTGCCCCACCAAACACAATGGCATGCATGCAAAACAACCCAAGACATTTCAAATGAAAGTGCTACTGCTACTAGCAAACTACAGTTGTGGCACCACTAAACCAACAGCATTTCATCAGACCTTTAGCTTTATGCACGCTGCGTGCAGCACGCAACTTCAACAACAACTGATGTTGTTATTGATGCTTTACTTGCTTAATAAAAGTCCTGTAACTGCCCCCCGCAATTGGGAAATGGTACATCCGCCCCTGTACAGTACTGTAGCTCAGGCGGTAGGGCCGGTTGTCCAGTGATGTGTGGGTCGGCGGTTTGAATCCCCTGCAGAGCAAGACAAATCGCTCCTCATGTGCTGGTTGTACCTGTGCATGTTTTCCACTGCCATTGGCAGTGTTGTAGTGGGACTATTAGAAGTGGGGGGACGTCTCTTCACCCATTGTAAATTTTTGTACTAATGTGAACCAAATGGACCCTAGCGGGTCCATTTGGTTCCATTTGTACACTCTCAGAAAAAAAGGAAACTCATTAACCTGGTGAAACACATCTTGATGATGTCATAAGATATATTTCACCATACTAATTTTTTTCAGACCATGATCATTTCTAGGAAACAGAGAATGGGGGGAACTTTTTTATCATGTCCACACAACATCTCTAAGGTATATTAATGACACAGTAAAATATTGTAAATGAGTGGAATTCACCTTTAAGGCATGTGCATTGTGCATGCACACATGCATTTGCATGCACATGCGTGCGTCTGCGCAACACACACAGACACACTATTAAAACAAATAGAATTTTGAGAAAGATTGTTTACAATGCCTAATTGTATCCATAAAAGTAATCGACAAGACAAAAAACATACAGTAGGCCTGCTTTTGCCCCAAAAATATTATAGATGTGAGATGTGGGGGGACGCCGTCCCCCCACATCTCCCCTCCACTACACCCCTGGCCATCGGCGTATGAATTGGTGAATATAAAGACGATTGGATAAAGGCACAATATATACACTTTTTATTAACATGAACTCTAGTGCAAACCCCAGAGTGCTACTGCAGCTGTCCGTGGCAAACAAAAATATATGACAGTACACACAGTGCTATTCCAGCATTCACTAGAAGAGAAGATGGATTATTCCAACTCAGTTATATTACATTTAAGCCAATTCACATCTCTGTACAAAGTCTCAAAGTACAAAGTCTCGTCTGTCTTGGGAACCGGTGGGGTTCATATTTGGGCATCCCTGACCAAAAAACTCCATATATGGATATGAAGGGTACCGGGCATGCGTTTACAACTTGCATGGTTCCAAGTACTGTAAGCCACTAGGTTACAGATATATGCACTGCGGTCGAGGCCTGTGGCCACTGCTGTAGTAATTGCAAATCAATTGTATAAAATCTCACTTTACCTAAAGCGGAAATACCCATCAGAGTCAGTCACTCTCCTGTCTTATAGGAAATCCACAGACAATATTACTATAGACTAGGGGTTTTCAACAGGTGGTCCGGGGACCACCTGTGGTCCTTGAGAGGGTTTCCAGTTGGTCCCCAGGCTAAACGATGGAAAGCTGGTTAACCAGATGTAACTCTTGAGAGTGTAAAAATGAAACCAAATGGACCCTTGCGGGTCCATTTGGTTTCATTTTTACACTCTCAAGAGTTAAAATATTCATCATCTGAATTAGCACCACTTAATTAAGAAGTTCACACTGTTTTTTCTGGCAAACTGCAGCCTGGATGTGTGGACAAAACCAAAACAATTCTTTAATTTTAGGTCTTTGGTGTGAAAATGTAATCAAATGGTTGTCCGTGGCTCAAATTCTGAATAAATGGTGGTCCCTGGAGTCAAAAAGGTTGGAAACCCCTGCTATAGACAATAGGTGTCATAAAAGTGTTGGCGTTGGCTGTTGGCACCCATGAAGGGATTGCAAGAAGGTTTCAATTGGGATCTTGATCATAAATCAGACGGGTATTGTTCTGTGACAGCAGATTGTTAAGCAGTACAGTACGTTATCTTTGATAGCATTTTATAGGACACGTCTGCCACGTGTCACGCATGTCTGAATGCCATTCAAATGCAGAGACGTTTTGTTTGAATGGAATTCAAATGAAGTCAGACTCCGTGTGTGTCAAAGGCAAATCCTGTGTAATGGCAGGTGTGTAAGAAGCGTAAGTACGTCAGCAGGATAAAGCGGGAGGTGCGTGACACGTTTTATAGATAGGGAGGGACAGAGACACTGTGTGTAGTCCTAGTGTTGGCGTTCCTGAACTCGATGAGCCTGTTTGTTGGCTCTCTTCTCCTCCAGTTCATTCTGTCACTCACAGGGCTGGATCTAGGCATGGGCATGGGCGGGGGGGGGGGGGGGGGGGGGGGGGGGGGCAATGGCCCCCTAAATGCCCTGACTGCCCCCCTCCCAACATGATGGCATGCAAAACAACCAAGATATTTCAAATTAAAGTGCTTCAATTTTAAATTGATTTGAAACACTATACTGCTACCAACTAAACTATAGCTGTGGCACACTAAACCAACAGCATTTCATCATTGAAAACTTAAAACTCTCTGAGTCAGACCTTCGGCTTTATGCATGCTGCGTGTCTGTTGCAACTTCAACAACAACTGATGTTATCATTGATACTTAGCCTACTTGGCTAATAGTACTGTATAAGTCCTGTAACTGAAAATGGTATGGGGGCGGCTTGACACAATAGGGAAATGTTACATCCAGGCCTGCTTATAACCGCCTTCAACCTAGCATCCCTGTTTTGGACATAATGATGCTTAATTGCGTAATAAAAGTCCTGTAACAGAAAATGGTATGGGTGCGACTTCATCGCCCGTGTCGCTTCGCGCCACGGGCGATGAAGCCGCACCCATACTATGTTCTCTTGCCCCCCCCCCCCCCCCCCCAGATGGGACATGTTATATCCGCCCTGGTCACTCCCGCCACTCTCCTCTTTCTGTCATCCTGCTCTGTTCATCTAGTCCGGTCTCTTAGTGAAATGTTTGTGCACTTGCGGATAAAAGCGCCATTTTTTTTGTGAGGCTTCCTTAGGACATCCTAAACAATTTTAGCCTAGGAGTAAACGCAAATATTGAAAATCCCCCCCAAAATCCAAGATGTCTGCCCAAAAATGTGGTTTTTCCTTCATAACTTGAAATGCATTGATTTTTCACCCCATAATTGTATTGAACATTAATATAAAGTTGGGCATTACGGACAATTCGGGTACAAGTACATGTCTGTATCTCCTACAGTTCTTGAGATACAGCATATAGGTACTTTCGCAGATTGAGGTTGAGCAAGACATTTGTAACAGTCTCTTAGCAAAATGTTTGTGCACTTGCGGATAAAGGCGTAATTTTTTGCATGATGGTTCTTTAGGGTCAGTTCTTGGATTTTAGCCTAGGAGCCCATGTGAAATATCTATTTACCTATGTATTCAACCAATTTGAATATTAACTGTAATATGTGAAAATACGCCTAATATTTTTTAGACAATATGCAACATAAAATGATCACATTACTTCCAAAAAAAATGATAAAATCACTTATTTGGCTTTATTAATGTCACAGAACATATATCATCAATCACATCTGTCATTGTGTGAAACAAGTTACGCAAACAAATTATTCACGGCATACAGAATATAAATAAATTTAAAAATGAATTTGACCCTGCTAAGAACTTTTCTTTTGACCACTGTGCTCTGACTTATGGTGTGTTAACCTTTTTAGCTGATGCAGTTGCATTTGCAAAGTGGTGAACAATCAAAATTTGCATTGCTGCATTTGCATGTGCTACAGTCACCTTTACAGGAGCATCGGATTAGCTCTTGACATGCACTTGAGACCTCTGGTATGGTCAACCAAACTGGCACCCATGACCCTTCTTCCTTGGCCCATCCATACTCTTGAGGAGAAGGAATCACTTGGTTGCTTTGTTTGCTGGTGGCCCAGATGCCCGCTTGGTAGACCGCCCGTTTCACATGCTGGAGAAGTGCATCCTGAGTGGGAGGTAAATTTCTCCATCACTCGCTGTTGTTGACAGAAGAGTTCTTTTCTTTTCCCGTTGATGGAGTTCAAAGGACTGGACCTATCATACAAGATGACTGTCAGTCTTTCAAGCTTCCGGAAATGCTGGCAGTCAGCATCTAGTTTTTGGAAGGGATGCTTTGCCAGACTGACAAAGGTTTCCGTCACATCATCATAGGCTTGCCAGGCCCGCCAAGCTGACTTCTTACCCTTTCCGACAAATGCAGATGTTGTGTCACATCCAGAGTATGCATGGAACATGGGCAGGGATCGAGATCTGGGTTCCCCTAGGCTTTTGCAAATGCTGTTTATGTGATAAAACCTGTATTTTTTTCCCATTCCAAAAGCCACCCAGATGTCGGTCAAAGGTTGAAGTGCCACTAAATCGTGGAACACGCCAGCAAGGATGACAATGACAGTGTCCACAGTGCGCACAAGGACAGTTTTTGTTCCATGTTCCAGGGCATGTTGTACATGAACCACAATTCGAGTGTCTGCCTCCTCATGATTGCAACAGTTCATACTACTGGAACCAAAAGATGCCACAGCTTGCCCTGATGTGACATGCAAATCTTTAGTTGGTGGCCAACTGAACTCTTCAACCTTTGATGTCAAAACTCAAACAGCTCCTTTTTATTTAGTGGATCACGAAGAAAGTCCATCCAATTTCCTGGTAGCTTTGTCTGTCCAGACACTTTCCTGCGAACACCTTGTGCTCTCTTTTCGCAGGTAGACATCTTCAAACTTTCTGAGATGTATGAGTCCCATACAATATCCAACCGCTTGGTATCCTGTAGCTGCTTCTGCAAGTAAGGGATGAAAACCTCATCTGCATAGACATCAAAGGTTCTCACACAAATGTCTTGCTCACCTCAATCAGTGGGTAGGCAGTGGACAATGACTGCCCCATCGAGGACTTTGGAGTCATATGGATCATATGGTCATTTGGATATTTGGGCACAGTGGTCAAAAGAAAGTTCTTAGCAGGGTCAAATTCATTTTTCAATTTCTTTATATTCTGTATGCTGTGAATAATTTGTTTGCGTAACTTGTTTCACACAATGACAGATGTGATTGATGATATATGTTCTGTGACATTAATAAAGTCAAAATAAGTGATTTTTATCACTTTTTGGAAGTAATGTGATCATTTTATGATGCATATTGTCTAAAAAAATATTAGGCGGATTTGCACATATTTCAGTTAATATTCATATGGTTGAATACATACCGGTAGGTAAAATAGATATTTCACATGGGCTCCTAGGCTAAAATCCAAGAACTGACCCTAAAGAACCATCATGCAAAAAAATTACGCCTTTATCCGCAAGTGCACAAACATTTCGCGAAGAGACTGTTACAAATGTCTTGCTCACCTCAATCTGCGAAAGTACCTATATGCTGTATCTCAAGAACTGTAGGAGATACAGACATGTACTTGGTACCGAATTGTCCGTAATGCCCAACTTTATATTAACGTTCAATACAATTATGGGTGTGAAAAATCAATGCATTTCAAGTTATGAAGGAAAAAAAAACACATTTTTGGGCAGACATCTTGGATTTTGGGGGGGTATTTTCAATATTTGCGTTTAGCTCCTAGGCTAAAATTGTTTAGGATGTCCTAAGGAAGCCTCACAAAAAAATTGGCGCTTTTATCCGCAAGTGCACAATCCACCTATAAAGTTGCGCTAAGAGACTGGACTATTCATCTGCCTGCCACTTAAGGTGAACACATCCGGAGTGGGAGGAGAACCATCAATATTTAATGACCCCAACAGACAATGGTGGAGACAGACGCACACATCTAAAAACAAAAGAACGAAATGAAACAAAAAAGGATATGTCAGTCAACAGACATTATTGTCATTGTTAATAATATTACACAAAGCAATAAAAAAATAGTTATAATGCTTTAGAAGTAGCTGTAGTTCTACACGGTGTTGTTGTTTGACTTGTGTTGCATTAACTAATGTCCTGTCGCTGTGCCCATACACCACTTACACTCAAAACCACATAATAGTAATTAATTAGAAATGAGCACAGCTGAGCGTGAGAGACTGTGACACAGGAGAGACATTCACCAGCCAACGTGCACACCAACGTGCACACACCCAAGGGACAGAGACGTTCAACGAGGGAAGATTGAGGACCTCCCCCTCTCATCTCTCTTCCCCTGTCCTGTGAGCCTACTGTCTATCCCTCTATAAGAATATAAAATAAATAATAAACTACGCCTAAAACCGGCAATGCGATGGCAATGCTGACGGCAATGCCGACGCCGGCTAGTGCACTCGCTCCTTATGTGAACTTGGACAGGGAACGGAAATAAAATCTCTATCAAATTTACAGTCTATTATCTCTGCATGGCTTGAGAAGTCCATCATTACTATATAATATTATACATTGTCAATTTCCAAATGAATGTCTGCGTATGAACATTGTAAGAGAGTGGAGTTTGAGTGTTGGTTGAGGCTGGGGGCTTCAGTGGCTGTAGCTGTGGTGATGTGGTGTGTACTGTGTTCCGCCCAGGGCAGTAACATAACCTTTGGTTTAAACATCTACCAGGAGTCAGAACTGCACCGCCTGACGCTAGCTGCCCCCACCTCACGTTCCTCACTCATGTCAAAGGCAAACAGACCCGTGTGTACGCGCGTGCGTGTCTGTGTGTGTGTGTGTGTGTCAGTATTTAAACAGTCAAGGACACAACATTTACCACGCTTGTGTGACTACAGTACGTGTGTGAGCGAGAGAAAGGGAGAAGAAAACATTGATTTACAAACACTAGACATGCACTGCAGGAGATTACCTGTAGCTGTACCTGTAGGGTATATAGATGCTGTTTGAACAGACTTTGGAAACTGTCCCAGCAACAGCAGCAAGAGCGCTATAGCTGATTGTCGCAGTGTGCGCGTGCATGTGCACGCATGCGTGTGTTTGGAGAACAACTCTTGGCACTTAAACAAGTTCTCACAGGTGGGAGTCACAGCTTTTAGACCACATAGTGAACCAGAGCATGGCAACAAACAATAGGGCTCTCTGTAACATATAATGATACCTTTAACTCACAATGTGTCAACTCGCAAGAGTCACCACACACACAAGAATAGAACACTGAAGTTTTGTGTTTTGTGTACAAAAACAAACAAACAAAAAACATACTAGAATGGTACATCGTTCCAATCTCCACCCAGATTGACAAAATAAGTTCTTTCTTTCATTTCTCCACAGCCTTAGAAGAGAGGTTTCAGTTTTTGAAAATACAGCTGTTGCAACAAGGCAGGCAGCTAAATTATTGAACTTATTGAGCTTCCTTAATGATGTAGAAAATCATTTTACAAGAAAATCATTTTATAATAAAAAGTCAGAATAAAATAAAAAGTGTGATAGTCTTTGAATTACATACAGTTTTTGTTTATTAATGTAAAGTCATTTTACAGAAATGAAAGTAACTCCCACTAGCTTTTCCTGGTCTTGCAGATGCTCCCTAGTTGCTATAAACTACATTTGAGATGTCATCTAGATCTACAGTATATGAATAATCTAATGGTCAACACTGACTATTGAGCCGCCGCCCTGAAAATCAAATTAGTTAATTTTAAACATCACTGTTTATGACTATTTGTCTACATTCCCTTTTATTGTTTGCATTTGGCTAATTGCCAGCTTTCACTGCAACAAAGACGCATTTACAAAATAGGAGAAAAGCCATGTGTAGTTTAGAATTGTTGCCAAAACACCTCTTTATGCTAAAGCCACCTCGTTCCAATAACAACCACTTCATTTTAGAGAAGACTCAAGAGGCACTGTTTATTTATTTTATAGAAGAGTACTTTGGCAGTATTTATTTGAAGAAAAAAAAAACAAAAAAACAGTGGTCTTCAAGGTGTTTATAATGATTCACTTTTGGCACTTCATCAACTTGGACAAACAAAACGACATCATGCCATCAAAACAAGCCCACCGGTTTACAACCTAACCTAGCAGGGTGGAGAGGAGTGACAGGGTGGGGTTGTGTATGTGTACCATTTTACAGTCCTTTACTAGGCAGTTACGTTTACATAATGACACATAATGACATAGTTAATCATGTAGACAGGGAACAAGTGAATGACAAGCTATTCGGGGGGTGAGCGTATCACACTTGCAATAACTGCATGGATTGGGACATGCTGTAAAAGGAGATGCATTTGCAAAAAAAAAAAAAAAAAAAAAAAATAGATGGATGATGGTTTGTAAAACAATGATGACACAAATGGATCCTTGCGGGTTCATTTGGTTTCATTTTTACACTCTCAAGAGTTAAAATACTCATCAACTGAATCAACCCAAACCTACATAACTAGAGAATGTAGAAAATTAAAGGTCATTTTGACTTTGTATGTTTGACTGTTTTGTTTCCCAAATCCAGCCTGGAATTGTGGACAAAAGCAAAATAAATCTTTAGTTGTGGTGATAAAACGTCCTCAAATGGTGGTCTGTGGCTCAAATGCCGAATAAATAGTGGGCCCTGGTGTCAAAAATGTTGAAAACCACTGCTTCATATGAAAAACCTTGGGAGTTGCCCACCCTGACTTTCTTCCAGCCCACCCTAGTAGGGCTGGCTAAATCCGGCCTTGCCCCAAACCCTCTGAATGTTAGCCTGGCTCAGTCCTGAATCGGCACCGTAAAAATACTACCTTATTTTTTCTTTGTGATTCAAATACTGAAGTGAAACGAAGTCACTTCGTTTCACTTCATTATTCAGACTGAGGTCAGGCTACCTGAATGTGGCATTACATTGTGAATTTATATTTGTAAAGTAACACACTGGCACACATGCAAACAGCGAGTCTAGTACTGAGATATACAGAGTGTGATAGGAGCTGAGAGGGAAAGATGGACATTTAAGTTGGACAATAAGTGGAGCGGGTGATTATGTCCATCATAGACAACAGATGAATAGTAGGAAACAGATGTTCCATCTCCCCATCCTGTCGGTCACTTCCCATCACCTCTGCCAGCAGCATGCAGGCCTATTTGCATTTGTCGGTTGGTCGACGCAGTGAAATTCTGAGTGCCAATTTAAGCACACGAAGCATCCTTTATTCTGGGGCAATATGGCAGAGGAGCTCACGACTGACTGGGGGCGCATTTTAGAGCTTGTAGATCATCTATTTTCCTGCGGAGAGATTTAATGTAGAGAGGGGAGAAGAGCTATAGGGACTCCAGTCAGATAATACATAGGGTCTAATGCAGAGGTTTTCAACCAGTGGTCCACTCCGGGGACCACCAGTGGTCCCTGAGAGGATTCCAGGTGGTCCTCAGCTAAGTTGGTTAACCAGATGTAACTCTTGAGAACGTAAAAATGAAACCAAATGGACCCTTGCGGGTCCATTTGGTTTCATTTTTACGCTCTCAAGAGTTAAAATATTCATCATCTTAATCAGCCCAAGTCTACACAACGAGAAGATTGATTGTCATTTTGGTCTGTATGCTTTGCCTGATTTGTTTCACAAATCCAGCCTGGTATTGTGGACAAAAAGCAGAAAAAAAATCTTTAGTTTACGGGTCTGTGGAGTCTAAAATGTCCCCAAATGGTGGACTGTGGCTCAAATGCTGAATAAATAGTGGGCCTGGTATGAAAAAGGTTGAAAACCACTGGTGTTGTGGCTGAAAATGACTTCCAATAAATCACTCATGCCGGCAGGCTAAGACTGGGAGTAAAAACAAGCTGTATGACGCGCAACACAATAGACTAAAACACCAATGATAAAAATGACTCATACAGGAAATAAGTTTGAGCTGTGTTTACTGCTGTTTAAATATCAGTGCACCAAATATTACAATACTTCAGCAAGATAAATAAGATTGTAATAAATATGTGCAAATCTACAAACAGTGGGCAAATACCAATAAGAATCAAATTATCAAAGTGCAAGTGCTATAAAGTGCGGTCAACAAATTATGTAGCCTCCCAGCTCACCCTGCCTCCAAGAATCCAAACCAGCCTTGGAGTGAGCTGGGAATGACCGTGCACTTGTAGCCTACGGTGGCCACCCACAGTGGTACTTCGACCAATAAACGAAGCCCAATGCGGTGCGCACCTCACCAACCCAGTGAATATGTATATAGCTATAAATCATGTCATTTTGGCTCCTACATTCCGGCCCCTAATTATGCCTGGGCACTAATTACAACTATCATTAATATGTAGGAGCTCAAAGTTACCCTTAGCAAATACAAAGTAGAAAATAGAAATTCAAAATTCAATGCAATTCTATGCAAATCAGTAAGTCAATCATCATTATTTCTCAAATAGGATCTTCGTTCATCCATATTCTCCTCTCCATCTGCAAAACAGGGAAATAAAGAGAGTGGGAGAGAGAGAGAGTTTAAAGAGCTCGAGAGCTCCAAACAAGAAAGGATCCATAGAGCATGAGCTCTCCATGTGAGACTTCAAGGCCCCTCTGCTTCCTGAAGCCACGTCAATCTGCGTCTCCTCTCTGCACACTGAAGCTTCAGTGGTCTGCATGCTCTCACGTAGTTTCTCTTCATCTGGCTGCGCAAGAAGCCTCCTGCTCTGAGCCAGGTCCAACCTCTTCCCGAACTCAAGAAGCCAACCAACCACCTCTCCCAACCAGAACCAAGGTGGAATGTGACTGGCACACAGCGCATTTTTCTCATTACCATGAACTGCCCTCACGGAGACGTCCTTTGGAGAGACCTGCACAGAACGAGCGGATAGGTCTCGAGACTCCATTTCAGCTTGCGCCCAAGTATTGGACGACAAGGGTTCCACACCAGCTCCACTGCCTGCCAAGCACCTGCACACACAGAGCTCTTCAGCGAGATGAGGCTTGTAGAGCCAGGCTACCCATTGCTGGGCAGCAGTTATAGGCAACGCCTCACCTCTGCATGTCTGATCTTCACTGAGATGAAGTTCCTGGTGCCGGGCTGCCCATTGCTGGACAGCACTTATCGACAAAACCTCACCCCAGCCCGGCTTAGCTCTGCGTATGCCTTGCAGATGTTTCTCAGTGCCCAGCACCACAGGTCCTATACATCCTGTGCGATCTTCCTCGAGATGAAGCTCTAAGCGCCGGGCTGCCCATTGCTGGACAGCACTTATCGGCAACGCCTCATCCCGGCCTAACTGATGTCTGCACTGTGTTTCCTCGGTACTGCACAACGCAGGTGCGGTGAAACCTGTGGGATGTCCAGCCACCTTCTTGTTCCGTCTATGGACACCAACCACCTGAACAGACCTTGTGACAGACCTTGTGCTGCTTTCTGTCGTCGATCCAAGTTGTTCTTTCGCATCACATTCAGGGATGTCTGCCTTCGCCTGCTGCGCCCACAGCGGGTCAACTCTTGCAACTGCAATACGGTTCACAGTAACGGGATTCACATCTGTGTTGTGAAATCTGCCGCCTCCTCCAAGGGGACCATTCACGGTCCAACCCAACATGGTTCTGACCGCATAAGGACCACCACCAACACTCCTAACCACCTCCCATGGCTCTAGAGCCTCAGGAACATTGGTGCCAATAAGAAGATCCACCCCCGAGTCGATCTCTGTGATCTTGAGGTGTTCAAGATGTGGCCATTTCCTCAAGTCTTCCTGCCTCGGGATGTTACCTTGATCTACAGGCATGCTCTCCTGCGTGTAGACTGCAGGTAGCTCACAGAAACCATCTGTGTCCAGCCCAGCTACCTCCAAGTCCAAAACAACTCTGCTACTGACCACCTTCTCCTGACCCATTGTCCTTAGGAGAATGTCAGTCTTCTTTCCTGAGAGGTTCAGCCTGTCCATGAGCCCCTCCGTGCAGAATGAAGCGGAGCTTCCAGGATCAAGAAAAGCATAGGTCACCAACGTCTGACCTTTCTTGGACTTCACCCGAACGGGAAGTATGGCAAGAGTGCAGTCAGTCTCTCCGGCCCCAGTAAGACCACCGGACTGCACTGTGATCGAATTGTTCTCCTCTGTCGTCTCCAATTCTTCTGGCGCTTGCACTGGACTCTCCTCCTCAGGGTAGACATGCAACATGGTAGGATGTCTCTTACCGCAAACTTTGCACACCAGACGTGCATTGCATTCACGGCTTCTGTGCCCAATGCACATACATCCAAAGCACAACCTTTTCTCTCTCAAGAAGGACATCTTCTCATCATGCGTCTTCCTTTCCAATAGACGACATGTGTCCAAGGAATGCCCAGCTCCACAAAGCAAGCATGTTTTGACAACAGATAAACCAAGTTCTCTCTTCGGTCCAGTGTCAACCCTTTTGTCGACTGTAGCGACAGTAGTCGCAAAGCTACTTCTGTTTACTTCTGCAAAGTACTGAGGTTTAGCAGGCTTCACTTCTTTCTTCGACACTGTAGGGGTAGAATCCTGGATATCCCCAAACAGTGGGTCGCTCGCAATCTTCACCTGCCATTCAATGAATTCAACAATGTCGCCAAATGTGGCTCTGCGATGGTTCGTCTCCTGCAAGTTACAAGCGACATCTCTCCACTTCTCCCTGAGCTTGTAGGGCAACTTCTTGACAACAGCCTGCATGTTAGCAGGAACATCCAACTCGTATGTGGATTCAAACTCCCCAAGAGCATTGAAGCAGGACCGCAGCAAGAAGCTGTAAGACTGAAGCGCATCGACATCCTCTGCCTTAATCACTGGCCACAAGAACACCTTGTTCATGTACGCAGAGGTGATCTTCAATGAGTTGCCGAAATGCTCTTGCAACAAGGATTTGGCTGTGGCATAGCCAGTTTCAGAGGACATATGTAGACAGCTGCGAACCATGTCTCTGGGCTTCCCTTTCGTGTACTGCTCGAGAAAGTACAAGCAATCCTTGGCACTGTGAGTCTTCTCCTCGATGCAGTGTTCAAAGGCTCTCATGAAGGTTTGGTACTCCAAAGGATCACCATCAAAGGTTTGCATGTCACGTCGTGGAAGAAAGAACAAAGACTGCTGTTTAGCAAGCAAAGAGGTTATCTTGTTCTGCTCCTTTAAGACAGAGATCAGCTGATCATGATTGACACCATCTTGGACTAAGGGTGCAGGCTGTTGTGACTGCAACTGCGACTGAGGACATACTTGAGGATCGGACCATCCACTTTGCCGCACTGTAGCTGCCTCAGGCCTTGGCTGCGATTGCAACCCTAGACAAGTCACCTTAGGCCGAGCATCCAAAGAGGGAGGACGTGTCTGCTCAGGTTGAGCATCCAGGAACTGTGAATATGGCTGCTGTTCACCTGACATGTACTGAGATGGCTGCCATACTCGCTGCTGCCTCGTGTTCTTCACCAACATAGCTCGAGAATCAAGCAAAGATGGACGTGCGGCTGACTGCTTATGCCGTGCATCAAGTAGATGTGAACGTGACTGTGGTTCACCCATTAAAGCATGCTGACAAGAGTGCCCCCCTGACGGAGGAACAAAGGTTTCAGCATCAGGATCCAACACTCGAGAAAGCTTTTCTCTCCTTTTCTCAACATAAGAATTCATCCCATCTGACCTACTGGCTGAAGAACCAGACACCTGAGAGGAGGAGGCCTTCAAGACGTTGAGCTTAGCTGCTGATGCCTCTATCTCTGCCTCCAACTCTAGCTGTTCTTTTCTTCTTTTTAGTTGTGCCTCTTGCTCTTCACGAGCTCTTCTGGACTGTGCCTCTTGCTCTTCACGAGCTCTTCTGAGCTGTGCCTCTTGCTCTTCTAGAGCCCTTCTGAGCTGTGCCTCTTGCTCTTCTAGAGCCCTTCTGGACTGTGCCTCTTGCTCTTCACGAGCTCTTCTGAGCTGTGCCTCTTGCTCTTCTAGAGCCTGTCTCTCTTTGAGCTTCTTCTGGCGAGCGAGAAGAGCTGCCATGTCTGCTTCTATCAGGCGTGCGGATGCAGCAGAAGAAGTAGTGGACCTACACTTACTACCTGCAGTGCTTCTTTTCTTTGATGGCTCAACTGACACATTAGAGATACTATCATCAGGGCTAACATCATCAATGACTGAAGCTCTTGCCACATCCCCAAGGTCATCTGGAACACAGGAAGCATTTGGATTATTCACTGCATTGGATGTTTCAACAGGATGTAACTGCACTGTACTTTGAACGGAAAGATTTTGCGAGAGCCATTTGTTTGCATTTTCAGTGAAATCAACTTTGCGTTTTTGTATGTCTGAAAACCAATTATTTTGTCTCTCTTGTTCCTCTGGGGGAAGCAAGGGAATGACCGAATCATGGAGAAGGCTTGCTTCATCGTACAGTGCAGATACGTTATAAAGGTTGAACTGGACAGCATTTGCATTGTCAGAGCTTTGCATAAGGTCATTAATTGCTTTTACAAGTCGTTCAATTTTGTTAACCTTAGCTTTGCGTTCGTTTTGAAGTTGTTCAATTTTGTTTGATAGTGCTTTTGCAGTGAGCATTGATTGCCGTTTTGGCTCATTTGCACTGGCAGTAGAACCTGGCCTTGATGAACTAGACATTCTGAATTTGCATTAAAATGAATCAAAGTCAAAATCATTTGCATCCAAATCGAAGTCCAAAAACACCGCAACAGCCCTAGTAGAATGTGCGTGTATGTGTGTGAATGCTTGGCTATTGTTCCCCACTAAACTGCCTAACGACCCGTAAGCTACCGAATGCAGACCCTGTGTCTTCAGCATGTAACGATAGGTACTTATGTGCCTATATATCTCTATAAGAGACGGCACTCCTGGGCCACCCGTTCCACGGGTTTTGTAATGCGGGCCGAACCCGTTCATGCACAAGAAAAACAACAAACAATAGCCCACAGCCAGAGCTATAGGCTAAAGCCACTTTGCCTATAGGGGAACAATAGAGTGAGCGTGTGCTTGCAACAAGTGTGTGTTTGGGGCGGGCCGCTATGCGATGTGTAGAACACAACGTGGACTCGAAAGCAAATGGATTAAACAATAGCTGAGTGCAACCTTAATGCCGCGGTGCACGTATGTGCGCGATTCATTGTTTGAACGCCGCGGGGAACCAGGTAGGTTAAACACCCAACACCAATAGCGATCCAGATCGATACAATTTGTTGACAATGTTGTGGCTGAAAATGACTTCCAATAAATCACTCATGCCGGCAGGCTAAGACTGGGAGTAAAAACAAGCTGTATGACGCGCAACACAATAGACTAAAACACCAATGATAAAAATGATTCATACAAGGAAATAAGTTTATGCTGTGTTTACTGCTGTTTAAATATCAGTGCACCAAATATTACAATACTTCAGCAAGATAAATAAGATTGTAATAAATATGTGCAAATCTACAAACAGTGGGCAAATACCAATAAGAATCAAATTATCAAAGTGCAAGTGCTATAAAGTGCGGTCAACAAATTATGTAGCCTCCCAGCTCACCCTGCCTCCAAGAATCCAAACCAGCCTTGGAGTGAGCTGGGAATGACCGTGCACTTGTAGCCTACGGTGGCCACCCACAGTGGTACTTCGACCAATAAACGAAGCCCAATGCGGTGCGCACCTCACCAACCCAGTGAATATGTATATAGCTATAAATCATGTCATTTTGGCTCCTACAACTGGTCTAATTGGTTAAATATATACTCTTCAGACTTTACAGTGTACTGTATATGAGAGACTCCCCCTGACCCCCCCGTCGGCTGGTTTGTCAGCACAGCTGGTGATGTGTGTTTATACGCAATGTTTGTGTATGGAAAATAGAAATAATGTATCATCTTTCCATTTCTGCTCCATAATCAGGGGCGGATCTAGGCATGGGGGGGGCAATGCCCCCCTAAATGCCCAGACTGCCCCACCAAACATGATGGCATGCAAAACAACACAAGATATTTCAAATTAAAGTGCTTATATTTAAAATGATTTGAAACACTACTACTGGCTACTGCTACTAACTAACTACAGCTGTGTCACCACTAAACCAACAGCATTTCATCATTGAAAACAGAAAACTCTCTGAGTCAGACCTTTAGCTTTATACATGCTGCATGTGTCTGTTGCAACTTCAACAACAACTGATATTATTGATGCCCCCCCCCCCCTTCGGGAAATGTTACATCCGCCCTTGCTCCATAATGCATATCACTACGGCTGAGAGAGAGAGAGAGAGAGAGAGAGAGAGAGAGACACACACACACACACACACACACACACACACACACACACACACACACACACACACACACACACACACACACACACACACACACACACACACACACACACACAGAGTGTGTGTTTGTTAGTTCATGTGTGAATATTTAGATTTGGTCTCATCTCTCTCTTTTTTTCTCTGAAACTAGGTCATCTCTTCATGATGTGCGCCGTACGCATTCACACCAACAGCAGCACTATTTCTACATGGCTACCTTTATACAAAACCACAATGATGTTTATGGTTGCTGACCTTAGGCTACTAAAAAAACAAAAAAACAGGCCGACTCATCTGTTCAAAGACAAGTGGAATGAAGTGGTTTAAATGGGCATTGATGCATACCGTAATCTGAATTACCTTTAAACTATTTAACTTTAAAATGTGTTGTAAAAGCATATATAAAAAAAAAAAAAAAAAAAAAAAAAAAGATTTTTATCTTTTCCTGTCTGTCGGTTTTCTTTGTCAGACAGGGGGGGGGGGGGGGGGGGGGGGGGGGGGGGGGGGGTTATTGTGTCCTGATCAGATTCTAGTTTCTGATGCTAGATTCTAGTTCCTCATGCCAGATTCTAGTTCCCCATGGTAGATTTTAGCTCCTCTCAGTAGACTGTAGTTAGTGTATATTCCAGTTTCTGACACTAGATTCTAGTTCCCAACACTAGATTCTAGTCCATGACACTTAATTCTAGAGAAAATGGTATGGGGGCTACGTCATCGCCTGCGTCGCTTCACGCCACGGGCGATGAAGCCACACCCATACCATTTTCAGTTAAAATACTTTTATTAGGCAAGTAAAGCATCAATAATAACATCAGTTGTTGAAGTTGCAACAGGTCCGACTCAGAGAGTTTTCTGTTTTCAATGAAATGGTGTAACATAACAATTGTAGTTAAGGTAGTAGCATCGTGTTTCAAATCATTTTAATTACAGTATAAGCACTTAAATTTGAAATATGTTTGAAATTTTGGTTGTTTTGTATGCCATCCTGTTTGGTGGGGCAGTCTGGGCATTTAGGGGCGGCATTGCCCCCCATATGCCCATGCCTAGATCCGCCCCTGCTGGGAGGTCAGGTTCAGAGACACATGATGACCCGCCTGGGCCTGGTTCTGTTGTGGAATGAAGGAATGTGATTATAGATTAGCTAAACAGGGAGTGTGTTGGGGAAAGAAGAGACAATCATTAACCTCCAGTTGCACTTCTGTTCCTTTCTCCATCCATCCATCCCCCTCCAATATTTTATTTTTCTCTTCACCATCTGTCCGTTTTTTTAGTTATTTTTAATGCCACCATCTGTTACCTTTCTCTCAAATTTCAGATGACAACTACATGTTTATTATAGTTTTGCTTTGCCTAGCATTGACATCTCTCTCTGCATAACTTACAGATGCCCATCATACAGTTTTTCAATGTACTTGTGTATGTGTACCAGCACTGATGCATGCTCCAATTATACATACTTGAATTGAAAATGATGCCCCTGCTGTTGTAAACAAGTGTAAAGCTTTATCACTCTGTGGTCCAAAGTAACAGTCTTTGTATTTGAAGAGTTGTTCTATTAATAACTGTTCCAAATACAATCAAATCAATCAATCAATCAATCAGTGCTATATAATATCGGGAGGACACAGGGGCGGATGTAACAGGAGAAAATGGTATGGGGGCGGCTTCATCGATGAAGCCGCTCCCATACCATTTTTGGTATGGGGGGACTTTTATTGGGCAATCAAGCAATAAGCATCAATAATAACATCAGTTGTTGTTGAAGTTGCAACAGACACGCCGCATGCATAAAGCTAAAGGTCTGACTCAGAGAGTTTTCCGTTTTCAATGATGAAATGCTGTTGGTTTAGTGGTGACACAGCTAGCTAGTAGCAGTAGTAGTGTTTCAAATCATTTTAAATAGAAGCACGTTTTGCCATCGTGTTTGGTGGGACAGATTGGGCATTTAGGGGGCATTGCATCGCCCCCCCTCCCATGCCCATGGCTAGATCCGCCTCTGGGAGGACATGCTCTTGTGAAAGAAATACATGAATCCTAGTGAACGCTGTCAATGTTTTCCACTTGCCACACATGCAGAGGAGAGGAGGAAGAAGGCAAGGATGAGTCTTTCTAAGTCTTGGGATATTTGATGCATTTATTGTGTGAAAATATTAGTGTGGTGGTGGTCCACATGTTTTGTACACTCAGGGTACAGTGGAAATGATAGGTTGCGGGGCCTAGCTCACTTCTTCATCAACTAGCAACATCCAAAACAACAATTTTATTCATCCCATGTGTGGAAAAAAGAAAAGTATGAGAATGAAAGGAGAGGGGGAAAAAGCTGTGATATAGCTTATTGACATAAGGTATGTCTGTCCTCTTTAAAACAACTACAACTCATCAGGAATAATACAGTATAATGTAAAATACTGTATTTTTAAACCTGCAGTCTGTTATCGTAATGTAGCAATATGTGTATATATCAATTACAAATGACATAATAGTCTATATACTGTAGCTCATCTTTTTCTATGACAGACCCAAGTACAGTAAATGTAAACGGCACACAGTAGGATTAAACACTTTGATTTACCTGCTTGTTTGTTCGAAATTGCAGGTTCTGTGTAGTAATAATAATACTGCACATACAGTATCTCTCTCCTTTGGGGAGATATCTTGTATTAAAGGGCTAATAACATGAAATTCAACACGTGTGTGTGTGTGTGTGGGGTGTATGTGGTGCTCCCCATCTGTGTTTTCTATCCGTGCAAATAACCAACTGTCTCATGAACAAGCTCGTTTGTACCCTGTTTAACCAACCCTTGTACCCTGAGCGACCGACCGAATATTAGGACTTTATATTATTTGCACTATAATGTTTGGTTAAAAATACTTCATTGCAGTAATTTACATTAAACATCGAGGGGAAAAAAGTCATTCAACACAGTTCAACTTCTCAGATTAAAAAGTTGTCAAAATGGACAATACGTGGCAACATTATGCTAGAGCTTTACGTTACTTTCTTAGAAGAATGTAATGTCACGTGTCTCCAATGCTAATCTGACTTCCCAGAACTTCCCAGAACGTTTTCGCCATTGTGAGGGGATTTCAAAAGCTCAACACCATGAGCACAGTGAGTAAACAGGAGGGGATCATTTGTCAAAGTGAGATTAACACACTAACATCCCCCTACCCACTTTCTCGCGTGTGAATGTACGCAACGCACGCACGCACGCACGCGCACACACACGCGTTTTTATACTGAACTACCGGGTCAAACCATTACAAGGTCAGAGAGGGGCCGCACTGCAAATTCCATTGCCTTTAATAGGTCACTACCTTAATAGATCACCGAGAGAGAGAGAGGAGAGAGAGAGAGAGAGAGAGAGAGAGAGAGACAGACAGACAGACAGACAGAGAGAGGAGAGAAAGAGAGAGAGAGACAGACAGACAGACAGACAGACAGACAGACAGACAGACAGACAGAGAGACAGACAGACAGACAGACAGAGAGAGGAGAGAAAGAGAGAGAGAGAGAGAGACAGACAGACAGACAGACAGACAGACAGACAGACAGACAGACAGACAGAGAGGAGAGAAAGAAGAGGGAGTGCGAAAAGAAGTAGATAAGAAAAAGATGGACGTGCATCAGGGCAACAGTCGAATGCAACCAGGGGCGGATCTAGGCATGGGCATGGGGGGGCAATGCCCCCCTAAATTCCCAGTCTGCCCCCCCCCCCCAAAAAAAAACAATTCCATTCAAAACAACCCAAGATATTTCAAATTAAAGTGCTTTATTTTAAAATGTTTGGAAACACTACTACTACTGCTACTACTACAAGTTTGGCACTACTAACCCAACAGCATTTCATCAATGAAAACAGAAAAGTCTCTGAGTCAGACCTTTTATGACCTTTAGCTTTATGCATGCTGTTGCAACTTCAACAACAACTGATGTTATTATTGACGCTTTACTTGACTGATAAAAGTCCTGTAACGGAAAATGGTATGGGGGCGGCTTCATCGCCCGTGGCGCCCCCATACCATTTTCTCTTGCCCCTCCAACATGTTCTCTTGCCCCCCCCCAAATGGGACATGTTACATCCGTCCCTGGTAATGTAACTCTTGGCCGGAGAAGGAGGTATTGGAGAAACCAGATGGAGGGAGGAGGGATGGGCTAGACTAGAGGAAGGTTAGTCCCCATGGCTGAAACGCATCGCATCGCTCGCTGCCAGACAGTAGTAATAAATCTTGGTACACAGGGAGTCATCTCCCAGTGACTAATTAATACTGTAGCTTTGGAGGGCTGTGGGATTGTCGTTAACGAGCAAGAAGAGAGATGAGTATATTATTACGACTCCCTGCTGAAGTCAGTCTGTCTCAGTTATGTTTCACTCTCACTCTCTTGTCGTTATCTGGCCAGATGAATGTGTAACCCTCCCCCTCTTTCTGTTTTTCCCCTCTGCTTTATATCGATCGTGGGATTTGTGTGCGCGCGCCATCGCTGCTAATAAATGAGCCAAGTTATCTGTGTCCAATCAAAACCGTCGCTCCAGGCCAACCCTCATAATCATTTAAAGCGGAATCCCACCGTTTTCAACATTTTTCTGACATTATTTTTTAACCGCGGGGGCGATAGACAAACAACGTCGTCCGACATCCATTATTTGTCTATGAGAGCCGCCGTCAGATCCAAGTGCTGCTCCCCCCGCCCCCCCCCCCCCCCCCCCCCCCCCCCCCCCCCCCCCCCCCCCCCTCGACCCCAAACCATTCGGCGCAGTTTGGTTCCTAGTTCCGCCCCACTTCCTCCTCCACCCTCCTTTTTTCAGTGCGCCGCAATATCGTCGTTTACGGTACTCATTTTGCATGCCATTCGAAGCCAGAATATACGGCAATGACTGCCCACATCGCTGAGGTCGGCCGATGTCGTCTGTCCATCGCCCGCTGTGTACTATCAGAGTATACAAATGTACACTAAAATGTACACCATTTGTACACTCTCAGGAAAAAAGGTCCTAGAAGAAAAATCATTAAAGATGGAGTGCCATGAATTTTTTCTACCCTAAAACATGATCATCAGGTATTAATGTTATATGAAATGTAAGATTTTTTCCCCAAAAGTGTACAGAGTTTGTTAAACTGTCATTTTTATGATTCCACCCTACCAGTTCATTAAGTATGCCTGGTTTGCCTGGTGGGTGGTGATGGGTGGAGATCCACCTGAACTGAAGCCACGCCCACAGCTTTAGTTGCATGATAAAGGGGAGGAGTTAGGGGAGGGGCTGAACGTGTGATGTCACTATATTGAAGTTTTTTTCATTGGCACATTTGACTGGAAAGGTTCAGCCCCCAGGAAGAAACCCTAAATACAAAGGGAGGACATCATTGCACATAAAAACACACCAAGGGGTATATTTACATACTGTCACCTCTTAAACATGTACAAAATTGGAAAAAATACAAAAATCACAGCACCCTCTCTTTAACATGGTGAAACACAACTTGATGACGCCATCCAGTTGTGTTTCACCATGTTTTTTCAGACCTCCATTTATAGGAAACACAGAATGGGGGGACTTTTTTAATCGTGTGCACACAACACCTCTACTATTAATGACATAGTAAAATGTTGACAATGGGTGGAGTTCCCCTTTAAGTCTGACACTGCCAAAAGCGAACAATCTACAAGCGTACAACTCGTTGTGAGTCTGTAGATATTCTTTTTCTGCTTTTCTTTATGGTATTTTTTGTCTACAACGGCAAGCACAAACGTGGTTATTTCGGAAGTTCATTTCAAAGTGTCACAGCAATTTTGAGAACAAAGTAGAAGCAAAAGTGAAAACAACGAGGTACTCTACTTGTCACTTCAAACTCAGCTACGCTCAGGTATGCATAAAAACATACTTGACCTGACACAAGCAAAACATTAAAAATTCAACAACTGACAAAGACAAATATTATTTTCAACCGTCGTGAGACCGTGAGAACTGAAGAGAATAAGTAGGCCAGAAAATGTCTTATTCAAGTCAAATAGAATGATGATAACAACAAGCTTTACGGTTAGGTAACTTTATACTTTATTTAGTGAATACATTTGTATTTTATCCAATCTCTACAGATTAGCATCAAAAAAGAAAAGCTAACCAGGTGCTCAAATGGATGTAGTATATGGTAAAAATAGTAAAAAGGTGCTCACACGGATCATTGGGAACAAACCAAAGTGAAGAAAAAATCGACGATCTGGGCACACAAAAGTAAAATTAAAGCCTTTATTAAGGTTAAAAGGCACAGACGCCAACATGTTTCGACCACTACATGGTCTTCATCAGGGCATAGGAGTGCCCCTTTTTTTCTGTACAGATTAGCGTTATGTACAGTACAGTATGCAATGGAGGTGGACCTGAAGGTCCAAAAATTGCAAAATATACTGTATATCTCACTCATTAAATTTTCAGCTGCGGCCTGCTTGTATTAAACAACATTAAACTTGCCAACAGAGGTTAGAATTAACCTCTTTCAATCTGCAAAAAATGTTTGTTTCATAAAAAATGTACTATAGTTTCTGTCAAGAAATGCTCTGCAACTGTGCTGAAGTTCGGAAGCACTCATCGTGATATACGTTCCTGAATGGCCCTGCGTAGTGCGTACCACCAGTTTTGAAGAGGTAGCAGTGGTGGACTGGGCAAAAAAAAAAAAAAAAAAACGGCCTGGACATTTTTAGTGTGATTTGGCCTAGACCAGCCCAACCACAATTCTACCTGGTAACCAGATGTAACTCTTTGAGAGTGTAACATGAAACCAAATGGACCCTTGCGGGTCCATTTGGTTTCATGTTTACACTCTCAAGAGTTAAAATATTCATCTAAATTGGCACAAGTCTAGTTAGAAAATGTAGAAGATGATTGGTCATTTTGATGTTTGTTTTGCTTCCCAAATCCAGTCTTGAATTGTGGACCAAAAAGCAAAATAAATCTTTAGTTTTATGGGGTCTATTGGGGCTAGGATGTCATCAAATGGTAGTCCTCTGCGGCTCAAAATTCGGAATGAATAGTGGGCCCTGGGATCAAAAAGGTTGAAAAACAGTGCTTTTAATCATACTGTGATACTAGCGCTCCCCTACGGGTCGTGGCCCACCGGGAGACCTCCCTGTACGCCCAATGGTCAATCCCACCCTGAGAGGTAACAACCCGTTAATACAAACGAGTGCTTGCAAACACGAGCACTTAGAAAAATAATAACATGCAGTTTATTGACATAAAGTAGCAGTAGTAGTAATGTCAGCACTGGGACAGGATACCCAGGTTAAAAACAAATGGGGGGTGTAGTCTTGACGCACTATTTGTAGTTCTTTATTTGAAAGTGTTGACGCTATAAAGCTATAGCTCAGGAGAACATGCTCACCAAGAGCATAATTATAGGATGAAAATTGTGGGTTTGGGAGGAGACATGATGACAGATGCGCTAATATGCGCACACACACACGCACGCACACACAGTTCCAGTTTAAGCACAGCAGTGCAGTGTCCCCAGTGTGTTGACCAGACGTGACTTATAAATAAATAAATACGTCACCATTAGAGAGCATTGTCAATATTTTATTAGTGCAAACTATATAAAAAAACACACAATAAAAAACAGATATCGTACAGTAGTTGTCCTCGAGGACTGCTTGGTCAACTGAGTAAACAATAGTGTCAGCACAAAAGTAGTTAAAATGGACGTTAAAATGAATGTAACATGCATGTGTGACACGCATGCACGCGCACACACGCACACACACAAGCACGCGCACACACACACGCGCACACACATCCCAATACGCACATAAACACATGCCCACATGCAATATTAATCACATGGTAAAAAAAATGGTAAAAAAACTGTATGCTTTGTCATACTATGAAATTTGTTACAGCTCTATATTGCCACACCCTGTGCTGTGCTGAAGCATACTGTATCAAAGCCTCATCAACCTGCTTCAGTATGTGTTGGGACACACAGTAAACTCCTCTGGTAGTTAGGGAATTTTAGCAAATATTTGACCAATTTGACACTAATAGTGTTTCTAATGGTGTGTAATAACATGCACTAAAATGTTTAAATTCAACCCCTGTGGGAAACCTCGTAAATAAACAGGTCAATGTCGGGGTACCATTCACTAACCAATAGAAGGCAAAGAAAGCATGCTAAATTGCATCATGTTTTATGTAGCATGTCATATGTCTAACAGGGGTTTTCATGATTCATGAAAAAAAAAAGATAAACATAGTCAATGTGCTGCTGACTAAGCACATTTATGATGACGGGTATGTCTGTTTGTAGCCCAAGGAATTGTTTACTGAGGAAAACTAATGCTTGGAATGGATTTAGCATCAGGAAAGGTTAGGCATACTGTATCACATGCTACATAAAGCATGATGACAATTTGCATTTTTTGTCTTCTATAGGTTAGTGAATGGGACCCCGACTCTGACCTGTTTATTGTGAGGTTTCCCATGGGTGTTGAATTTCAAAATGTTAGTATATGTTATTAGACACCATTATAAACACATGGGTGAAGACATTCGATTTAGTTCCCTGATTTTCATAACATGCCCTAACTAAGAGCTCATTTAAAGGGGAATTCCATCCATTTTGGGAATTTTGGGAATTCCATCCAAATGAACCCTAACGGGTTCATTTGGTTCCATATGTACGCTCTCAGAAAAAAGAAGCGTCCAAAGAAATCCATTAACATGGTGAAAATACATCTCGATGATGTCATCATCAAGATGTTTCACCATGTTAGTGGTTTTCTTCAGACCTCCATTTCTTGGGAACACAGAATGGGGAAACTTTTTCATCATGTCCACCCAACACCTCTAAGGTATATTAATGACATTAAAATGTTGAAAATGTATGGAGTTCCACTTAAAATAGTAAAGTGTACAAAATGTTTGAGTTCACAGATGGGGGAAAAACAAATCAACATTAAGTATTTAACAGTGTTTGTATGGTATGGTCCCCAGTGCCACTTTAGCTGTCAAGAGAAGAACATAAAGAAGATGTTGGTGGGAACTTTAGTCAGTCCGGGTCCCAGAATGTAGGCGAATAATGATTTACAGTGGCGGTATAAAAATGTGTTTTTTTCCCCCCTGACCTCAGATGAGCTTAGACTCTCTGGGATTCCTAAAGATCACTCCGCTCTGATGTCTGGATGACAACTCCCTAAAACGAAGGAGGGAGGGAGAGAGAGAGAGGGAGAGACAGAGAGAGAAAGAGACTGACGTTAACAGAAGAACAAATTTAGCTTAACATTTGTCAGCAGTAAAGAATAGAACATTTCAGCATTAATGGTGACACCAACAACACTGATGTCTCTTGACAGCATGTGTCTGCACTCTGAATGAGGTTACCGCTCTATACTGTAGCTGTCTGTAATACAAAGACTGTCAGTTGGAATAAGCACAATGCATCCTGGAGGAAGTGAATTATAAGGAGATCAAGGAATCAAACATACGTTCCTTTAAGTGGCAAAAGGTTGGTGTGTCTAGCTATGATAGAAATGTATACATAGTTGTGAGCTATTATCTCACAATTTAAGAAGGTATTGTAATGCAACTTTAGTTTGTACAAACTGTGTTTGTAAACAGATTTGAATGCAACTCCACCTCACCTCCACTGTGCTGTGATTGGCTAAAACATCGCCTCAACCCCTACAAGCACCGACCCCCCAACCACACATTTATACAATTAGATAATATATAATAGCTTTAAAGCTCTATTTTGTTTTAAATATTTTAAAACAAAGTTTTTGTGCAGTGGGTTTGCGCAGTGCGCACACACAAAACATTGTGTTAACACAATGAATGCCATTAACAAAGTGTGAGTTGAGTGTTTGTGTAAACACGAACATGAAGGAGGAGGACGCAAAACACATGCTGTAGGGTATATGACCATCAATAGGAACTACGAGTCCTAAACAGCAGTTTGGTTAAGTGGGTGGTAATGGTCTAATGCATCCTGACATTATTGCACACCTTCTGCAGCAAATTGGCCACGTTAGTGCCAAGAAGCTCTGACATTTTGTACAGAGTCATTTCTTTGAAGGATTTTAGTTGGAGTCAGTCAATTGGAAAACGTGTGCTTTAAATTATACTATTATGTACTACTTATTTGCTTCTTACTTGAACCAATAATACAAAAAAACAGATGAGATGGTGTGCTTGTTAAGACGCCAGTTGTTTCTAAAGTCCTTACAAACCTCCCCGTGGAGAGCGAGAATGGGGGGCGAGGCGGTGCCCAAAACTGCAGAGAAAAGAGCTCAGTGAAGACTGCATTCTTTGGCTCCGTGTTGCCTCTCACTCAATCTCCTCCTCCAAAAGGGCTCTTTACATTTGTGACGAAAAAAATAAGTAGAAAAAAATCCCACTTCATAGCTGAATAGTGTTGATGCCTGGATACCGGCCCTCTGAGCTGTCTCCAAAACAATCCACATTCTGACAGATGGGGGGAATGGGGGCAAACAAACGAGTCTTCCAGACCAAGCGCAAATATCGCACGTTACGTCTAAAAACCTGCATTGATAAGGAATGTAGTGGAAAATGAATCCTTGTGTGCACGCACGTGTTATGTGCAAGGCCTACTAGGGGCCTTGCCCGCCTTGGAAATCTGCGCCGTTTCTATGCCGTGTAGTGGAAAAAATGACACTTAGATGACAGCTCTACTGACCCCATCCTTGGGATTACCTCTTTGGTGCCAAATCCGCTTCACTGTGCTCTGTCAAGCAGCCACAGTGTGGACGGCGTTGTGTCCACGCCCCCGCTTTAGTTCCCTGGATTAAAAACGTCTGGACTTGTACAAATGTGTGTAAAGAGCCCATACGTGCGAGGGCAAATGTATGCAACAGAGTCTATACAGTACGTGTGTTTGTATGTGTGTGAGTGAGTGAGCTGTTAACTTAAGTCCTTTCAACAGTTCCATTGCGGCACCATCCGTGGCATGCTGTGTGTGTGGCGGGCTGTGTGTGTGTGTGTGTGTGTGTGTGTGTGTGTATGTGTGTGTGCGAGAGCAGCGATTACCCTGAGCAGGTTAGCTATGGTGGATTTAGCTGTGTGTGGTTGGAGACGGATCCAACCTTGTGCTGAACAGCCATTCAATCTGTCTGCCTCTCAGTCTGCCCTTTACACAATGTAAGTCTATAGACGTAGTTCAATGGAAGAATTAACAATATGGTAATGGTTCTCTGGTCCTCATACAACGCATGCCTATGGCCGAGTCACTCCAGTCCAGTGCTACCATTTCACCGTATCTGGGGCCTACGTAGTGCTATAAAGCTGCGTAATGACTGGTGGATTCCACTTCTGGAACAGGGGTGGCGACGTCACTGCGCAGGTCTATAGTGCGACAAGAGCTTCAGTTTGTTAACCCATTCAACAAAATGTCATATATAATGTCAGATAATGTCATAATAACAGTGGCGCGCTACAAGCTTGTAGATCTGCTGGTTTTCAATAATAGCTAAAGCTAATGCTAGCTAATCCTTAAAAGGGTATTTAATTTCAGATTTTTTTGTGATTTTATTGTCTACTCAGGCTCGTGACAGTTTTTAATTTACTTGATTCAATATTTTGATATTTGTTGTTCATTTTAGCTGCCCCACCCCCTTCCTATACAAACCCTTAAATTTAAAACTCCATTTTAACCATGATAAATTCATCCAACATTTTTTCTGGTGACGTCCTCCTAATACATGAGAGGGCCGAGGAATTTCATTCACTGTTTTCCCCGTCCCCAACGTCGACGTTGGGAACAGTTAACATGGCCGCAGGTTGTCTTTATTCTACTGCAGGCATTTCTGTAACTCCAAACTTATTTTTTTCCCCCACACACCACATTTTAATAGTATACTGATAAACACGCTTGAATTTTATGTAACTCTGGGTCAGTCTTTCCTTGTAATCTCAGAGGTAATCTATTCCTCCTCCTCTCCCTTTTGCCACTATCCTCTCCAATCACTCCGGTAAAAACTCCTGTCCCACAGTTGCCACCTGAGTTTTTAAAAATCATATAGTGGTCCAATTATCTTGTAATGTGTGGTTTGATATGATGTGTGAAAAGAGTTACAGAAATACCCGCAGTAGAATAAAGACAACCTGCGGCCATGTTAACAGTTGGAATGACGTCGTCGTTGGGACAGGGACCTCATGGTGAATTGTATAAAAGGGGACATCTGTGACAGAAATCAGAAAGACATTATGTATCATGTCACAGGAATCAAGGTAGATTGAGGCCCAATGTGTTTTGTTGTGGAATTCTCCTTTAAATGGAGTTCTGAGTTATAATGGGGTTTTATAGGAAGGAGGTGGATACGCTAAAATGAACATCTAAATACTGAATGGAGTAACGTATAAATGTTTATAAAACCCATGGACCATAAAATGACCAAAAGTTTTTTTTGAAAGTGAGATACCCCTTTAAGAATTGAGTGGGACATACATTTCCAACTTGCATCATCCCAAGTATGCCCACGTCCAACGGACAAAGCTTTAGTCCCATCTTGAACTAAAATCGTCTTTAGTTAACTGCCATGACACTCTGACATGGACAGAACCATAAACAAACCTGATAATGACCATATATAGGCATTTGATTGCTGTACAAGTCTCCATATATGGAGCCACTGCATAGTCAACACAAAAAACTGACCTATCCAAGTCTGACCTCACAAACTCTATATTTGGGCATGGTTGGGGTAATGCTCCTAGTGCTGACAACATGGTAATGTAAAACTCCATATATGGATCTGTATGCGACTCATGCTGACATCAGCGTGATGTCATCCAAACTCTGTATATAAGCAGCAACAGTAACTAGTCAGCAACTAGTCAGAGCAGCAACTGTTTGAAGAGAGAAGACCTGTGAAGAAATGGCGTCCGCTATCAGCCTCCTGTCTGAGGATGTCCAGTGCCCCATCTGTATGGACGTGTTGACCGATCCAGTCTCCACTCCATGTGGACACAACTACTGCCAAGCCTGTATCACACGTTGCTGGGACACTAGTGATGTGTGCAAGTGCCCACTATGTGCAAAAGTCTTTGATGAGAGACCGGACATATCTGTCAATACCTTTATTGCCAAGATGGTTCATCTGTTCAGGAGACAAAGGTCAAAAGAAGAATACGAAGCAAAGACTGAGCTGAGGTTCAGCAGATGATCACAGAGAGACAGGTGAAGATTCAGGAGTTCCAGCGCTCAGTAGAGTTCAGAAGGAAAGATGCAGACGGAGTCATAGCCGACAGTGCGCAGCTCTTCACTCTTTTGAAGAACTGTATTGAGAGAAGCCAGGCTGACCTCACTGCTGTGTTCGAAGAGAAGCAGAAATCAACAGAGACAAAGGCTGAAGGCTTTGTCGAAGAGCTACACAAGGAAATCACTCAGTTGGAGAAGAGAATCTCTGAGCTGAAGCACCTCTCACACCCCGAAGGTCGCCTCCACCTCGCCCAGAACATCACACCCAACAAAACAACAGCGTGGAGTCCCACCACAGACTGGACGAAGGTTCATGTCAGTCAGTCTTCGCATGTGGAGACTGTGAAGAGAGCCGTGTCTCAGCTGAACGATACACTCTGTCAAGAGATGAGGACGTGGTTGAGTGGTGTTGAACTGAGAGGAGTCCAACGATATGAGGTGGATGTAACTCTGGACCCTGATACAGCACATCCCATTCTAGTCCTGTCCGAGGATGAAAAACAAGTGAGTTGTGGAAATGAACAGAAGAACCTCCCTGACAACCCAAAGAGATTCTCTACATGCCCCAATGTGTTAGGAAGACAGAACTTCTGCTCAGGAAGATTTTACTACGAGGTGCACGTTGGAGGGAAAACTGACTGGATAATAGGAGTGGCCAGAGAGTCCATCAACAGGAACGATCAAAGCCCAACAATGAGTTCCAACAGCGGTTACTGGACTATAGGGGCGAGCCACAAAAATCAGTATGTGGTTCTGAATTACCCATGGTGTTATCAACTCCCTGTTAAAGAGGAGCTCCACAAAGTGGGAGTGTTTGTGGACTATGAGGAGGGTCTGGTCTCCTTTTACGACGTGGAGACCGGACTGAATCTCTACTCTTTCTTTCAACACTGCAACTTCCCGAGAGACTACACCCGTTCTTCAGTCAAGTTTCTACACATCACAGAAACTCCTGCTCCTCTGATAATCACTCATGTCAACATGGACGCCGCTCTCGGGGAGGACGAAGGGGACATGTTGCCACCACCTTCCAAAAGAAGAAAGTGATGTCTCCAGAAACAGCTCTACCAACAATCATTAAAAGAGGTCTCCAAACCCGATGCCTCCCTTAATCAACCACTATCCGCATAAATAAATAAATAAAATACGTGATGAAGTTGATTTCTGTCACAGACGTGCCTTTAGTTAAATTCCGAGGGGCTTAACGCCCCCCCACAGTTGCTACTGTACTTAGGACTATATTAGCTACTCGCAAATACACATATGTTTGTTGCAAACTACAAAAAAAAGAAAAAGATAGAAGAGATATGTTGTGGCAACAAAGAGCTAGCAGACAATACTCTATGTACTCCATGTACCACAAAAATGCATTTACGTCAGATTTTCTCCATTTTCACCAACAGAATGTGTGATATATTTGAAGTGATAACTTTAGGTTAGACTCTTGTCAAACAGCAACATGTGTGTTTGTCAAATTAGCCTTGTTGAGGAGGAGAACAATTCAAATGTGTGTCAGCGAACACATAAGCGATTGTCTGAACATCTGATACAGTATATGTATGACAGACAAGCCAGTCAGTAACAGTGTTGACACCTATTACTATGTAATATCTACTATAGGTACTAGTGATACTAGTGTACATCATGATCACATTTCAGGAAGTTGAAATAAGAACCTTTAAAATCAGGGCTGGGCAATTATTTTTCCACAGGGGGCAAATGAGATACAGAAAATATTGTGGAGGGCCCGGCCAAAAGACTGAAGTAAATTATGCGTAATATTAATTTAATTTCTATATAAACGTAGTAAATGTTATTGATTTGACACTCTGGTAAGATTATTATTATGCAATGAAAAAGTGCTGTTGCTTCCAAAATCACCTAAACAATTTTACACAGTGAACTTGAGTGAACATGTGAACATGAGCAATGTTATTACAGTATATTGCATATTGTATTTTCTAATTTCCAAATACCCTTTCCCGGACCGGTCATAGTCAGCCAAAGGGACGCATGTGGCCTACGGGCCACATAATGCCCAGGTTTAAATGGATCCGATAAACGTATATTTTTGTCACAAGCTGTCAGACTTAAACTGCACTGTGTTTTTATGTTTTTGTTTTGTAAATATCTTTTGCCCAAACATGGGAAATCTTAAAATGAGTGACTACAAGTCAGGGCATTATTTAAAATGTTACGTATACTGTATTTACATTCATTTTCATAAACAGGGGATCTACAAGTCCACAAGGCCCTCACCCTCTCATACACAATATGATAATCTGTCCCTATTCCAACACACTTCCCCTTTTTTCTCAGATAGAAGAATGGTGTTCCTGCATCTTTTGAGAAAGCAGGACTACAGACAAAATACTGCTTGATAAGAGATGACTGTATAGATTCTGGGCCACTATGACACAACATGATAACAATCGTACAGCAGAGATATGGTTCAGCTTACCTAGTGAGCTCACATTCACAATTCATATCTAGTCCACATCTAGTAAAAACATCCTCCATATCTGATACCCTATACTGACGACAATGTTGTGTATTGTCCATAGATATACAATATGGTAGTTATCTCCCCCTCCAACATTGTTATGGGCTGCAATTACATTTGCAGCCGATTTTCACACGTAGCTTATTGCCTAAACTATAATCCTGGGTGCTACCCTTCCTCTGTTAACCTGGGAGAGCCCATGCATTATCAAAGCTCTTTGTTAGAGTTCCTACGGTCGCCACATCGGCAGCATCGTTTAGAATTGTGGCACCGCGTCCAAATACACCAGCTAGCTCCATATAGGGGCACAAAAGAAGCCATGCCCATTATGGGCATATAACTAATGACATTGGGATCTTATAAGAGGGGTAAGGATAGACACAGAATTAATTAGACCTATTGTAGGCCTATTTAGCCTGGATCCAGCCCTGAAATCAACCCCCCCCCCCCCCAAAAAAAAGGTCTGGCCATCAAAAAAATGACAACAAGCAGATTTCCTACTATTCTGATTGGTTGGTATGAAGTTGAACCAATCGCCCAAGACTGTCACTTTGACAATAGCCATCCCATAAACTGCTGCCATGGGCAGGGCTATCAGTTTGAATAGTGTGGAATGAAATGAAAATTTCACTTTAATTATGAGAAAGAAAGAAAAGAAAGAAAGAAAGAAAGAAAGAAAGAAAGAAAGAAAGAAAGAAAGAAAGAAAGAAAGAAAGAAAGAAAGAAAAAAGAAAGAAAGAAAGAAAGAAAGAAAGAAAGAAAGAAAGAAAGAAAGAAAGAAAGAAAGAAAGAAAGAAAGAAAAATCATGTAATGACTGTTAGTGGTTCTGTGTCCTATAATGCCAATGTTCACAAGATGTGAGAGATTAGTGGTGGACAGACCCACACTAGGCTCCTGATACAGAGCAGAGATACACAATAATATGAACCCATCCCATAACTCATTTGTGGTCCCGGCTGTGAAAATCTGATTTGTTTATTCCACTGTAGTGCAGTATATACAGTAGTTCAGGCAGCAGATATGATTTGTATAATATTGTCACTGTCAGAGGCAATCCTTGTACAGAATGTCAACTACAGTTACTTCTCAGGGTATGGACAAAAAGCATCCTTTGAGTCAGAATAAATAATAATATTCATTGAAGCACAACCTCTTTTCCACTTTCAAAATAGCACAACTAAATAAGCTTGTGGACCGGCAATTTTTTTTACACAACACTCGTTGTAATCGATATTACTTATGTAAGCAGAGCTCAAGTTAGGCCTACTAAATACATTATAAATAGTTTAAAACAGTGGTTTTCAACCTTTTTCATACCAGGACCCACTATTTATTTAGAATTTGAGCCACGGACCACCAGTTGATGACATTTTATTTTAGACCCCAAAAATAGACTCCAAAACTAAAGATTTCTTTTGCTTTTGTCCACAATATCAGGCTGGATTCCAGGCAAACATACAGATCAAAATGACCGTCAATCTTCTACATTCTCTAGTTGTGTAGGCTTGGGCTAATTCAGACAGTGAACATTTTAACTCTGACCAAATGGTACATTTGGTTTCATGTTTACGCTCTCAAAGAGTTACATCTGGTTAATCAACTTTCCATCATTTAGTCTGGGGACCACCTGGAATTCTCTCAGGGACCACTGGTGGCCCCCGGACCACCCTGTGAATAGACGGGATGTCCAAGTCAACAACAAAGCCAGTGCTATTCAGACAGGTACAAAATTTAAAAGCTTGTACTATTTCAGTGTACTATTTAGAATGATACTGTACCTGCATCCATTAACGAGAATAGGAGTCCAGCATTTATTGTTTTAGGGTTTCTTTTTATATAGAACAGTGTTTTTCATTTTCACTAGTGGTCCGGGACCACCAGTGGTCCTTGAGAGGCTTCCATGTGGTCCCCAGCTGATAAACTAGATGAAAAGTTGGTTAGCCAGATGTAACTCTTGAGAGCGTAAAAATGAAACCAAATGGACCCTTGCGGGTCATTTGTTTTCATGTTTACGCTCTCAAGAGTTATAATATTCATCATCTAAATTAGAACCACTTAAGAAGTCTACACAATTAGAGAATGTAGAAGAAGGGTAATTTTGATCTGTATGTTTGCCTGTTTTGTTTGCAAAAAATCCCATCCTGGAATTCTGGACAAAACCAAAAGAAATCTCTATTTTGGGGTCTATTTGGGTGAAAATGTCGTCAAATGGTGGTCCATGGCTCAAATGCTGAATAAATAGTGGGCCCTGGGATCAAAAAAAGGTTGAAAACCACTGATATAGAGGGTGATCCAAATTTCCAACCCGGGCTCCCCCAGAGTTAGTGTTGAGTTTCCTTGAGCAACACATTTAACCCCTAATTGTTCACAATGTACCCTTGCATGGTTTACGCTGCCATTGTCGCATGAATGAATGGAATCCCTAATCTGCGTAAAGTGCCCTGGATAAAGGCGCTAAATATGCACCAGTTCTAGTTCATTCATTCTAACCTTTATTTATTCTCGAAAGACAGACGTGAACCACATTTGCCGGGTCGTCGAGATGCAACATAGAAACAGAAAGAAAACATAACAGGACATTGTATGACAAGCGGTATGGTGGTGTGTGTGTGGTGTGTGTGTGTGTGTGTGTGTGTGTGTGTGTGTGTGTGTGTGTGTGTGCGTGTATGGGTGGGAGGGGGGTAAGTTGAAATATGGAGAGGTACAAGGTTTCTGCCTGACAGCGACCAAATTGCTTGCCAGGTAACATCAGTCAGGTGAGCTGATCTCAGGTTGCTACTGTTTCCCAAGGCTATGTGAGAACCAACACCCACCCACCGACCCACGCACACACACACACACACACACACAAACACACACACACACACACACACACACACACACACACACACACACACACACACACACACACACACACACAACACACACGCACACGCACACACACACACAAACACGCACACTGTTACAAAGAATGTACACAAGCACGACCAGGCTCCCGTTTGCACAATGCACGCTAAACCCACACACAAAAACACACTGCTGGACAAAAGGAGAGATTATTACCTCTCTGCCCCAGCAGACATACAGTATAGCATGCATAATTTAAATTCAATTACACAGGAGGAGGAATTAAGGAGACGGAGGAAACTGGAGAGAGAAAAGAGAGAGAGAGAGAGACAGGTTGAGAAGAGCCGCTGGGGGTGGACGCCGTCCAGTAAGACCATTTCCTTGCCAGAGAAGTCAGCAAGTATCACAAGCTGGATTCCATTTCCAAGAATTAAAAGCAAACATGCACACCAACTAGTCCGTTAACGTAAACTGGCCCACATGAGTTCGAAAACGTAACTTTGGCTATTATTTTCTCAGCCTTAATAATACCGATTTGTATTGTATCTTATATCGTTTTAATCATTGATTAGTAACATTTACAACAGGGTATGGTGTGAAGGAATCGGCCATTCCTATGGTACGAGTAACCACGCTAAACATGTGGGTTTCACTGCCTCTAAAAAGTTGACAAAATGGGAAATGGCTTGCATTCAGGATTCATGCATTCTGTCCAACATATCACTGGTCCAGTGCACCTAAACTTAAGCATCAGACCACCTGCTTCGATCGTTATCAAGCGATAATTCTGCTCATTAAGACGAGTTCCTTGACAAGGCATGTTGTCTGGGAGCAGACTGACAACGATTGCATTGATAAGACAAAAAAAAAAAAAAAAAAAACGGAAATCCCCGATCAACCTCGCCGGTTGGCTGCCTTGTCTTAAGCCCTGTGTCAGCATGGCGACGCACTTGCGGTTATGGTTAGGATTAGGGTTAGAAGAGAGAGTATATTGACCGCAGGTCAATATACATCACAAGCACTTGTGATGCAGAGGCAGAGCTGAGACTGAGACTTACTGGTACAGTAAGAATAGGAGGACATTAGACATTACAAAACTACAGAATTGTTGGGCGGGTCAAACCTTTAGCTTAAATTCCTTATGATCTGATTCACGTGACAGCAGAGTGACAGCCTCAGCCTTTGTACCACATCAGTGTACAGGTGGATGTGTGATTTACTGCTCTGTGACAGGGGCGGATGTAACATGTCCCGTTTGGGGGGGCAAGAGGACATGTTGGAGGGGCAAGAGAAAATGGTATGGGTGCACCCATAGCCCACCCATACCATTTTCAGTTACAGGACTTTATTAGTCAAGTAAAGCATCAATAATAACATCAGTTGTTGTTGAAGTTGCAACAGACACGCAGCATGCATAAAGCTAAAGGTCTGGCTCAGAGAGTTTTCTGTTTTCAATGATGAAATGCTGTTGGTTTAGTGGTGACACAGCTGTAGTTATAGTTAGTAGCAGTCGTAGTGTTTTAAATCCATACTATAATCAAGGAAATGTCTGTCTGTCTGTCCGTCCTTCTGAATGAATGTCTGAAACACAAATAACTCCGCGATGGCACCACCAATCGCTGTAAGTTTTCACACAGCCGTTTACCATAATATCATGAAGAGAGTGACGAAGCCCTTTGCCAAATTAACACACCGTTGATTAATATTAATTTATTTGTGCGTGTAAATTTCCCCATTAGGTTTATATGGAAAGTCCCGACGGGCCCCCTAACGTTAAACAAATCACAGCCACCTTATCGCTGTACCCCCACTGCCCTATTTCCACTGCTACACCAGCACCGGAACAAGGTGACCCATACAATTTTGCTGGGGCTATTACATCATGCGTACAAGCCACCCTCATTTTCCTCCATGCTATCTAACCTGCAGCAGCTTTTGCTAAACGTTCGTTGCGGCTGCGGCTGGAAACATTAAATTTGTCCGTTTTATCGACACAGAATACACATCTGATACACTTTACTCGCTATTGGAGTAGCACCGACAGTTTCTACATTTATACTGCTATCGTGCAGCGCCGGTACGCTAAAAACAAGCAGCTCTACAAGCTAATAACAGCCGGCTCTTGCATGAAGCGACAGAATGGCCAGGATTATGCATGCCGACGCCAGCACAACCTTTTCCGCATTTCCCTCCTGGGGCTGAGCATTGTGTCTCAGTGCTGTTGGTGTCCACTACAGCTTTATCCTACAGACTCACGCGACCGCTGTTTTCACATAATGTGATGTTGACTTCCATACAGCCGTGCGTGCGTGCGTGCGTGTGTCGTGTGTGTGTGTGTTAGCTGCAACTCGATCGCCCGCATGCTGCATTAGAGAATCCCCCCCCCCCCACACACACACACACACAGACACACATTATTAAGCCCCCCCTTTGCCAGTGGCTTCATGATGACTGTCTACAGAACATATAAAAGTAATTATCAGATTTATCAACATGTTCCTGGACACCCTTACTTTGCCACAATCAACTATACTCACTTTTATTACTCACTTAGATTAAAGCAATACTTACTTACATCATGGTATAATCTATTAACTCATAACTCATATGATCTATTTAACATATTCACTACACTGCACATCATTTGGTGTTCATATATTCACAACGGTAAGGTCCTAGTCATTTTAAATAGAAGACTTTAATTTGAAACGTCTTAGTTGTTTTGCATTCCATCGTGTTTGGTGGGGCAGACTGGGCATTTAGGGGAGCATTGCCCCCCCCCCATGCCCATGCCTAGATCCGCCCCTGGTACAGGTGGATGTGTGATTTACTGCTCTGTGACCTCAACAGCCTTCCTCCTCCCTCACGGACCCTCAGCAGAGCAGGTGAGGGGCCAGGTGTTCTGCACTGAAGCCAGCACACAGGTATTAGACAGGATCTGAAGATAAAGATCTCTGTTGAGTGCCGGGGAAGTTAGTTAGCCCCCGTACAGTATACGCTTCACTTGCTACAAAGGTAAACCAGTGTACAAAAAGAAAAGAAAAAAAAAAATCCCCCTTTCAACCTTTGCTAACATGCTCTAAAACCTCTGCATGCTTTTGACCCCTATCACACAGCAAAGACTGTTTACTTCTACAATGCTACCAGGACACAAAAGCCCTTTTATCATGTTAATTGCAAGGTGCAGAAATCAGAAGTCAAATGTAAGTAAATGTAAGTTATGCTTTACCGCTGCTGCATCTGTCAACCATGGGAAAAAAGCCTTTCATCAAAGTCTAAGGGAGAAAATTATAATAAATAAAGGTCATGCCGATTCCATCGTACTACTATGATGCCTTTCATACCAGGGGCGGATCTAGGCATGGGGGGGCAATGCCCCCCTAAATGCCCAGTCTGCCCCACCAAACACAAGGGTGCTTATATTTAAAATGATGTGAAACTCTACTGGTGCTACTAACTAACTACAGCTGTGGCACCACTAAACCAACAGCATTTCATCATTGAAAACAGAAAACTCTCAGTCAGACCTTTAGCTTTATGCATGCTGCGTGTCTGTTGCAATTTCAACAACAACTGATGTTATTATTGATGCTTTACTTGATTAATAAACGTCCCGTAACCGAAAATGATACCATTTTTCGGGCGATGGGGCATGAAGCCGCACCCATACCATTTTTCTCCTGACCCCCCCCCCCCCCCCCCTCCAAATGTTACATCCGCCCCTCTGTTTCATAGCAACATAGTTGTCATGTTAGAGACCTGTGATTTTGTTCCTGGATAAACAATAGGGAGAATTCAACCACCCTGTAGTTGGTCGACTAAGCTTTGTGCCACTTACACTGGCTGTGTACTTTACACAACTGTTGAGCGCCACTATTTATGTCCAATCAGTTTCATTCCAAATTAAAGGTATGGTTGTATGACAATTGCACGTTGGTTGTTTGTTTGTGAATCCCCTTGCAAAAGACGGCTGCCTACAAAGTCTACATTTATGGTCCTGATTTAGTATTTCAACATTGTAATCAACTCAGCAAGCACATCAACTGTTAAAAGTGCAATTCCATCAGTCAAAACAGAAAACACTTAGCCAGCGTTGTAAGAAAACGCCATCATTCGGCTTCAGCTTCGACCCAACCCATGGCTTCTTAGAGCCGCCTGTGGGGTAACAGTTCCGACTCATATTCACAAGGCCGGCGACCTTTTGATTACAATTACAGCCCCCCCATTCACCCAATTAGCTCCACTAAATTACGTATGCTAGTAGACAAATAATTTACTGCAGTCTATCATTTTTGACAGCTTACCTTGACCACTTGTGAAACCAAATGGACTCGCAAAGGTCCATTTGGTTTCATTTTTACATTCTCAAGAGTTACATCTGGTTAACCAACTTTCCATCATTTAGCCTGGGGACCACCTGTTGAAAACCCCTGACTTAGGTCATTTCCCATTCAAACTCTTGCTATGTTTATATTTGAATCGAAACCATTTAAGACACAACATTATGATGGAGGCCTTTGGTAATAATTCACCTAACAAGGGCCATTCAGATCCTACATTTCCCCCCCCCAATCGGTCATGGCTATAATCTTCAGGAGCCAGTTTCTTAAAAAAACAAAGCGTGTCATGGAACTGTATTTATAGTTTCCTCTCTCCAGCGTGGGTGATTCCCACTCCGTTTGGTCCTTGGGAAAACAACGAGGCGTGGTTCCATTCATGGTTCACTACGCTTAGATGTGTTAACCCCGCGTTCACCTTCTTGCATAAACAGTAAGGTGCGGACCTGAGCTTCCAAATCCAACTTCAGCAAAATTAAAATGTTTACACTACATACAGTATTAACAATAAATGACAATAAATCTACTCACTACGCAGTCAGAGACTTGAGGCTGTTCCTCGTCACATATGCATTTAGTACTGTACCTACTGTAAGTACAATCTTGCGCTGCCTCTTTGTACACCAACTTTTACTTTGTAGGTTGTCCCGATTCCACTTTTTTCATTTCCGATCCGATCGCGATACCGCAATTTTTGTGTTAAGCCGATACCGATACCAGAAGAATATATATGTGTCAGGGTCTGGTACTTTGGTCCTCATGTCTCCCAGGCCGTTTTCCTTTAGAGCCATCTAAAGTATTTTTTTTCTTTTTTTGGCTAAAATCGTTTTTAGTAGTAAGATCAAAGTTCCTACTTTTTTAATATGATTAAAAAGGATTTTTTTTTCTCTAATATTTTTATCCCACGATTTTGCAACCCAGAAAAAAAAAAAAAAAAAGGATTTTTTATCCAGAAAACGAAAAAAATACTTTAGATGCTCTAAAAGGAAAACGGCCTGGGAGACAAGAGGAACAAAGTATCAGACCCTGACACATATACCGTAATAACATACAAAAGAAAAAATAACCTTTTATATGAAGTCACCAACTGGGAATGACATACTCCTTTCTCAAATGGGAAACTCCAAAGCAAACTCTACATGACCCAACATTTTACTTGACTGCCATGGTGTCAACCCATTACCCCTGTGTCTGATCAGTGGTTAGGCATATTTGCCAATATGTGACCCGATAAAGACAAAAAACCAATACTGATACTTTTCCGATACCTACATTCAGTATCTGCGATACCGATATGACAAAAAAGGGACAAAACCGATCCGATACTTTGGTATCGGTATCGGGACATCACTTTTACTTTGTAACCTCTTCAGCCCTATGTAACATTTACACCAAGAAATCTACAAGCTAGCTTGTAGATTGGCGGTATCCAAAAAACAAAATCCTTCTATACATTTTACACATTGTTAACTTGTGAAATGGGACAGTCTGCTCTGCACAATCAGTACTTTTATTTTGGTAGGTTCAAGTACATTTTGATACCACTAGCTTTGTACTTTTACTTTGCAGTATTGATAGTTTTACTTCTGAGAGCGTACAAATGCAACCAAATGAACCCTGACGGGTTCATTTGATTCCATTTGTACGCTCTCAGAAAAAAGCGTCTAAAGAAATCCATTAACATGGTAAAAAAAATAGCCTACATCTTAATGTCATCAAGATGTTTCACCATGTTAATGGTTTTCTTCAGACCTCCATTTCTTGGGAACACAGAATGGGGGAACTTTTTTTTTTATATCATGTACACCCAGCACCTCTAGGGTATACTATTGACATATTAGAATGTTAAAAATGGGTGGAGTTCCCCTTTAAGTAAAACAGGCACTTTTCCCTCTACCACTCTGTGTACTATAGGTATGATGTATGGCCAGGCTTTGTTGACACAACAAGTAAACTGTGAATGACACCAGAGCCTCTATAGGGTATCAGTCAATATGGTATCAAGAGGCTTAAGAGGCACAAGACACTTTGAAATGACGACGTGGAGGTATTGTATTGTGTTCTTACAGGAGTGCTGGTCTAGTCCTGGTTTTGAATTTGTCATTACATATACAGACATGCTTTACAGCTCTAACAAACACAGCTTTTTTTTAACTTAGGCAGGGCGGGAACCCATTTATTTGTTTTTAAATGTTACGTTAAACTGTAGTTATTGAATAAAAGCAGATCTACAAGTGTGCCGACTGCTGCTGCGTATAAGCTTGTTGATCTGCTATTTTTGAAAAATACTGGAAATGTGCTGCAATTTTTAACATACTGTATATTGTTTCAAAGCAAACATTTTTAAAGCTATAGTAGTGATTTCACTCAATTCAAATATGGTTATTATATATTATATATAAATATGGTTATTTTTTCAGAAAGTCTAAGGATTAAGACATTCACACCTCAGTCCTAAACAGGGTTAAGACACATACTGTACTGTATGTGCACGACGAGGTGATTCAGGGTGACTTAAGTTCAGGCAGTAGTGTGTGAATAGTTGGCTACTATTTCGCTCTCATCTCTTGTGGCATTCCTCCAGGGACGGCAAGGTGTGTGTGTGTGTGTGTGTGTGTGTGTGTGTGTGTGTGTGTGTGTGTGTGTGTGTGTGTGTGTGTGTGTGTGTGTGTGTGTGCGTGCGTGTGTATGCATTGTTTGCATGGTGGTATAGGTGCCTCAGAAACCATTCACTTTCCCTGCTGGTTGTCCTTTCTGAGAGGCTCCAGGGCCCTGAGGCTGAGTCTCTTTGATCCAGCAGAGCACCAGGGTGTGGGATGTCTCTATCAGTCTGCACATAGCTTGTTTTCTCCACTCACGTGTGACCTGAACAATGCTATTCTTCACATGGGCAGAGTGTGCTACTATTGCCATTGGCACGCACAGATGCACACACAAACAAACACACACACACATCAACAGCCGGACATTGTTGGGAAACTTGCTGTGATATCATTAATGATTAAGGTTATAGCGTGGTGTATTATATCAGGGGGACAATGCTATGTCAATAGCTTGCAAAAGTATACTTAGTGAGAGCACACAGTCACACACACACATACGCACACGCACACACACACACGCACCCCCCCCCCCCCCCACACCCCCACACACACACGGAACAAACAATAGAAGTGTGGCCAAAATTCTTCTGCTCTAGTGCTCTTGCCCTCAGGCTGTCACTGCCAGTGAACTCTGAAATAGTTGAAAGCTTTTTGATCCTCGGGTACGGTGTGATGTTCTCCCCAACCTTTGATATTTTAGTCTCCTGATGAGTTCCGTATAGCCTGTTGTTGTGACAGTGTGATGGTCTGAGTGTGGGTCGTCATCTGTGACTCGCATATCGCATGTAATGTCTATTGTAATATATTATTATATAAAATTATTTTTAATTTAATATTTTGGTTGTGTCGTGATGTTGTGTTAAATAATCAACCCTAACGGGTTCATTTGGTCCATTTGTACGCTCTCAGAAAAAAAGAATGATGTCATCAAGATGTTTCATCATGGTAGTGGTTTTCTTCAGACTTCCATTTCTTGGGAACACAGAATGGGGGAACTTTTTTATCATGTCCACCAGCACCTCTAAGGTATATTAATGAAATATTAGAATGTTGAAAATGGGTGGAGTTCCCCTTTAACTATATATATATATATAATAAACACTGATTTGAAACGGCACTGTTCCTCAGCTATGATCACTGACCCGTGTCCTTACAACCCTGTTACACAACACAACACCGCTACACCTGCATCTCTAACAAACACACATCCTATGTGCATGCATGCATGCATGTCTCTGTGATTAACTTCACAATTTCCCTACATGTGCATTTATATGTTTCAGTTTTTATGTTCAATTGCACCTGGCACACACAACCCATGCATGCACATACGCACACGCACACACATGCGCACACACAATCAGGTTACACCATGCTCAAAATGTCATCACATACCTAATGTTGCTAAACCTAATCTGGTCCCAGTGGACGGACGACGTGCGCGTGTATGTGTGTATGTGTGTGTGCACGTACACATACACACCCACACATGTGAGATGATAGGTGAGTACAAGACAGGAGAGTGGCTCCCACACCGCTGAACATACAGCATACAACAACGCTGGAGTATCAGGTGACAAGCCTCAGCGCCGTCCCCCCACCCATTAACACACACACGCACACACACACGCGCGCACGCGCACACACACACACACACGCACACACACACACACACACACACGCACACGCACACACACACACACACACACACACACACACACACACACACGCGCACACACACACACACACACACACACACACACTGCAGAGCCCAGGCTGAAAGAACTGTCCTCTTTGTTTTACAGTTTTCTCTTATGTCTAAAAATGACTTCATGATCTCATCTTTGGAGGTGCAATGTCTTTATAGCCAAGTCAGATCTGCACACACTCACTCAGGTATGTGTCACCAGTCCTTGCTAACAGGAAGAACTACATGTCAGACTCAGATCATCCTACAACAACTTTGTACCGTACTAGAGAGCCAAGAGGTTTTGAACCTGTCATGCATAACAACCACAAACACTACTAAGAAACACAAGCGATACACCGCTGGCAGAGGTGCAAAGTGACACACACACACATGCACACGCACACACACAGGAATGCATGCGCACACACCTGCACAGCAAAGACAAAAAAGGCAAAACGACTGTATAAATAACTGACGTAGTCCCAGTGCAGTGATATACCAAACAAGGCCTTTTGCCATGTAAAACAGGCCAAAAAGAAAAGGTGGTTTTGGAAGCGGTGCCAAGCGCTCTTTGAAGCGGCTACGGAAACCTGTCCAACGATAAAACAAGCCCTAGATTCTTTTCGCCAGGTGCTTTTCAGACACAGAATTCCCAAAGCCAACAAAAATTCAAACTGTGAAGCCTCTCGGGTATCTCCCAGCCGTGGTATTGTGCAACACAAAGGCTGAGTCTTGTAATAACAGCAACAACAACAGCAAAACACCTTGCAGTGAAAAGCAAAACTCTTTTTTTCCCCCCCGCACTTTTGGAGCTAACTTAGCATTTTTTTTTACATTGTTACTGCTGTCACTGGCTCACACTAGGTTTAAATCAAGGAAACACCTGCACCTGCATTGTGATCTGAACTCTATAGAAGTATCAGTGACAGACTGTCCCAGTGTGTGTGTGTGTGTGTGTGTGCGTGTGTGTCAAGGGCGGATCTAGGCATGGGCATGGGGGGGCAATGCCCCCCTAAATACTCAGTCTGCCCCCCCAAACACGATGCCATGCAAAACAACCCAAGATATTTCAAATTAAAGTGCTTATAATTAAAATGATTTGAAACATCACCACTGCTACTAACTAACTACAGCTGTGTCACCACTAAACCAACAGCATTTCATCATTGAAAACAGAAAACTCTGAGTCAGACCTTTAGCTTTATGCATGCTGCGTGTCTGTTGCAACTTCAACAACAACTGATGTTATTATTGATGCTTTACTTGACTAATAAAAGTCCTGTAACCGAAAATGGTATGGGTGTGACTTTATCGCCAGTGGCGCGAAGCGACATGGGCTATGAAGCCGCCCCCATACCATTTTCTCTTGCCCCTCCAACATGTTCTCTTGCCCCACCCAATGGGACATGTTACATCCGTCCCTGGTGTGTGTGTGTGTGTGTGTATTTGTGTGGGTTATTATGTAAGGCAGAGCAACCGGGGTGTGAAAGTGGAAGCGTTTGTTGGAAGGAGAGGGAGATGTTCAAGTTCAAGGTGTGCGTGAGTGTGTCTTGACGTGAGGACAGGTCGAGCTGGTTGGTTAGCAGAACGCCAACAAGCTCTCCTCCATGTAGACAGCGTGTCGCTTGGCACCTTGTCATGTGTAATTATTATCACTGCCGCGCCGTCATCATCAGGTGGAAAACATGTTGTTTACAGCCCGTCTGACAGAGCCAGACGGCGGGATACGCTACGCATGATGCGCGGCATCACGAGAGCTGAGAGCTTTTCACGGGGATGTGGCAGGGCCGGATTTAGCCAGCCCTATTAGGGTGGGCTGGAAGAATGGCAGGGTGGGAACCTCCAAAGTTTTTCATACAAAGCAGTGTTTTTTTTTCTCTCTTTTTGGCACCAGGGCCCACTATTTATTCAGCATTTGAGCCACGGAGGACCACCATTTGAGGACATTTTAGCCCCACAGACCCCAAAGCTAAAGATTTATTTTGCTTTTGACCACAATACTAGGTTGGATTTACTAAACAAAACAGTCAAATATACAGATCAAAATGACCATTAATCTTCTACATTCTCTAGTTGTGTAGATTTGTGTAATTATTATGTTTACGCTCTCAAAGAGTTACATCTGGTTAACCAACATTTCACCATTTCGTCTGGGGACCACCTAGAAGTCTCTCAAGGACCAGTAGTGGTCCACTGGTGGAAAACCACTGATATTACCTTTGATTGGGTGGGCAGGATGCACATTTGGGTGGGCTGTGCCCACCCCTGCCCCCCCTCTAGATCCGGCCCTGGGATACGCTAAGCATGATGCGCGGCAGAGAGCTGAGAGCTTTTCACGGGGATGTGGCAGAAAAAACATTGCCGCAACGCATGTCATAATAGCAGAATGTGCAGCACCTGCTCTGGTGTGAGGAGGTCGATAAAATAGTAATCAAATCCTGTATACCTGATGTTGGTTTTGCCAACCAATGTTGTCGACTCTTGAAAGTGCTAAACTAAACCAAATGGAACTTTAATGCTATACTACTACTACTAATAATAATAATAATGGGTTTATTTATAGCACATTTTACATTAGAATCTCAAAGTGCTATAACGAGTAATAAATAAAAACAGATAAAACAGAAGAAACATAACACTATTAAAAACATCAAGAAACGGAAACACAGCATTTCAAACATGAGCTGTTGCACTGTTACAAAAAATGTGGGCACAGTGGGGGCACAGCTAGGGTTCGACTTCCGCTAGTGCCCATACCCGAGGCACCAGTGCCCATACCCGAGGCGGGGTTGGCGAAAGGGCCCCTCAATGCGTCACCCTGTCAGGTGAAAATAAGGAAGCTTGAACTCATCATGCACTGAAGGAAGCATGAAGCCAATTCCAAATAAATCAGGTTTCGACATGAAAGAGGCTGAAAACCTAAAGGAGAGCCGAGGATTTTACTGCGTCGATTTTTGAATGAGTGCAAAAGGAAAAGGTCGTAGGAAAAGCACAGCCAGGCCACTGTCATAAATCCATCTACGATACAGTATGTCTCTCTCTCAATAAAAGCGTTTTCCTTCCCCACAGGTCACAGAGGAGGAAAGCTGCAGGGTTAACAGAGTTTATAGTGTTCAGACAAGGACAACACAAGATCCCCTTTTTCACCGGACGTTTAAACGCCTAAGAAGTGCCACATTTACGCTGCAAATGAATTGGTCCAGATCCCTAAAAAAGTTGGTTTGGAACTGGACGCCCTACTCTTGGGCAAGATACTGGATGACCCCCCGGATTGCTTTTGATGTGCTAGTTTGAGTGCCTTGCATGGTTTGTGGAATGTGACGCACAATCTGCGTAAAGCTCCCAGGTTGAGTGCGCTATATACGGTAAGTTACAATACCAACCGGTAATTTACCAAGAATCAGAGCTCTTTTGGTTGGAAAAAAAAGGGAGAATAGAGACAACGGTGAGGACGACAGCACAGCTAAGCTCATCTTCCTGTACACGTCAACTCCACTTCCTTTCCAGTGCATGAACACACATACACACGCACACGCACACCAGGGGCGGATATAACATTTCTCAATTGGGGGGGGAGAAGAAAATGGTAAGGGGGCAGCTTCATCGCTTCAAGAAACCGCCCCATACCATTTTCAGTAGTGTTTCAAATACTTTTAAATATAAGCACTGAAATATATTGGTTTGTTTTGCATGCCATCATGTTTGGTGGGGGAGACTGGGCATTTAGGCCCCCCCATGCCTATGCCTATATCCGCCCCTGACGTGCGCGCGCACACACACACACACACACACACACACACACACACAACACACACACACAGGGCGAGTACGCAAAAAGGATTCTCTAGGTGAGGTGTCCCGCCTCCCGCGGGATTCATGGGAAGGACAGAGAGAAGGTTCACAACATGCAGAACAGGAAGCCATGGGCTCTATTTTAGGTTCTAATGAGGGTCCACACCCAGCCCTGCTGCACAATGGGCAATGGAAACAAAGAGGAGGAGCTCACACACACGCACGCACACACGCACGCACGCACACACACACACACACACACACACACACACACACACACACACACACACACACACACACACACACACACACACACACACACACACACACACACACACACACACACACACACACACACACACACACACACACACACACACACACACACACACACACACACACACACACACACACACACACACACACAGGCACACTAAACCCATTAGTTGGACCATAAACACGCCAGTGTGATATTCACCACCCATTCATACACACAGATGTTTACACCCAGACATCAATCACGGCACAGAGGACAGTAATCATGACGATCCACGCTGTGGGAAGGGCAGAACGTCCAACCGGCTTACTTTCAGCTGGAGGAGAAGCACCTGGTTGAATTTGTGACCATAGAAGAGCTTAAACTTAAAACTGTCATAGTTCCAAATATGTTAAAGTTACCACTTCACTACGTAGGTCCGCAGGTAAAGAAAAATATTCTTTTTTTTTTATTATTATTATCGGGGAGGACGATTGCTTCCATTTTCGCATTGCAACTTTTCAGGGGAAAAAAAGCCTGAAAAAAGTTCCTGTTTTCCATCGATGATGTCATTGTGAGACACGGACTGAGTAGAAACAAATAGTGTTATTTTATCATGGACATTAGTGAGGACCTATTATATGAAGATATGTTGAAAAGTGCTGAAGTGGTGCTTTAACACTGAGGATTTAAAGGGGAATTCCACGAATTTTCAACATTTTTTCTGAGAGCGTACAAATGGAACCAAATGAACCCGTCAGGGTTCATCTGGTCAAAGAAGCGTCTAAAGAAATAAAGAAGTGTCTAAAGAATTCCATTAACATGGTGAAAATACATCTTGATGATGTCATCAAGATGTTTCACCATGTTAGTGGTTTTCTTCAGACCTCCATTTCTTGGGAACACCGAATGGGGGGGACCTTTTTATCATGTCCACCCAGCACCTCTAGGGTATACTAATGGCATATTAGAATGTTGAAAATGGGTGGACTTCCCCTTTAGCCGCACAGAGAGAAGGCAAGACACAGTACAAGAATAGCACAGTCAGTCCTTGTCCTTCTAATGGTTCAAGCGTGACATTAGGTTACTGTCAGCATACATCCCATAGAATTATTACAGGATGATAAAACTGATGGCCATCATCTTGTTTTTGTCCCAGTAATTCATGTCAAACCTCTGATGAAAAATCGTCTTTCTGCACCGTAAGCATTTTCGGAACACCTAATTCAAACATGCTGTGTGCCAATCGTAGCAGAAAAAAAGTCTAACTTAAAGGTAGGGGAAGTGATTTCACTTTTGTCAGATATCACCCAAAAATATTTTTTTTCTGTTAAAATGCTCTATTATAAGGTGTGGAAACCACATATGGAGTTTCCCCCTCCCCCACGTTAGCAGAGGAGCTAATAAAAGTTCCCCAGGTCACCACCAATTCTCCTCCAATCAGGAGCGAGCAGCAGGTTCACATAGTGTAGCTACTGTTGGGGGCCCCTAGTGCACCAGGCTGGTACTACACCATGAATTTCAAATCACTTCCCCTACCTTTAAGTAAAAGTTATCCTGCAGGATTCCAGCCGGATTTGTTGTGTTCCGCAAATCTGAAATGTCACGCAGATTTTCACAAATCAGTCAGGCCAGGATAGGAGGCGGGGCATATGAAGGTTGAAAAGCAGCCGAGGATTCTGATTGGTCTGTGGCTAGTTTGAGGGAAAAAACACCATCCAATCAGAAACAGCGTGGCTACTTAACAGGTGATGTCAGGGAAATGCAAGTCAAGCGTGCTCTGGCCAGACAGATTGACGAAGAGACATTTCAGTTGTGTGGAACAGAGCAAATCAAGCTAGAACCCCAGGCTAAGTAAAATTATGAATGGTGCGATATAGAAATTAAAAAGTCTCAATACCCGCCTAAATGCCCAGACTGCCCCACCAAACATGATGACATAATTGGCATGCAAAACAACCCTAGATATATTTCAAATTAAAGTGCCTATACTTACTACAGATTTGAAACACTACTACTGCTACTAACTACAGCTGTGGCACCACTAAACCAACAGCATTTCATCATTGAAAACAGAAAACTCTCTGAGTCAGACCTGTAGCTTTATGCATGCTGCATGTCTGTTGCAAATTCAACAACAACTGATGTTATTATTGATGCTTAATTGCGTAATAAAAGTGTTGCTTCGCGCCACGGACGATGAAGTCGCACCCATACCATTTTCTCCTGCCCCCCCCCCGATTGGGAAATGTTACATCCGCCCCTGAGGTGAACTCGGAAAACGTCCCTGCAAAAGGAATCCTATCCTACGTCAATCATCGGCCTGTTGGCTCCAGACAGGCGATATAATAATTATAGCACGCTAAGCTGTCATGTTTAGCAACACGTTATAAAACTGTAGCCGGCGATGGGACGAGCCAAAACGGCGGCCAAGACAAACGCACACGAGGTCAGATTACAGTCACACACACACACGAGGTGTGATGCGAACGTCTGATGTGGTCGCACCGCTCTGTATATTATTCCACCGTGAACTGTGCTTCGCAAATTGCTTGGCAATGTTTCTGGGGACGCGTGGTGGACATTCCCTACGTCAACGACTCAACGGCCTTGTCATTTTCATATTGCAAAGCTTGGGGGAGGGGCCTATTTACATAAATGGAAAACATAAATGTACAATGCATTGTGGGCTTGTAGATCAGCTAAATTCAAATGACTGGAATGTATTCACGGTTGGTTAATACTGTACAGTATATGTTTTTTTTTTAAATAATCAATCTACAAATTAACTAGTAGCTAAAGTTTTCATTTACAACATAATTGTAGAATAATAAAATCACAATACATTCCTTCCTAAGATGTACCTTAAAAGAACCAATTGGATCCTAGCTGGTAGATTTGGTTACATTTGTACACTCTCAGGAAAAAAGGGTCCTAAAAGAAAAATCATTAACATGGTGAAGCAAAACTTGATGCTGTCATAAAGTTGTGTTTCACCATGTTAACGATTTTTTTTCTGACCTCCATTTCTAGGAAACACAGAATGGGGAGACTTTTCTTCTATTATGTTTACACAACATCTATAGGGTATAATAATGACATAGTAAAATGTTGAAAATGGCTGGAATCCCTCTTTAAGTGAACGCACTTACACACAACTGCATGCTGTAAGGAGACGTGCAACTTCAAACATTTGCCATTGTCACATTAATCCCATTCATTGTAGGACTAGGGGAGGAACAAAAAAAAAGATTAGGTCCCACTTCAAAATATGTTAATCCTACTGTAGTACAGTATATCCCTGGACAGTAGTTTTGCTCTGCATTAGTGAAACAACATTCACCGCTATTCTGCTGGGCCAGGCAGAAAGGCAACACCACTTAGAGATGACTGTAATCCCGTGACGTGACATCAGTGCACGTGGCCCCGAGTGTTTGATAACAACAAAGCAGTTTCAAATGGAAGCTGTAAGCCAGGGCTGTCAAACTCAGATACACAGTGGGCCAAAATTTAAAACTGAACAAAGCCGCGGGCCAAGTTTGAACGAACTAGCCTTTTAAAGGGGAATTCCACCCATTTTCAAAATTTTCCTGGAATTTTCCTCTCAGGAAAAATGGGTCTGAAAGAAAAATCATGGAGAAAAAACATGGAGAAATACATCTGGTGATGTCATCAGATGTATTTCACCATGTTAATGATTTTTTCAGACCTCCATTTTTAGGAAATACAGAATTGGGGGAACTTTTGTGTTTTATGTTTTATGTCCACACAGCATCTCTAAGGTATATTAATGACATTAAAATGTTGAAAATGGTTGGTCTTCCCCTTTAAGAGGAGTTTGACACCCATGCTCTAAGCGAGTGCTTTCTATAAAAAGGCTTACTTGATGAGAGCTGCCCTGGCGGATGTGTCCTCCTGCTGCTGCTGCTGCTGCCTCTGTTTTGGGTGCAGCAGGGCCGTGCCGGGGGCAGCGACCGCTTCGCTGTCCTGGGACGCCGGCGGGAGCGAGGAGGAGGAGGAATCGGAGGTGGAGGAGGAAGGAGGAGGAGGAGGAGGAGGAGAGGGTGAGGGGAGGACGGGCGAAGCGGACGGCGTGGACGAGGAACTCGTCTGGGGCAACGATGCAGGCTTCCGGCTTCTCCACGGCAGGCGCAGGGTCCTGAGCCCCAGCTGGCCGGTGGTGCTGCTACGACGGCGCGCCACCTTGCCTACAGGCCCCGTGCCTCTCCTCCTGAAGGTTGGACGCCGTCTGGGAACACAAAGATTCAAACAATGTACAGATCTCAGTCAGAACTACGGCCTAATGGAGTTGGTACAACGTATGTTCAGGAGGAAGACCACACTTCAAATAATAATCGTTAATCGTTATTTCCTGTCTCTCTCTATCATACCTTGTACGCCATTCTTGGTTAACTTCTGTAACATACCCTGATCACCATGGTAACCTGATCAAGCACCTCCCCTCGACTTATCTACCATGGTAACCGCTAATGCTCCGCCCAAACTCCTCCCCTTTGTCTACGTATATATACCTGCCTTGTCTACCTATCATTCATGCTTTGTTATGGACTTAGTAGTGAAAGTCATGAAAGTTTACCAAGACGTTTCTTCACCAAACAGGCGCGGATCTAGGCATGGGCATAGGAGGGGCAATGCCCCCCTAAATGCCCTGACTGCCCCACCAAACATGATGGCATGTAAAACAACAAAAGTGATTCTAATTAAAAGTATTAAGTATTTGAAACTGCTGCTACAAACTAAACCAACAACATTTCATCACTGAAAACAGAAAACTCTGAGTCAGGCCTTTAGCTTTATGCATGCTGCGCACAGCTTCAACAACAACTAATGTTATTATTGATGCTTTACTTGCCTATAAGTCCTGTAACCGAAAATGGTATGGGTGCGGCCTGTGTCGCTTTGCACCACAGGCGATGAAGCCGCCCCCATACCATTTTCTCCTGCCCCCCCAATTGGGAAATGTTACATCTGCCTCTGTCACCTCTGAGGTCAAAGTCAGGCTACTATAGTCACTAACCTATATGTAGAAGGCAAAACACAAAGTTTCATCATGCTGTGATATGTCTACCAAGGGTTTTTTCATGATAATAAAAAAGACATACATAGCACATTATAAATGTGCTTAGTCAGCACATTTGGGCAAGTACCCAACTTTGAGCTGTTTTTCATGAGGTTTCTCACGGGACTAGATGTTATTAGACACCATTAGAAAGACATTGGTGAAAAAAAAATAGTTCCCAGACTTCTGGTATCTGGTAAAATGCCCTAACTAGTTGGGAACAATGAAAATTGTGAATACATACACCACAACTAGTATGCAATACCAGTTACCAGACATTGCAATACTCGACTGCACAAGCGAAGGAACGTATTCAGTGACATTCAGTGGCTAAAGCAAACTTTGCTGCCAAAAAACAACATTGAACAGCATGAGGTACAGTCAGGAGGACATTTAGGCTTAAAAACACCAGGACCTGCTTCCATTGTGGTCTGTAACTTGACATATTAATCAGAGCTTGCATGGTTGTTGTAACCCCAGAGGTCAACAACGGTCACCGTGACATCGCCTCGGTGAAAGGTCACACAGAGTTCAGTGCATGTGCTGGCTCCCAGAAAAAGCCACAACAATCTCCTCGCTCTGTTCTGCGAAAGACGAACAGCAAACAAACAACCCTTTTGTCGCTTTCTCTTTCAGCTGCGATAACAAATCCGTTGCCAGTTGTTGCCCCTGTATTTTTTTACATGCCTTGGCCTTCATCCAACAGACAGATGCAGGACCGATCAATCTGTTCGCACAGGAAACACCTGCGTTGGTTTGTGAGGTGAAAAGGGGGGAGGAGGAGGGCGAGGGACGATGGCGGGGAGAAGGCGGAGGCTGGTTGGGAGCAGGGGCGGATCTAGGCATGGGCATGAGGGGGGCAATGCCCCCCTAAATACCCAGTCTGCACCCCCAAACAAGATGCCATGCAAAACAACCCAAGATATTTCAAATTAAAGTGCTTATATTTAAAATGATTTGAAACACTACTACTGCTACTACTAACTAACTACAGCTGTGTCACGACTAAACCAACAGCATTTCATCATTGAAAACAGAAAACTCTCTGAGTCAGACCTTTAGCTTTATGCATGATGTGTGTCTGTTGCAACTTCAACACCAACTGATATTATTACTGATGCTTTACTTGCCTAATAAAAGTCCTGTAACCGAAAATGGTATGGGGGCGGCGTCATCGCCCTTCATCGCCCACCCTACCATTTTCTCTTGCCCCTCCAACATGTTCTCTTGCCCCCCCCAAATGGGACATGTCACATCCGCCCCTGGTTGGGAGGTTTCTGTGGCAGGAAATACGGGACGATCTATTTTCTTTTGTGTACCACTCTGTTTACCGAGCACGCCACCACACCGCACCGCCTGGGGGGGGCTGCTGGAACGCATCCCAGCAATACGCCGCACCGTTTCATAAGTCATTAACACACCCATGCACACATGCAGCAGCTCCAACAACACGTGTGTTCTGACACGCTACTCATTAGCCGGGTTCTGCTCCACTTCAAAAAGCCAGAAAGTGCCTTTAGAGTTAAATGAGTTACAACACCTTATTAGCTGCCAAACGGTAATAAAAAAAAACCCCGTTGGCATACCGAAAGCTATCGCAGATTATGAAAACAGGAAGGAACGCACTGCAGGATCCATTTACAAACACAGCAACCGAGAGGAATCCTGTAATTATAGAGAGTGGCATAAAGCGCAACAAATTAGTAGGCTATAGTGGAAGTCAAAATGAGGAAGCTTGGAAGTACTTTTCAGTCTTCCTTCCTTTCTTTTCACTTTTCAGATTTCTCTAGCTATCTATAGCCTACTTACCGGTAAAAGGATGTTATGCTTGCTATAACTAAAAAATATAAATAAAAGCACCATAAAATTTTTCATAAATAGAGGCTCTTTCATTCAGTAGGCACTGATGATGTCCTAAATCAACGTGTGGTCCAGTATTATGGAATTATGGATTGCACATGCTAATAAAAAATATGAAACATAATTCTTTCAAGCTCGTTATAATGCACTAGAAAGTTTTTCATTACCATTCCATAATTCCTAAATTTCCTTAGGGCTAGACCACACGTCGTGGTCATAATGACATCAACTTGCGACAGGAGCAGTCCCTACTGAGTGAACGATTGGCCATTCATGAAAGAAATAAAATATTTAGGGTTTTTATTTTGTAATTTTAGTTTTAGAGGGCAAGTGTAAAGTTTAGAGGCATATTTGTCTCATCAGCTAGGGCAGGGGTTTTCAACCAGTGGTCCGGGGACCACCAGTGGTCCTTGAGAGGGTTCCAGGTGGTCCCCAGCTAAGTTGGTTAACCAGATGTAACTCTTTGAGAGCGTAAAAATGAAATCAAATGGACCCTTGCGGGTCCATTTGGTTTCACAACTTGGTATAAACAACTAGAGAATGTAGAAGATTGATGGTCATTTTGATCTGTATGTTGGACTGTTTTGTTTCCCAAATCCAGTCTGGAATTGTGGACAAAAGCAAAATAAATCTTTGGTTTTGGGGTCTGTGGGGCTAAATTGTCCTCAAATGGTGGTCCATGGCTCAAATGCTAAATAAATGGTGGGCCTTGGCATCATAAAGGTTGAAAACCTTGTAACAAACCTTGTAACAAACTCACTCAGTACTTGATTGACAGCTACTTTACTTGGTCCGCTCCATTTACCCCCTCTATACTAAATCTCTTTAAAATAGCTCATCTTTGATTACAAGCACACAATACAACCAGTTTGAGGGATCGGATATTTTCAAGAAACATTTCTCCCGGCACAAACAGGGATGCGAGGGTTTCAAGAGGTATATTATTCAAGCATAAATGCCAGCAATCAGCTGAGAAAGCAATTTGGACCGAAATGGAGATCCCAGCCCCGAGGTATATGAACAACAAACTCCTTATGATCCCTGACCCCCACCACACAGTTCAGTGAACACAGATCGAATGCATCAGCTCCAGTCTAAACGGTGTTGACAAAACCATGCCGGAGGTTGGCGTCAGGGCCGGATCTAGAGGGGGGGTAGGGGTGGGCACGGCCCACCCAAACGTGCATCCTGCCTAATATCAGTGGTTTTCAACCAGTGGTCCTTGAGAGAGTTCCAGGTGGTCCCTAGCTACATGGTGGAAAGTTGGTTAACCAGATGTAACTCTTTGAGAGCGTAAAAATGAAACCAAATGGACCCTTGCGGGTCCATTTGGTTTCATTTTTACGCTCTCAAGAGTTAAAATATTCATCATGTGAATTAGTCCAAGTCAACACAACTAGAGAATGTAGAAGATTAACGGTCATTTTGTTAATGGTCATCTGTATGTTTGCCTGTTTTGTTTCCCAAATCCAGCCTGGAATTGTGGACAAAAGCAAAAGAAATCTTTAGTTTTGGGGTCTGTGGGGCTAAAAGGTCTTCAAACGGTGTTCCGTGGCTCAAATGCTGAATAAATAGTGGGCCCTGGTGTCAAAAAAAAAAAAAAAAAAAAAAAAAAAAAAAACATCGAAAAACCTTGGAGTTGCCCACCCTGCCATTCTTCCAGCCCACCCTAGTAAGGCTGGCTAAATCCGGCCCTGGTTGGCGTTGCCTTGCAGCATGACATAACTTCACATGAGGCTGTGTATTTGTGCAAGGAGGAGGAGGGGGAGAGGGGGTCCATGAGAGACAAACGCTACGACCAGAACAGAGCATTCCTGCTATTGTTTGAATGCTCCTCTTTCCCCTCAGAGCTCTACTCCCGCGGAATCCTCCCAAATTCAATATTGCCGTGAGGATTCCCCGCAGGAAGTAGATAAACACGGCCCACGTACAGTAGCCGACATGTCGCACGGTCGCGGCATAAATGCAAAGTGTCCGCGGCATTCGAAACGGGTTGACCCTTCGGGCCTCAAAGAATGGCAGCCGACTCTGAACTTTGACCCCTGCTACAATACGAGTCAGGACTTCTGACCTTTGGACAAGCAGTTCTGACCACAACGGCACGCTAGATTGACAGTCGACGTCGGCCGCTGCGTTTTTTTTTCCTCAGCTGCAGCCACAAATGTGACGTGACTAAACTACGTTGTACATTGAATATACAGTACACTGAGTGTGTGCATGACAGTGTTGTTTTTGTCGACTAAGACTAAAGACTAAAGTCTAAGTCGACTAGGGTTTTTGATATTTAGTCGACTAAGACTAGACTAACAAAAATGATTTTCAAAAGACTAAGATGAAGACTAAATCATAACCTAAGACTAATGTCAATAAGAAACATTTTTATCTTCTTTTTTTCTTAAATAAAACATACACAGAAATAAAACGAGATGTATTTCATACTAAAAAATATAAATCTGTATAACATATATAAACCTACAATGTATAGGTACGTAAGGCTAAACTACCAAGTATCAAACTAAATCATTTTTGACATTTCGTCGACTAAGACTAGACTAAAACAATTGATTTCAGAAGACTAAATGGGACTAAAAGACAAAATATGTCTTATTAAAAAGACTAAGACTAAGACCAAATAAGAATATTCTCAAAAAAACAAAAAAAAAACAACAACACTGGTGCATGACGACAGGACATTATGGAACTCATTCAACAGCAGACCGAATCATTCGTCTCGTCCGTGTTGCGTGTCGCTCGGAGCCAAGCGTCGTCTTCTCATGCAGAAGAATTATTACGGTGGCACGTCAGCTTGTTCAAAATCCTCTCGGATGAGCAAAAGCTCACAGGCAAACCTAACTGCAGTTTATCGCAGGGTTCAGCAACCTTTTGGACACGAAAAAAAAGTTTCGATTTAACTCTGAGGTTTTCAACCATTTTTTTCCACCAGGATCAACTATTTAATCAGCATCTGTTTTCGTCCACAATTACATGCTGTATTTATTTAGTAGAAATAAACATGAATCGATATAACAATCATAAGGAAATTTACACCTGTCTCCCCAGTCATATTTCAGCTGGAATAAATGTAGAATTGTGTGCGGGACTTTCATGAATTTCAGAGACCCTAATTTATCATTTATAAGAAAAAATGCCCCTCTCTCTCATATGTATGCCAGTGTGCCTTATGTGTGCAATGTGCAGATGTTGGCAGTTTGCACCCGTGCCTAAGGTTGCCTACCCCTGGCCCACACAAAGCCTAGCATCCTTATCGTGGGTCGAACATCTAACAAACATATACAGCTACATTCTACCGGGATAATGTGATGTTGAGGATGGATATCCATGGATCCAAGTCCATAATAGGGTTCACATGTTTGCTTGTTTTTTTTTTGGATGAAGAAAGATCACTTCCCACATGGAAAGAACTTATAAAGAATATGTATGTTCATATATGTACATATATTTGGCATATATGTCACATTCAGGTACATATATGTATATACGGTGGACATATATGTCACATTCCAGTACATATATGTATATAAGGTGGACATATCTGAGACATATATGTCACATTCAGGTCATATATGTATATAAGGTGGACATATATGGTTGCATATATGCCGCCTTCAGGTCCAAATATGTGTATATCTGTAGGTAAGGAGGACATATACGGCCCTTATATAGCACATACATCCCACATTAAGTCCATATGTGCAGATAAGTAGATACAGTTGTGTTCAAAATAATAGCAGTCTGTTTAAAAAAATGAATAAAGTCCAAAATCCTTATAGTGGTTTTTATTTCCATGCATTGGGAACACTGCACATTATATTCTAAATCAAAACATGAAGAAAAAAGCAGAAATTATTTAATTACTTTACAGAAAATGAAGAAAAATGAACATTGGGCTGTTCAAAAAAGAAAATAGCAGTGTCTGCATTTTACTTTACAAACTCAAATATTTACTGTATTAACTGAAAAACATCCAAGATTAAGCATTCATGTGAATCACTAAACTAATATTTAGTTGTATAGCCACTGTTTTTGAGAACCGCTTCAGGGATCATGGATCAGTTTGGATACATCAAAATACTTGATGAGGTCATGTTGCCTTATGCTGAAGAGGAAATGCTCTTGAAATGGGTATTTGAACAAGACAACGACCCCAAACACACCATGCAGCAAGCAGCTTCTTGGTTCCAGACCAACAAAATTAAAGTCATGGAGTGGCCAGCCCAATCCCCGCACCTTAATCCGATAGAAGACTTGTGGGGTGACATTAAAAATGCTGTTTCTGAGGCAAAGCCAAGAAATGCAGAGGAATTATTGAACGTTGTCAAATCATCCTGGGCTGGAATACCTGTTCACAGATGCCAGAAGTTGGTCGACTCCATGCAACACAGATGTGAAGCGGTTCTCAAAAACAGTGGCTATACAACTAAATATTAGTTTAGTGATTCACAGGAATGCTGAATCCTGGATATTTTTCAGCTAATACAGTAAATATTTGAGTTTGTAAAGTAAAGTGCAGACACTATTTTTTTAAACAGCCCAATGTTCATTTTTCTTCATTTTCTGTAAAGTAATTCAATAATTTCTGCTTTTTTCTTCATGTTTTGATTTAAAATATGATGATGATAAAATATGATGTGCAGTGTTCCCAATGCATGGAATTAAAACCACTATAAGGATTTTGGGCTTTATTCAGTTTTTTAAACAGCATATGCATATATGTAGACAAGGAGAACATACAGTAGATCCCACATTCAGGTCCATATATGTGCGTATAATACAGTACATGCTATATTCAGGTCCATATGTGTAGATACATTGCATACTTATGTGTCATACACCGGTAGCTATATTGATAAAATAAAAGCTATAGGTGTACTGATTAATAAAAGCTTGAGCTAAGAGTAATTTGTGGAAAAAATGCAATATGTTGATGAATCAGATTCCAATATTAATAAATTTGGAAAAAATAAATATCAATATTGTATCGTGAGATGAGTGAATCGTCCCACCCCAGTCACTGGTGTTGAGAGGAACGGTGGAGAAATTCTAGCACTGTGAAAGGCCTAGCACATAATACACCATGTAAAGCTCATAATAAGTGTTAGGTAAATAGGTAGCAATAATTACATGAATAGATTGTGTTAAAAAAAAGCTTTATATTTTATATTACTTTTGCTTGCAAGTTAATTCAGTCACAGATTGAATTAAATCTGACAGACTTTAGACAGGAAATAATGTAGAAATTACAGTTAGGAATAAAAAGACTACAACATAAGACATATATAGAATTAACAGAATGTTTAGAATGCTAGGAATGTTTACATTTAAAGAAAAGGGGATGTTGTGATTAGAGTTCTCAAACTCTGCCCGAACCCGACCAGAACCGAACCCGAACAGGCCCGACCCGACATTTAGGGCCGGGTAGGGCCGAAAATCTATCCTAATCAATAGGGCCGGGTAGGGCCTCGGGCCCCATGAAAAAATAATATATATTGGATTATTTTACTATAGTAAGAATAATAGTTATTTTCTGTATTTACCTATTATGAAGATGGTGCTGATTGCCATTTCAATTTTAATCTGTGGCGAATTCTCAAATTTTGCCCAACCCCGACAATTTAGGGCCGGGTAGGGCCTAAAATCTATTCCATTTATTAGGGCCGGGTAGGGCCTAGGGCCTGAACTGTTAGGGCCGGGTAGGGCCGGGCCTTCATTTTCAGGCCCGTTGAGATCTTTAGTTGTGATATCTGATGTTAGGTTGCTATGATTTTTCCCCACTAGATGGCATGATGCTAGCCATGCAAACCTAGACATACAGTATATGGGCCACACCTACAAACATTTGCAGATCTTAGAGTAGGATGTATGACCTGTATGCTGCCAGCCCTACCAGTTCCAAATAAAGTGACATATCAAGAACCCAAGTTTCTTCATTGCTTGAGAGAAACATTACAATGACCAACATCATCCATCATTTCAGAACATCTGGGGGAAAAATGCTATTGTTGAGTCAGGCAAATCGAATTTTAGCAGCATCAAACCTATAGCAGTTTACTTTGTAACATGACCTCCTAGACAGGAAATAAAGCAGAAATTACAGTTCAGAGCTGGAAATTTCTGACACTAGACACAGAATTCTGTCTATTAAATGATACACATTAGACTTCTATATGCATGACTGAAAAAGGATAGAATTAACATGCATAGATGTATTTTAGAAAATCTTTAAGATGTCAAGATTTGAATGAAATACCGACAAATAAGTACATATAAGTGTTTTAAAAATGCTATACTCCTCTTGCCGTTGTCGGCATCGTCAATTAAACATTTGAATGAAATACTGAAGCCATGGAAGGAGAACGTTCTAAAAGATTCAAGATGATCATCAACTGTAAAATCTAAGCCAAAATGACCGTCATGCTAGTGTTGAGAGATTTCCAGCTTTGATTACAACAAAGAATTCTGGCTCTACTAAGACGTCAAATCGTTCTGAGATGATGGAATGATGGATGATGTTGGTCGTGGAAGGAGAATGCTCTGAAAGCATCATGGGCAAATATATTCAATTTCAAGATCAAAGGAAAAAAAATCAAATGTCATACAAGTGTTAAGAGATTTCCAGCTTTGAACACAAAGAATTCTGGCTCTACTAAATGCTGAAATGTGAAAATCTTGACTTAACACTTGCATGATGGAAGAAAAAACAGGTCAGAAGTAGCAGGTGGAATTAATTTCAAATTGTCAAATTTCTTAGATGATGGAATGATTGATGCTGTTGGTCCTATTTGAGCATTTCATTGTGGTTAATGAATGTGCAGACAAAGTCTACTTTGCGTCCATCATAAACATCTCTGATTACAGCAGGATCCCTGTCCTCAAATCGGTGTCTTTTTTATGTTTTCCCAGATCATGGTCCTCCAACAGTGTTTTAATTTGACTTTTTATGGGCAGATATAAGAAACACTGGTCTTTCTGTGCGTCCACTTTAGCAATTACCTGGTCGCAAACATGGCACTTCACAGTGTGAGGAAATTCCTCCATGTTGACATTGCACATTTTGCATACGTAGTGTATTTCTAAAACATCTTTAACTGTGTCGAATGATTTGTAAAAGAGGGACTTAGACCCACTCACAGTTGGACCACCACTCACATTCATCAGTTTCATGATATCCTCTAAAGCTTTGTTTGTTAACCCATGTTTTAGTTTTAACGCAAGCAGGAGTAGTTCTACTTGTTCTTTTGTTGCCGTTTTCTCAGCTGGACCGATATTGTCATCTGGCTCCTCGGGTGGAATGGAAGATTGGTCTAGTGATGGTTCCTCTGGTGGGGTGTATAGTTGTTGGTCCATCTGTGGATCCTCTGCTCGAGTGAATAGGTGTTGGTCCATCTGTACATTTTAAAGACAATTTGGAATTAATTAATTGAAATATGATTGAAATAAGTGGTAATTAAATCCTATATGGATGCTTGGGTTGAATCTACTACGCACAAATAGAATACAAAATGTATTTGCAACATTTCGGCCCTACTTGATGAAGTCGGTCAGACTTCATCAGGCATTACCTTCAACTTATCTAGTTACATTTTCCCCAGACGACTGTCCTCTGTAGGTGTCATATTGACTAAGCAGATCAGCTATATAAAAATGTAACAAATAGTCTTTTCAGTGGTACTAAAATCCTATATGGATGTCTGGGTCAAATCTACACACTCTTCTACTGTAACTTACGGGGTCTGTAGAAAGACATCCATCCGTCTGTGAACTTGGTGTGTCAGTCGCCATGTGAATGACCTGTGAATTTTAAACACTTGATTAGCCTGATTGACAGAGTCGCACACATTGCATTAGGTTACTTTAGTACTGGATCAAAACAAATGTAATTCCTGAATTATGAACTAAATGCGCCTTGGTGGGATCTACGGGGGCAGGAAGTCCCTTCACAAATAGAATACAACCTTTATTTGCAACATTTCGGTCCTACATCAGACTTCATCAGCATTACCTTCAACTTATCTAGTTACATTTTCCCCAGACGACTGTCCTCTGTACGTGTCATATTGACTAATATGAAATAATTTGAACGCCCGGTCTCATGAGGGATCAGCCTTGTTATATAAAAATATAACAGTCTTTTCAGTGGTACTAAAATCCTATATGGATGTCTGGGTCAAATCTACACACTCTTCTACTGTAACTTACGAGGTCTGTAGAAGGACATCCAAGCTCCGTCTGTGAACTTGGTGTGTCAGTTGCCATGTGAATGACCTGTGAATTTCAAACACTTGATTAGCCTGATTGACAGATTGCACTGAGTCGCACACATTGCATTAAGTTACTTTAGTACTGGATCAAAACAAATGTAATTCCTGAAATATGAACTAAATGCGCCTTGGTGGGATCTACGGGGGCAGGAAGTCCCTTCACAAATAGAATACAACCTTTATTTGCAACATTTCGGTCCTACATCAGACTTCATCAGGCATTACCTTCAACTTATCTAGTTACATTTTCCCAACACGACTTTCCTCTGTAGGTGTGCATAAGAACCTTTGTTGGAGACTACAAAAAATATTTCACTAAAACTAGACTAAGATTATAAATTGTTATTCAATACATTAAGACAAAGTCAGAAATTAGTGAAAAAAGTCGCTAAACCGTGCCAGGCATTGATTGACTAACATGAAATAATTTGAACGCCCAGTCTCATGAGAGATCAGCCTTGTTATATAAAAATGTGACATACAGGGTATAGTCTTTTCAGTGGTATTAAAATCCTATATGGATGTCTGGGTCAAATCTACACACTCTTCTACTGTAACTTACAGGGGCTGTAGAAGGACATCCAAGCTCCGTCTGTGGACTTGATGGGTCAGTGAATTTCAAACACTTGATTAGCCTGATTGACAGATTGCACTGAGTCACACACATTGCATTAAGTTACTTTAGTACTGAATCAAAACAAATGTAATTCCTGAAATATGAACTAAATGTGCCTTGGTGGGATCTACGGGGGCAGGAAGTCTAATGATGAGATAAAAGTCTTTACTCGGTAAGGTCACTGTCGACTACACTTCACAAATAGAATACAAACTTTATTTGCAACATTTTGGTCCTACATCAGACTTCATCAGGCATTACCTTCAACTTATTTAGTTACATTTTCCCAACACGACTGTCCTGCATAAGACCCTTTGTTCTTCGAAGACTACACAAAAAAATATTTCAGTAAAACTAGACTAAGATTATAAATTGTTATTCAATACATTAAGACAAAGTCAGAAATTAGTGAAAAAAGTCGCCAAACTTACGGGGCTGAAGAAGGACAGCCAAGCTCCGTCTGTGGACTTGTGGACAGTCACCCTGCGAATAATCTGTGAATTTCAAACATTCGATTAGCCTGATTAACAGAATGCACTGAATTGCACACAATGCATTAAGTTACTTTAGTACTGGATCAAAACAAATGTAATTCCTGTACTGTCCAACCACCAGTCAGGCTGTGCATTGGCAAGCAGGCAAGAAATATACAGTTGCGATTTGGCCTGTGTGTGTGTGTGTGTGTGTGTGTGTGTGTGTGTGTGTGTGTGTGTGTGTGTGTGTGTGTGTGTGTGTGTGTGTGCGCGCGCGGGGGGGGGCTTTTGTGCAACACGTCAACTGTTTTAAAGTATTGTACAGTACAGACGGAATTATCTGTATGGGTTTATGTTGCACTAATACAACAAAACGAACTAAAATGGATTTAAGATCAATGATGCTGGCTGTCGTAACTTTGTCTATACTCTAAGCCAGGGTTTTCAACAGGTGGTCCGGGGACCACCAGTGGTCCTTGAGAGGGTTCCAGGTGGTCCCCAGGCTAAATGATGAAAGTTGTTTAACCAGATGTAACTCTTGAGAATGTAAAAATGAATCCGAGAGTGTTAAAATGAAACCAAATGGACCCTTGCGGGTCCATTTGGTTTCATTTTAACACTCTCGAGGGTTAAAATATTCATCTGAATTAGCACTATTTAATTAAGAAGTCTACATTGTTTTGTTTGCAAAGTCCAGCCCATTGTTTTGATGGCGTAACGTATAATTGTATCTGTTAATTTTAGAGCATTTTAACAGAAAAAAATATTTTTTGGGTGATATCTGACAAAAGTGAAATCACTTCCCCTACCTTTTAAAAAGGTAGGGGAAGTGATTTGAAATTCATGGTGTAGTACCAGCCTGGTGCACTAGGGGCCCCCAACAGTAGCTACACTATGTGAACCTGCTGCTCTCTCCTGATTGGAGGAGAATTGGTGGTGACCTGGGGAACTTTTATTAGCTCCTCTGCTAACGTGGGGGAGGGGGAAACTCCATATGTGGTTTCCACACCTTATAATAGAGCATTTTAACAGAAAAAAAATATTTTTTGGGTGATATCTGACAAAAGTGAAATCACTTCCCCTACCTTTAAGACAAAATCTCAAGTGATCTGTGGTCTGTGAAGCTCAGAACGGTCTTCTTCTTCTTCCTCTTGTAGACGCAACATCCGGTCAGCTCTATCAGGCGTGACGTAGCAATGCAAAAAATAAATTGCTTTGCCCATTGTTATACACTGTGAAGTGCAATAATGTTTACAACAGTAATTACCTTGCTTTGCAATTTCCCTTTTCTTTTTATTCTTTTTTATAACCGTTGGGCTACGTTACGTCACATCCGGTTAAATAAATATAATATTTATTTACTCTGAGGACTGAGGAGCAAGTCTGGGACCAGCGCGCGAGTCCCGCTTTTTTTTAATAGTCTCGCGTGTTCTACAGATGAAACATATGAGCGAGTCAACGCGAGATTTTTATTTGAATGAGCGCCGGCCAGGGAGAAGACCGAGAAGACAGGATCGTCAAAACAGTGGAGAAATGTATTGTTTTTAAAATGTTTGCGTTAATTGTGTTCCTCGACGGAATGGCGTGAAGGTCGCAAGAGAAACAAGGAGGCGCCTTGGTCAATATACTCTGCAAATGTTCAAAGTGTTGCATGTAAGTGGACATTTCTCTCATTGCTGTTACATACGGTGTTATGAACCATGGCATGAATGACAGCGTGAACAGAATCACAGCTGTGGTTCAACTTTTTACATTGATAACAAAGCTTGCGCAACGTCTTTCCCTACTAGTTTAATTAGGCTTATATGATCTACCAGGCTACTGTTTTCACGATTTTAATTCATTTAATCTCAATCAAGTAGTCTAAAGATTGCAATGTATCCCGTTAAAATAATCTATATGTGGCAGTGCATGTAACTGACACGGGCACACCCCTTGTTTGAAAGGTCTGACGATGACGAACGAAGCAAAAATAATGCAGACTGCACTGACTGTGACGAGATAAAACGGCTATCTATGATGACTAAAATACGACGAGACGTTTGTGGCTTATGGTTGACGTGACGAGACGACAATGTAGTGGATTGACGAAAAGGTTTCAAAACCGCACTACGCACACCGTCACCGCTTGTTGCAACTGAATCAAAGCAATGAAGCAGTCTCGAAGTCTCCCTTCTTCACTAGATCAGAGCCATCTAGTAGAAGAGTTGCGACATTGAGGGCCAGGAACTGGGCGCTCGAGCGCTGTTCATGCAGCCAGAACAGGGACAAACTGGTGTTGTAAATGCGTTTTCAACGACGGCGGCGTAAATAAGTGCTATTTTATGCATGTTTTCAACATGTAAACGGTATTGTACAGGTTTAATTTCATTAATGCATTTCTGATGCATTTCTGCCTACTTCAGGTTCCGGACTTGTCCTCATTCTCTATTCAAGTCTAAGTAGAAGAGACGCCATTGAGCTGGCCCTATGGATTGGACGGAGTTGTCGTAACCCAAGTTCCACAGTGCGTGCGAACCAACCCCCCCCCCCCCCCCCCCCCCCCCCCCCCCACACACACACACACACACACAGAGCTGGCGTCGTCGGAACGGACACTGTTACTTCAAGGACTGATGGCCTACTCGGCCTATGGCTCTAGTCTAGCTCACCATAAACTGAAGAAACAGCACAGGGAGGATTTATTTGTAAGTAGCCTAGAGCAGGGCTAGGGATCTAGGGCATGGGGGAAATGCCCCCCTAAATGCCCAGACTGCCCCACCAAACACGATGGCATGCAAAACCACCCCAAGATATTTCAAATCAAAGTGCTTATAATTAAAATGATGTTATAACACTACGACTGCTACTAACTAACTACAGCTGTGTCACCACTAAACCAACAGAGTTTTCTGTTTTCAATGATGAAATGCTGAGTCAGACCTTTAGCTTTATGCATGCTGCGTGTCTGTTGCAACTTCAACAACAACTGATGTTGTTATTGATGATTGACAGTACACACACTTGTTTTTCTATTCCCTGAAAAGTACCTACTAGCTGCAGAGCAGAGTTCAGCCCAGAACAATGTGAAGCCCTGACCAAGACTCTGCCAACCTCTGAGAAGTACAAGGTTAGTTTACAGTATTCTAAAGCAATCATTTCTATCAAAAACCCTTGAAGATGATGAAATTTGATTAATTAAGGATTACTGTGATAATGCTAAGCTCACATACAGGCAGGCTTATGTCACACACACAATTCACTAGTACCAACCCCCCAAAATTGTAGAAGAAGAAGAAGATTAACAGTAGTAACCAGCCTGTTACCTCCCAGAATTTTCAAACACTACTGGGCATCATGTAGCCATAGCATAGCTGTAAATGGGAGTACCAAAAGAGATGTTAAAATATTTTACATATTCTTGTTATATCGTAATGAGAGCAGTATCACTGCATACATACATATACATGCATTACTACCAGTCATTCCACGATTACACTGTATCTTAGGTCTGTCACGATTACACTGTATCTTAGGTCTGTTCTGATCCCTATGTGTTTATGTGAGGTCTGTTGTCTCTGATGTCTGCAGTCTGTGAACCACCTAAAATGTATTGAACGTGACCCCTCAGATCTACGGCTGCTGGGTGCTGGCTGGAGCGTTTGCAGATTTCGCTAATGGTCTTGAAATGATTGGCAAAATTTCCGCTTCTCTCCTTGATCTGTCCCTGAACAATGACAAGAATACCATTCACTACAATGAAATGACTAAAGACCTGTAAGTACTTGTATCCACTTGAGGAGTAAAAGTTTCATTTTGCTTACTCAAATGACAATCTTATAGATATCACTACGTAGGTTCACAGCTGTGTGTGTTTGCGTGTGTGTGTGTGTGCGTGTGAACGCGCGCACGTGCATGTGTACAATGTGCATGCATGTGTTTGTTTTTGTGTGTGTTGTCATCCAGAAATGGCAAATGTGTGAGACGCTCTAGTGAAGCCACTGTGGTGAACAGAGTGCAGCTCTCACTCTGCGTGTTGGTGAATTTGGTGAGTTCCAGACTATAAAAAATAAGATAAGATATAGGATATATAGTCTATGCATAATTGCACTTTATCTAGGAAGGATTGTTAGTCAGTTTTTTTTTTAATTTTGGTGTAATTTGTCATGTAATCCCAGGTGGGATTGAAGGAAATGGTGACATGACACAGATATAAAAATGTAATTGATTTAATTGATTGAATGATTAAGCGATTCATCAATTGATTGAATGATTGATTAAATCAATATAAGATAATATAGCGATTAAATGAGGTGAAATGAAATTACATTTTATACAGACAAATCAGTTCTGAATTAACCATTAAGCATGTTGCAATGTTGTAAATTGCATTCAATATTTGGTGGTGTGGTTCTACTCCTGTCATATTCTCTAGATTACATAGAGATAGATAGATTATCTTAAAACCAGCATCTGATATCACAAATCCCCCAGATATCATAAGATAGAGAAGAATCATTGACACATTGAAATCTTTGTGTGTGTGTGTGTGTGTGTGTGTGTGTGCATGTCACTGTGTATGTTTGTGTGTGTGTTTGCATGCAATCCAGTAAAAGAAGAGGATGGTGCACAGTCTAAGTATACTACAGATGCAGATGTGGTCTTCTACAAGACCTGTCCTAACTGTCTGGTCAGAATCTACAAAGCAACCTACTCTGGACAAGAGGCACGAGTTCTCTTCTTCCACAGTAAGTGACAGACCTACACATGCACATGTTTGTTGCCTGGTACAGAGACTGCTAGTCCTGACTCTTGCCTTGAGTAACGCGCGCGTGTGTGCGTGTGCGCGTGCGCGTGTGCGTGCACGTGTGCAGGAAGAGAAGGACAACACCTGGAAGTTGAGAAGCTGTTAGCTTCTGAAGAACACATGAAGAAATGGGCCAAATGTCTGAAGTTCAGTGTAGATCCTCACTACCTGTATGATGGGAAGGCTGGTATGTATCAATAACATACTCAGGCCAAAGGCAAGAGCTTATGCTTTCACCACTGTCTGTCCTAGTGTGTCATAGAGATGTACACACAAATTGAGATTTCTTTCATTGAGTAAAAGGGGGGAAATTACTGTTATCATTATGTCCCTATAATGGTGATGTAAAAGGTCGTTACAGTCTGTCTGTGGGTTTTATAAATATTTCAAGGTGTACTAGGTAACTTTAACTGGTGGTCTTGCCGGTACTGCAGTTTTCAGATTTGTTCGTTAGTTTTTAGTTTTACATTTTCCAGCATTCCTTACGCTTTAAGTCACATTTTGATTATAATTGTTATTGATTATAATTAAAAGTAATATCTATATGCTTGTGATAATAACTACATTGGATCCATCGGAACAAACATTATTTTTTATTTCCTGAATAGAAACTCCAAGCTGCAGAGCACAGCTCATCCCAGAACAATGTGCACCTCTGACCAAGACTCTGCCAGCTTCTGAGAAGAACAGGGTTAGTTTAGTGTTTGCTATCTAATTTCCAATGTGTAATACTGTGCTTTGCTTTCAGGGGGTAATTCCAGACCCTCTAGCATTCAGGAGTTGTAGCTCCAGAGGGCAGAGCACAGGGACAGGTGAAACCATATGCATTGATACTAGATACCATTCCATTATTAAACTGTATTTGAGGTCTTGTTATCTCTGGTCCCTGTGTGTTACTATGTCAGTGCTCTGTATGTGAGGTCTGTTGTCTTTGAACAACCTAATGAAGTACTACTACTACCACTACTAAGTACTACTAAATAAAAGGCACAATGTGACTCTTCAGATCTACGGCCAGTGGGTGCTGACTGGAGCGTATGCAGATTTCCAGGCGGGTTTCGAAATGATTGGCAAGATTTCCACATCTTACCTTCATCTGTCTCTGAAGGATGACAAGAATACTGTTCAGTACCATGAAATGAACACATACCTGTAAGTACTTTTATCCACTTTCCAGTGCTTTCTTAAATGACAATTCTACACACATCAAGACATACGTTTTAGTTCATTGTGTGTGTGTGTGTGTGTGTGTGTGTGTGTGTGTGTGTGTGTGTGTGTGTTCATGCAGAAATGGTAAATGTGTGAGTCGCTCTAGTGGTGCCACTGTTGTGGATGGAAAGAGTACAGCTCTCACGCTGCGTGTTGGGGAATTTGGTGAGCCTATATAAAGATATAGATATAAGATATATTATACTGCATATAGTATTCATGTGTACAGTATCTATGTGGTATGTACAGTATAAGGCCGGATGTCATACCATCAGGAAGGATTGTTGTCAGCTGTTTTCTTTTTGTGTAACATGTCATATAATTATATACTGTAGAGTAGGTCTAATGAAAGGTCTTACTGAATTCATTCCTCCAACATAAGATGAATGAATAAATGAAATTAACCATTTATTGAGTTTAATGGTGTGACTTTACTCCTGTCAAATACTGTGTAGAATATCTTAAAACAGAACTTGAGATACAGTTATTGACATTAAAGTGTGTGTTTGTGTTCTAGTGAAAGAAGAGGATGGTGTACAGTCTAAGTATACTGCACATGCAGAAGTGGTATTCTAACAGACCTGTCCTAACTGTTTGGTCAGAATCTACAAAGCAACCTACTCTGGACAAGAGGCACGAGTTCTCTTCTTCTACAGTAAGTGTGTCTGTCTGCAGAATGCGTTTTTTGTTTATTTTCAATAAGGTCACAACATCAACTGCGTGTGCAGGTGCGTGTGCGCGTGATTATAGGAAGAGAAGGAAAACATTTGGAGCTTGAGAAGTTGACCGCTTATGAAGAATCCATGAGGAAACAAGCAGAATGCCTTAAATTCTTACCAGAGTCTAACTACATGTATGGTGGGAAGCCTGGTATGTTTTTATTGTTATAATCTGAGCAGTACTTTGCCCACCCATACACTCCCATCCATGGGCCAAGGATATGGTGGCTCATTGTTGAGGCCCCGAAATTTTCACATCAGCCTAATGATGGCAGTATAACAGGGTCTTTAATGTTTTGGCCTATAACTCTTGAACTGTAGAGACCATGACACATTTCCAAAATATGGATGACATGTTGAAAGTGGTTACTTTTGTTTGTAGGTGATTTTCCTAAATATTTAACCAATCGTATGTGTACTATATGACGAATAATAACTACAACAGAACACACACTTGTTTTTTTTTGACATTCTAGGTTGGCTTAGGGTTGACGACAGAGTCTAACATCTCGCAATGGGTCTGGTCCACAAGATTCGATACTCTACCAAAATACCCTTGTACCTCTCCAAATACTTCCTAAATGTCACAGGTTCACTCCCACAACACCAGAGGGAGTGCCACTAACCATGTTCAACCCAGATTTGGCACAAACAAGGGACTTAATTCCTCCCGCTCATATGCAACCAAAATGTGGAACGCCCTACCAACAGTCATTAAGAGTTGTGAATCCCTTGACTCCTTCAAAACCGCTCTCAAGGGCCACCTACAGATGGCTGCAATTCGAAACTGGCCTCTGTAAAACAAAATTGTATATAACCCCCCCCCCCCCCCCCCCTCTTTGTACATTTCTCTTTTCCCTTTTTACCTCCACTATGAGTTTACCTCCATGATCTGCTGTTTCTGACTTCACTGAAGTAGTTGTTTTGTATGTATTTGGATGCCTTAATGAAATGAACAAGTTGGCCACTATTGTAAACAAGTGTATGCTTAACTAGTGTGTCCAATCAGCTCTGTCAGATTTGATGTAGTCGTACTTGAATTGTACTGCAATTCTCCAAGCTGTTATCAGTTTTGTTGCAGTGTGTACTTGACTTGTACTGTAACTCTCATCTCTGTCAATAAAAAAATCATTCATTCATTTCTTTTTTTCTTTTCTTTTTGAAAAGTAACTACTAGCTGCAGAGCAGAGTTCACCCCAGAACAATGTGAACCGCTGACCAAGACTCTGCCAGCCTCTGAGAAGTACAAGGTTAGTCTCATATCTACTGTAATCTAATCACTAGTTTATCATTAATCTAAATGGTAAATGGTGCATTTATATATAAAGGCGCTATATAAATGCACCATTTACCACACATTCATACACTGATGGCGGCATAACCATGCAAGGCACAGCCAGCACATGAGGAGCAATTAGGGGTTCAATGTCTTGCTCAAGGAGCCACTGCCACCCCTAGTCTAATTCACTAGTGCCTCAAAAATGGTAGAAGAAGAAGAAAAAAAGCAAAACAGACAGACAGACATTAGAAGACAGCATGCATCAGTCAGAGGGATATTAGGCCCATACATACAGCCTTCTAATGTGTGCTGTGCTCTCTATTAATGAATGTTTCTGGACACTCTGGGGGAGGGAGGGATGATTGGAACTTTGTCCAGAAGACCTGCTCATCCACTGCTGCTGTGGACATGCAGTCAGAAGATTAACAGCAGTAGTAACCAGAATATCCCCACAAATTTCAAACACTACTAAAAATTCAGTAGCCATAGCTAGCTGTAAAAATAAATCTTAAAAATAATTTAATGGAATGAGAGCAGTATATCACTGCATACATCATACATGCTGCATTAGGCTACCAGTCAGTCATTCCACGATTACACTGTAGGCTACAGTATCTGAGGTCTGTTCTGAATAATACCTGTGTTTTGTTAGTTCACTCTATGTGAGTCATTTGAGTGAATTAAGTCTGATGTTTGCAGCCTCTGAACCACCAATAAAATGTATTGAACGTGACCCCTCAGACCTATGGCCGCTGGGTGCTGGCTGGAGCATTTGCAGATTTCACAGCGGAAATGATTGGCAACATTTCCGCTTCTCTCCTTGATCTGTCCCTGAACAATGACAAGAATACCATTCACTACAATGAAATGACCAAAGACCTGTAAGTACCACTTAAGGTGCAAAAGTTATTTTCTTGTTTACTCAAATGGCAATTTTGTAAACGTGTGTGTGTGTGTGTGTGTGTGCGCGCGCGCGCACGTTTGAATGTGTGCAATGTATGTATGTGATTTTTTTTTTGTGTTGTCATCCAGAAATGGCAAATGTGTGAGTCGCTCTACTGCTAGCTAGCATTTGAAACGCCAATCCACGGATCATTGTACGACCTGCTCTTCCTCTTAAGCTACATTTTAAACTTGAATTTTGATCATTAGAATTTCGTATTATCCTCAACTTTGCTGCTCTGCTTTTAGACCTCCTGGAATAATGTGTTCTCTGTTGACAATACCTTGACCCTTGTTGCTTTCTCAGGTCATGGCAGCAAAGTAATACTGCTGCAGTAAAAGTGCTACAGCAGGTTTTGATCTGAATGCAAAAATGAATCTATATAATGCATAAGCAGTTCAGTTATATTCAATGTTAATGCATTTTTCTAGTTTTTTAAGCCTCGATATAGAGATGCGCAGTGACGTCACCGACCCTGTTCCACTAGTGGATTCCTCATTGATTTTCCTCATAGACTTTTCGAAAATGGTTTATAAAAACACGATTGCGCCGCGGCCAAAGCCAACTCGGGTCGTGACAAATCATGACAACAAACACTATCGTCATATAATATATAATTAGGAAGAAATAGAAAACGGCAAGACTCTTTGTTTCTTAGAAATTATTTTATTGTCCCAAAAGTTTGTGTGTGTCCTCATGATTCGTCATGACTCGAGTTGGCTTTGTCCCCGACGTAATCATCTTGATATCAATTATTTTTGAAAAATGAATCGGGAATCCACTAGTGGAACAGGGGCGGTGACATCACTGCGCATCTCTATACTGTGGTTGTTCAGAAAGTCTGTTTATAAAAATGGCAGCAAATTAACCGAGGTTAATATATAGTGATACAATTCTTGTTAATATTAATCTGAAAAGTTTTGTCATGTCACTATTCTTTTAAAGATAAAGTCAGTGCCAACTTCTACCCCTTATCCGGGGCGTGTTATGTGTCCAGAGAGCTCCAGACCTTCAGGTCCCGAGCTTCCTGAAATTGAAGCCCCTCCAAAAGTAAGCACATTATGTCAGTGCACATGAAATAGCTATCAGTGACAATCGTATCTTTTTTTGGTTAAAATAAAACGGTTGCATTATAGCAGAGCCCCCTTGTGTTCATTGGAATACCTGTATAATTATTATGCAGTGCCAGATACATGTAAACTAAATTAGTCAGCAAATGGACACTAAATGGACACTAACTGGTAAAATATGTATACACAACCGTAATTTTCAAGGTGGATTTTTCGGTGTACATTGATTCTACTGGGGACTGCCAGACATCCTGTTGCCATAAATAACCCATTTGGGGTTTCACTATTGACAATGGGAAGGTTCCATTTGAATCTGCTGATGGTCCCCAAATCCAACTGGCTTTCTAAATGTGTTAAAACGTTCATATTTTCCAGGTCGAAATCCTGAAGTGATCAGGCGTGCTTTGCAACAGGGCAACTTGGATGGCCGCCAGTAGCAGTAAAACCTGCACACAAATGGTCCGACAACTCCTGACAGAAGTCTTCTCCATTGAGGAGCTAGTGGAGAGCAACCTCAGTGGTAATATATTTATTTATGTCTCTTCAATCCATTATTATTGCAGAATTAAGAGTTGGACCTGCTTGGGATAGTGTATTTCTGGTTGCACCTCCAAACATAAATCTGATATATTGCTTAAGTGAAACATCATATAGTTAAAGGTAGGGGAAGTGATTTCACTTTTGTCAGATATCACCCAAAAATATTTTTTTTCTGTTAAAATGCTCTATTATAAGGTGTGGAAACCACATATGGAGTTTCCCCCCCCCCCCCCACGTTAGGAGAGGAGCTAATAAAAGTTCCCCAGGTCACCACAATTCTCCTCCAATCAGGAGAGAGCAGCAGGTTCACATAGTGTAGCTACTCTTGGACGCCCCTCGTGCACCAGGCTGGTACTACACCATGAATTTCAAATCACTTCCCCTACCTTTAAATACTTCAATTGCACTGAAGTATTTCAGGTCTAAATGGGTTCATCATCAGTCATGTAATTTCACCATATGCTTTTAGTTAATTTGCTTGATTTGCATGTCTTATGACTAATTATTACATGGCTTGGTTTATTGCTTTATTCTGATTGGTCAGTTATCTCTGCTAACAGACCTCTGCATAATCAAACTCTCTGACCACTTGAATATTGCTGCCCTTAAGTTTCACGCTGACCGTGTGAAACCTAAGGGCAGTAATATTCTTATTCAATACTTTTGTCTTGTTTCTTGTTTAGCTGTCTTTTGAGCATCTATTTTTTGTGTCTATCTTGGTTAAATGTAAGTCACTCTGGATTAAGAGGGACTGCTAAATGCATAAATTGTAAATTGGGTCAACTGACTTCTTATTCTCGTCCTTTTATTTGGTTATATGTAGAAGTCACAATGAAGAACTTCCCGCAGTCGTCCAGGGGGCAGCTAGGATCAGTCATCAATGGTAAGCTGACGGAGCTGAGGCGGTCCCACAACAAGTAATAATATTGGCATAATTAAAATGAAATAATGTTTAGTCACAGGCTGTTGATACTAGTGTTGTAGTTCTTGAGACATTGTCTCGTCTTGAATCTCGTCTCGAGACCAGTCTCAAGACAATTTTTCATTGTCTCTGTCTTGTTTTTGTCTCACTTTGTTTTGTCTTGGTCTTGTCTCGACCTTGCGGCTCTCCACTTCATTTGTCTTGTGGTCTCGTCTTGTTCTTGCATAATTTTGTCTTGGTCTTGTCTCGACCTCGGAGCCATTGTCTCGGGTCTTGATCGCCAACAAGACCTCTCGAGACAAGACAATGCAAAGGAAAAGTTCTATTCATTGTGCGGAGCGAGGACCCATTAATTAAGACAGCTGCAGGCACAAATATACTTTTTTCTTCTGTAAATATTGAAAAGAAACAAGACAGACACTGGTATGTTTCTGATTAGGTTTTTTTTTTATATTAATATCAACCATATCACCCCAGCCCTATTATATTAATAGTAGTTTTGTTTAATAATGTAATGGTGAACGGGAGCAAAACAATCAAATTCAGTGTTACTAATAATAGAAGATTGAAAATCATTAAGAACGTTATGTTAAAATGGGCATGGCAAGACTAGGTCTTGGCCAGTCTTGGTCTTGTCTTGTTCTCGGCCCCTCTAGGTCTTGTCTTGTCTTGTGCTTGGCTCCGCTAGGTCTTGGTCTTGTCTTGATCTCGACCCTCTAGGTGCTCGTCTCGTCTCGATCTCGTCTCTATCAAGTCCGTGGTTGTCTTGGTCTTGTCTTGGTCTCGATTTAAGTGGTCTCAACTACAACACTAGTTGATACATTTCATTGGATGGCCTTGAGTGCGCCACATAATGGCCAAACTTGGTATAACCCAGGGGTCGGCAACCCAAGATGTTGAAAGAGCCATTTTCGACCCAAAACTAAATTCAAAATCTGTCTGGAGCCGCATTTTATTATTTTTTTCCTGAGAGTGTGCAAATGGACCCTGGCGGATCCATTTGGTTCCATTTGCACACTCTCAGAAAAAAAGTTCCTCAAAGAAAAATCATTAACATGGTGAAACACAACCTTTCTTCAGAAATGGAGTTTCTAAAAAAATAATAATAATAAAGGAGTTTTACAGAACTCCATTTCTAGTCCACACAACATCTCTATGGTATATTAATGACATAGTAAACTGAGTAAACCTTTGAAAATGGGTGGTTCAGATTGAAAGCTCCACCTCTGATAACTGCTGGGCTTTTTGACATGGCCAAGTGCTACTTTAACTTGCAACTGTCAGACAGCGCAATGCGTTTTGGGTGACTGAAATGTTTATATTATTTTGCTGCGGATCACCACTGTGTGTGTGTGTGTGTGTGTAATAATGCTACAGCCACTGAGCCACTAGGGCTGTGTTCTGGAGCCGCAGGTTGCTGACCCCTGGTATAACCACACCGACTCAGGCTTAATGTCCACTAAACAAGCATGGAACTCCCCTTGACAATAAATTGATGATTTTATGTTATGATGCGATTGTAGCTTGTTTCTGAACTGCCTCTTATCTTTTATCCAAACAGATTCAGGGAGGACCTGGAGCGGAACTAAACTACACTGGGGCAAGATGGGCCGCGCACACACTCTTTTCTTTTTTCTTATATTTTTTCCATAGGGAAGGAGTTTGTGGTCTAATAAAAGTTAATAACCCCAAAATCATTGCTGAGGTCTTAATTCTTTTCTGACATATCTGCATATATTTGATTCAGAAAGGTAAAATGGTAAGTATTGTCGACATACTATAGGATAACCTTTACCATTTATGTTTATATATATGTTTCATATATGCACATACATGTTACATATATGCACATACATGTTACATATATTTTTCATCTATGTACATATATGCATAAGTTCATATATGAAATGCCCTAATTTCATATGTCGGCCATACATGTTTTATATATGATCGACATATATGTCATATATGAAATTTCGATTTTTTTCATATAAGTGACATATATGTCTCACATATATAAAACATATATGTACATATATGAGAAATGCCCCAATTTCATATATGTACATATATGTCGATCATATATGGCCGACATATATGTGGCTTATATGTTAGACATACATGTCTAACCTATATTTTTTATATAAGTTCTTTCTATATGGGTTCTTTCATTGAGGATCCTTTCTCTCATCTCTCTGTAGATCAGGGGTGGCCAACCTGTGGCTCGCGAGCCGCATGCGGCTCTTCAGCTGGTTACATGTGGCTCTTAAAGGGCTTCCACATGAAACTGTCAAAAACCTTTTTTTTTATATACCAGGGCCCACCATTTATTCGGAATTTGAGCCATGGACTACCATTTGATGACATTTTAGCTCAACAGACCCCAAAGCTAAAGATTTTGTTTACTTTTGTCAACAATTCCAGGCTGGATTTCAGAGAAAACAAAACAGTCAAACATACAGATCAAAATGACCATTAATCTTCTACATTCTCTAGTTGTGTAGACTTGGGCTAATTCTTGAGAGTGTAAACATGAAACCAAATGGACCCGCAAGGGTCCATTTGGTTTACACTCTCAAAGACTTACACTCTCAAAGACTTACATCTGGCTAACCAACTTTCCATCATTTAGCCTGAGGACCACCTGGAATCCTCTTTGATGTGGCTCTTTGCAGTAACACAATGAAAAACGTGGCTCTTCGTCTGTGACCGGTTGGCCACCCCTGCTCTAGATCATCCCCACTTCTGTTTCTCAGTGTTTTGATACGCACGCCTTTTCAAACGACAAAGATAACAGAGAAACCAGACATCGTCTAGCTGCCGAGACAAACTGCGAAGGCAGCAAAATCGTAGACGAAAAGGTGATGACACGCGCGGTGCGCCTTCCGTGTTTTAGTGGTGTCAGCCAGATGAGAGTTTTTCAACACCTATAGCAGAGAGTGTTTTACTCCTTTGCTGCTATAATCCCACCGACCAATTACAATAATCCGTTCATTGACCCCGGACGACACCTAGCGCCCCGCGCCGCTTCCCTGAGCAACTCACAGCCCACTTGACACAGAGACAAAGAGCCGTGCGGAATGACAAGTATGCTTGAATTATAAGTGCATGCATGCGCACGCACGTTCGCCACACAAGCATATTAACAGGAGCGTGACAGTCCTTTGTTGTTGGCATGGTGATGGTCTGCAGAACAAACGACTCCTCGAGGATTAGAACACTATTGTGTAGTTCTAAATGCTGCTGGTAGTACAACCGACTTGTTTATAAAGGGATGAGTTGAAACATATTGTAGGGAAACACAAATGTAGTAGCTGAGGGCATATAGGGATATGGCAGGGGTGCCCACACTTTTTTGACTTGAGAGCTACTTTCAAAATGATCGTCTCAACAAGATCTACACATCAAAAATGTGATTGTTCCATTAGTGAAAATCCATTCCAAGGCCCCCTAGAAAGTTTGAGCTTTGAAATAGTGGTAATGGTGTTGCTTAAAATGAAAAATAGAGAATTGGAAGGTTTTCTTGTATACCACTGACGTTTGAAAACAGTATTTGGGGTTTGAGTTGACAGTTTGTGATGTTGAACTTAATCTCTTGCACCCAAAACTAAGAACTTTCACATTTTTGTCTACAATTGGGAAAGAGTACTGGCAAAACTGGCAAAACCAACTGGCAAAACCAAATGGACCTGTAAGGGTCCGTTTGGTTTCGTTTTAACGCTCTCAAGAGTTGCAGATCTGTCGTGGGACTGTCGTGTTCTACCTGCACGGTCCGTGTGATCTACTGGTAGATCACAATCTACCTTCTGGGCAGCCCTGGGATAGGTATTGATTTTTTTATGGATTTAAATATGATTCAAATAAAAAAAATCTACCAATACATAAAGCAGAGTAAATAATGCAGTCCAAGAATTGTGTGTTTGTTGGTGGAAAGAGTAAGTTAGGACCTTTCATGAAACCCTAAAAAAAATAATAAAAAAAATGGAAATAGGATGTTGATTATTGATCTGTGGCAAATTAGGTTCACGACACTCTTCATCCTCACAAATGAACATTTCTGGAGTGTATCGACTGCATCGCCATAAGCAAAAACAAAAAAAAGAAAAAGTCTTAAAAAAGATTTCCAACAGCTGTCATGACCGGCTTGATGATGTGTATTGTCCTCAACCCATTTCACACATAAAAAGCTCCAAAAATGTACAGCAATTGCTGGTGAATTTGATCTTAATGACGATAGAATTAAACATGAAAAAGGTGTAAGCTTGTGTTAACCACAGAACTCACTCCAGACGTAGAGATGAGGTCACCAGAAATGTAAAACTCGTTCCCAGGATTTACGATGACAAAAGTTGGCATTATATAACAAATAGTAGTTAAGTATTCATAGACACACACACGCAGGCACACAAAGAAATACCCAAGTGCACGCGCACGCACACACACACACACACACACACACACACACACACACACACACACACACACACACACACACACACACACACACACACACACACACACACACACACACACACACACACACACACACACACACATATTATTACCAAGATGAGGTCAGATTAACATATGGAATGAGCTAAGAGGAAGGACGGATAGGGAAGGATCCACATATGAAATGCCAACAGAGAAATATCAAGACTTGATGTCACTATACAGTATGTAGGCATCTGCAACGGCTTTCATAGTAAATGTAAAAAACACGAAACAAAAAAAAAAGTTATGTGTGATAAAGGGCAGGTTTTTATGACCTTGTCTTTCCAGAAGTATCGCTTCAAAAACATGTGTGCGCACATGTGATGTGAATGTGTGTGTATTTGAGTGTGTGAGCACCACCCCAGATACTCTACTACCGTAATTTCCGGACTATAAGCCGCTACTTTTTTCACATGCTTTTGACCCTGCGGCTTTATACAACAGTGCGGCCAATCTATGGATTTTTACAGGTGTTTTTTCTACAGGGGCAACCAGTGGTCCCTGAGAGGGTTCCAGGTGGGCCCTCCAGACAAAATGATGGAAAGTTGGTTAACCAGACGTAACTCTTTGAGAGCGTAAACATGACCCTTGCGGGTCCATTTGGTTTCATGTTTACACTATCAAGAGTTATGATATTCACCATCTAAATTAGCACCAGTTAATTAATAAGTCATTGGTCATTTTGATGTAATGTTTTGCCTGTTTTGTTTGCGAAAATCCATCCTGGAATTGTGGAGAAAACCAAAAGAAATCTTTAGTTTTGGGTTCTGCGGGGTGAACCATTGTCAAATGGTGTTCTGTAGCTCAAATGTTGAATAAATAGTGGGCCCTGGGATCAAAAAGGTTGAAAACCGCTGCTCTAACATGAAGCTTGTTGTCTGGTGCGGCTTATACTAAGGTGCAGCTTATACATGGAAAAAAATACAGTATTTTGCCCCAAATGTATCTGGTGCGGCTTATATTCAGGTGTGGCTTATAGTCCGGAAATTACGGTAGTCTACAGGTATGGGAAAACCATCCAGTTGCCAAAAAAAAAGAGCGAAAGGGGGTAACAGTAATAAAAAAAGAAGTGTGTCCACGATGGTATTGGCACGTGAGTGGAATCCAACCAGAAAATCCTCTCTCAAGCTGCGGAGAAGAGGAGGTGGTGTTCTGCAAGAGTGTTAGGTGACAAAAGGCCCCGAGGACACGACAATAACCTCATCTTGCAATTTGTTATCAAATAACAGTAACTGAGTCTCCCTGAGTCGCTTTCTTTCGGGGCAAAATGTTGAGAGGAATCCGATGACTCTGGGAATCAAGAGTTCTCATAAAAGAATCAAGTGCTTTTTAAGCCAGTAAAAACGCCAGAGAGAAGAGAGGGCAACGGATAGGGAGGAGTGGGAAACCGTGCGCACACATATTTATTTTTTTATTCACACGCACACGCACACACACACACACACACTACCAATTGGCTCTATAAAGAACAGTGTTGGGCAATATTACTAGGAGAGTAATAGCTTTACTCATGACCCCTTGGAAAAAGTAATATTATATTATTACTATATATTACTATTACTATATATTATTATTACTTAACACATTATTACTTACACTTACACACACTTTATGACATCACTTTATGATGTGAACTTACACATCACTTTATGACTTTCATACATTACTTTATGACTTTCCAAGTTCCCTCCTCCAACCAACAAAGAATAGAGATGTACAAGATATCTGTTTATAGACAACTTGCAACAATTTGTAGTGCACGTCATGTATGCAGAACGCTGCAGTGGATTAGGATCTATAAACTTCTTGCATATCTCTGTTGAGAGCTTGCAAATCTGTTCTAGCTTGCAAATCTGTTCTACTTTCCACGTGCAACAACAAGCTCATTTGCAATACATAATGAGGTCATGTTTTGGCAGAGTAACATATTACATTATTACCCATTTTGGCAGAGTAATATCACTGCTCTACTTTTGCTGGAAGCAAAAACAGAAGCGATCGAGTGTGCGGGTGAGTAAGGATGTTTTAGTTTAGTTATTAACCTTTGGATCTCTCCCTGGCACGGCCTGAAAAAACGTTACATCAGTCGGCACACAGTCGCCATACCTTTTCATCCTTGGTCCGAAGGACAGCCAAAATATACTTCACACAGTATACAGTGTGTTACCTCTGGGACCACAAGTAGCACCTCAGTGTTCATTTAAAATCAGGGACGAACCCATACCATTTTTGGTTAAAGGACTTAGGTATTAGGCAAGTGTAAGCATCAATAACAAAATCAGTTGTTGAAGTTGCTTGTTGTTTTCGGTTTTCAATGATGAAATGGTGTTGGTTTGAAAATTGTAGTTAGTAGCATAGTGTTTCAAATAATTTGAAATATCTTTGAAATTTGGGTTGTTGTTGTTGTTGGGTTGTTGGGGCAGTCAGGGCATTTAGGGGGGTATTGCCCCCCTATGCCCATGCCTAGATCCGTCCCCGTTTAAAATCCTCCCTTTATGGGAGCATTATACTCCAGTTGTCCATGCAAGGCACCAACCAGCCCATCAGGAGCAATTTTGGGGTTCAGTGCCTTGCTCATGGACACATCAACACTAACTCTGGGGTTTGAACTGGAAACCTTGTTCAGAGCCAGTGTTTTCAGTCAGTCAGGTGGTGATGCTGTGTCTAACCTTTGACCTCACCTCTCGTCCTCCCTGCCCTCGCTGCCGGATGCGCCTGCCGTGGCTGCGGCACCGACGTGATCCCCGCCGGCTCCTTCTAGCGCGTCCTGGCGGACCAGGCCTCTATGCTGGCTGCTACGCCTCCTGGACCTGATCTGGAGGGAAGAACGGTTGGGGTTGATGGATGGATGGATGGATGGATGGATGGATGGATGGATGGATGGATGGATGGATGGATGGATGGATGGATGGAAGACAGAGCAGAGTGGAGTGACCACAGGGCAGGGGCATGCAGAGAGTGTTAGAGAGGCTAGGGGCTGAAATCCTGCCAGACAAAAACGGGGAAAATAGCAGATCTACAAGCTCACGCGATCTATGGGCTTGTAGATCAGCTATATTTCGGACACAATCCAGCAGGCTTTACCTATTTGGCATGGATCTGTATGGCATGGAAAGGAAGGGAGTGGCATTTGCATTTCCTTTCACTGTGTAGTCAATGCAGCATTTGTGGTGTGGAGAGGGTAGTTGTTTTACAGTCGAGTAAAGCGGCAGGGGCTGAAGCCCCCCTTGATGTTTACATATGTACATGGAACGGAACGGGTTAGAATGGGTGCCCACACTTTTGAACTTGAGAGCTTACTATCAAAATGACCGGCTCACCAAGACCTACTACCCACCACCTTTTAACTGAGTGGGTTTTGGAATATAGTGCGCAAACCGTCTTGCCATGGTGGAAATGAAAATGGTATGTTAATATATAATTTGTAGTGCTAATATATAATTTGTAGTGCTACCGGTTTGAGGGCAACATTCTTGCATGGCATTGTGGGGTTTGAGCTCATTTTTTATGTCAAATCAATCAATTCAAGGGGCAGACGATATAAGTATTGTACATATTTTAGGGGCCTGTGATGGTGGTTCTATACCTGCACAGCCTTTGTGATGTTTGGGCACCCCTGAGTTAGAATGTTGGGTGAGATGAGGAGGAAAGAGCACAGGTCTAAAGAAGAGAATTGCATAGAAGTGAAACCAGTGTTAATTCAACTAGGCCTGGGCAAAATCCAGCATGCATATTATCAAATTTGTGTTATTCTTGTGTTTTCCCCAATTTAATGATGACGATATCATCACCCAAAATATTGTGATATTCCATTTTGTCCAAACTGTATTTTGCAAACTGTATTTTATTTATTATTTCTGCTCTACACTTAGCTGTACGGAATTTTCCTGTATTGGACCATGTGGGAAATCAGAGTCATGTCCGTGAGAAAAACAAAGGTCACATCAAAGCTGTAATCCCTTAGATTAATATTATGGCACGTCTGTGTACAGGGTCACAGTCTCACAACATGCATTTAGAGGAAAAAAAACACATCCACACATAATTAGAATTAACATTAAACTATAATTTACATTAAACATTCTTGAATGCTACTTTCTCTGATGTACCACTGCCTGTCCCTTTGTACTGCAATACATTTGCAACCAAGCGCCAATGGATACATTAGCGCAGATGATCTTTACAATAATTATGTACAATGGCAACAACATGGTGGTGAGATAAAGTAATAATGACTGCTGCAGCTGCTCTGCACGAACGGAAGGACTCATAATGCTGCAGCCAAATGAACTCAACAGGACACTGCAGTACTGCAATGCATGAGCAGGTGACTGTATACAAACAATACAGCAGTGATGGTTACCAAACGTTCTTATGTCAACGACCCCCAAAAGGACGAAAATTAGCTCATGGACCCACATTTGAAACTATATGCCAAGGACCCCGCCATAAGGGAGGATTTTTACGGCTATAGCAGTGATACTCGACCATTTTCAATTCAATGACCCCCGTTGTGACCTGAACCTCTGTTAATTTAACTTACCGTATGGTAACCACAAGGTTGCCGGTTCGAACCTAGGCTCCCGCAGAGTCACTCACTGTAAAAGTGTCTTTGAGCAAGACACCTAGCCCCTAATTGCTCCTCATGTACTGGTTGTGCTTTGAATGGTTTAGGCTACGCCACCATGAGTGCATCAGTGTGTGAATGGGTGAATGTAATGCACAATCTATGTAGACTGCCTTGGATAAGGCACTACTCTTAAAGGAGGCCCTAACTACCATTTACTCGGGGACCCCCTGGAACTCCCTCAAGGACCACCTGGGGGGAGGGGGGGGGGGGTCTCTGGACTCCACTATGGGAAACTACAGGTACACACTACAGTAGACACTACAGATATATCTACTCTTAAAGGGGAGCCACATTATGCTTAGGTAGGTACAGTATGCCATCCTGTTATCCTCCCCCAAGAATACAACTGGATTAACAACATAGTTTATGTCAACAACCTAAAATAAACCTTGTGGCAAAACAATATTAACAATCAACAAACTACGCAGAAGCTTTGCCAGAGGTGCTGACTGCTTTATACATCAAAGTCAGATGGCAGCTCAGAGCCTTGTTAGCCACGCCAGTCCAAACAGGAGCATTGCAAAGACTGAGGCTGTTGATACAGTACTTGACTTGGTTGGACACTTGACCCCATTGTTCGGGGCTTTGAAAGCCCTGGCTCTCTGTGAATCCCACTTACGGAACCTCTAATTGCTAAAGAAAACCCTGGATTGTCGAGGATAGAGATAGAGAGAGGAGTTGGGCAGAGTTACCAGATGGGAGTAGCAAGAGTGACAAATCACTTTACTGCATTACAAGGTACTGTACCATCTCCTAAGAGTGTGAGTCAGCCAAGGCACACGATCGAGTGTGGGGGTTGCTCTGGGGGACTCCCATGGACAGTTGCAAGAATAGGTTTCTATGTCAGACAATACTGTAGCATAGCCTAATATCTTTTTTTTAAAATCTGTTTAACCGTTTACCTAAGCCATGACCCAACTCCTGTAGTTTTCGAAAGCATCTCACAAAGACAATAAACTACAGTTCTATAAATCCCGGATGACCGTCAGAGCGCAGTGCTTTAAGCACCGATTAGTGCGCAAAGGAACTATTCTCTACTTAAAGCACCGCCCTCTGGTGGGTCAGGAGGGATGAAATAGAACAGCACAGCACCTACAACTAGTCTTGGGCGGTATAGATTTTTTAATATTGGTATTGATAACGTGTTAATTAGCTCGATATTCAATATTACTGGTATTGACCACTATGGCAATGGCGTGCAATCAGAGAATTGTCCTAGAATTGCGATGTTGAGGGGTCAGAAACCCAGTGCTCTGCTGTTCAAGCAGCCTCAACTGGAGTTGGATATACTTGCATGAAAAGCATGAAAATTGTTTGTATAGTTACAATTAAAAGTCTCACTGCTCATGTTTTAATAGAATACAGTATAATGTCGTTATTTGACGATATTCGGCAGGCGCGTAGACACTGTGGGGGGTCGGGGGCCCCGAGCCCCCATGAGAATTTCAGACTTAAGGGGCTCTGGGGGGGCCGAGCCCTCCACCCCCACCCCACAGATTCTCTGTGCCTGCTCGGGGCTTTTCACACATCGGGACCCAAGTTTTGGGGGTAGAGACTTGCCTATTGTCGGCTGTGCATTGACGTCACCTATAGGCAACAGGGCCATCAATCAATCACCTTGCTCTGATACACACTCACAAGGATGACGTGAAGAAATTGAGCATACATGCCCTGATCAACTAGTTCATCAGCCGCTCTGATATAAGAAGAAGCACGTTCCTTGTGATCTAAAGGGTAAGGGGAAATGCTCAACCAAGATGCACAAATGTAACAAATGCAAATGTAAAAAACAAACAAACAAACAAACAAAACGTTTTGTGCTAATATCACTAATGTTATTACTTTAGTAATGTTACTAAATGTTTTACTTATGTTTTTTTTTTTTTTTTTACCAAGATGCACAAATGCATATTTTTTTTTGTTAGTTTTAACTAAGCCCTGGGGTAAACCTGGGGTTAGGGTTATATTGCCCAAGACTACCTCCAACAGTACCTGAGCTTGGCTGAGTGAAGCAGACGCAGGGCTCTTGGAGAACCTTCCTGGTGCAGAGCTGTTGTGTCTGGGACTGGCCTGTGGCTGTGCATCCTTCACGTTGCCTCTCTGAACCATCGGGTTCAGGAGGTATTGCTGCACCAAGTGAACCACACGAACCAGCACACTTTTAGCACCCGTATCTGAGGGGAATGAAAGAAAGAAAGAAAGAAAGAAAGAAAGAAAGAAAGAAAGAAAGAAAGAAAGAAAGAAAGAAAGAAAGAAAGAAAGAAAGAAAGAAAGAAAGAAAGAAAGAAAGAAAGAAAGAAAGAAAGAAAGAAAGAAAGAAAGAAAGAAAGAAAGAAAGAAAGAAAGAAAGAAAGAAAAAGAAAGAAAGAAAGAAAGAAAGAAAGAAAGAAAGAAAGAAAGAAAGAAAGAAAGAAAGAAATGTTGTGCTCAATCTCAAATTCTATGAAATAGCTGTTATTAAAAGGACCACTTCACCCATTATTTCAACATGTCTTCATATGAAACCATCTGTATTTTTCACAGCTGGACAACAGATGGCTAAAATAGCCAATAACCATCCCTCAAACTGTTTTAAAATAGTGGTACAGAAAATAGAGTTACTAGTGTATTAAAAAAGAAGCTACTGCAAGTAAGCAACAGCATACAATACTTTATTTTACTTTCACTATAAGAAAAAATGCCACAAAATAAAACACAGTAGTTTGATTAAATGTTTATATTTTATTTATTATTATTGTGCAACAACTCCAGGCCAAATCCATGCTTAGCCAATGTAGGCCATTTTCCTACCCTATGTTTAGCATAACAGGAGGTGCTGTTTCACCAAAGTACACACATAGCACCGCTCAGTTCACACGGTGTGATTTTTTTTATTGTAATAAAATGAACTAAAGGCTCACATCTAACTCCGCTATACAGGTACTGCATGATGGTTTGTTTATCATATATATCACACTGATGGTGCATTAGTGCAGAGGTTTTAACCTAGAAGATTAATGGTCATGGACAGAAGCAAAGGAAATCTTTATTTTGGGGGGGGGGGTCTGTGGGGCTAAAAATGTACTCAAATTTTGGTCCGTGGCTCAAATGCTGAATAAAGGGTGGGCCCAGGGATGAAAAAGGTTGAAAAACCCTGCGTTAGTGTAACAAAAATAAGCTGTCCACACTATCCCTAGTGAATTGTGTGACTCTATGCGGGAGGGAGGGAGAGAAAGAGAGAGAGAGGAGGGGAGAGAGTGTGTCCTTGTCCCACACATGTGAATGTTATCAGTAGCTCGCCATATTTACTCAGGGGGGCAAAACGGGCCTGCTTAGGCAGGCTGAGAACACAAGGAACCGCTAATACACTGTACTGTCCACATGTTTGAGTAGCAAGCATACACATGCATAGAGACACACACGCGCGCACACACACACACACACACACACACGCACGCACACACACAAACATATACGCCCGAGCACAAAGATAGAAAGGCACCAAGTTTATTTACTTGCGATGTCTATCGAGAGAGGAACGCAGATTATCATCTCATTTATCAAAGGGAATGCTATCTGGTATCACCTGATGTTTACAATGCATTGCCTTTTTTTTTTTATAATAACCACATTATTTCATTTAGAAATGTGATTCCATTCCTTAGTTCAGCCCCATAATTTTAATTTTAATTAGTGAGTTGCTTATTTGATACCATCTTTCATCTCACAAACAATAATAAAAATCACGCACCATATGAGGGCTTGCTCTTATAAATCATTGATTACAACATGTCTGTGTTAGTGACAAACATTATGTTCTCTTCAGTAGATTTTTAAGTAGCATTTTTAAAGCAAACACTGAACCAAAAATAGACATGTTTCAAAATGCCAAGTATGATTTTTAGCATAGCACATGCAACAAGTTCAAGTGCAACTGTGTGCCAGCAAATGAAACAATACATACTGAGCCCTGATCCGTTGGAGCCAGTGACTGGCTCAGATACCCAGGGGCGGATGTAACATTTACCAATTGGGCATGGGGGTGGGGGGGTAGTGGCAGGAGAAAATGCTATGGGGGGCGGCTTCATTGCCTGTGGCACGAAGCGTTGGTATGGGTGAAGCAGCACCCATACCATTTTCGGTTACAGGACTTAAATTAGGCAAGCCAGCATCAATAATAACATGTTGTTGAAGTTGCAACAGACACGCAGCATACATAAAGCTAAAGGTCTGACTCAGAGAGTTTCCTGTTTTCAATGATGAAATGCTGTTTGTATAGTGGTGAGACAATTGTAGTTAGTTAGTAGCAGTAGTAGTGTTTCAAATCATTTTTGGTGGGGCGGACTGGGCATTTAGGGGCCATACCTAGATCCGCCCCTGCAGATACCTCTAATCGTTATAGTCAGATGACACATCGTGGATTACACGATTTGTGTAACCCACAAGCAATGGCAAAATGTGTTCATGATGGAATAAACATTTTATTTATAAATTAAAAAAAAGAATGTTTTATGTAGCTTGGAAAAAGACTAATCTAAACAAACAAATAAATACAATCTCTCGACATTATTTTATTCTGGCAAAGTGTGCCTTGGTTTTGAATATTGTTGAAGGTAGAGGTCTGGGGAGGGATAACAGCAAGTGGCCGATTTCCTATGCATCTTCTCAAGGTCAGCAGTGACAGGCACATGAATTAAACTACAGGGCCAGGTATTCCTACTTGTCACAAATAATAATTTAGCTGCGATTTAATAACGCTATTAGGCAGGCTTTGTCTTGTCACAGAGAGTCAGGCCTCGGCATACATTATTTAATAACAACCTGCTCTGGTGTTCCACTCCGTCCTTTTGAATTCGGGAGTGATTTAGTGCCACAGACATCCTCCTCTGTCTCTCCATGTAACAGTCACTCTGCGAGGGAAGGAAGGACTGTCTAGACTTGTTCATTATAAAAGGCCTCTCTTGCAGACCTGTCTTGTGCTGACATCTCCCGACCATGTCTGTAGATCATACTGGGAGACGTCAGGTTTAATGTCGCAGCTGACAGTCAGCTGACGATGGCACAGTTTTGCACCTGTGCAAAGGGAAATAAATGTGTGTTTTTTTGTACACTCTCTGAGTTACAGATTCGTAAGAGTCCATTTGCTTCCTAATTATCATTTAGTTGTGGAGCTCCCTCTCTATAGCCTGACCTCAGTCTGAATTGTCATTTCGTTTGACTTCATTATAGACAGAAGTCGCTCTCTACCACAGCAGTTTCTAGGATGGGCGTTATCAAAGGAGCAGTCTTAGCGGTGATTGGTTTGACGTTGTGAACAAAGTGAGTGACAAGGCTGTTGGCCAATCAGTTGCTGGGATTGGATTTCCAACCCGCACAAACGGCCCCAAAGGCAGGGAAGCCAGTCCTTGAATCACAGGGAAAAAAAATAAGCTAGTATTTTTAAGGTGCTGATTCAGGGCTGAGCCAGGCTACCCAGTCTATAAGGACCCCTAGGGGTACCCGGACCACGCTTGCCTCTAGACCAGTGGTTTTCAACCTTTTTGATACCACCATTTATTCAGCATTTGAGCCACAGACCCCCATTTGATGACATTTAGCCCCACAAAACAAAAACTAAAGATTTCTTTTGCTTTTGTCCACAATATCAGGATGGTTTTGGGAAACAAAAAACATACAAATTAAAATGACCATTAATCTTCTATATTCTGTAGTTGTGTAGACTTGAGCTAATTCAGGTGATGAATTTAACTATTGAGAGTGTAAACATGAAACCAAACCAAATGGACCCTCAAGGGTCCATTTGGTTTGGTTTCATTTTCACGCTCTCAAAGAGTTACATCTGGTTAACCAACTGTCATCATCATTTAGCTGGGGACCACCTGGAACCCTCTGAAGGACCACTGGTGGTCCCTGGACCACTGGTTGAAAACACTGCTATAGACTAACCCACAGAAAAAGACAATTCAAGCTACAGTATAAATTATTGAATGCACTTGCAGTACAAACCTACTAGTACACTGACTGTCCTAATACAGTGGTTTTCAACCAGTGGTCCAGGGACCACCAGTTGTCCTTGAGAGGGTTCCAGGTGGTCCACAGGCTAAATTATGGAGAGTTGGTTAACCAGGTGTAACTCTTTGAGAGTTGGTTAACCAGGTGTAACTCTTTGAGAGCGTAAACATGAAACTAAATGGACCCTTGCGGGTCCATTTGGTTTCATGTTTACGCTCTCAAGAGTTAAAATATTCATCATCTGAATTAGCCCAGGTCTACACAACTAGAGAATGTGGAAGATTAAAGGTCATTTTGATCGGTTATGTTATATTTGACTGTTTTGTTTCCCAAATCCAGACTGGTATTGGAAAAAAAAAAAACATCACCAAATGGTGGTCCATGACTCAAATGCAGAATAAATAGTGGGCCCTGGGATCAAAAAGGTTGAAAACCACTGTACGAATGGACATAGAAGTTGCTCACCCTTTTCAGACTTCTTGTCCTCCTCCACAGGTGTAGAAACATCTTGTTCTGTGTCCATCTCCTCCCTGGCTTGGCTGGACAGCACAACCTTCTGCTGCTCTGCAAGTTGCTCTGTGAAAAATAAATGAATAAAAAATAAATACCCATGTTAGAAAGGCACATAGTTAGCACAAATCTCTATTCACCTGCTTTTATTTTTGACAGTCGATGTCCAGGCATTTTAGCTTTTAGTGTGCATCTCACTTTACACAGGTGTGTTTTTTTTATTTTTTTAAATATCCAAGTATACAAGCAATATTAACACCCATTAGATACGCATTTAAGTGGATAGGCTAACAGAGTGTGTGTGTGTGTGTGTGTGTGTGTGTGTGTGTGTGTGTGTGTGGGGGGGGGGGGGGTTAGTATAGGACAGTAAGGTATGACATTCTGTAGTGTTAAAGGGGGAAGTCCACCCATTTTCAACATTCTAATATGTCATTAGTATACCCTAGAGGTGTTTGGAGATAATACAAATGTTCCCCCATTCTGTGTTCCCAAGAAATGGAGGTCTGAAGAAAACCACTAACAATGGTGAAACATCTTGATGACGTCATCAAGATGTATTTTCACCATGTTAATGGATTTCTTTAGAATGGATTTATTTTAACGGGTTCATTTGGTTCCATTAGTACGCTCTCAGAAAAAATGTTGAAAATGGGTAGAACTCCCCTTTAAATTTGTATTGATGGATCAGTGCTTTAGCTCAGGTTTCAAGGACAAGGCTTCCGTCAAAACAGGAAGAAAACTCAGTATTCCCCTGCACTAATGTGAGGTCTTGGCAGTATGCAGTGTAGACAGCGATCTTTGAAGTCAGAACAACTCCATTTCCCAGACACACCCTCTTCCCCTCCTATAGCCCATGGCTCTCTCTCCCTACGTTGTTTCTCTCTCTCCTTCCCTCCCTGCCCAACCATCCATCTCAATCACTGCCAGACGTATGGGTTTTTTAGGAGAGGTTCCCCGTTCTCCCGTCCAACAGCCAGCCGACAAGAAAACATCGGCGTGCAGCGGCATGCCTCCCTCCCGTTAGCCACCCCAAGCCAAAGTGGATGAGAACTTACTATTAGGATGTCAGCTTTTTTTTTGTTACTTTTTAATATACCATGCAATCAAATGAGGGGGGATCATTCGGTTTACGGTAGTTTGTACGGGTAAAAAGTCAAAACTCATTGAGCTTAATGACGTCCTATCCTGAGGTGAAGAGATTTAGTGTAGAGGGGGAGGGTCTCCAGTCAATGAAGAATAGTATATATGGTTTAAATGCTGAACTTAGATCATTATGGTCTTCTCCAGTTGACAGGCCAGGAAGCAAAGACCATTTTTCGCCCATGTCAGTGTGTGTGCATCACCTATTATATGTGCTGTAGACTGTTCTGTAGAGAACATTCACTTTTTCACGGTTACTCCTATTTTTTTTTATTTTTTTGTGTGTGCATGTGTGTGACTGAATTCCAAGAAAATATCCCCCCTTCAGAGACACGGACAAAGACCTTATTCTCTTGTTAAGCAAAACCAAACATGGTAAACTTTTTTCTGCATTTTTAGTAAAAAGAAGCTATATTCAATGCTAATATCTAAATAACAGAGCATCGCAGTGACACACTTTCCCCCCATGGCCTGTGTGTGTGTGTGTCTGTCTGTCTGTCTGTCTGTCTGTCTGTCTGTCTGTCTGTCTGTCTGTCTGTCTGTCTGTCTGTCTGTCTGTCTGTCTGTCTGTCTGTCTGTCTGTCTGTCTGTCTGTCTGTCTGTCTGTCTGTGTGTGTGTGTGTGATACTAAAATCGAAATACTAAAACGAATACTAAAGAACACTATCAAGGGCTGAAATGTAAATAAAATAATCTTACAACATCAGTCTGTAGAAACTAAATAAGCAATGGAAATGGTATTAAGTCAGATGTTTCAAAGAAACAAAACACCAAATCTACCTCTGACACGCATGCACGCACGCACGCACACACACACGCACACACACGTCAAAATCGGTGAGCTCAGCTGCAGGGTTTCTGTGTGACTCACAGGTTGTAATGAGTAGGTCTGGATGACAGCATGCGTTTTATTGTTGGCACACACGCATGCAAGTAGTTCAGACACACACACCAACATTTACAAAGTGGGCCACCACACTTTACATGGTCAGTGTAAGCTTGACCACTCCACCTGGGGTGTGGGGTCTCAACCTTTGGGCCAGAGCCCACTGGTGGGACATGAGGACATTACAACTTGACCCTCGAGAAAAGTATAATCTAATATTAAATAAGTGACCAGGCTGATTTTGATTAATTGTGAAGCCCTAGAGGAGCCTATCATAGTTTAAATAAAAATAACCTTATTACACTAAGTATTGTATTGTATTGTATTGTATTGTATTGTATTGTATTGTGACAGCTGTAACTCCCAGTAGTGTCTGAGCCACTACTTATTTAAAACTACTTCATCAAGAGGTTCGACTTACAGTTCTCAGCCAAACAACCAGGTCAGCCAAACCAATCATTTTGTAAAATAGATAAAAAATAGATGCCAATGAATGTTTCTCAGTCATCATATACACCAGTGGTTTTCAACCTTTTTCATACCTTCAGGGCCCACTATTTATTCAGCATTTGAGCCATGGACCACCTTTGAGATTAATCTCTTGGACAAAAATGAAGGATTTTCAAGTTTTTATCCACAATTTAGGAGCCAAACTGTCAAAATGTTGGTCAAAATAACAATTCTCCTACATTTTCTAATTGTATAGAATCTTGAAAATTACGCAATTCAGATGTTTAAATATAATTTAAGTCTTGAGAGCGTAAAATGAAACCAAATGGACCTGTGAGGGTCCATTTGGGTTCATTTTAACGCTCTCAAGAATTACAGATCTATAAGGGTCCATTTGGTTACCAACTGTCCATTTAGCTGGGGACCACCTGGAATCCTCTCATGGACCACTGGTGGTCCTAATATACACATACACATAATATAATATAACATATATTATAATATATATTATATTATACACATAATATACACATATCAAATGATCTGTGTTCTGCCTGTGCCTGATGCTTTTACCAATGGGAGTTGCATGGTTTGACCAAAACATTTACCTTTAAGCAAGTGAGAGCACGCGCACACACACCAAATACATATGCAAACACCAGCACAGTTTGATACCCACAAACGCATGCACTTACATGTGTAATTGTGTATCCATTATCATATGGCGTGTACAAAGGCGTGTTAATGCACGCACACACACACACACACACACACACACACACACACACACACACACACACACACACACACACACACACACACACACACACACACACACACACACACACACACACGCACACGCACAAGCACACACACACACACGCACACACACACACACACACACACACACACACACAGGTCAGGGTCTGGTTGGTGTCAGCCAGTTAAAATTCACTCTGTCATTATACAGAGAGGAGACCTCCTGTTACACCCCCCACACACACACACACACTCACACGCACACACACACACGCCGAGGAATTACGGTAACTCACACTAACCTCACAATTGTACTTAAGTTACTTTTCACCACTGATAATTTAACATTTAGACCGTGAGTGCTTTGTCATTGACTTTTGCGTAAAAGTCAATGACAAAGCACTCACGGTCTAAATGTTAAATTATCAAACCGGGATTAGTGGAAGGGCTCGTCTGCGGACGACCGAGAGAAAGGAAATTTGACAATCTAGACATTCACAATGTGAGCTTGTAGATCTGCTATTTTCAAAAGATTTGCAAAAGATCTGCGAAAGGGGATTCTATATAATGACTGCTTTTGGTGCTGATGCTTCTACTACAGCAGGGGTTTTCAACAGGTGGTCTGGGGACCACCAGTGGTCCCTGAGAGGGTTCCAGGTGGTCCCCAGCTAAGTTGGTTAATCAGATGTAACTCTTGAGAACGTAAAAATGAAACCAAATGGACCATTGCAGGTCTCATTTTTACACTCTCAAGAGTTAAAATATTCATCATCTGAATTAGCCCAAAGTCTACACAACTTAGGACAAAAGCTAAATACATCTTTAGTTTTGGGATCTGTGGGGCTAAAATGTCCTCAAATGGTGGTCCGTGGTTAGAAATGCTGAATAAATGGTGGGCCCTGGTATCAAAAAGGTTGAAAACCCCTGTACTACAGGGATGTCAAGTCAAATACACGGCGGGCCAAAATAGAAAAATTGGTCCCAGTCGAAGGCCAGACTGTGTTTCAACATGCACATGCCACAAGGACATCACAGGGATACAGCCAACATAGTAAATAACCGGCAAAAAACTCTCTCTCTCGTAACAGCAAAAATTAAACGATAAAATAAAATAATACAAGGAAATTGCCTGTATTAATAACTCAAATGCATTATTAAAACTCAGTTTCCTGATCCTCACCAAGCACTGCTTTTACAGTAAAAAGTTCTAATTCAGCATAATCCCGTGGCCAAAAGATAATTCATTCACAGGCTTGATTTGGCCACTGGGCCTTCAGTTTGACATATTACTACTCATTACGACTACTTTCTAATCAAGTCATTTTAGAATTCACAGACCCATTACTTATAACAAGAATAATAAGAGTCATTTCTACATTTACTTAAGTAAACATTTTTGAGTGCTTTTTCCCACTCACTCAGCAATGATAAAGGGATTACGTAGACACAAAAGTAAATGACACAGCAACTCACACCCTGTAAATGTCAAATTATTTAGCAGAGAGGAACCGCTTACAGAAACAATTGTTGGACGTGTCATTATCGGTGAGCTCAGCTCTGGGGGGATTCTCTATGACTCAGGGATATAATGAGAAGGTCTGAAAGTCAAACGTGTGTGTTTTATTGCCAGGGTGAGCGTGTGCACGCGGACACACACACACACACACACCAGGGGCGGATCTAGGCATGGGTATGGGGGGGGGGCATTGAGGCAATGCCTCCCCTGCCCCACCAAACCTGATGGCAAAACAACCCAAGATATTTAAAATTAAAGTGCCTATATTAAAAATGATTTGAAACACTACTACTGCTACTAACTAACTGACTTGTGTCACCAGTAAACCAACAGCATTTCATCATTGAAAACAGAAAACTCTCTGGGTTTATGCATGCTGTGTGTCTGTTGCAACTTCAACAACAGCTGATGTTATTATTGATGCTTTATTTGCCTAATAAAAGTCCTGCAACCGAAAATGGTATGGGTACGATGAAGTCACCCCCCTACCATTTTCTCCTGCCCCCCCCAATTGGGAAATGTTTCATCCTCCTCTGACACACACACGCACATGCACACAGTTTCTCTCTATCAGATGACAGAGTGCTCTGCTGATTCCTCAGTGTCCAGGAATTAGGGCTGATGACACACACACTTTTGAAGGTTGTGTTTTGGTGGTGCGTCTGAAAATGCATCCCCCCCTGTCCGTACTCTACGTCCCTCCGTCCGTCCGTCCGTTACGGGGTCAGGAAGGGCCAGCAGCCCACCTGTAGCAGCCCAGTGTCGATTCCAATACGCTCTAGAGAGAGACATCTGGACTCAGCACTGCTGGGATCTCACTGACATCCACCCAATGGAAATGTTTTAAATGCTGATCGATTGCTTTTTATAAAGAGAGAGAGAGAGAGCGAGCGAGAGAGAGAGACTGGATGAAAATGTAGACAGCATTGCTGACTGAAGGACAACTGGGGTGGGTGTGGGGATTCAGAGAGCAAATAAATCTGTTCCATTTCTCGCATTAACAACAAGCTCATTTGTAATAAGTGATGAGGCATGTATTGGCAGAGTAACATATCACATATACCCATTTAGCAGAGTAATGTTGTTGCACTACTTTTGCTGGAAAAGGTAATAATACAGTAATATGTAATTTGTTATTGCCATACTGCAATTTCTCTACAGTAAACAAGCTCTTCCTTACTGGACTGGAAAGTTTAATCAACTTTAAAACTTGAGATGTGTGATACCAACCGGTGTCATTTTGTTCACTCAGTCACTCACCCACTCGAGGGTCAACTAAAATTGTCACATTGTCTAAATAACTGTTAATGTAACCAATGTTACGCTCCATTCTGGGAGTTATTGTTACTATCAGAGCTGTGTCTCGGTGCACAGAAAATCTGAGAATATAATATGATGCAATATGATATCACGTGAGCAGATGCTTTGCTGGAATTTTGTGAGAAATGCTCCGTTTAAAAGCAATCGTGTCGAAACAGACAAAACATTACGAATCTGCTGGGAGATTCACTTCACAGAAACAATGGCCCCCCCGATAGCGAGAAAGCCGGCTCTGATCTTGTTATTCTAGCTTATACTGGACATGATCCTGGTGTTTTTGTCCTTCAGGGGCGGATGTAGCATTTCCCAATTGGGGGGGGGGGGGGGGGGCAGAAGAAAATGGTAAGGGGACGATGAATGAAGCCGCACCCATACCATTTTCGGTTACAGGACTTTTATTAGGCAAGTAAAGCATCAATAATAACATCAGTTGTTGTTGAAGTTGCAACAGACACGCAGCATGCATAAAGCTAAAGGTCTGACTCAGAGAGTTTTCTGTTTTCAATGATGAAATGCTGTTGGTTTAGTGGTGACACAGCTGTAGTTAGTTAGTAGCAGTAGTAGTGTTTCAAATCATTTTAATTATGAAAGCACTTTAATTTGAAATATCTTGTGTTGTTTTGCATGCCATCATGTTTGGTGGGGCAGTCTGGGCATTTAGGGGGGCATTGCCCGCCCCATGCCCATGCCTAGATCCGCCCCTGTTGTCCTTGTTATTTTAGCCTGCTGGACATGGCCCAGATGACCCCTGGAGCCACTCAGGCCTTATCCTCTGTCTCCTTATTGGCTCCAGCCATGAAAACAACAAAGGCCTTTCACTGCCGGCTGCGGTCAGACACACAAAGAGAACTGCAGGGAGGAAGAGGAGAGCTACTGTAGGAAGGAGAGGAAAGGAAATGAGATGGGGAGAGAGGGAAGAGAAGTCTGTGCACGTGTGCGCGCACACACACACACACACACACACACACACACACACACACACACACACACACACACACACACACACACACACACACACACACACACACACACACACACACACACACACACACACACCCACACACACACACACAGGCAGTGGTGTGCAAGTGTGCAGTGTTTTCGAAGGAGCACAATATTATCTGGACTGGGAAAATAATATATATGATAAACATAGATTAATGGAAACTCAATAGTGAAATGACAATAGTGTGTCATTTCCCTTTCAAAAAAAAAAAAATCACAAAAAAATGGATTAAAGGAAATCGGCAAAGTTAATGAGTTAAGCCTAATTAAAACCTAATTTGGGCCCCAGACATAATTGGAACATCGCAAGACCGGCAACGCGTTGAAAAATCAAGCAACAAAGTTCCGAGAGCCCTTATACGTTGTACTTTCGATGTGACGCACGTGGAGCGGAACATCCACACGGTCAAAGAAATCCTGCTGGCCGTAAACACAGCTGAGAGTCTTTAAAGGCTGAGCGCTGTGCCTCAATTACAAGGAGAGAGGATAATGTTGTGTATTTGTACCTTGTTAGTGGGTCTACTTTACACAGGCGCGCGCACACACGCGCACGCACACGCACACGCACACACGCGCGCACACACGCGCGCGCGCACACGCACACGCACACGCACACACACACACACACACACGCACACGCGCACGCACACGCACACGCACACACACACACACACACACACACACACACACACACACACACACAGGATGTGGACATGTAGCGGTCTTATCAGCTGGGCTCATCACAACATCAAAGATGCGTCTGGGTTCAAAGCCTGGTGAAACCCTCCTCTGAGTCCTCCTGGTCGTACAGAGGACAGCTTAATGAAGGGGTTGTTGTTCATGGGACTGAACCTGCACGCACTTTTTTTCATATTTAATTTTTCCACGCTAGGCCTATGATTTACAGGCAAAATGTAACGGTGGAAACGGGGGAGCTTCACGTACCCCAAATGAGTAAGGTATCAATACTGCAATGTAGAAGTACAAAATGTAGATTAAAAAGGTATATTCACTGATGTAAATCAACTATAGTATTATAAATGTCTCATTTTTTTAATAATGCTCCTTACTATTAAAAAAAAACAGTATCAGTTTTCAGGAGAAAGTCCAATCAGGACGAAGTGGAGAGTGTGTGCATGTGCACATCTTGTTCCCGGCGGGAACGGAGGGTTTTCCAAATCAACAAACGCTAATACAAAAGTATTGGCATTAAAGTGTACTAAATATGAACTACTTCTTGTGCAGATAGTCTCATTTTACAAATGTAACTAGAAAGTGCACACTTGGAGATCAAAGATTGTAAACGAGCAACTAAAGTTTTCCAGTCATAGTAGAAGTGTTGTCTCAGAGATGTACTGGAGAAAAAGTTAAATTTTGAAAATTGTGAATGCTTCAGTATAGACCTGCGCAGTGACGTCACCGCCCCAGTTCCAGAAGTGTTTTCACCATTCATTTTTCTCATAGACTTTTCGAAAAATTTAGATGCCAACTCGGGTCGTGACAGATCATGATGACACAAACAATCTTTTGGGACAATCAAATAATTTCTAAGATGAAAAACGAAACAAAGGTGGTGTATCCTGCCATTTTCTGCTTCTTGCTAATTAGATATTATATGATGATATTGTGTGTGTCCCGAGTTGGCTTTGTCCACGGCGAAATCGTCTTTATATAAATTATTTTCGATAAGTTTATGAGAAAAATGAATAGGGAAAACTCTTCCGGAACCGGGGCGGTGACGTCACTGTGCAGGTCTATATAAAAGAAATTCTAATAGAATAGTATACAGTATGTACCACTGCTAATCAGTGACCATCTGTCCAACAGAAATCGAAATATTTTTGGATCAGCTATCATTGGATAAGAATAAATACATCTGATAAAAATGATACATGCTTTGTTTGGGTGAATTGAAGTGAGAGATTCGAACTTCTCAATGTCAATGTTGATGAGATACTAAGAGATACTTACTAACATCAGTGTGAAAGTCTGATCAAACACAGTAGTGGTTAATGCAGAGCTCAGACATTGTTAAAGGGGAATTCCACCCATTTTGAAAATTTTGCTGAGAGGATACAAATGTGAACCAAATGGACCCTAGCGGGTCCTTTTGGTTCCATTTGTACCCTCTCAGGAAAAAGAGGTCTGAAAGAAAAATCATTGTGTGTGTGTGTGTGTGTGTGTGTGTGTGTGTGCATGCATGCATGCATGCATGTGTGTGTGTACACAATGGTTCAAAAAGGGGTCAAAGGTCAGCAGAGGGAGGAAAACTGATAAAGGTTAAAGAAACAAAAAGGTCCCAGAGATTCGTGCGTACATAGTCACGCGCGCACATGCGTGCGTGGCTGCGTGCACACACATAGGAAAAAAATAAATAACAAATCACACAGGAACCTGCTGGGTCAACTGTAGATAGACAGAGAACAATGCTCAGCAGTTACCTGGCAACTGTTGCCTGCCCAGCAGTGCCCTTGTTTTGGTTAGCTTCTGTCCCATACAGGGCTGTGCCAACGCTGTCCCACATGCAACTGTTGCTTCACTACGCATTTCTGTTCACAATTCTTTCCGGTACACGGTGAAAACAAGCTATAAATACAATACGGCTACAAAACAAGCGCTTTTTTTCCTTTTCCTTTTTTTGTGAATGCGTATGGTGTTGCATGATATAAACTGGCCCACATAATTTTGGAATCATAACTTTGAGAATGATTTTCTCCACCTTACTAATACCCAGGGGTATAGTAGTGGAGATCTAAAAGATCACATCTAAAATATTTTTTGCGGCAAAAGTTGTTTCAATAGCGTGTCTGTGTGTGTTGCGCAGGTGCACGCAAATGTGCATGCAAATGCAAGTGTGCATGCATGTGTCTTAAAGGGGAATTCCACTCATTTTCAATATTTTACTATGTCATTAATATACCTTAGAGATGTTGTGTGGACATGATAAATAAGTTCCCCCCGTTCTGTGTTTCCTAGAAATGGAGGTCTGAAAAAAATCCTTAGGATGGTGAAATACATCTTTGATGACATCATCAAGATGTGTTTCACAATGTTAATGAGTTTCCTTTTTTTCTGAGAGTGTACAAATGGAACCAAATGGACCCGCTAGGGTCCATTTGGTTCACATTTCTAAAAGTCCCACTGCAACACTGCTAATACCAATTGGTATTGTGTCTTAAATGGTTTTAATCACTGATTAGTCGCCTTTACAACAAGGCATGGTGTGTAGAGGTCGGATATTCCTGGAAGGAGTAGCACTGCTAAACGAGTGGCTCGCACCCAGGAAAAAAGCCAAAATGGTAAATTCAAACAGGGACTGTCATACACCTGCCAGCACTTGCAATTGAAAACAACAGTGAAAGGCCAACAGAACAACATTTCATTTTGCAACATTTTTGAGGGTGCAACCCACACATGTAGCAGTGTGACTTATTCCAGGAATGTCCGATCTCTACAAATGCCCAGCAACAAAGTTGTGAACGAAGTAGGACACGAAGTAGGACACGAAGTAGGCGTAAGTTAACTTAGTTTTCTCTCTGTTTCTTATGAATGTCAGTTGAACGTATCAGTTTTCAAATATCATCTTCCCTGTCCCCGACAGTGGCTCAGCAGTCCAGACACCTTCTCCGGTAGTACAATTATATTATTATATACAGTATATATTATATTATTATATATACAATTAGTGCTTTTTGTCCAATCAGGATGAGAGGGACACATACACCAAGGGTGGGCCTTGGTGTATGTGCTGTTGGCCTGTTCCACTGTAGAGTGTGTGCATGTGTATGTACATCTTGTCTTTCCAATGCTCCTTTAAGTTGGAATGAATCGTTGAGCTGGGTGAACTCCATAGGAGTGGATGTTTGAACTCAAAGTTCAACCATCCACTCACGTATGTTTACCAGTCATTGGGGATAATTGTCACTTAAACCCACCGCTAACAAAGAGTCATTGACTCCAGGAAAAGCAATTCTGTGTCTTACAGTACATGGCAAGATGTTTCTTGTGTGGCCATCAATACACGATGCTGATGAAGCGTGGAGATCGAATCATGCATACTATCTTGGGATCCACATGGGAATGACAAGGCTCCTATGTGGATCTCTTTACTTCTCTTTACTTTATATTATTTATAGAACCATGCCCGATGGTAAACGATCCTTGGCTCTACACACCGTCCTCCAACAAAACAGAGATTATTTCTAGAAAAAACGCATGGAAAGTTTTTGTTTTGAATGGATGCTAATGGAGTAGCCTCGACACCCAGGCTTTCATTTTCATCTACGTTGCACAAAAGTGGACTAAGTTACCCACAGTGGCCTAGAGGGGTGGGCGTCGCTGATGCACACCCCTGATGTGACGTAGCACAACAGTGGGGGGGCGGGGGAGGGGTTGGGGATTACGACACGTCGGTGAGAACCAATTAGATCAGCTCAGCAGCCGTCTAAAAAGTGACGGTATCCCACCCCCCAGGCCAAAATCATTGCTCTGGTGTCGGCCCGGTGGAGGTGCTATAGGGATGCTAGGCCCGTGCACTTGGTTTTAGTGAGAAGCGTGTTCGAATGTGAATAAAAAATTAAAAAAACATGTATTGTAATGTGTCAAACTAAGGGGGAGAGGGGGGTTATTGGCCATAGTCTCTTGCTCAAAATGTGATGAGGTCAGCACATTTGGGTAAGTGGCTATGGCCTAATTTAGCCCAATGAGTATTTTCCATGCAAAACTAATGCTTGGAATGGATTCAGAACAATGAAAATACTGTAGATACTTAACACCAGAATTTACCATGACCCGCAATTGATAATAATATAATATAATTGATAGTAATATAACATTTTATGTTATCTGGATGAAGCTATGGATTGCATCATAAAAAAAAAAAAAAAAAAAAAAAACTCTGAACGATAGATTTTTGAATTTCTTGTGGGTCATGCCCCTTTTAAGCTTAGATTGAATGACCTACAGGGGTGAGGGAGGAGAATGAACCACAGACACTGCCAACAGACGCCAGGCACTCCCAGTCCCAGCCAGACGACCTGTGCTGTCGGAGGCAACAAACGGGAAATGCACAACTACATGGTGGAAGTGCTAAAGAAAGATACAAGAGTGGAAAGTATTGGCATAGCGTGCTAGACATTTTTGTTTTAGATCAGTGGTTTTCCACTTCCAGTGGACCACCAGTGGTCCTTGAGAGCTGGTCCCCAGGCTAAATGGAAAGTTGGTTAACCAGATGTAACTCTTTGAGAGCGTAAAAACGAAATGACGCAAGGGTCCATTTGGTTTCATGTTTACACTCTCAAGAGTTAAAATATTCATCATCTGAAGTCTACATAACTCGAGAAATGTAGTCATTTTGATCTTTATGTTTGCCTGTTTTGTTTCTGAAATCCATCCTGGAATTGTGGACGAAAGCATATAGTTTGGGGGTTTATGGGGCTAAAATTGTTCTCAAATGATGGTCTGTGGCTCAAATGCTGAATAAATAGTGGGCCCTGGTATGAAAAAGGTTGAAAACCACTGTTTTAGATCAATGTGAGGATGACCTAACATGAGTTAGGGTTAATTTACGAGTTTATACGATACAATTCTGGGAAAGAGATACAGGGAATAGTTTGCCTCATGTAAGCACATGCTGTTTTTTGCCATACATTACAGTACATTGCCAAACCGGTTACAACAAAAATAAATTCAAAAAATGTGGTTACGATGATACGGTTACTCAAGGTAATGCGATTATTGCAATTGCCTCTTAATTGTCTGACTGCACCCTTAGGTGGGATCGACAGGTATTCTGAAGCGGCAACTAATTTGGTTAGTCAGACAACTGAGAACTTTCTGTGACACTGTGTGTGTGTGTGTGTGTGTGTGTGTGTGTGTGTGTGTGTGTAGGGGGTGCGCCCACGGCCTATTCGACAGGTGTAGATCTGAATTTCACACTCTAATCAATAATTACCCTCCCTCCTTCTGCAAGTCCTCCACCCATGGATTGTACCTGTAATTGTAGACCTGGCCTTCAGCTGAACTACGGGTGGAGGGGTGACTAAGCCGTGCGCGCGCACGCGCACATGCACGCGCACGCACGCACACACTTTAGAGCATACCTGGGCATTATGCGGCCCGGGGGCCAAAAGCGGCCCTTTGGCTGACTCTGACCGGCCCGTGAAAGGGTATTGTGGTTTTCAACCAGTGGTCCGGGGACCACCAGTGGACCTTGAGAGAGTTCCGGTTAGATATGGTAAGTTGGTTAACCAGAAGTAACTCCATTTGGTTTTATGTTTACACTCTCAAGAGTTAAAATATTCATCTGAATTAGCCAGAGAAAAGAATGGTCATTTTTGACCAATGTTTGCCTGTTTTATTTGTGAAATCCAGCCTGGAATTGTGGACAAAAGCAAAAATAAATCTTTAGTTTTAGGGTCTGTGGGGCTAAAATGTCATCAAATGGTGGTCCATGGCTCAAATACTGAATGAATTGAGGCCCCTGGTGTCAAAATGGTGGGGTCTTACGCGTACTTCTATCTTGAAATTAAATTAATATTACGCAGACTTTAGTTCAGCCTTTAGACTTGGCCCTCCACAATATTTTATCTTATTTATCTCATTTGCCCCCTTGGGAAAAATAATTGCCCACCCCTGCTTTAGAGTGATCAAAAATGTTGCCACTTTGCCAACCGATTCCAGCTTGAGAACTTAATGAGAGAACACTACTGCGTCATACGTTAAGTACTTGGCGAATGAGAGTCATCCTTCACTTAATCCTCGAAACAAAACCCTAGTAAAACAGCCTTTTTACAACAAGACACAAATGTACCAAAAAAAAAGAGTAGATCTTTCAATCTGGGACACACACACACACACACACACACACACACACACACACACACACACACACACACACACACACACACACACACACACACCACACACACACACACACACACACACACACACACACACACACACACAACACACACACACACACACACACACACACACACACACACACACACACACACACACACACACACACACACACACACACACACACAACACACACACACACACACACACACTCCTAAATCTATAGGCTGAGCCTAAAGGCTGTTCAAAATGTAGCCTCAAAGCGTTGCGGTGCTTAAAATATGCTTTACAATAAAGTAATCTGCGCCTAAGGACATCTTGAAAGCAGCCTGTCACCCTTCTGTTCTCATGTTACACTATTCAAAACACGTCCCGTTCCAGTCCTCCAGTAAACGTCTAAAAAGATATGTCCTTAGGTAGGAAGCCGTCCTTCACAGAAGATACGGTAGTGCACAGACAGACAGACAGACACACTGCAATGACAAGACAAAAGGAAAGATGTGCATTTGCTGACATAAATTGTGTTGCATAAGCGAACTTGCATTATGTGTGCTTACGCACCAGGGGCGGATCTAGGCATGGGCATGGGGGGGGGGGGCAATGCCCCCCTAAATGCCCAGACTGCCCCACCAAACATGATGGCATGCAAAACAATCCAAGATGTTTCAAATTAACGTGCCTATAGTTAAAATGATTTGAAACACTACTACTGCTACTGCTACTAACTAAAGCTGTGTTACCACTAAACCAACAGCATTTCATCATTGAAAACTCTCTGAGTCAGACCTTTAGCTTTATGCATGCTGCGTGTCTGTTGCAACTTCAACAACAACTGATGTTGTTATTGATGCGTTACTTGACTAATAAAAGTCCTGTAACCGAAAATGGTATGGGTGCGGCTTCATCGCCTGGGGCGCAAAGCGACACGGGCGATGAAGCCGCCCCCATACCATTTTCTCCTGCCCCCCAATTGGGAAATGTTCCATCCGCCCCTGTTACACACGCACGCACCCACACACACTTGGTTCTTGGTTCTACTTCAATACCCAGGGGGATCAACATCGTATCTCATGGATCAACTGTCTGCTCATTAATCAGATAGCTGGCAGCAACTACAGTGGGATTTTTCTTCTGTGTGTGTGCGTGCGTGTGTGTGTGTGTGTGTGTGTGTGTCAGTCACAGTCTGTGACAGGCAGGGAACACTCCCACAAGAGCATGCTGGGAAAAAAAAACACCACGCACCAGTTAACAAACAGGGGACTGATGACAATTAACAGAAAAAAGAAACACCATACTGAAAACTAGCCTCGATCTCCAGGCTTTCATCCGCGCTGCGAGATGAGAGCCTGGAATCATGGTGCCCCAAAACGACTGCACAGTGCGTTTAGGGCGCATTTCCGAACACGCCCAAAAATAGCCTGTCTACAAGCTCACATCAACGGTTAATGCTAAAGCCACGCGTTTCCCCAGCCAGAGCAAAAATAATAATAAAAAAAAAAACACATTGTGCACACAATCTGCCCTAGCCTTTCATCTGTGTGACTCACAAAATATATTTGGGAGTAGTCTACCAGGCTGTGTGACTGAGCATAGGCTACTTAATATGTAGGTTTGTGCCCAAGTTCAACCCAACTTTCCAACATCAACAATTCCCTCCCAATCAATGTGATCTATACATCATTTCCAGATCATATATTTCACAACGGGTATAGGACTAGTAACATACAAAAGAAAAAATACCTTTATATGAAGTCACTAACAGGGAATAAAATGCTCTTCTCTCAAATGTGCACTTGGGAAACTCCAAAGCAAACTCCACATGACCCAACATTTTACTTAACTGCCATGGTGTCAACCCTTTACCCCTGTATCTGATCACTGGTTAGTTACAGGCATATTTGCCAATGTCATAATAATGACAAATAAGGGCCAATACTGATACTTTTCCGATACCCATACAGTATTTGCTGATACCGATATGATAAAAAAGGGACAAAATGAGCTGATCCGATCCGGTATCGGGACATCAAGTAGGCGTGTGTGTGCGTGTGAGCACACGCATGCACGCACACACGTGCGACAGAGAAGCGAAAGGTCCCTTCAGTGTTGGCATGTTTTAGAGGTCACAACAGGGCATTGCAGAGGGGGGGGGGGGGGGGGGGGTAGGGCGGGGGTTGAGGAGGTGATTGAAGGGAGAGAGAAACAATGATGAGGAGAGAATATGGATAAAAAGATAAGAGTGACAGTTACGCAGGGGTGTTTTTTCCATTAGGCAGACTAGGCAGTTGCCTGGGGCACGATGAAGGGAGAAGGGGGGGCACCGGGGCGACCACCAGACATGCTTTAAAAGGGCCGCAGGCTAATAAGCCTGGATACGGGTAAGATTGCTGTCCACTCAACACAACACATGCATACGTTGTACATATGTACACACGCACACAGACTCTCAAACAGCAGTTGGACAACAATACAAATTACCCACATGTTTGTATAGACACCATTTCACAAAGCGCGCACACACTCACTCACTCACTCACACACACACACACACACATGCATGACCACCGCGCACGCACAATCGCACATCCAGGAGTAATTGGAGGGCTTTTCTGGGGAGACGGACGGACGGGGGGAGATCTGAGAAGCGGGGAGGAGGCCGTTTCATTCTCCCATGTTTTGCCATCACCATATAATGACACGGAAATAAATATTAAAATGGTAAAGAGTTTAAATTAGAGGCCCCCGCCTTGACTCCCTGTTTAGATTTGCTCATCACTCTAGCTTTGACAGCCATAATTACAGTAGGGAGAGAGAGCGGAGGAATGGCTCCCTTAGCTGCATCTCCTCTCTTCCCATTCCCTCTCTCTCTCTCTCTCTCTCTCCTCCTGCGCTGTGCCTACAGCCCCCCACCCCATCTCTGGCACTCCCTTGTATCTTTGTGTGTTTCCTCCTCAAGTGAGTGCGTAGAACTCCCTTAATACCCCCTCCTCTCCCTGGACACTGTGTCCTCTTGCTTGACCTTTGCCCCCTCCAGAGGTTGAACTTTAGCCTTGCAGCAGGGCCTTAAGGCCCATTAGGAGAGCAGCTCTGAATGACAGGGTGTGGTGAGGGTCAAAAACCCAAAGGTCACCAGGGATCAGGGGGTGATCCCCTTCTACTCCTAACTCCCTCCTCCCACTAACCCCTCCTCAACTCTGGCTGTCTCTTTTCACCTTATACAAGTATAACTCCTATGCTTGTATCTTTCTTGATGATTTTGCATATGCCGATTGATTGATTGGAATGCTTTATTAATAGTTTGCAGGGAAAAAAAGACACAAGAAAGTACAGTTCAATGAAGTATGCTAAAGGACACGGGACAAAAAATGCATGTTGATGACCTTTAGAAGATTTAGAACACTTTCCTGGGGGTCTTTATGCGTGTAATTTGTGGTTTTAGATGGGTTAGATTTTAGCAGTGACTCCAGTGTCTCTGATGTCATCGGCACTACTTCCCAGACTACAAGTTGTCTCAGTAAACTAAGGCTCATTCATACTCCACAGTGAAGCGACTCGCGGTGAAAGGGTGTCAACGTGATGTAGTTTTTTAAAGAGCTATACAACTACAACATGACGCCATTCACCGCGGTGAACAGCTCTTACTACACATCCTGACACATCTGTGTTGGTCAATATTACTTAGGAAAGTAACTTCTTTACTTTACTTGTTACCCCTTAGACAAAGTAATATCATTACTTTACTTATTACTGGAATTGAAGAGTAATATATTACATATTACGTTATTACTTTCCCAAGTTCTCAACTCCCACCTTATGGAGTAAAAATAGAGATGTACAACATAATCTGTTTAGCAAGCTCTTTTTAGAACTGAATCCAATTTATTGGATTCAGTTCTATACTATAATAATAGTCTCCAATCCCACAAACTGCACCTGAAAACAAAGCCAACAAAATCTGTCTCTTTGACTTTTTAAACTTTTTCACAATTGTTTTCAAAGACAGTTGAGGTCTTGTATTTAAAAATAAAATACAAAATAAAGCAGCAAGCGATTTGTAGTGTACATAACTGTGTGCAGGATGCAGCATGTGGACTGGATCTACAATCTAGTGCACATCTCTGTTGTTACAGTACCTGTCGATAGCTTGTAAATCTGTTCTGTTTTTGCATGCAACAACAAGCTCATTTTAAAAAAGTAACTTGGCGTTACTTGCAAAGTAATGCGTTACTTATTACCCATTTTTGCAGAGTAATCTCGTTACTTTACTTTTTGGAGCAAAAGTAATAATATTACAGTAATATGTAATCTAAAATTAGTTACTGCCCAACACTGGTTATGGGATTATGATTACACACATAAAGAACCCCAGGGCACTGACAATATTTTTTTGGCGAAAAATGGTGAACCCCAAGAAAGCACTATGTCTTGTTTCCACTGGGGTCGTTGATATTCATCTCATTGAAATATACCACATATCCATGTAGGGATGGGCATTTAGGCTCCAAGTAGGAATCAGAAGTGTTCACTGCTACTGCTATCTACTTTATCGTCATGGAATAAACGCATGAACAGTTTCCATACATTACAACTGTTAAGTAGACAATTATTGACGTAACTGGTTTACGCCAATAGTACTAGTGCCCAGAGGCACTGGACTACTTTGGAATGATGCAAGTTGGAATTAAATGTATGCCCCACCCAGATATTATGTTCCACCCAGACATTATGTCCCATTTATGCCATATATGGAGTTTTTCGTCAGGCATGCCCTAACTAACTCCATATATGAACCCTGGGCAGCCAGGGTCCCTGTCCAGAGCCCGGGCAGAGGCGTTCTTGGGTCGGTTCTGGACAACTGTGGGTCAGACCAGCCAGTGTAGCGCGGTGGAATGCGTGCGTCGAATTTGAACATTGTGGCGGCTCACCGGTTCTGGAGCTACATGGATTACAGGCACATAACGCACAGAGACGTTTTGTGCATTTATAGTTGGATCCAAAACCGCAGTCGATTAAAAGTATTTAAGCCTTTAAGTTTTTAATAGTCTTTTTTTCCCCTCCATGCTAACTCCGACAGCACAGCAGAGTGGTTTTTCTGGTTCCACGTAATAAGGCGTAATTATAAATAATGTGTCCTAGATTAGAAATATGTTTCATTGGACGGAAACGAACACAGTTATACGGTAATTATACTCAATTATCCCTACATTATGTTGTGATTTCTACAATAACCATTCCACACAAACGTGTGATTGTGTGACATCGTCTCTAAAGCCTCTAGTGCAGGGGTTAGCAACCTGCGGCTCAGGAGCCGCATGCGGCTCTAGAACACAGCCCTAGTGGCTCAGTGGCTGTAGCATTATTACATACACACACTGGGGTGATCCACACCAAAATAATATAAACATTTCAGTCACCCAAAACGCGTTGCGCTGTCTGACAGTTGCCAGTTAAAGTAGCACTTGGCCATGTCAAAAAAAAACAGCAGTTATCAGAGGTGGAGCTTTCAATCTGAACCACCCATTTTCAAAGGTTTACTCAGTTTACTATGTCATTAATATACCTTAGAGATGTTGTGTGGACTAGAAATGGAGTTCTGTAAAACTTTAGAAACTCTATTTCTGAAGAAAGGTTGTGTTTCACCATGTTAATGATTTTTCTTTGAGGACCTTTTTTCTGAGAGTGTGCAAATGGAACCAAATGGACCGCCAGGGTCCATTTGGTTCACATTTGCACACTCTCAGGAAAAAAATAATATTAAAATGCGGCTCCAGACAGATTTTGAATTTAATTTTGGGTCGAAAACGGCTCTTTCAACATCTTGGGTTGCCGACCCCTGCTCTAGCGTCTCCCCAAGCCCAACCCTACCCCTGACAGTCTCACCAAAATGATGCATGCACCGGAAACGCTTGATATACATGCAGTACCGCTATGACGCCTGAATTCACCCACAGGGTTCAGTAAAGATCTATCTGCACCCCCATCTCTCCCTCTCCAGTGACATCACACCTATGACAGGCACAGTAAAATGGCGCCCTCAAGGGATAAAAATGTGAACTATTTTTAAACTAAGGAACATATTATGTGTTCTAGATGTTCAATCCTAGTTATAGAGGACAAGTATACAGGTAATCCAGCTGGCCAAAGTGGGTATGTACTGTAGAAGCAGAAAAGGAAGGAAAGAAAAAAAAAAGAAAAAAAAAAAGAAAAAAAGAAAAAAAAAAAGAAAAAAAGAAAGAAAAAAAGAAAGAAAAAAAAGAAAAAAAAAAGAAAGAAAGAAAGAAAGAAAGAAAGAAAGAAAGAAAGAAAGAAAGAGCCTGGAATGCTTCATGTCATCCTCCCGATGTCAGATAAGGAAGAGGAGTGCTATGGTGTATTCTTTCTGACATCTCATACAGTATGTGATCCATCACCACCAACAGCTGCAACCGTCCACCTCTGGATTTATATTTGACTTTCCGCTTTCTCCCATCAGCTCTTGAGACATGATAATTCATCCCAACATAGTTTCAGGGTAGCACCAACTAGTAAATGCCAACTTAAAGGGGAATTCCACCCATTTACAATTTTTTTTCTGAGAGTGTACAAATGCAACCAAATTCATTTGGTTGCATTTGTAAAGAAATCCATTACATGGTGAAAATACATCTTGATGATGTCATCAAGATGTTTCACCATGTTAGTGATTTTCTTCAGACCTCCACTTCTTGGGAACACAGAATTGGGGAACTTTTTTTATCATGTCCACACAACACCTTGAAGGTACATCAATGACTTAGTAAAGTATTGAAAATGGGTGGAGTTCCCCTTTAATAATCAGAATTATTAACGCTAATGGTAGGCACTGGTTAGCTGCTAAAGAACTAGTTGTAACCATGGGGTCATAGTTGCACCCATGGTTACATGTTATACCCAGAAGGTCCAGGAAAGCAGTTTTACAGTTTACAGCCCAATACCACCTGATCAAATGTAAGCGTGGCGTTGTAGATTTACAGCATTGGTTTACAATATCCAAGTCACATCTAAGGGATAAATGGTACAGAATAAATTAATTTAAAATACAGCAGTCAAATATGTGTTATTCAGTATTATTTCAGCTTCAAATGAGAGTGCAAAACAGAAATTGCAGAATATACTTTTGCAGGAAGAAAATGTACTTTTGCAGAAAGAACAGCTCTATCTGTCTTTTCTGTGGGTAGAAGACCAAAAACTTAAATGTATGCACATCAACTTAACCTCCTTCGCAAAACGATGCCCCAGATTTCAACAGAATACATCGTCATTAGGAAAACGTATTAATTATTAACATCTCTCCACCCTCTTGTTTGAGATAATATCTAATTCAGAACACACAAAGTTGTAGAAACTTGTGGATAACACATCGCACACACACACACACACACACACACACACACACACACACGCGCTCGCGCATAAACCTGGAGGGTTTCAGCAGGAAGTACTTGGGGGCTTGGAGAGATCTGAACCACTTCTCTCAGTTCCTCTAAAAAGATTGTTTTTAGGGTTCTTGTTACACTCCAATCTCTTCTCCTTTGCACCCACAGAATTTCACCCCATCTTCCGCAGATATTTCCATAACTAATTCATTGTTTTTGATGATCCGATTGAACTATTTAAAGGGCCACGTGAGTCTAGTAGAACATCCCTAGTGGCTGCCATGTTCCACTTGTTCCAACTGGTCTCATATCACATGTTGGCCTAAAATCTACAACATGTAGCCAAATCCTGACGGAACTGACGTTTTGAGCCAAGACTTTCAATTACGATACGTTTTCATGGCATGTACCTTGTGTATGTATATCTGATATTGCCCGTTCTCAGACTTTAATCTTTAACGAGATGAAAGAACCTGATATTGAAACTCATACCCCAAATCATCACACAACATTGTCGCTTGGAGAAAAGGTCCGACTTCTAGCTTTTTGGCAAGCCAACACCAGTGCTTAAAGATGGGTTGATAAGATTAACATGTGTGTATACAAATACAAAGCAAGTAGTGATCACGATCATCACGTCATTTTTTTTAGAAGAGAGTTACATCTAAAATGACTGGACTAGTGCTGTATGATTTGTCACAAAATGAGCATAGGTGGCTAGATCTCATTCTATTACTGGATTAATTGCACAGCAATAAAAAAGGAATGTACGCTTTTTATGTTGTGTAATGCAGCTTACTCTAGGCTCATGAGCATGACTGAGGAACAGTTCTATACCATATACTATATGTCAGGGGTTTTCAACAGGTGGTCCGGGGACCACCAGTGGTCCTTGAGAGGGTTCCAGGTGGTCCCCAGCTGAGTTGGTTAACCAGATGTAACTCTTGAGAACGTAAAAATGAAACCAAATGGACCCTGGCGGGTCCATTTGGTTTCATTTTTACACTCTCAAGAGTTAAAATACCCATCATGTGAATTAGTCCAAATCTACACAACTAGAAGATTAATGGTCAAGGACAGAAGCAAAATAAATCTTTAGTTTTGGGGTCTGTGGGGCTAAAATGTCCTCAAGTGGTGGTCCGTGGCTCAAATGCTGAATAAATGGTGGGCCCTGGGATCAAAAAGGTTGAAAACCCCTGCTATATGTCAAACTCAAGGCCCAGGAACCAAATCAGGCCTGAGAGATGATAGAACTGGCCCTCTGGAACACTGTCTTTCTCAACTTGATTTTACTTTCTCATTGTGCTCTCATTGCTCAGTGCTTGGTGAGGATCATAGAACAGGGAACTGAGATGTAATATTAGATTTAGGATTTAATATAATTTAAGTTTTTAATGCATGCGGTTTCATCTTTGCATTTACCTTGCCATTGAGGGACATTGGCTTTTGAAGGGAAAAACAAAAACCAAACACTTTTTTCAGTTTTCCTGTGTCCGTGTAATACGGCGGCTCCGGCCCTTGAACTGTACTAATTTTTGGCTTGCTGTGTGTTTGACATCCCTGTTCTATATACAGATGGCAAAGAGAGCAACAAAGTGACAGTGAGGTCAACATCAAGCATCCTACTCAAAAAAGGAGAGTCTCATAAGTGAGCCTATAGGCCAGATTTAGCACACTTATCTCAGTTATCCCAGACAGGTGAGGTGGTCTCTAATGGTCAGTCCCTCTGGACTGGACCATGCAAGGTCTTACTGGAGAGTAGAAGGGTCATTCTTGGGCTAAGTAGTGCCCTGGGGCTATGAAGCCTTAGAAAGGTAGAGCATTCTTGTGGTACTAATTGGTTGGAATCCAACACTCTTTGCCCTCCACATGTCTACAACAAAACGGTGGCCCAGATATCTCTCTCTCTCTCTCTCTCTCTCTCTCTCTCTCTCTCTAACGCTGCATTCCGCTTCACCCAATTCCTAAAGAGTCAAAGAGCAACAATTTATTTAACTGTCAGGGAGGGTCAAGAACTCAAGACAGATAAGGCATATTAATAAATGCTGTAAAGTCAGCATGAATCCCAAAATAGCGAGGTATGCTGCCTTTGCCCATTGAGAATACAACGAAAAGAACAGTCCCAGATGCAAACACAAACAGGGCTCAACTTACGAGCGGATATGAAATATATCTGCGGTCGACATAATATCGTCCAAGGTGACTCCCCGCTGTCTGGCGGATCGATAATGCACGCATATATGGTCACTATGCACAAGGGTGAATGATCCGTTCGATCTGGACACAGATTTAAGAATGTGTTCAAATATACAATCTTTCATAAGAAAGATTGTTTCATAAGAAAGATTAACAAAAGGTACGGAGGACATGAAGTTTGTTTCGGCTGATATAGAGCCAGCATATGTTTCTGCATGCGGTTACCAAAGTTGGGTCCAGGTACCCCCATGGGTCCTTGAAGGAGTTCCAGGGTGTCCCAACCTAATACTTTGGACCCAAATGGACCCTTATGCCCTTATGGGTCTGTAACACAGAGAAAATGCATGTAAAAGCAGGTCCTTGAAATTAAACAAGTTGAGGGACACTGCTAGAGGCATACCATTCTCTTCTCATGAGGTTCCCCCAGCATATATTCAAATGGGGCATCCGCCGGCTAATAAATGTCAATTTGGGGGTCCTTGGTATGAACACGTTTGGGAATTACTGCCTTTTAAAAAAAAAGGTAATACGATGAGAGTAGCTGTGAAATCCAACCAGGGTCATACAGGCACCTGTGACCTCTGTTTTGTGTCTGTGATCCCCAGAGACCCCCAAACTCGCCCTGAGGTTGTCTGTTGACATCATGTCTGGACAAAAAAAAAAAAACTCTACACACTAACATTCTCTGTGTTCATTTAACTTCAAAGAGTCAGAGTCACACAATGCATCACTACCAACGGAAATAGAGATGAAGTGTGGCAAGGTTACGCATTTTCCCTGTGGTAGGAGTTCACACCTAGTGTCGCTGGAGATTTGGTGTAGAGTTGCTAAAAAGGAGTGGGGCCAAGGATACCGCTCTGCGGAACTCTGTTAACCACTTATATACTATAATTCTTTGTTGAAACAAAGAACTGCAGCAGAACTTGTGAAGCAGGGGAGCAAACAGCAGGACAGAGGTCAGGTATGGCCAGAAATAGAATAAGGAATTAAAGTAACTGAGGGAGTGAGACGGAGTCAGGAAGGTCAGTAATAAAACAAGTCAAGTCTACTCCAGACTTGACCTGGCAAGGCTGAAAGCCAAGTTTGAAAAAGAAGCACTTTATTACCTATCCCCCTCCATTTTTTAAAAGCACATAAAAAGGGGAATAATTTACTACTATAATTTACAACAGACTATAAATTATTATGATGCTGTCCTAACAAACAAACAATTAACTAGGAAAGTATGTCGTGGATTCTGCAGTTGGGTTTTTGACAGCCATTTAAATTATGTCTCTGGAGACCATTGGATACATTTTTGGAGATAAATCATAGAAAAATGAAAACAACAAGGGGGCTTGGCACGCCAAAGTCATTTTGGAAAAAAATGGCTAATGATTCTGCAATGCAGCAATTGAAAAGAGAAATATACATAAGAGTATGTAAGCAGAACCGTGTGAGCGGGAGGTTGTGGAGGGGGAGTGGAGAGAGCAAGGTGATAATTGCTGAGTCACTGTGCCGGGACTATACCGACGGCAAAGCAGACGGGAAGACTTTAAGACAGCAGCGCCGTGTGCCATGGGACCCTGCTGAGAAGGACAGAACAGGACACTGGGCATCTGTTACGCCACCGGAGGCATGGCGGGTTTTTGGAGGCGCGTCAGTAGACAAGACACATGGCTGGCTGGCAGGGGCAGATCTATAGGCATGAGCATGGGGGGGGGGGGGGGGGGGGGGGGGGGGGCAAAGACTGGGCATTTAGGGGGCAATGCCCCTAAATGCCCAGTCTGCCCAACCAAACACAATGGTGCTTATATTTAAAATGATTTGAAACGCTACTCTACAACTGCTACTAACCAACTACTGCTGTGTCACCACTAAACCAACAGCATTTCATCATTGAAAACAGAAAACTCTCTGAGTCAGACCTTTAGCTTTATGCATGCTGCGTGTCTGTTGCAACTTCAACAACAACTGATGTTATTATTGATGCTTTACTTGATTAATTAAAGTCCTGTAACCGAAAATGGTATGGGTGCGGCTGTAACTGAAAATGGTATGGTGCAACTTCATCGCACCCATACCATTTTCTCTTGCCCCTCCAACATGTTCTCTTGCCCCCCCAAATGGGACATGTTAAATCCGCCCCTGCTGGCGGTGGCCAGCACGCAGGTGGCGGGCAGAGATAACTAAAACCAGAGTTATATACTGCATATATTCGGTTGCTCGCGTGTGTCGTGCGGATTATAGCCAGAACTACAAGCCAACAACATGGCGTGCCGCGACAACGCTGTGACCTTGTAGGTCTGCCATTTACTGTTGACGGCACGTTGCGTACAATATGTGCACAAAGGGACACTATACCACCAAAATGTTAAAGAGGGGGAGCCGTGATTTTTGGATTTTTTCCAATTTTGTACATGTTTAAGAGGTGACAGTATGTAAATAGACCCCTTGGTGTGTTTTTTTATGAGCAATGATGTCTTCCCTTTGTATTTAGGGTTTCTTCCTGGGGGCTGAACCTTTCCAGTCAAACGTGCCAATGAAAAAAACTTCAATATAGTGACATCACATGCTCAGCCCCTCCCCTAACTCCTCCCCTTTTCATGCAACTAAAGCTGTGGGTGTGGCTTCAGTTCAGGTGGATCTCCACCCATCACCACCCACCAGGCAAACAAGACATACTTAGGGTATGTTCGGAAATACAAACTGGGTGCGCACCGAGTTCATTTGGTTTTGTGGGGGTGTCGTCACCGAGTGCGTTGATTTACGAACGAGCAGTTAAAACCAGACAAACACCTCACTCAAAAATGGCGAGAATCACTACCAAAGCCATATAAATCCTCTCTTAAGGGGGTCCCCCTGGAAAGTATTTTCAAATGGGGGTCCGCATGCATTTATTTGATAAATGTGCAGGTCCTTGACAGACATGGAAAAGTTGTGGGACCACAGTACAATGCTAAGCCATAGCCTAGATTCCTAGCTCACAACAGTTGTATTGCTTTTCATTGAACGGCAGCGCTCGAGACACAGCTGTGACGCAATCAACCTTACACACCGGCCAACCCCGTCTCCAGAGTAGGGTTGTTCAGTGCGTGCACAAAACACACCAGTGTGAATAAACGAACGAGGAGCACCGAATGCCCAAAATACACCAGGTATAAACGAACGACAACAGGGCAGTCCAGTGCGTTTAGGGTGTATTTCCGAACGCACCCTTAATGAACTGGTTGAGTGGAATAATAAAAACAATAGTATACACCATACACTTTTGAAGAAAAAAAAAATCTACATATAACAACTTGATCATGTTTTAGGGTAGAAAAAATCATGGCACTCCATCTTTAATGACATTTAGAGGATTAGAACACTTTCCTGGGGGTCTTTATGTGGGTAATACGTGGTTGTAGATATTTTAGATTTTAGTGGTGAGCCCAGTGTCTCTGATATCGACATCCCATAATGCTTTGGTGCACTGCACTGGCTGTCTTACTGAGAAATGGTAGTACAGGAACCAGTGGCGACAACATCAGAGCCAATGGGCTCACTGCTAAAATGCAAAACCACATGTAACACACATGTAAGAGCCCCAGGTTAAGTCTTCAAAATCTTCTACATATTAGGGCTTTAACCAAAAAAATCGATACATCGATGCATCGATTTGCATAACACGTGTCGACTCAAAAAGCCCGAGTCGATAAGTTGTTTTTTCCCTTCCTCCGAAGGAAAGGAGTAAAGTGGAGGAATTAAACATTTACCTTTGTTTTCCCCCTTTTTTTTTCTCTATGTGTGTGACGCGTGTGTATATAATTCAAATGTAATATTGGTTACTGTCACTCACGGACAGAAGTCTCCTTTGAAGTTTCCTTTGCATATATCGGATTTAAGCTTTAATTTAGGCCTACCAATCCTATGCAGCTGCGCTCTTGCGCTCTGGGCGCGCGGCGTTCCAGCTGATCATTACGTACATACACGGATCAGATCGAACAGCAAACAGTGTCAGAGGAATACAGAACTTCATCAACCAACACCTCCCTGTGCTACAGTGACCGTCTTGTTCTTCGTTTCGCATTAGGCTACCGCACGGGACGCATGCTTCTGTCCGCGTCATTCTCATTAATTTACTGAATGAATCATAAAAGAAAAGCGGCGCGACGGTGGTGTTGGAGGAGGAGGAGGCGGCTACATGTAAATGGATCGTATTCTGCGTTCTAACGTGTGGGCTGCTGCGTATTGATAATGTTATGCGTTTTTATGGTTGGCCTGGGAGTGGACGATGTGCAGCTGTGTGCCAATATTGTTTTCATATTAAGCTTGCCACATGCGCCATGCGTAGCCTCGCGATGTGTTTTGTATAAGCACTGCGCCGGCATATAGCGGCACCATTTGATCCCCCCCCCCCCCCTCGGGGAACCACCGCGACGGACCCCCCCCCCCCCCCCCCCCCCCCCCCCGCGCCATAAAACGATAAATCGCTACAACTTCGACTTGACTGTCTGACAAGTCGACTTGAAAAAATCTCAAGTCGTTAATGCCCTACTACATATATGTCATTATTAATATATACTGTATATCAGGGTGCCCACACTTTTTGACTTGAGAGCTACTTTTAAAATGACCATCTGAACAAGATCTACACATCAAAAATGTGATTATTCCATTACTGAAAATCCATTTCAAGCCCCCCCTAGATAGAGGGAGAGAATTGGAAGGTTGTCTTATATACGCTACTACTGACGTTTGAAAACAGTATTTGGGGTTTGAGTTGACAGTTTGTAATGTTGAGTTTAGTCTCTTGCACCCAAAACTAAGAACTTTCATGCTTTTGTCCACAATTGGGAAACAGAACTGGCAAAACATTGGTCAAAATAACAATTATTCTCCATTTTCTAATTGCGTGGACTCTTGAGAGTGTAAAATGAAACCAAATGGACCCGTAAGGGTCCATTTGGTTTCGTTTTAACACTCTCAAGGGTTACAGATCTATGGGGACTGTTGTGATCTACCTGCACAGTCTCTGTGATCTACCGGTAGATCACGATCTACCTTTTGGGCACCCCTGCTGTATATATACATCTTTTGTTTTGCAAAAACGATGAAGTGTCCCTTTAAGTAGAGGGGTGTAAAGGAGAGCGGAGGAGAGACGAGAAAATAAATAAGACAGAAAAGATAAGAGGGAAGAGACACCGAAGGTCTGCGTGGAACGTGAGAGCGTCATGGCGAGATAAATAACAAGCAGAGTCTAGAGCCGTGGGGGAGAATGCTGCGAGGGGAAAGGGTGAAAATGTATAGGAGCCGATAGATAGGAGGCGAGTTGGTAGAGAAGAGTGTAGCTGCAGAGTCTGAATAAGTGGAGCCTGCTGAGAGGAGAGAAGAGGAGAGGAGATTGTTAAGTGACACGAGAACAGAGGAGGGGAAGACCGAGCCTCTGAAAAACCACCACAGCCTCTCTCCAGCCTGACTCTGCATAAAAAACACACACACACACACACACAGCTACCCCGTGATGAATAATATGTAGCGCTGACTCATCTCAACTTGGGCCACGCACGCACATGCGCACGCTCACGGGCAGACAGACCCCAGGGACCATGATGTCACAGCTGCAACCTATTAATATGACAGCGTCATCAACAACTATCCATACTACTGTAGAGAATGAAATACAGTGCAATTAGTAGCCCTGCTGCTAGAGCAAGGTGAGCAAAAAATAAGAAAAAAAAAAAGGAGGAGGAAGGATGAGGATCAATTCCGACTCAAGGACAAACCTGGGGTTTCCTGCCTAAGTTCACTTTCTGCTGAAAATAAGGAAGCCATTTCCTAAAAATAAATAAATACAAAACATAGCCCTCCCTATCAAAATTTTAATTATTAATAGTAAATGCCTGTGTGCGCACACAGTCAGTTACTATTGTGTGGTTACCCAGTCACTTGTGAAGACTGAATTCAACATTCAGTCGTTCAGCTGCACTCGGCAGGAAAAAATTCCCACTGGCACCGTTCCCTCTCTGACAAACCAACTTAATTTACATAAGATAATAGTTACATTAGTTAGTTATCTGATATTTGACCGGTCTGGGAAGTGGGAACTAAATCTTTACCAAGAAATGTCTTCCCCTGTGGGAAACCTTATGAAAAACTGCTCAAAGTCGGGGGAAACTAGGCAAAACATGTGAAATTGCATCATCTTTATGTAGCATATGATGTGTCTAACTAGGTGGTTTTCATTGTGCTGAATACATTTTGCAAAAATAATAAAAAAAATACAAATAATAAAGGTTGTGCAACCTATGCACAGTTATCGAAAGGAATGTTTTCTGAAAACAAAACAAACAAAACAAACAAAAAAAACTAATGTTTGGATTCAGCATCATGAAAATCACCTAGTTATAATATATCATATGCTAGATAAAGCATGATGAAATGTTTTGCATTCTATAGGACAGTACCCCGACTTTGAGTTTTAATGAGGTTTCCCATGGGAGTTGAATTTCAATACTTTAGTACAGACACCATTAGTTATTAGACACCACTAGGAACACATTGTTGAAAATTTCTTGGTAACAATTTACTTCCCAGATTTTCATAAGTCACTATTGGCAACCGGAGTGACATCACATTACATAAAGCTCAGGTCTATAATGCATTTCATAATGCTTTCAACTGAGCGCTTCATTACAAATGTAATAGTGATGGTTATAATGCATAATGGAAAAAAAAACAACAACTGTGAAACAGCACATCATAACCACCATAACTTGGAAATGTGATTATATTGCAACATAGGAGGGCTTCTCAAAGTGGGTCCAGGTGCCTCAGAAGATAAGATAATATAAGATGATAATTTCTAATTCATCAATGTCACTTCAGTTAAACTACTTAAGACACTATGTAGTAAAGTGTACTTGGTGGATTCTTTTTCATCTTACAGTACAAGTCTCTTTACAAAAAAAAAATAGCTCATCCCTAGTAGATCGGCCATTTTTTGCTGAACGTTTTCTTCCCAGAATAGGAATGCTGGAGTTTATAACAATTATAGAAAATTAATAAATGTTAAAATAGCGTAGCATAGGCCTGACATTAAAGAAAGTATTTTACACACAAGTTATGTGATTTAACAAATTCGATTTATAGGACACATTTAAGCGTCTGCAAAGGAGCCGGGACACCAGCTTTGCTCCCGGGTGATTTTCAGTGCTGTGCAGCGGAGCCGTTTGAAAAGTGTGTGCGTCAACAGTCTGCCTCCAGAGACCCTGAACTTGGCCTTAGGCCACGCTGTAAAAGTGATAATCCACTTAGCATGTTATCATCATCCAGAATTTGTTCAGTATATCATTTTGGTGCTGTTCCTGTTCCTTTATAACATACCTGGGCATTATGCGGCCCGGGGGCCAAATGCGGCCCTTTGGCTGACTCTGACCGGCCCGGGGACCACCTGTGGTCTTTGAGAGAGTTCCAAGTTAAATATGGAAAGTTGGTTAACCAGATGTAACTCTTTGAGAGCGTAAAAATGAAACCAAATGGACCCTTGCGGGTCCATTTGGTTTCATTTTTACACTCTCAAGAGTTAAAATATTCATCATCTGAATTAGCCCAAAGTCTACACATTCAATCAGAGAATGTAAGAGAATGGTCATTTTTTTGATCTGTACGTTTGCCTGTTTGTGTTTCTGTTTGTGAAATCCAGCCTGGAATTGTGGACAAAAACAAAATAAATCTTTAGTTTTGGGGTCTGTGGGGCTAAAATGTCATCAAGTGGTGGTCCTCTGTGGCTCAAATACTGAATATATAGAGGGCCCTGGGGTCAAAATGGTTGTTATTAAGCAGGCTTTAGTTCAGCCTTTAGTCTTGGCCCTCCACAATATTTTATGAATCTCATTTGGCCCCTTGGAAAAAAAATAATTGCCCACCTCTGCTTTATAACCATGTGTGCAAGTGCATGTTGATAGGCTCTTCCTAGCAAAAACAGTTTATTTGAAATAAAGGTTTACTGAGAGAAGTCCATAAATCCTCTTTCAAAATGAATGTGCAAATAACATACATTCCGAAATTATATCACCCTCGGATATAACCAGCCATGTCATTTCTTTATAGACTTTGAAAGCAGTTTAGCTGCAGTACAACAATGTCCTGAGGTGGTGGGGGCGCTGATATGCAGATTATTTAATATTTACTGATGCTAGATAAAACCAGACTTTTTTCCATTCTTTGCCAGCTTGGAAAAAACAATGGCGGATATTGTACACAAAATGGAAACACAAAATTGGAACTGAAGACTGAAGAAGAGGAGAAATTATACAAATCACCACGAACAAAATTAGATGAGCCATTCCTGAGAACAATTTCCATTGAAGCTCCTATATGAGATGAAAGCCTGGTTGTTCAAACTTGGATATGTGTGGGGATAGAAAATATATCATATCAGTGTTGATTGCCACTCAAACCCTTAGAACTAAAAAAAAATAATCTGAACCTATCACCCGACCATTATGTACTAGCAGCTAAGGTGTCCAGTGCACGCACCAGACACAATGCCAAATTAGGTGGAATTCTCTTATACTTGGCAAGAAAATGCATACTCAAGCTCTGGATTCATAGAGACACCCCCACACTGGACGATTGGTACAGGGAGGTGATGTCTGTGATCCCTCTGGAGAAACTAACTTACCTCCTACGTGACAACAAGGATGGGTTCACCAAGGTATGGGAACCAGTTCTAGATACAATGGACCCCTCTGGGATACGCTTCCATGTGCCTTACTAAACTCTAGCAAAAGCAAGATTCTGGTAACCTGGTGTGTTTGTTGTCGTTTTTCTTTTTTTTTTTTTGTTAGTTTTTCTTTTTCTTTCTCGTCTGTAATGTATAGTCATGTTTTATTTCTTGTCCTTTTTTGTGTGTGGAAAAAAGAAAGGCAATTTGATATTTATTTCCTGAATGTTCTGTGAGTTTTCAGAGCCTCAATAAAAATATTTGTAAAAAGAAATAAAAAAAGTAAAAAATAAAAAAAGGCTTGAGAGAATGTATGATATGTGCACTTTAAGGTCATATTATAACATCGATGTTATAATAATAAGATTTAAAAGCCATTCTGTTAAGTTTCAGCTTACTACCTAATAGTACCTATAGAAGGTTAATAGCACATAAACATTGTAAAACAGCGGGGTAGAGGAAGTGCAGTGAATCAGCTCCTGTCTCAGCGCTGCCCCCGGGGGCCAGACTGTCAGACAGACCTGCAAATACTGGAGAGTGACTCATCCTGACAGTCTCTGCCGCACACACACACACACACACACACACACACACACACACACACACACCCACACACACCACACCCCCACACACACACACCCCACACACACACACCCCCACACACACACACACACACACACACACACACACACACACACACACACACACACACCACACACACACACACACACACACACACACACACACACACACACACACACACACACACACACACACACACACACACACACACACACCACACACACACACACACACACACACACACACACGCACACACTCTAGCAGGACATGGGGGGGGGGGGGGGGGGGGGGGGGGGGGGGGGTGCACCCCTAAATGCCCAGACTGCCCCACCAAACATGATGGCATGCAAAAAACAACCCAAGAAATTTCAAATTAAAGTGCTTATATAGCTGCTACTAACTAACTACAGCTGTGTCACCACTAAACCAACAGCATTTCATCACTGAAAACAAAAAACTCACACACGCACACACACACACACACACACACAAAACACGGCTTTTAAAAAGTCCCACTGATGCAACGTATGCTTCATCTGTGGTTTCCAATTAAGTCCTAGTTACCCCGGGAAGAAGAGCTGGTGGGCCTCACATTCTTCTCCCCTTTACTCACACACACACGGGCACACACAGACACCCCCCCACACCCCCCCCCCACCCCTCTTTCCCTCTTTCTCTTGACACAAACAGCCCTGAGGCCAACGAACCGACCTGTGACTCATCCCAACACACACACACACACACAAACACTGAGAGTGTAGAATGGACACTTCTAGGTGCGTATTCGACACCGGCCCGGAGTTAAATGAATGCCGAGGACTTCACTGTGTTTGCATTCCTATCTGACTGCCCTGTGATGATGATGATGGCCGCTGGTGGTGGTGGTGGTGGTGGTGCGGTAAGGGGGCTTTCCACTCACACACACCATCATACGGATGATGACTCCCGACTGAAGGACTTTCATTTCATTCTCCTTTGATCCGTCACGTCATCACAGGTGTAAAAAAAAAAAAAAAAAAAAAAAAAAACAGCCACACGCGTGGGCGCACCGCCGCACACACGCACGCGCACACATTGATTCACACACACTTACATAAGGTTTTGTCATTGAGAGCAGGGTGGGGATATAGACTGTCACGTAATGGGTCCTTTCATCTCCCTCTGGGAGACGGATGTCAACCGATGCCATCCATCCATCCACAGTGAAAGCTTGTGCTTTCTACAGGGTTCCTACAGGTTTCTTAAAGTAAAATTTAAGTCTTTTTTAAGACCTTTTTAAGTCCATTTATATAAAACATAATACCCAGGGCGGATGTAACATTTCCCAAGTGGAGGGGCAGGAGAAAATGGTATGGGTGTGGCTTCATGAAGCCGCACCCATACCATTTTCAGTAACAGATTTTTTTTTTTATTAGGCAAGTAAAGCATCAATAATAACATCAGTTGTTGTTGAAGTTGCAACAGACACGCAGCATGCATAAAGCTAAAGGTCTGACTCAGAGAGTTTTCTGTTCTCTTGGTGCGAAACCAAGAAATCAGAATTACTTGATGATTGATAAGTTTACGCGCCATTTTCTGGCTACGTTATTTAAACCAAACACGAGGTTGACAAATGACATTTTTCAGGAGCAACGTGACACGTAGAAATTACAAACTGCGCAAAATTTAAGACCTAGGTATAAAAATTCAAGACTTTTTAAGTCTTTTAAGGTATTATTTCTAAATTCGTAAATTCAATGCTTTCAAGACTTTTTAAGATCCCGCGGGAACCCTGTTTCTAAGAGCTCATCCATTGTGGTTGCTGCTATCCAGAATGAAAACCAACTCAGGGATGGATGCCTGTAGTTCCGGGGGTGCACACACTTTTTTGACTTGAGAGCTACTTTCCAAATGATCGACTCAACGAGATCTACACATAAAAAAAAAAAAAAAAGATCAATTTCAAGGCCCCCAAGAAAGTTTGACTTTGAAATAGTGGTGATGGTGTTACTTACTGTTATAGTGTTATAGTATCTTGTATATATAAGCTACTACTGACGTTTGAAAACAGTAGTTGAGGTTTGAGTTGAGAGTTTGTGATGTTGAGTTTAGTCTCTTTCACCCAAAGCTAATAACTTTCACGTTTTTGTCCACAATTGGGAAAGTGAACTGGCATAACGTTGGTCAAAATAACAATTATTCTCCATTCTCTAATTGTGTGGACTCTTGAAATTACACAATTCAGATGTTTTAATATACTTTACCTCTTGAGAGCGGTAAAATGACACCAAATGGACCCGTAAGGGTCCATTTGGTTTCGTTTTAATGCTCCCAAGAGTTACAGAGCTATACACTTAAGGGGACTGTCATGTGATCTACCTGCATGGCCTGTGCATACATGCCAACCTTTGAAAATGTTTTTGAGTAGCAAATTACCGGGGCGCGGCGGCGCAGCGGCCCGACAGCGCGGCAGTGCAGCGCACATTGCAGCAAGGCACATTTGTATGCCAATATTAACTTCACATTCTCACTTATCATGAGGTATGTTTCAGTAGATTTTAGCCCAAAAGAAGTTGGGTGCCCCCAAACATTGAAATCCATGACACTGATACACTAGCGTTCAAAAGTTTGGGGTCACTTAGAAATGCCTGCATTTAGGAGGAAGGCATCCCACATCCAAAACCTTTGGAGTTGGACCGCATTCCATGAACACTACTATATTATATACCAGGGGTTTTCAACAGGTGGTCTGGGGACCACCAGTGGTCCTTGAGATGATTCCAGGTGGTCTCCAAGCTAAATGACGGAAGGTTGGGTAACCAGATGTAACTCTTGAGTGTAAAAATGAAACCAAATTGTTTCATTTTGACACTCTCAAGAGTTAAAATATTCATCATCGGAATTAGCACCACTTAATTAAGAAGTTTACACTGTTTTGTTGGCAAAATACAGCCTGGATTTGTGGACAAAATCAAAAGAATTCTTTAATTTTAGGTATTTGGTGTGAAAATGTAATCAAATGGCGGATAAATGGTGAAAACCATTCAACCTTGCAGTGTGTACTTGACTTGTACTGTAACTCTCATCTCTTGTTTATAAAAAAAAACATTCATTCATAACATGACTGGAGTTGTTGTAAGAACTGCCCCCCACCACCACCACCACCACTACCATTAGGCCTATTTCTTTTCCCTTCCACCTCCACTATGATTAGATATACAGAAATGAATATTTGTCTAAATATGAAACCAAATGGACCCTTGCGGGTCCATTTGGTTTCATGTTTACACTTTCAAAGAGTTAAGTAGTAGTAAGTAGCCTATTCATCATCTGAATTAGCCCGAGTCTACAGAACTGGAACATTAATGGTCCTTTTTAATCTGTAGGTTTGCCTGTTTTGTTTCCTAAATCCAGTCTGTTATTGTGGACAAAAGCATAAGAAATCTTTAGTTTTTGGGGTCTGTGGGGCTAAAAAACTCCTCTAATGGTCGTCCGTGGCTCAAATACTGAATAAATAGTGGGCCCTGGTATCGAAAAAGTTGAAAACCCCTGGTAAAGTTTGGATGGTCATCATGGCGTCTCCACTATTCTATCCATCCATCTCGGTTTGGTTGTTTGTTCCGCGGTTAGAATTCGGAGCGACCGCCTCATTACGCTCACTACTTCTTCACTTCGGGTCGCTCCAATCCACTAGTCTCCTCGAGCCTCTCCCTCACGCGGTCCGCCGCCGTGCGACCGACCGACCGACACACGGGACCGGCGGCGGCCACAGCCAACAGGCACGGGGGAAAAAAACATGCTCGAGCACCTCCTCGTCCTCGGAGCGGAGCGAGCAGCGCGAGGCTGCGGCCGCCATAACGAGACAACATGAACGACCCACTGGAGGCTCGAGCCACAGCCATATAGTAAAATAATATTTTAATAGGAGACAACTCAGGCGATTAGCACTACGAATCACCGTGAGCCGCGGCCGACGCGACTGCACTGTTAGCTGGGTGCTATCTAAGCTAAGGCTCCCTTCCGGTGGGGACGCAGACCAATCACGTCGCTAGAAACCAAGTCTAAGGCAGAGCCATCTAGTAGAAGAGTTGCGACATCGAGGGGTCAGAAAACAGCCTGGTCACGTGGTCCACGTACTCGCGTGAGCCCATAGGCTTCAATGCATTCAGTAACTTCCGGCTGTCACTATTCATGTCACTATCCAACAGACGTTTATGTAGATGGACTGGCCCCATGAGGTGAACGGAGTTGGCGTACGCCAACAACGCCTACTACTACATGGGAAAAACAGAGGGTTTGCGCTCTTTGCGTATTCTGCAGTGATTAATCGTAGCAGCGTAGTCAGAGGTCAAAATACGTAGTAGATACGCAAAATGCGTAATGGTTGGCATCTTTGCCTGTGTGATCTACTGGTAAATCACGATCTACCTTTTGGTCACCCCTGCTGTAGTACAACCAAACAGGGCTGGACTGGGACAAAGATACGGCCCGGTCAATTTCGCTCGGCCCACTTTTCACGCAAATTTGGCCTGAGCCAGACCACCACCACAACCAGAGTTCAGATAGCAGAAACTCTACCCCCCCAGCTAACCCACAAACAAACAAAGTCCTAACATCACCACTTTTACAGAACAACACATGATATCATACAAACCAACAGACACCTACAGTACACAACCCTTTGTTGCTCTCACAGGAATGATTCTGGCAAAATGTATGGAGCCCCCTAGGGGACATAATTATTCTTGTGTTTTTTTGTTTTTTTTTACCTTCACTGTTGCTTTGAGATTTGAGATTTTTTTTAAACTTGAAGTTCGAGTTTAAACTCGGACTTCAAGTTTGAAAAAAATCTCATTGAGTGAAAAATAAAAAACGAAGACAAATCAAGTAAAAAGGGAGAGGAAAAAAACACAAAAAAGTCAATGAAAAACAGGAAATTATGAGTGAAAAAGTAAAAGGCGGAGGGAAAAAAGTAATGCACATAGAGAAAAACAGTGAAGGTAAAAAAAAAACAAAAACACAAGAATAATTATGTCCCCTCCATATAATTATGTCCCCTCCGTAAAAAGGATTGAAGATAGAAGAGGGTTTATCTGTCACTCACTATAAAGTTACAATACAGGCCTGATACAAGCCTGTACTTTTTTAGCGCCCCCTACAACCGTGGCCCATCGGGAAAGTCCTGGTGCCTCCCTTGACCAGTCAGACCATGGAACCAAGACACTTCTCGATACCTGCAAACCTCCCAATATTGACTGTGATACTGTGAAGCGCTGATGCAGAAATCTGCAACTTACAAACGTCTACTAGTAGTACATAATCCTACTGACTTATCCTTTTCCTAGAGGAAAGGTACCATCATTTCCGGACTATAAGTCGCACCTGAATATAAGCCGCACCAGATAAATTTGGGGGAAATACTGATTTTTCCTTGTATAAGCCACACCTTACTATAAGACGCACTAGACAATAAGTTTCATGTTAGAGCACCGTTGGTGGCCATTACCTGTAAAAATCCATAGATTGGCCGCACCGTTGTATAAGCCGCAGGGTCTAAAGCGTGTCAAAAAAGTAGCGGCTTATAGTCTGGAAATTACGCTAAGTCGTAACGAGGAGGGCTATAGCCGTACGGACAGAAACAGTAGTACTTTTACGATAGTTGAAACTCAAGCAGAGAATGAGTGTTTGTTCCTCCATTTTGTCACTGACAGGGTATGGTTTTGACAATAGACGTGCGTCAGGAAGACTGTGCGCGTGCGTGTGTGTGTGTGTGTGTGTGTGTGTGTGTGTGAGAGAGAGAAACAGAAGAGGTTAAGTGCAGCAGGTCTGTCTAACAGTTACCTGAGATACAGCCTACTGTCTGCTGAGTGGTCCTGCAGTGTCGTTTTACCCAGCACTCTCTGCAGCATCTATTCTGACTCTGTGTGCGTGCTGAGCAGTGTGTGCGTGCGGAGCAGTGTGTGCGTGCTGAGCAGTGTGTGCGTGCGGAGCAGTGTGTGCGTGCGGAGCAGTGTGTGCGTGCGCTGTGCAGTGCGTGCGTGCATGTGTTCCTCACCGGTGTGCACTCCATCGTTGGTCTCATCCAGCACCAGGCTGTTCATACACTTAATCTCCCAGTCCTGAACCTCGGTGTCCCACAGTGCTGGCACCAACACACTGTACCGGGCCCTGCAGGAGAGAGAGGAGAGGAGAGGAGAGGAGAGAGAGGAAGGAAGGGAGAGGGTATGTAATGAGATGTAAAATAATTATGCTGTATTAATTATATCCTGAACCTACAAACTGCACCGCTGAGTGAGTAACCAAGCACACACCGCAGGCCCCGCAGGAGAGCGAGAGATGGAGGAGGAGAGTGCCGGAGGGAGGCCATGAAAACGGAAAGGAAAGACGGAAGACGAAGGAGAAAGGTATGAAGGCATGTTGTCAGGAGACTCTGTGCGAGACGAGGATGAGCGATCGAGTTCCGCCGTCAAAGTTAATCGCTTTGAACGACAGGGCCGTTCGCAGACAGAGAGAGAGGGGGGAAATGATGGAGAAAATGAAAGAAGGTATAATAGAGATGGTTTGGGGACGGGAAAGGATGAATAATGGCTCCTACAGTACATCATGGGTTGCCTCAAGAATACATGAAACAAAGATGCACATACCGGTATTAAATTGATGCAATTAAATAATTTCAGCTTCAGCATGATTCCGATTATGAACTGAATGCCCGAAAGCTGAATGGAAACAAGACTGCAAGATGTGTTTGGCTGTACCTGGTAGTGATGACATTTATGCTTGACTGTAGCCGGTAGTGATTTCATTTATTTTTGACTGTAACCACTACTGATTTCATTTATGTTTAACTGTACCCGGCAGTGATTTCATTTGTTTAACTGTAACCAGTACAGATTGCATTTGTTTAACTGTACCCTATACCGATTACATTTATGTTTGACTGTACCCTGTACCGATTACATTTATGTTTGACTGCAACTTGTATGATTACAACCCTGCTGTCACTCCATTATGTGACGGAAGAAGAAAAAACAAAAAAAAAGTCATCCACATCTACTCTCCCTACCATGTGCGTAAATGTTCATGTTCTTAAAATAAAATGCTAGTATCCTCCATAGCTTGATTACTCTTTACTGTAAGTGGCCATGGCCGGAGGGCAAGTAGAACATGATCTGTACTTGCCCAACAGGCAAGTGCCTCTGAGACCTTAGTGAAAACCCTGATTTATATAAACTAACAATCAAATCCCCATCATGCCCAGCATCATGAAAAGCCTAAATTACATAATTTGTTGCTGGATAAATGAATTTTCCAGTTGGGTTTTAGCTTCTCAAATCACGTTGTGAAGATGGAAAAGAACAATTCGCCCAACTGTCCTAACTTGGCATGAGGTACACTGTGTAAATACAAGCCTTTTCTTCCCGATTGTAAAAACAAAAAAACACACACAAGGGAAAGGAAAAACAAAAACAAAGCAGTAGCGTCTCTCTAAATAAAGACATCGTGGTTGGGTGCTTATAAAAGTGCAATGGGCCGATGGTAATTTGGAGGGAAGAAAGATGGGAGACATTATTGAAGCCAGACTTGTCAGTGACAAGTAAACAAATGATGTGTCGGGCAGCCTCTAGCAGAATGCTTGTTGTCAGTGGGGATAAATGAATGAATGGATGGCCGACAGAGGAGCAGAGGGGGCTAGAGGAGAGAGTGGGCCATGGCAGCACAGTCCACTGAGTTGTATGGGAAGTGAGTATTGAGGAGGAGTGGGCATTGAAGAGAGAGAGAGATTGACAGAGGAGTGATAGAGGGTTACCGAGGGCATAGAATGATGTATACAATGAGGAGGAGGAAGGACAGAGGCTCTATACGCGCAATAGAAGTCCAGGGGGTAGATATAGGGATCGCTAACGCCAAGCAAGGCGATAGAAACGGCCACAGAAAAGACTCGAATATACAATGGGAATATTGTTCCGTGTAAAGCCAATACGATGCTATTCATGCTTATGCCGTTAAGTTATTCTTTACACAGTCCAAGATTGTTAAATGTGTATACAAATGGTATTTATTCATTGTTAGTTGTATCTCTGTGTATCTCTGGCACACAGACTCCAAAGGGGCTTTATTTTGGGGAGGGGGAGGCGGGGGGAAGATCAGTCAATCGACATCTGGGGGGAAAAAAAAAATACAGACTTTATTCAATTGATTGAAAACGTAGCCCCACAGTGAGATGGACATTTTGGAGTACAGACATGCAAGATAGAACAGCTGCGTGCTAGTTATAAACATTCCTCAATTCCATGTTTTTCCCCCCCATGTGTAAAAAATGGACAGTGTTCAAAAGCCTCGTCACATCTGCTAGTACACACACACCCATGAATCCACTTCTAGTGATCATGAATTTGGCTCAGGGTCCAGCCAGGCTATCTTTAAGACCTGGCACTCTCAAGGGCTTGGATTGCTGGGTAATTTATTTCAGAGATGGTGTTTTGATAGCGTTCCAGCAGCTACGTACACAATTTAATCTCCCAAACATTTCTTTGGTTTGCTGCAAGTAACTTTATTCACTTCATTTGCCAGTGCCACTGTACTGTCATCTGCCACTTGGCTCTCTTGACAGTAAAGTGACACATTTTATGTGTAAAAAAAACAGTGATGTATCACAGACACCTCATCTCATCGTTTTATGTTCTGTGAATATATTCTCTTGACTGCCTGAAAGTACATTCCTTCCGCAAGTGGCAGAAGGAATTTAAAGGTACCTTCAATGTGTTGTGTGGACATGATGAAAAAGTTTCCCCATTCTGTGTTCCCAAGAAATGGAGAACATGGTGAAACATCTTGATAATAGGGGTGTAAAAAAAATCGATTTTGAATCGATGTATCGATCCAACAGCCGACAATACGATGCATCGATACGTCCGCAAGAGAATCGATTCATGTTTGTAATAGCCAGAAAACGTTGCGGCGTAAACTTATCAATCATCAAGTAAATGATTTCTCGGTTACGCACCGCCGTACGGCGCAGTGCAGCTGCTGCACTACACACACACACACACACACACACCACGCATGTACACACGCACAGAGGAGAGGAGAGAGGAAGAAAAGACTCCGCTGTTGTGACTTTACGATGATCTAAAGTGGTCCGGGCACGGGGACCACTATTATTTGGACTTTAGAGAAATTGGTTCTATGGTTCTATGGCATATGGAACCAAATGGACCCGCGTGCACCAATTCAGAATCAAGACGACTAGTAGCCTTGGCAACAGTCGGCAACTTTTTCTGTGTTGGATGTGGATGCCACGGTCCCACTGTCGGAAGAAAAAAAAAACCTGCGAAATGACTTTCTTTTGCTTCGTTTGCCGTTCGCTCTCTCTCTTTCTCTCTCTCTCTCCAGTTCTCCCCCTCTCTCTTTCTTTGCCTCTCTCTCTCTCTCTCTCTCTCTGTCTCTGTCTCTGTCTCTGTCTCTCTCTCTCTGTCTCCTCGTATACTTAATTGCGTTGGTGTTGCGTTGGCAGTTATAACAGGCAGCATCCAGCGGCATCCAAATGGAGTAAACCAAAGGTCTGATAGAACAGACACAACCCCAACCCTGACATGTCAGTATAACCATTCAACCTCTGCACCAGTGCGCCGATGAAACATGACGCTAAATAAAGTCATTCTGTCTGAACTGGCACTTAGCGTTGAGTTGCGCTAGCCGCTAGCCTAGCTTGTTAGCCAAGTGTGTGTGTGTGTGTGTGTGTGTGTGTGTGTGTGTGTGTGTGTGTGTGTGTGTGTGTGTGTGTGTGTGTGTGTGTGTGTGTGTGTGTTGTCTGTGTGTCTGTGTGTCTGTGTGTCTGTGTGTCTGTGTGTGTGTGTGTGTGTGTGTGTGTGCGCGCGAATAACAAGGGTGACCAGATGTCCCCCTTTCTGTGGGGGATTTGGGACATTAGTGTTCAAATGCCATAAAGTTGCTGACCACCTCCTGTGCCAGTTATCAATACTTCTGTGCCTCAAAAAACAGTTTGGATCTGGTCACCTTGGAGAGTTTGAGGAGCTGCTCTACAAGCTCAGCATGACTTGTAGATCAGTTATTTAATTAAGATTATTTTTCCATTTGCATTTTTTTTATGTTCAAAGGCTGTACGCCAAACAATATTCACATATTATGGGACAGGCTATTGGTATAATGGTATTACAGCTTTCATTGATTTATTTCGAATTTGAAACATTGTCTAGCCTGTAAGGTAAAAAAGGGTAAAAAAAAATCGAAATCGAATCGAATCGAATCGAATCGAATCGTGGTGTATTCTTGAGTATCGGAAAAAATCGAATCGTTGGGTCAGGAAATCGATACTGAATCGAATCGCCATGATGGGTGTGATTTACACCCCTACTTGATAACATCATCAAGATGTATTTTCACCATGTTAATGGTTTTCTTTAGACGCTTTTTTTGTCTGAGAGCGTACAAACGGAACCAAATGAACCTGTTAGGGTTCATTTGGTTGCATTTGTACGCTCCCAGAGAAAAAATTCAAAATGGGTGGAATTCCCCTTATCAATGAATACACCAAGAATGACTGGTAAGAAACCATAAACTGGGTTAAAAAATATTTTCATGTTTTACAAACTAGTCAGTAGTCACAATATACAATTCCTTACAGACTATAGTGAAGTTTCTTTGTGTCATAAATGCCAAAAAGCTCTTGAAAGTTATTATCACCATTTTAGAGGGAATGCGAGATGACACACAAGTTGTGCAATATATTTTCTGGACAGGCTGCGGATTGAAACTAGCATCTCCGCTAAATCACAGAGTGTGAAGTGTGATGTGTCTAACTTTAAAAAGGAGAGATCAATGGGAATGAACATAAAGAAGCAGAGTGCAGACACGGACAGTGTATGACGAGACACCGTATAACAGAGGTTTTCAACAGGTGGTCCGGGGACCACCAGCAGTCCCTGAGAGGGTTCCACGTGGTCCCCAGCTAAGTTGGTTAACCAGATGTAACTATTGAGAACATAAAAATGAAACCAAATGGACCCTTGCGGGTCCAATTGGCTAAAATGTCCTCAAGTGGTGGTCCCTGGCTCAAATTCTGAAAAGGTTGAAAACACCTGCCGTATAATACAGCACAGGGTACAGTAGTAATAAAGGTAAACAGTGAGAAATGATACAGGCATACTGAAGAGGAAGCAAAAAATACAACACATCTGTCCCAAATGTTCTGTTCTATTCTTGTCAGTGCTATTGCTGCTTATCGGAGAGGCAGGGGGCGGTGGGGGGGATGGGGGGGGGTTGTTGCAGATTCAGGAGATTGATTCTTAGAGCTCAAGGTTGTGACGTCGGGGCATCATGCGGTGTGTTGTGTGAGGGGTCATTGTTGCAGGCCCTGGGCCGAGGCTGGTGGTGGGCACACCGATTGACAGCTTTGTGTGTAGACGTGGGACAGAGACGGACTAGATGGATGAGCCTCTCTCCACCAATCATTAATCAGAATGGCCTTTACAGGGCCGTGACAAGCCCCATTTACGTCACGGAGAGTAGGAGAGCACGGTGGAGGCTACAGGGAATAAAGTGAGAGGGACTGAGAATGGTCCTCCACTCAATTCCCTCCACTCTCTTCGTTCCTTCATATACTAGTGTAGGCTATATGTATGTTGTTATTCATCACCGTATTTAACCACATCAAGCCTGGCATCACCATTTGTGTGATTCTGATTTTGTGATTCTGATCCTGTCAATTTAGGCATTTTTGCAGACACTTCACTTGTAATCCAGAGCATTTTATAGTAAGAAATGAAAACACCCACATACAGGTTCTATAATTAAACTGGTGGCTAGTTTGAAAGGAAGGAGATTAATCAGGCAATTGATAATCTGCCCCTACAGCTAGGAACTGTCGCCTTTAGCCTTGAAACACGCTAAGAGTAAAGATTAAAGACAACTATTCATTGTTCAGGAAATGGGACTGACCCCGGAAATTACACAGCCATCTCCACACGCTATTAAGAAAGAAAGAAATTAATTAATGAGCACAAAATACAACATAAGATAATAACAATCACAGCAACTCCAATGAAAAAGGACCCAAAGTTTTGACTATACGCGTCCAAGAACCGCCCACGGCTTGAGTAGAAAATACATGTACTTCCAGCCTTATAGGCCTAAATTCTTCCAGCTTAAATTGGTTCATGTTGTTCCTTCGGACAGGGACCAATTCACAGACTTTCAAGGCCATCTCTCAAGGGCTCTGCCTGTGACTTGCGATGTCCCGCAACTTAAGGCAGTCGTGTCTTAGGCCGTTGTGTCTTTTTTCAATATATAAACAAGATGCATATGCAGATTAGACACACCAACGGATCAACAAGCAGAAACAACGGTGGGACATGCGCTCATGCGCTGCTCCCCTGCTTGTCGTCAGGGTTTTGATTATTATAATGATCATATCGTAACTTGGAACTGAAAACCTTTAAAATAAAAGAAAGAAAAACGTAAACGCTGGAATACCATGCATTTACTGTTGTTTAAAAACAGATGCACAAGAAAGGAGGGAATGACCAACAGCGATATAATCCATTTACTTCATGTGTAACACAAGCTCAAAGATCCGCAAATCGCTTTAACAAATTGGGAGCAATTTCATCCTCTAGGGGTCGTTTAAATAACATTTACAGAAATAACTGGTTATAATTCCTTGGCTGCCGATGATGCGCAATATTACACGGCACATCATTCACCCAACCTCACTCACTTATTATTCCCCTTCGCTCTGACCGCCTCAATTATCTTTCCTTCTACTCTCTTACCGAGTTCAGCCTTTGTTTCCCTCTCTCTCCCCTCCGTCGGTATCTTCCCAGCGTAAGAGGATCTAGCCTTGAGAGAAAGAGAGACCACTTAGTGCTGACTCCATGACCAGACTGTCAGAGTGATGCCAACTGGGCAACAAGGACCTCTTAATGTGGCACGATGGCACGCCGCCCGACTGGAAACCACAGATGGAACAGAATGTTGATTGTCAACGCTGAACTGCTAAGCTCCTTCATGTTCGAGTATGTAAATAGAAAGCTAATCTAATTGCATCGTCTCTATACCAACAAAACCAAAGAAGTTGCTAGGGGGTATATACCTGTAATTACACGGCCGTGGCTCAGGGGTAGAGTCACCGGATGGTAACCGCAAGGTCATCAATATTTTCAATATCTTCAATATTTTACAATTTCATTGATGTACCTTTAAGGTACATCAATTTTTACACTCTCAAGAGTTAAGAATAGAATAGATATTCATCAGGTGAATTATCCCAAGTCTACACAAATAGAGAATATAGAAGATTAATGGTCATTTTTATCTGTAAGTTTGACTGTTTTGTTTCCCAAATCCAGCCTGGAATTGTGGACATGATGAAAAAGTTCCCCCATTCTGTGTTCCCAAGAAATGGAGGTCTGAAGAAAACCACTAACATGGTGAAACATCTTGATGACATCATCAAGATGTATTTTCACCATGTTAATGGATTTCTTTAGACGCTTATTTTGTCTGAGAGCGTACAAATGGAACCAAATGAACCCATCAGGCTTCATTTGGTTGCATTTGTACGCTCTCAGACAGAAGAATAGTATATAATTACACGGCAGTGGCTCAGGGGTAGAGTCACCGGATGTTAACCACAAGGTTGCCGGGCTCCTGCAGAGTTAGTGTCGAAGTGTCCTTCAGCAAGACATTAAACCCCTAATTGCTCCTGATGTGCTCGTTGTGCCTTGCATGGTTTCCACTGCCATTAGTGTACGAATGTATGAGTGAATGTGATGCACAAGCTATGTAAAGCGCCTTGGATAAAGGCGCTATATAAATGCACCATTTACCATATGGTGGAGTTATTTTTGTTTCCATTTCTACAACCTCTATAAATCTACAATAGCGACAGGTCAGCAGAGTGTCCACATCGATTTCGGCTGTCCTCACCACATGTCCTCCTTAATCCACTTTTAAATCATTGTTACAACTACGGCTCAGCCTCAACTCTTTCTGGCCCTTTGCTTCGCGATAAAGAAGTGCTTTATCGCTGACAAGACCCGACCATGTCAATAGAAACTAGTAAAACCTCCCTTTTATCCGGAGTCTACTTTTACAGAACTCTGTTCCAAAGTCAACAAGCTGAGGTCCAACAGTGGGGACCTTTTCTACAAAGGAGCGTAAGAGTGTGAAATTAAAGCACTCGGACGGGGGAGTTTAGCTATTAAAACAAATATGATAAACTGGATTTTAATAAGCGGGCCGCGCACCGGCCTGTCACGGACACACTGGGTGCATAAACAAACGCGGTGACCCCTGCTGAGTTGCTATAACGACAGCTCCGCTTCGACCAAACATCTCCGGCGAGCATGTGAATGATGTTCATATTCAACAGAGTGGGATAGAGAGAGAGAGACCGAGGGATCCGACTGAAAATGAATGCCTCATGGGCTGCCCATTGAAGCAGCTCCATTTACCATAAACCATGTTTAATCCAAACATGTCTAAGAGCAACTATGAAACTGAACAAAAGGAACTTAAGGCTAACTGTCAAAACACGGCCAGTTTGCACAGACTGATGAGCTGATTGATATTCATGAGTGGCCTGGGGTGCCATTGAAGGCCTTGGGGGTCTGAGACGCTGAGCTCCTCCGCTCTTGAAGGAGTCTGCTGTTTGTTGCACTGCCCTCAAAAAAAAAAGGGGGATCAGTCGCTTTCAACAAATCCACGACGGCATGTCTCCTGTCTGTATTCAATATGGATTATAGGACTGCACGTGTCTTTTAAAAGAAACAAGATGCTTGCGGGCGCAGAATGTAAAACTTCCATTGTGTTTTTGTGTTGTTTTTACAACAGTACTTAATGAATCAAAGGCTTTTGAGATTAACAAAAACCCTTTTTTGTGTCAGAGACTTTTTTTTGTTTTTCTAGTACTGTGGCGTGTGGAAACAGCAGATGGTGAACATTAATGGTATTTTTGAGGGGTGCTAGGCCCTGCAACTAACGTCCAACTTTAAGCTATACAACATCATGTAACAGCTAAGCTAACCCTAATACTTCAATCGTTCATGCTAACCACAAAAAACATCAAGCATTCTGTGACGTCTATGGACACAAGTGTCCGACGTCAGGCTTTCAGGCACGGTTTCAGGGTCTAAAGCAGGGGTGCCCACACTTTTTTGACTTGAGAGCTACTTTCAAAATGACCGGCTCAACAAGATCTACACATAAAAAATGTTATTGTTCAATTACTGAAAATCCATTTCAATGCCCCTAGAAAGTTTGAGCTTTGAAATAGTGGCGATGGTGTTACTTACTGTTATAGTGTTTAAGAATAATGCACTTATAATGAAAAATAGAGGGAGAGAATTGGGAGGTTTTCTTGTATATGATACTACTGACGTTTGAAAACAGTATAAAACTAAGAACTTTCACGCTTTTGTCCACAATTGGGAAACAGAACTGGCAAAACATTGGTCAAAATAACAATTATTCTCCATTTTCCAATTGCGTGGACTCTTGAGAGCATTACAAACTGTCAACTCACACCCCAAATACACTTTAATGCTCTCAAGAGCTATGGGGACTGTCGTGATCTACCTGCACGGTCTGTGTGATCTACTGGTAGATCACGATCTACCTTTTGGGCACCCCTGGTCTAAAGCATTGACAATGGAACTAAGCAGTCCTGCCCCTTCCATGACGTTGCACGGAGCCCAGAAGCTATTTCCCCATTCATATTCCTCATAGGCATTTCAAAAAATATTTATTTAAAAGACAATTATGCCTCGGACAAAGCCAACTTGGGTCGTGAGTGGCAAATCAGGACAACAAACACATTATTATGTAATCAGTACGAAGAAAATATTTGATTGTCTCAAAAGATTGTGTGTGTCGTCATGATTTGTCACAACACGAGTTGGCTTTGTCGTGGTGCAATCGTATTTATATACCAGCAGTGGTGAGCGCACCTCATGGCACGCTCTGCTTGCATTAAAAGTCCATGCATAAGAGCTGGCTGTTCAGTTGGCATCTCCACAGAGTGCATTTCTAATTATGTTTCTTAATTCATGATGCCCCCCCCAGAAACCAAGCATAGCATACTACTTACACATCTACAGGTACTCTCAGTAGCAGCGGTAACACCGATCCCTCATCAGTCAGGGTCATCATACGGGATTCCAACAGTTGAACAATGGTCAGTCCGGCACGAAACACCGCCGCCAGGCCTACAGAGGGAGATGCGTACACATTCTGACTTACTTAACGATACTCCCAGTGCCAGCCCTTTTTCATATTTTTTGAGGTAGCCAGTGCCAGCGATTTTCATATTTCATATTTCGGTCCATGTTTCCCCACGGACAAGTTAGTTGGCGACACACACTTCCGGTTTCCGGTTTGGTCCGTCCCTTATTATGGTCTATCAATGGAATATGCGGTCGCTGCACGCTGCTGTTAGCATGGGGATCGTATCAAACCGGCGCCGGTAAGTAACGATCAAAGGCGTAGCTCAACGGCAGCGGCATCAGTCGTTACTGTATTTCATAATGATAACGGGAGACGTAGATCTGCACGAAAACTGTTAATGATAAGTTTAAGTAAAAGAGAAAGAGTGATGTGTGGTTCTCATAAGGGACATGCATGCATGCATGTCCAATTTAGTGTCTAGGTGCAGGATGAACAGAAAATCAACATAAAATCATAATATAGTCCATAATCATATGGATCTTCTTCAGGAGGTTTTTGGTTATTTGAGAAGTTTCAAGAGGATCATCCAGATATGCATACCAACAGCACATGTTCACCTCTGTATAGGCCCATTAGGCCATGGATGTAATATTGGTTTGGCTG
>CM076969.1:6748218-7053218 GCA_039105355.1 Benthosema pterotum
GGTTAATGCCCTACCACCTCCCAGTTCAACCCAAACTTTCTCTTAAACCACACAATGGCCCATTCAGAGTTCAGACCTGGAACACATCATTATACCTTTCAAGGCAGGAACAGCCAGTCTGTGAACAGAGTGTTTTCAGGAAACTTAGGTCAGGATTTAGATGCCATTTTTAGAAAATCGGCCTCTGGTCTAAATGGGATAGTAGGGAAACATTCTAAAAATAGTAGATCTGATCTACAGGCTCATAGCCCCATAGATATTTTTGAAAAATACATGTGCAGGAAGTATTGAAGGCACACTGACGCCACTCCTCGAGGTCTCTCGCTGCCACTTGAGTGACTACTGGCCAATCGCAGCATTCTCAGCGGCGCACGATCATGTTTTCAACTAATACTATGCTTCGCAAGGAAGGAATCTCAGGAAAATATCGCCACCATTGTCAGAACGTATGCCCTCGGAGCCGGAAGAGGCATCTATACCCTTTATAAGTCCATGTCACAGCCTACAGAAGCATTGTGTGACCTGTCATAAGTTAGACTGTTGTTTCACCACTTTGTAATGCAATGCATGTTGTAAAAAGTGCTGTATAAAGTTATTATTATTTTGTATTTCTTACCATGTGCTGAGAGAGCTCTGGCTTCCGGTGTCTCAAGAACTGATCAAACACCTGATGCTGAACCCTGAATGGAAAGAATATACAGAATTATCACCCTCTTGGAGTTAGGGATGGGCAATATATCAACATTGTATTGAAGACATTAGTATTCAATAGTATTTCGTGGTTTAAATAACTTAAGCCTTATTTTATACTTTGAAAAACGAATCTAAAAAGGTGCGTTCAGACTTGAATGGTTAAAGCTGCACGATTGCATAAAAAAAAAAAAAAAAATCAATGCAACTACAAAAAACGAAGCAAAGCAAGCAACTGGAATGCACCTTAACAATTACAATAGCCCAGCCCCAGCATGGTCACAATGATGATGTATTAGGTCAGGAGTGGGCAATTATTTTTCCCAAGGGGCCAAATAAGATACATAAAATATTGTGGAGGGCCAAGACTAAAGGCTGGACTAAAGACTGTGTAATATTAATTTAATTTCAAAATAAAAGAGTAAGAGAAAAGAGTAAGCAACCATGGCCCGCAATTTATTCAGTATTTGATCCACGGACCACCAATTGATTATATTTTAGCCCCACAGACCCCAAAACTAAAAAATTCTTTTGCTTTTGTCCACAATTCCAGGCTGGATTTCACAAACAAAACAGGCAAACATAGATCAAAAACTACCATTATTTTCCCTTCTCTGGCTAACTCAGATGAATATTTTAACTCTTGAGTGTGTAAACCTGAAACCAAATGGACCCGCAAGGGTCCATTTGGTTTCATTTTTACACACTCAAAGAGTTACATCTGGGTAACCAACTTTTCATATTTAACTGGAACTCTCTCAAGAACCACTGGTGGTCTCCGGACCACTGGTTGAAAACCATGGTACCCTTTCAGGGACCGGTTAGAGTCAGCCAAAGGGCCGCATAATGCCCAGGTATGTATGTATGTAAAATCTGACTGTGGTGGTATGACTCACCTTTACTAGTCGTTAACACTTTGGTTTTGAACTTTCTGAACTTTGGTTTTGCATAATATATACTAGCTACAAGTTAACCCACTGCAGTCGTATGAATGTAGAAGAATAAAACATTTTGTACATAACCAAATGCTAACAACGAAGTGAATTCTGCCAATATAGACAAAAGGATTTGGCGGGACTGACAGCACTTCAGTTTGGGTCAAAAATTAAATTGCTGGATTGATGTTATATAAGCTTTGATGGAAGTTCTCTCGCAAAACAACGATCGATATCAATGTAATACAAGCAATGCTGATGATGCCAGAGTAAAAGTAAGGCTGGGGGGAAAAAAAAAAACGATGTGTCAGGACTCGTTTAATTATATTGGCATTATCTACGAAGGCGCAATTTTTAGACTTGTCTCCTCAGTGATGAGACAATTCTAAATAAACTTTCCAATGCACATTTGCTTTAAATGTTTTTGGTAATATGTGTACTCTGGCGTAAGTCGAACATGCATACTTACTTTGTGAGCTTCTGGTCAAATAGCTGTGCCAGATATTTGGGTTTGTCCAACAAGGCCACCAGCGCCCAAAAGGACTCTTCTTCTCCCAACTGCATCAGCAGCACTGCAGCTATGTATGACATGCCTACAACATAGACACACGTGATTTAAAAAAAAAAATATATATATATATATATATATATATATATATATATATATATAATATTAAACGTTTACTATGTGCACTCCAAGGACAACACTATCTAGTTGGTCATCATGTTAAAGCAGGGGTTTTCAACAGGTGGTCCGGGGACCACCAGTGGTCCCTGAGAGGGTTTCAGGTGGTCCCCAGCTAAGTTGGTTAACCAGATGTAACTCTTGAGAATGTAAAAATGATTTGGTTTCATTTGTACACTCTCAAGAGTTAAAATATTCATCTTAATTAGCCCAAGTTTAACATTACTACAAGATTAATGTCATGGACAGAAGCAAAATAAATCTTTAGTTTTGGGGTCTGTGTCGGCTAAAATGTCCTCAAATGGTGGTCCGTGGCTCAAATGCTGAATAGATGGTGGGCCCCGGTATCAAAGAGGTTGAAAACCCCTGTGTTAAAGGATCTGTGTTTGGGACAGTCAGGATGAGTGCTGTTGTGATTGTGTTTATTAAAGGGCCTATGCTGCCCCCAAGTGGTTAATGTTAATACTGTACATTTAATGTCAAAAAAATATAGTGATCAGAGTTACACCATATTGGCGAAAATAAACTTTTCACCAATATCGATTAGAACTAGCACTATCACAGTAGTAGTAGTAGTGCATTCGTATTCATCATTTTTTGGAAGGGATGCACTGTGAGCCACTGTGAGCATGTAGATGGGATATTTTCACTTCTCCTTAATCATTATAATTTTGTATTCATGGGATTCCTTCGATTTTCTTTTGTTTAGGGGCCGTAGCTTATAATGGTTAAGTACAGCATACAGTATTCCTTTAAAAGGATCCCTGACTAGAAGATAAAACATTATACTTTCCCTCTATAACTAAAATAAACAAATAAAACACCAATGGCATCTTATTTCTTTCATAAATAGAGAATATTTCACTCAACAGGGACTGCTCCTGGCACAGGATGATGATGTCACGTGTGATCTAGCTCTATGGAATACATGGATGAACATGCTCATGTGACATCATCATCCTGCGACCGGAGCGCCTCTTATTGAGTGAAAGATTCTCCATTTATGAAAGAAATAATCTATTGAAGGTGTTTTTATCTGCATGTTTTAGTTATAGAAGGCAAGTATAGTGTTAGGTATAGTATAAGGTATATTTGTCTTATTAGCCAGGGATCCTTTTAATGTGACTTTTTGTGGGTTCACAAAAAGTACAACTAAAGGGTTTCAGATTAGATTTTAAAACCAAAATCAACAATTGACATGACAAAGAGGCTGCCTCTCCATAAACAGGGCATGGAATCGGTCCAGTTAAAATATATTAAAAGGATCCCTGGCCAATAACAAATATACCTTAAAACACTATACTTTTCTTTTATAACAAAAATGTAAAAATAAAAACACCATAAATATCCTAATTAGAAAAATCTATACAAAATATTTCACTCAATAGCAACTGCTTCCATCGCATGTTGATGATGTCATGTCAATTAAATATTGCTTTGATGCATATTAAGTATAGAAACTTTTCTGTAGTTTTTTTTTTTTTTTTTAGCGTATGCATTTCATATATTCCATAAAGCTGGATCATACATGGACATACTGTATGACATCATCAACCTGCCACAGGAGCAGTCTCTATCGAGTGAATGGTTTCGCTGTTTATTAAGACTGAAATCGTGACAGACACAAACAGTTAAAGGGGAATTCCACCCATTTTCAACCTTTTTACTGAGAGCGTACAAATGCAACCAAATGAACCCTAACGGGTTCATTTGGTTCCATTTGTACGCTCTCAGAAAAAAAGAATTGTCTAAAGAAATCAACTAACATGGTGAAAATACATCTTGATGATGTCATCAAGATGTTTCACCATGTTAGTGGTTTTCTTCAGACCTCCTTTTCTTGGAAACACAGAATGGGGGAGAACCTTTTAATCATGTCCACCCAGCACCTGTAGGGTATACTAATGACATATTATAATGTTGAAAATAGGTGGACTTCCCCTTGAAGAAACCATTCAGCTGACCTTGGCTATATCCGACGTCGGGGTTGTATTTGGCGTAGGCGATTAGCACCCTGAAGAGTTTGGCTTGACCCTCGATAGCCTCCGGGGTGTCCCCCATCAGCGAGCGATGCGTTGGGAACGATCGTCCTGTGGAACAGCAACGGTGCAATCGGTGATAGTGAATGCTCCGGTCCATAGGGTTACATTTGTTAGAGGTGTGTAGTGGCAATGCACTCACAATTCAATTGATTCAACAGTTCACCAGGTATTTTACAATACGTTTGCGATAGATCACGCTTGGTTATATCAGAGTACCGTAATTTCCGGATTATAAGCCGCACCTGAATATAAGCCTCACCAGCTAAATTTGGGGCAAAATACTGATTTTTCCTTGTATAAGCCGCACCTGACTATAAGCCGCACCAGGCTTATAGTCAGGTGCTTCATGTTAGAGAAGTGGTTTTCAACTTTTTCACAATTAAACATCTTCACCCCACAGACCCCAAAACTAAAGATTTCTTTTGGTTTCGTTCACAATTCCAGGGTGAAGTCATAAGTCATGTTGGTCTAATTTTGATGTTTTGCCTCTTTTAAGTGGTGCTAATTTAGATGGTGAATATCATAACTCTTGAGAGCGTAAAAATGAAACCAAATGGACCCGCAAGGGTCCATTTGGTTTCATTTTTACGCTCTCAAAGAGTTACATCTGGTTAACCAACTTTCTATCATTTAGTCTGCAGAGCCCACCTGGAACCCTCTCAGGGACCACCCCTGTGTTACCTGTAAAAATCCATAGACTGGCCGCACCGTTGTATAAGCCGCAGGGTCAAAAGCATGTGAAAAAAGTAGCAGCTTATAGTCCGGAAATAACGGTACATCATGCAACATTTTTCATCATCAATACAAGCATCTGCAAATAGTATACTGAACGTAATGTATTTTGTTTATAGTAATTCATGATTATATGCAGTATTACAACGTATAATTCTATTATAATAATTATGTAACATTATTGGCTAGAATCAGTTGTCACCTGGCTGCAGTGATGCAGAATCGTGCACGGCCAATAGTGCGCCGCTATGCTGAATCAATGATGGTATTTTGACAGGTATAGCGTTTGCTCACTCCCGGTGGCACTAGTTACAAACTATCTTGGCCTGTAAAACTCACGTAGGTCGAGGGCAATCTGGTGGAAGAGCGTGACGTCATCTCTGGAGTAGGCGGGGTCAGTGCAGCTGGACGACTGCTGATTGGTGGAACCCAGGTCGTTCTGCCTGTCGCTCAGGGTGGTTATGGCGGAGAGGATTCCATACTCGCTGACCCCCAGGTCCACCAGAGGACCTCGCACCTCCGAGAGACACCTCTGTCAGAGAACATCGAAGGGCACAAACAACTCATCTACCATACTCTCTGGACTATAAGCCGCACCTGAATATAAGCCGCACCAGACAATAAGCTTCATGAGCAGTGGTTTTCAACCTTTTTGATACCAGGGCTCGCTATTTATTCAGCATTTGACAACATTTTTACCACACAGAACGCAAAACTAAAGATTTCTTTTCGTTTTGTCCACAATTCCAGGATGGATTTTCGCAAACAGGCAAAACATGGATATCGAAATGACCATGACTTATGACTTCTTAATTAAGTGGTGCTAATTTAGATGGTGAATATCATAACTCTTGAGAGTGTAAAGAGATGGGAACTTAAATTCCCTAATGTGGGACGATGCGTGTCAACATGCAACAGTACATGGTGCAACAGTGACACCCTGTGGTGAGAAAACAGACAGGGACACAGCCAGCCAGCAAGCCATCTAAAACCCTTTCAGCAGCAAAGAGTCAAGGCGCTCCCAGCGCATGTCCCTGCAGTGTGATATGTTTGCTGCAAGTTGTCCCAAGCGATGCATGCAAGTTAATGGGCCATAATCACACCAAAAGGGACAAGATCGTTTTAGCGTTAACTCTTGCGTCCGTTTGGAGCTGAGGAGTGGCAAGGTGAGCTGTTGGTGTGAAAAGGACTCACGGAAGAGGTTGCACCACTTAAAAACATACTTCTGTTTGTATCAACTGAACACCCAGAGGTGATGTGTAAATCGATCATTTGATTACATTTACCTGGTAGTTGAAGTCACTCGTGTCTCTCATGTTGTCAACGTTGAGTAGACACTTCCATACTCTGCCTCGCAAGGATGGAGGAATGCCCATTCTTATGAAACGCTCGATCTGGAAACAAGACACAGAGAGAGGAATATGAGGACTGAGGAGTTAAATTTGTCGACTGATTCAAATCAAATAATCATCATATAGTATAAATCACACCAACCCTGTCCCAGTCAACGTGCTGTAATTTCATGGGTGGTTGGATAGCAGATCTGCTGGGTGTTTTATTTAGTTATTTTGCATGTGCCAAAATTGGGATGGCAGGGTTAAAATGAAGATTATATAGAATAGATATAAAGCTTATATAGAATTCAACCTACCGGTATTATAGCGAACACATCAATGGAACAAAACACAATTGATTGATTGGTTGTTTTTTTATTATTATTAACAGCTTGGATATTTACAAGAGCGTGAGCATGAAACCAAATGGACCCTTGCGGGTCCATTTGGTTCCATGTTAACGCTCTCAAAGAGTTAAAATATTCATCTAAATTGGCCCAAGTCTAGTTAGAAAATGTCTGTTTTAATGGTCATTTTGATCTGTCGGTTTGATTGTTTTGTTTCCCAAATCCAGCCTGGAATTGTGGAGCAAAAAGCTAAATAAATCTTTAGTTTTGGGGGTCTGTTGGGGCTATAATGTCATCAAATGGTGGTCCTCCGTGGCTCAAAATTCGGAATGAATAGTGGGTTCTGGGATGAAAAAGGGTTGAAAACCAGTGCTTTCAATGATGCCGTGATATCACCTCCCAGTGGGCCAACACCTACGGGTGTTGGCCCACTGGGAGACCTCCCTGTACGCCCAATGGTCAATCTGACCCTGCTTGCAACCAAGAATATAAAAGGCCAACCTGACTCCTGCAGATGAAGCTGGCTCCATTCCAGTAGCTGAGCAGCTCACAAAGCTCCTTGACCCTCGATGGGCTCATCTGGGGGTAACTGACAGAGAAGAGACAACACAAACACGTCAAACTCTCTATACCTCACAGAGGACATTTACTGCAAACGCCAGATGACAAAGGTCGCTTGTGTGAGTTGATAGAAATATTTCATATTTCTGAGGTTTATTGTGAATGATTTGATTTCACATGTCATACATTTGGTTTGTGAAGTTAAAAAAGGTAACACACATCCCCAACTGGTGCTGAGCCAAAAACTGTAAAAGTACAGCAAACGTAGAAAAAAGGAGAGTGGGCTCGCAACTCACTTTAAAGTGCTCCAAACTTTATTTAGCGACAATGGCTGAGCAGCGACGTTTCGACCTGTTCAGGTCTTCATCAGGCATGACTGATGAAGACCTGAACAGGTCTCTCAAGAGTTAGAATATTCCTCATCTGAATTAGCCCTACACAGTCAGAGAATGTAAAATAATTAATGGTCATTTTTTGATCTTTATGTTTGCCTGTTTTGTTTGTGGAATCCAACCTGGTATTGTGGACAAAAACAAAAGTAATCTTTAGTTTTGCCGTCTGTGGGGCTGAAATGTCATCAAATAGTGGTCCTCTGTGGCTCAGATAATGAATAAATAGAGGGCCCTGGTGTCAAAATGGTCGGTCTTAATCTTAGTTTTATCTTGAAATGAAATTAATATTACACAGACTTTAGTTCAGCCTTTAGTCTTGGCCCTCCGCAATATTTTATGTATCTCATTTGGTCCCTTGGGAAAAAATAATTGACCAGCCCTGATTTAAATGTAGGTCTACAAAGGTATTCAAAGAAGCCTATAGCCCTGGGCTACATGATGAGCAAGAAGCTCAGAGGATGACGAATAAGTGACTAATATGGAACTGCCATGGTAAAAACAATGCATATTTTAACGATGGGGGTAAAATGCACACAGACAAAGACACATGCATTCGTGATACTTTGAACCTAAGTAGGCTAAGCCATGCTTTGTGTGTTTATCAACCCTACAGTTTACATGACGGCCCCCAAACAAAACAACAAACCTGTAATCGTGACATCGCTGGTGAAGTTTTTGCTCCTTCTTTCCAATCAGAGCAAAGCCGAATTCGTCAAAGCGAATGTTCTCACTTCGTCTCTTTGAACTCGGTCGCCTATTGGAACCGCCAGCACTGCCCCGTCTCCTCATTGTCAACAGATACTATCACAAGAACAAGTTTTACCAACAGTGTGTGTGTGGCTACTGCTGGCTACCACTATTTGTTCAGTTACTTTGTTTGGTCGCTTGTTGTTGACCGCTAACATGTGTGCAGTCAGTCACTCAGTGCTCCCACTTTGTTTGTTGCGATATTCAAACATACCGCGCCCCTTTCGGTGGCGTCATTGTGTCAACTGAAAATAGGTGGAGTTTACATTGTCACCGTTTGGTCATCGCAGCGCCATGTAGTAGAAGAGTTGCGACATTGAGGGGTCGGAAACCGAGCGCTCGAGCGCTGTGCGTGCAGCCTGAATAGAATAGGGACAAGAGTTGGAAATACATTGTTTTCAACGACAGAGACGCTCAAGTGATTTAACAGTAGGCATATTAAAGCTGAGGTACTGACTACTGACACTGCTGCCTGAGCTCAATGCATTTCTGCAATAACGGTGCAGTCAGGAAGGACAGGACCTGTCCCTATTTGTTGTCCCGATTTTCAATAGAAGTCTAGAGAAGAGCCGCCATTGGACTGGCTCCATGGAGTGAACGGAGTTTGCGCAACCCTGTCTTACTCCTAGGCTCTGGGTCATCAGCGATCATCAATGGTCAGATTTGGTCATAGTCCGGATTCCGGAAGTGATTGTCGCGATGTGATTGGCTAGTTGGCTGTCAGGCTTTCAAGTGAGTAATCGGGATCGGATGAGAACATGCAGCAGGATTGATTATGAAGAACCCCGCAATGGTAACCGGCCAATATGCCACCAGTAGCCTACTTTCTGTGTTCCCTCCTGAAAACTGTTGATTGACTGTATTCCATCAACCAATAAATTAAAGGGGAACTCCACCCATTTTCAACATTTTAATATGTCATTAATATACCTTATAGATGTTGTGTGGACAAAGTTCCACCAATTCTGTATTTCCTAAAAATGGAGGTCTTGAAAAAATCATTAACATGGTGAAATACATCTGATGACATCATCAAGATATATTTCACCATGTTAATGATTTTTCTTTCAGGCCCCCTTTTTCCTGAGAGGGTACAAATGGAACAAATGTGAACCAAATGGACCCGCTTTTGTGTATCCTCTCAGGATTTTTTTTTTTGGAAATGGGTGGAATTCCCCTTTAAATCAACCACCATGAAATTAAACAATTGATATACTTTTCTGTGCTTAATCTCCAAACTACCTGTTCAAGTTTTTCAAATAATCAGCACCAGGTTCAGACTAACAAGAAAGAATACTGTTTACTGTAAATCGTGATGGTCCTGCTGTGACTGTTGAGGTAGAGTTGACTATGACAGGATGATGAGATCACTTCCCTAATAGCTAGAAAGCATGAATCTTTCAAGTGCAACTGTATCATTTTGCTAGCCTCAAACCATTTTTTGGTAGTCTGTTTAAGTTCAAACAAAACTAAACGTGTTTACTTTTGTTTAACAGTGACAACAGCCAGTAAGACATTACATAGAAACAAAAGAGAAATTCTGAAACAATGGGTTCATCTGCTTGATGAGAATGATGAACTTCATCATTCTCTCGAAAGTATTGTCTTCTAGTAGACATTTGGAATATAACATCTCCAATACACAACACAAGCACTTCAATGCACACTATTGTGCCATTAAATTGCAGTTTATTTATTTATTTTTGATATATCATAAAGTGTTCCATAGTAAGGTGTGATTCATTCCTCTTATCTTAACAGCCACAAAGTCAGTATAAAATCAAAACTCGACAACACCATTTGACAGTAGATTAAATGTATTTATCTTTTGTCAAAGTGCTATAGGCCTACATACTGTAGTTGACAATGAATGTAAACAGGGCCGGATTTAGCCAGCCCTACTAGGGTCCCCAGACCACTGGTTGAAAACCACTGATATTACCTTTCATTGGATGGACAGGATGCACGTTTGGGTGGGGGTGGGCCCTGCCCACCCCTGCCCCCCTCTAGATCCGGCCCTGAATGTAAACCACACAGAGAGTTGTATTTAAGCGGACGCGGCAGTGAGCAGGTTTTTGGCATGCGTTTGTAGTTTGTATATGGTCTGGTATCCGTCGTCCCAGGCATACAGCTGCCTGTCTTTGGGATGGTAGTGGAGGCTGCTGTGGCTGGTGTAGCGCTTAGGGAAGAACAGCACAGGGCTCTCCACACTGCAGAAAGAAAGAAGGAGTGTAAAATAACCATATTGAATAATAATTAATTGCAATATAAAATTACTACATAAGAATCACAATATAAATCGAATCCTAGGTGTTGCTATCGTATCGTCCCACCCCTTAGTGTATTGTTTGGAGTCATGGTTGCAGGGTCGGATTGACCATTGGGCGTACGGCGAGGTCTCCCGATGGGCCACAACCCCTAGGGGGCCGGTGGTATCACGGTATGATTAAAAGCACTGTTTTTCAACCTTTTTGATCCCAAGGCCCACTATTCATTCAGAATTTTGAGCCACGGACCACCATTTGGTGACATTTTAGCCCCAACAGACTCCAAAACTAAAGATTTATTTTACCTTTGGTCCACAATTCCAGGCTGGATTTGGGAAACAAAACAGTCAAACATACAGATCAAAATGAGCATTAATCTTCTACATTTTCTAATTAGTCTTGGGCCAATTCAGATGAATATTTTAACTCTTGAGAGTGTTAACATGAAACCAAATGGACCCGGAAGGGTCTATTTGATTTCATGTTTACGCTCTCAAAGAGTTACATCTGGTTAACCAACTATACCAGGTAGAATAAGTCCATCACGCACTGGTTGTTGCTGGGCCGGTCAAATCACGCTAAAAATGTCCCGGACGATTTTTTCGCCCAGTCCACCACTGCGTGGATGTCATATAGACATAGTGAGAGTTGTCAACTGTCTGATGACGATGATTTGTACAGGCAGTGTTGTGTTCTTTATGCTCAGGCAAACATGTTGGGAAGGAAATTCCACTCCTGTTTTCACTCTTGTTCACCTGAGGTAAAGGTAAATCTATTCAGAGCATACTGTACACCCTTGTATACCGCCCCCTTGTGGGTCAAGTATAAGAAAGCAAGCATGCATAAACTGCAGGTAGCTTATAATGACTGCATGCGCATTCTGTTGAAAAAGCCAAGGTGGTGCAGTGCTAGTGAGTTATTCTGTAGTGTTGGAGTGTGTACTCTTCAAGCATTACTAAGAAACCTGATTTATAGGTTTATGTGTCGCCTAAATGAGTCCCAAAACTCTGTGATTTTATTGTTATGTAACCCCAGCTTCAGCACTGTGAGGTATCGGTCTGCTTTTTGGAAGCACTGGTATGACTGGCTGCTTACTGTATAAGTGATGTTTTTATGGAGGGGGGGGGGGGGGGGGTTCTGTTGTATAGGTGTCCCTGTATGTTGTCTGCTGTTTGTACTGGACCCTGAGTCTGAGCAATAAAGTTGATTGATTGATTGATTGATTGTAGGCCACTATAAAGGACATGCTCCCTATAAGCCCACCTGTGTATGGTGTCGTGGATGTCGTAGAGACATTGCACAGTGGAGCGCCCCCCGTAGTGAGAGTTGTAGACCACGTAGAGCGTCCCACACATCAGGAAGGCCCCTTCAGCGTCATGGCTCTTGCACAGCGTGTCCCACGTGTACTCCACTACCATGGTGTCTGCATGGGGAGAGGAGGAAAGTTTGGAATATTTGTATTTGTTCATTACTGAGCCGTGCTAGCACTGCATGACATTTCAACTAGGCACTGCTCACTGCATTAAAAACTGTTTTCAATCTCAGTTATCTAGTTTCTACAATTTAATTTATTTTGTATTAGTTTCAGTGTTTTTCTTTTAATTGTGCTTTACTGTAATATGGGGTATTCAGCAAGGGGGATTCAGGTGCCTAAAAATATTCAAAATAGCAAAAGGATAAGCTCATAACATGTCACAACTTGCAATGTAAATTCTACAATGCTTGAGTGGCATTTTAAAAAATGTTTCGTTTCAGTTAAAACTATACTTGTGTAACACTGTCATTGAAACAAGTCTTAAATTTGATATATTGATATTATATTTGTATTTGGCATATTTGTCACAACCCACTCCCCGAGTTTCAGCCCACAAATCTAAAGGTGAAATGTTTGTGAAAAAGGCTTAAATTTGGAAAAAGTTTGAAAATCACTCCTCACTCATGGGGTATCCAATAGACCTGCGCAGTGGACAGCGGACAAAGCCAACTCTGGTCGTGACAAATAATGATGGCACACACAATCTTTTGGGACAATCAAATAATTTCTAAGATGAAAAACGAAACAAAAAGTCTCGTATCATGCCATTTTCTACTTCTTGGTAATTAGATATCATATGACGATATTGTGTTTGCTGTCATGATTTGTCACGACCCGAGTTGGCTTTGGCCGCGGCGCAATCGTGTTTTTATTAACCATTTTCGAAAAGTCTATGAGGAAAATGAATGGGAAGAGGGTTGGTGACGTCACTGCGCAGGTCTATAGGGGTGTGACCACTCATTACACTCGCTGTGGGATGTGAAGAATGCAGTACAAGTATGGGTATGGGTTAGACATCAAACAACATGTCTCGATTTTGTGGAAAAGGCTTCAATTCCGATACCGGCATTGACTAGCAGTGAAACTACCCAGTATTACTTTAACAAAAAATATTCTGAATTTCAGTTATTATTTTGTTCGTTTCAATAAGACTGATGAGTAGTCAAATCTGTCTGTCTCCTTCTCTCTCCACCTTTATCCAGTTTAGTGATGACCAGGTTCCCTCCGTATTCGGCGTCGGCGTGGATGACCCAGAGGCCCAGTTCGTCCACAGCCAGGTCCAGGTAGGTGTTGGGGTTGAGGCTGTAGGATGGCAGACGGCCAGCCCCTGGAATCAGCGTGGAGTCCGTCACTGTGCCGTTTGACAGGTGCACCTGTACGCAGTGTTGTTGTTGTTTTTAGAATGTTTTATTGTGTCTTAGTCTTTTGAATTAGTATCAAAATACTGAAAAAGTAATAACCTTGATCTTAGGCCCTGCTATCCTGAAAAGGTAAGCAGTGCATAATGCAGATGACATTCATTCAAGGCAAGCTGATCTACAATGTTGTTTTAAAATAGATCCACAGAACACATTACTCTGAAGTCTGAACAAGTTATTGTCTTCTACTGTACAATATACTCATGTACTTCAAGTAAAAAAATAGTTATTAGTTCCAGTTTATGATTTAGTCATGTGGCGCGATTTTCGCTCCACACGTTGTCCCTAACGTTACCCGATACCCGCAGCGAATTCCCTTATTGCTATTTTGGTCACCTTTTCTCTTCCTTTAGCCACTATTCTTTATGCCGACACCGTTATTTGTGGCTGGAGGTTTGGTCATGGGCGTGTTTGTTGCGCAGTCCCTTAAGTTGCTAATTTCGTCAGATAGATTTGGGAACTAGATAAGGCCAGCTCAGACCACCCCTTAACCGATCCGAGAAGGCAGAGCCACGTGCGCACAGTGCGTGTCTGTGCTTTGGAGATGTCCACGACATCTCCAAAGATGTCGCCAGTTCAATTCATCTCCTTATTTATGGATTGTGCTATAAACAGCTGTAGATTGCCTGCTGTCTGTCACTTCCTTGTGTTTAGGTAATGTACAGTATATAATATAATTAAATACATTAATTAACTTGTGACACAATGCTGTAAATTGCAAAAAACTCTGGAATTCGCGGCAAAAAGTCGTTTTTTTGATCATTCATTTCTCGGTCAATTCTGGACCATTTTTTACATTTCAAAATACAGCGTGACGGGAAATACGATCCCGCATCGAGCAAAATGTAAGTGTCGGGGATTTGGTGGACCGTTTCCACCAAAATCCCGACACTTACATTTTGCTAGATCCCGCATCGTAGAGAAGACCTACCCACATATTCTATACAGCATCTGAGAGAGGAGGTTTTTCCCGTCACGCTGCACTTTGAAATGTAAAAAATGGTCCAGAATTGACCGAGAAATCAATGATCAAAAAAAACTTTTTTTTACCGCGAATTGCCGACCTTTTTGCCATTTACTTTATAACATTTCGCAGACTTGGGATAAATGCACGCCACATACAGCAAAAAAAACATGGAACATGTTTTTTCAACATAACATGTTGAATGGTAAGAAATGATTGAGAATTGACCGAGCTATAATTGTTTGAAAATGAGAGCATGATCTTTGAGAATAGGCGTCTGTCCTAAGCCCGCAGCCAGGCTGCATGCTTCGGAGGGTCAGACATAGCAGTAGGGATAAGGGAACTAGATAAGGGATGAATTAAAGGGAATGGCAAGACCAACACGGATTGGATGAAAGCTAAAAACGCCCAAACCACACCTATGCATAATTTAACGGGTATAGGAGGTGTTTAAGGGAGATGGCATGGTTACGAAATTAGCGACTTTAGTGTGGGAACGCCTCTTCCCCAATGCTAAGTGCGTTAATTGCGCATAAGGGCTAATGTAACCAAAATCGGGCCCTTAGTGTTTTGAAAACACACACTCTAGTCTTTTAGTCTAATTTTTGTTAGTCTAGTCTTAGTCAACTAAATATCAAAAAATATCAAAAGTCTGTAGTTGACAAAAAATACCTGTATCCGTGGTGTAAAAGGTACTCATGTATACACGTATAAGTTAAGTTATAAGTTACTTTCCACCACTGTATATGTTCTGCAAGTTGCATTGCGACATACGTAACCTCACCACCAACCTTGACGATGTGGTTAGGAGTGTCTGCCTTGTGATAGTAGAGGAATCCATTGTAGACAATGTGACCTGTCCCCTGCCAATAGAAGGGCAGCCGAAACACCTTGGCCGGCTGAGACCCCTGCGTGAAGCTTTTCACCGAGACGTATTCCAGCACCGTGTTGTTTCTAAAGCCACTGAGAAAGTACACCTGCAAGAAAACAGTTGATTTGAACCCCTGGCTTCCACAGTGTTGGGCAAATAAAAAGCATCTCTACAGCACCTCTACACCACCCACATGCCATTCTGTTTACATATACAGTATGTAGAATAGAGTAGTAAGATGGTATTTAAACCTTCGCGGATCCTTTTGAGGGGTCTCTGAACCAGGAACCGTTGGAGTCTCCTGACTTCTTCACAATCTTCAGAGACTTGACTGCACTCAGGGTTTCGCTACAGTCTGCCAATTGTAGATGTAAATTGTTCATAATCGGTATCGTATGATGTTAAAAAAGTGACTCTAGTGTTATTAATCTTTAGATCCAGTAGTTCTTTATCATTCGTGTTGCTGATAAATGGTGGTACCTGGTATCAAAAAGGTTGAAAACCACTGGTATACTGTAGAGCAGGCTACGCACCGTTCTCTAGTTTGAGCTTGGCTTTCTTCTTCATCTGGTCCACTTGGGCGTCGTTCAGCTGCTGTTCCAGCAGGGCAGCCTCTATCTCAATGTTAGGCTGAGCAGGGATCTTATTCTCCAGGTACTCCAGCTCTCTCTCCACGCGGTCCACGCGCAAAGACACGCCGTCCACCTGCACCTTCACCTCTGATCTATACCCATAGGGAGACACACAAACAAGGGAACAAAAATGTACTAATCATAAATGACATTATCCAGTGCAAATATAATACCTTTGAATTGATTTCCTTCTAACCCAAAGGTGTCCAACTCAGATAAAGAGTGGGCCAAAATTTAAAACTGAACAAAGCTGCGGGCTTTGTTCAAAGCTGAACAAACTAACCTTTTAAAGAATTCCACCCATTTTCACAATTTTCCTGAGAGGGTATAAATGTGAACCAAATGGACCCTAGCGGGTCCATTCGGTTCCATTTGTACCCTCTGGGTCTGAAAGAAAAATCATTAACATGGTGAAATACATCTTGGTGATGTCATCAGATGCATTTCACCATGTTAATGATTTTTTTCAGACCTCCATTTTTAGGAAATACAGAATTGGGGGAACTTTTTTTATCATGTCCACACAACATCTCTAAGGTATATTAATGACATATTAAAATGTTGAAAATGGGTGGTCTTCCCCTTTAGTTTGATAATGTCTCAAGGGCCAAATGAAATTACACGGCATCCACTACACCCCTGTATATAAAATATTTTAGATGTGAGAAGTGGGGGGACGCCGCCCCCCGCGTCCCCCCTCCACTACACCCCTGTATATAAAATATTTTAGATGTGAGAAGTGGGGGGGACGCCGTCCCCCCGCGTCCCCCCTCCACTACACCCCTGCGTAGAGGTAGGCTACCTTAGAACACCGACGGTGGATAGTTGACCTCTGATCTCAGATGAGAGGTCATACATCCTCTGGGTGACTGACGCTGTATTCTGCTCGCACTTAATCAGGCGTTCCTGGTGAGAACATAACAATATGTTAAAAAAAAGGGTTTAAGCCTCTTATACACAGACATCATACCACACCAGTGCTCTACAGCAGTGGTTTTCAAACTTTTTGATGCCAGGTCCCAGCATTTATTCAGCATTTGAGCCACGGACCACCATTTGAGCCCCACAGACCCCATAACTAAAGATTTATTTTGATTCTGTTCATGGCTGTTAATCTTAGTATAGTAGTTGCGTAGACTTTGACTAATTCACATGATACATATTTTTTAACTCTTGAGAGTGTAAGAATGAAACCAAAATGGACCCGCCAGGATCCATTTGGTTTCATTTTTACGTTCTCAAGAGTTACATCTGGTTAAATAACTTAGCTGGGGACCCTCTCAAGGACCACTGGTGGTCTCCAGACCACCTGTTGAAAATCCCTGATCTACAGGAATATTGTTAAAATTGTATGCACACATTATATATTACGAATTACCACATATACCCACCTGTGCTATAGTCTTCCAAGTAATACTAGGCACCGTAATACTACATATAGTGTATACTAGGAATGGCTACAGTACGTACCTCCATCTGTGCTAGTCTTCTCTCGAAGTATTGGATCATGAAGTGATCCTGTGTGGATCCCTGGCTCCGTACCGAGACCAGGACCAGGGCCAAAGATAACACAGCCCGGATCACCCTGCCCGACATCATTAGCACTGCAGTATAGATGACACAGTGCTGCCACAGACCGTATACCAATGTTCCTGCTGCCTGCAGCTGCTTCTTACAACTATTTCTGACTTTTGACACGCCTATCCCTGGCTTTAATAACTAATCAGGCTTTTTCCGTGTAGGCTGTATAAACAAAACAAAACAAGAAAAAAAAGAAACAGAAATTTCCGATGATGCTGCTTAAATGGCCGTTCCCACAGAAATGAAATCCACACTGAAGTCTAGCCAACAAAAGTACAGCGCTGTGTGACTTGGATCAGACTTTGCGTAAAAGGCTCATGCAGCTCTCTGGAAAGGAATGTCCTCTGTGCCTTTCTGCTAATGCGGGGTGCAGCAGCATCGACCCCAACCACTGCCACACCTCTGCAAGTATCAGAACTTTCTACTACGTTTGTTGTTCTAAACACTTTCTGTTCCAATAGGTCTGGATGGATTCAGCTCAACCCCCTCTAGCACCTCCCAGTCCCCTGGCCTGCTTCTCTCCCTTTTTGCCCCCACTCTGTGCATGTGTTAGCTAGAATGCATGTGAAATTAGAGATAAAAAGAGATAAGGAATTTGAGAGAGAGAGAGAGAGAGAGAGGTTTATACACAACAAAGAACAAGTTCAGAGACCATGTGGTTTGCAGTGCACTAACCTTGTGCATTTCATTCTAATACTATCCAGATGGCATATAGTACACTGACACGTCTTCACTTCTGAGAGCCAGCAGGCAGTGCAATACAAGACATGAGTTACTGCAGCATTTAGTCAGTAGTAGAACACTTACACCAGAGACAATTTCACTGTCAAACACAAGCCATTTAAGTCATGCAACTCTTCTCTCCCCCCCACATACTGTAGCACACAAAAGCACTTAAAGGCATGCGTGTTGCAGGACAGGAGACAATGTTTTTTTTTATTAGGCTAAGGAGGACACCTATCTGAGAGAAAGACGAATGCCATGGGGATTAAAACAAACAAGCAGGCACATGCATACACACAGAAGAACAAGCAAACAACAACACAACCAAGTGGAATTGTATTTAGTTACATTGGTAGCATTTCATGGTGTAATCTCTGCTCAACACAACATAACAGACATGGTATATACCGTCTTTATCCAAGGCGCTTTACACAGTGCACACACACATTCATACACCGATGGTTGTGGAAACCACAAAAGGCACAGCCAGCACATCAGGACCAATTTGGGGTTCAGTGTCTTGCCCAAGGACATTTCGACATGTAGACAGGAGGAGCCGGGATTCGAACCGCCAACCGATGGAACATTGGATGACCTGCTCTTAGCTCCTGTGTCTCAGTCACCTTTAACATGGATAACGGTCCGGAGGGACCGAAACGTCGCTTCTTAAATAAATGTTTTCTTGTACCGAGCAGTAACAGTGTGCGGGCGTACTATTTTACCTTTTGCCATTGTTTCCTGGCCTACGCACCTGTGAAGACGCCCTCATCTAGTTGTGCAGAAGCAAGTGTATACAGTCTCAGTCACCCTTAACATGGATAACTGGCCGTCAGTGTCCTCTTCTTTGCAGCAAGGTGCTGGGGCAGAAACATCAAGGCGGGTGACGCAGACAGGCCAGGAGGAGGCCAGGGTGAGAACTGCAACAAGTGGGACACCATACTGTAATATGGTAATCCCTCCACCAAGAGATAATGGAGTACTGGAGCAAACGCAGGAACGAACGCAGGAACGGCTCTAACTAGTATGCACGCAATTCCGTAGGTGGCATTCCTTGCATACTATTGTTTGAGAGATCGGGCTGATCTATCCATCCATCCATCTACCTCTCTCTCCATGAAGGTCCCATGTCCAATCCATGTGCTGATTGAGTTTGGGTCTTCCTGCAGCAGTTACAATGTTCTGCCAGCAGATGGGGCCCAAAACTTACTATCAAGAACAAAGGAGGTTGTATAGTAGTCTATTTGTCACTAACCAATCTGAGAACCCATCATCCAAAAATAAAGGAAAAACAGCACCCTTGTCAACAGTCGACAGTCTGTCTGGTGAGACTGGCCCTGGATATAAGTAGCAAAGCAACGGAATGTTATTATCCCAGTAGCATTCCGTTGCTTGGCTACCTATAGTTCTGTAAAAGATTGAGGTTGTATTTTTAAAAATAAGATTATCAATAACACCAATTAATCCAATTATTGGAATACATCTTCCACGCATGCATGGACATACGTACATGCAAGCGTGCACTGACTGTGCTTGCATGTGCATGCGCACGCACACGCACACGCACACGCACACACACACACACACACACACACACACACACACACACACACACACACACACACACACACACACACACACACACACACAGAGAAAGAGAGAGAGAGAGAGTGGTCTCCTGGGGTCTGGTCAGATGTCTTGCTGAGAGTCTATGGATATTTAATAGGTCTCCTCCACGAATCTTAGTGAATCTTTCATGAGGATACAACGCTGTGTGTGTGTGTGTGTGTGTGTGTGTGTGTGTGTGTGTGTGTGTGTGTGTGTGTGTGTGTGTGTGTGTGTGTGTGTGTTCCGTCACCACATGGTCTCTTGACCTTAGCTGTCTATCTTTCTGTTTGGCAGGTGCATGATGTTTTAATGCCAGGGAGCACAGATACAGTATAGACAGTGCAGGAACGTAACTCAGTAAATTTACTCAATTTTGAGATATTTGTAGACTATCTTATGTTTGCAGTATTTCCAGTTTCCAATACACTACATCAGGGGTTTTCAACCTTTTTCATGCCAGGGTCCACCATTTACTCAGCATTTGAGCCACGGACCACCATTTGAGGATATTTCTAGCCCCACAGACCCAAAAACTAAAGATTTATTTTGCTTTTGTCCACAAAACAAAGGCTGGAATTGGGGAAACAAAACAGGCAAAACATACGGACCAAAATGACCATTCATCTTCTAGTTGTGTAGACTTGGGTTAATTCAGATGATGAATATTTTAACTCTTGAGAGTGTAAAAATGAAACCAAATGGACCCGCAAGGATCCATTTGGTTTCATTTTTACGTTCTCAAGAGTTACATCTGGTTAACCAACTTACTGTAGCTGAGGACCACCTGGAACCCTATCAAGGACCACAGATGGTCCCCAGACCACTACTGGTTGAAAAACACTGCACTACATTCATTTGTAAATGAATGACTAATTTAAATTGAAATGACTTGCTAATTACTATGTCCATTTTAATTATTATAGTGGGGTACAGTATGTGTGTGACATCAAACCCAGATGGCCAGAATAAGGTAGTATTTTCCGCTCATAACTTCCTCTACTGATTTGAAAGAAAGCTACTTTCTGGTCATGACAGCCAGAAGTTACATCCAAGCACTTGATTGCATACAAGGGGAAATCCAGCCATTTTCAAAATTTTCCTGTAGATAAAAAAGTGAACTAAATGGTACCATTTGTACCATTCTCAGGAAAAAAGGGGTCTGAAAGAAAAATCATTAGGTGAAATACATCTTGATGATGTCATCAGGTGTATTTCACCATGTTAATGATTTTTTCAGACCTCCATTTTTAGGAAATACACAATAGTGGGAACTTTTTTTTTATCATGTCCACACAACATCTCTGAGGTATATTACTCAGATAGCAAAATCCATTGATTCAACGTTGAATTCTGGTTATCTAACCAGAATTCAACGTTGAATCAATGGATTTTGCTATCTGGGATACTGACATATTAAAATGTTTAAAATGGGTGGAGTTTCCCTTTAAACAACATTAAACTCGCATTGTCTCTCACTTTGCCACTCGATATGCCATTCACACCATGCATACAGACAGACAGGTAGCTGATGGTATGTTGTGGTGCACGGACAGACAGGTGGAGGCAGACAGACAGGTGATGGTATTTCAATGTTGTAGTGCACAGACAGACGGATCCCTTGATGTACAACGTAACTGGTGCAGTAAAAGGTGCATTTACAGTATATAGAGATGCGCAGTGACGTCACCGCCCCGGTTCCGGAAGTCTTTTCCCAATTCATTTTTCTCATAGACTTTTCGAAAATAATTTATATCAAGACGATTACGCCGCGGACAAAGCCAACTCGAGTCGTGACGAATCATGATGACACACACAAACTTTTGGGACAATAAAATAAGTTCTAAGATGAAAAACGAAACAAAAAGTCTTGTATCATGCCGTTTTCTACTTCTTCCTAATTATATATTATATGACGATATTGTGTTTGTTGTCATGATTTGTCACGACCCGAGTTGGCTTTGTCCGCGGCGTAATCTTGATATAAATTATTTTCGAAAAGTCTATGAGAAAAATGAATGGGGAAAAGACTTCCGGAACAGGTGCGGTGACGTCACTGCGCAGCTCTATAGCGCCTTCATCCAAAGCACTTTACATTAGATTGTGCATTACATTCGCCCTTTCGCACGCACGCGCACGCGCGCGCACACGCACACGCACACACACACACACACACAAATAATTTCTCTTGGGGGGATGGAGCTAATCATACAGCATGTAGCAGCCCATGAGCCATTTTTTTAATTGACTTAGAATCTGATTGTTGCGGTTGTTGTTTTTGTTATTGAATTATAAATCATGCTTCATGGGAAAGTAAATTACATCCTATTGACTGTCGCTTCCCTCCGGCCGCTTGACCAGAGTCCAGCGGAAGCAAAACATGTCATCAATAAAACATGACGAGTTGAATTGGATTATGGAGGTAGACAGTCAGTAAGACAGGAGTTCAGGACCCCTCGCTTTTGACAGCTGACATTTGAATTAAATTCTAGAGTACAGACAAACCAGTAGTGGGATAAAAGTACTTTTACACGTTTTACTAAAGTAAAAGTATCAATCCTGAAATGTATAAATGCTCTGTTGCGGAGTAAAAGTCCAGAATTCAGCAAAAGCAACTGAGGTCTGCAAACAAACAAAAGGGGAAAAAAAAAACTTTTAACAGTAACTTTTACTAAAATGACAAAGCAGGGCTCTAGCAAAATGAATGAATTACGAATTGGCTACCTTTTGCAAATTTTCAGAATATTATTTGTTTTCTATTTGGTTATTTGTTTGTTTTCTATTTCTGTTTTTTATTCTTAAACAGGCTACTGGTAGGCATGCTTAGCACAATAACACTAATACACGTAACAAGTGAGTAAACTTACAGTATTTCCATCTGTAAATGTACTTAGTTACGTTCCACCAGTGATGGAAGTAGACAGGACTGTACCCCTTTATATTCGAAAGCTGACATTTGAATTAAATTCCCATGGGGGCAGAATATAGACAACCCTGGGTAGACCCACAGATTGATGGTGGGTAAACAATGGTAACAATGAACAATGGTAACTGTATGGCATTTTACTGAGATAATAACATGATTCATAACTGCTGCCTTGGACATTTCTACTGTATGAAATACAGTACACAGCAGATGTACCTTGACAAGGAAACAATAACCAGTGCCTTAGTTTGAGTTTTTTTTCTGTTCTTATTTCAATATTTACAGCGTTGTTGTCCTAGCCAGGTAGTGGGAAATCAAGGGAGGCCCAATTCATTTGTGCCTAGTTAATTGCATGATGCTGACAGGATCATTTGTCAAAGTGTGCAATTGTTTTCCCAAACTCATTTGTTAAGTCTAACTTAACAGGTAGCAAGTTACAATACCATTTCTTTTATGAGCTATGAACTATCTAATGCAGACCAGGAGTTCCTTAACTCTTTGGCTCAGGTATCCCTTGCGTATAGGTACCCACATTACTACATAATGATTTAGAGGGCATTGGTATTTTTGTAGTTCAACTCCAAGTTACTAAAAAAACATTTAAGACAAGCATCTTTTGTGGTTCTTGTTTATATAGAGCAGTGGTTTTCAACCTTTTTGACACCAGGGACCACCATTTATTCAGCATTTGAGCCACGGACCACCATTTGATGACAATTTCACCCCAAAGACCTAAAACTAAAGAATTCTTTTTGTTTTGTGCACAATTCCCGGCTGGATTTTGCAAACAAAACAGTATAGACTTCATAATTAAGTGGTGCTAATTCAGAGTTACATCTGGTTAACCAACTTAGCTGGGGACCACCTGGAACTCTCTCAAGGACCACTGGTGGTCCCCTGCTATAGAGTATGTAGCAACATTCATAACTTTAATTTAAGGTGCTGTCTTAGAATAGACAGACACATTTGACAGTGCAGAACCATAATTGCCTTCTCGGACACATCAACAACACATCATCTGCTGCTTACAGTCACAAACACTAAGTGACGGTGACTGGTGTTTGTTTCATTTGGATGTAAAAGCCCTTGATGCAATATGGCCAATGTACAAAGTAGCCAACGTACAAAGCAGAAAACGAACAAAGAACAATTAAACAAACAAACAAACAAACAAGACAGGTAGGACTGCTTAACATTTTGACCAGGCAGGTAAAAATGAGCATCTGGCTTTCCAAGGAATAAACCAAATCGCAGGAGCAGGGTCAGTCAAAGCATAGCAGAAAAAAAAAGTCTCAGAATAGAGTCTGCCTATTATAAAATGATGTCTAGAGGTATTTGATGAGATGTGGCAAGGCAAGTATTTGATTTGTGTAGCGCTGATTCAACAGTTACAAACGAGTGTTAACAGAGGTTGGATCTCTCTCTCTCTCTTCAGAAGTAAAAAGACATACTGTATTTTAAGAGTGACTACGCAATTATTTCAGCACGCACACACAACAGGGACTTGAATAAGTCTCTTCGGATGCCATGTGGAAGTGTTCCAACTACTGTATTTGTATCTTGGAGAAGTTAATTATGACAAAAAGAGGGGACCAAAAAAATACGTGCCTGGAAGAGTCATATGGGACAATTGTTTTTGAGGGCTGCTATAGCAGCATGGCTTTTCAAGATTAAGCCATTCTGTCAGTGGAAATGACGGTGTGTGTGTGTGTGTGTGTGTGTGTGTGTGTGTGTGTGTGTGTGTGTGTGTGTGTGTGTGTGTGTGTGTGTGTGTGTCTGTCCCCGTACTGTAAGGAGGACACTAGTTGCTATAGAAACAAACAGTTCACGTGTGTACAGGTGGTAAAGCACAATGGGTGGCATAGCTTCACACACACACGTTTACTCACAAGCACACGCACACACATGCACTAATGCAGGCACGCACACACACACACACACACACACACACGCACGCACGCGCGCGCGCACACACACACACACACACACACACACAATGTGACCTTTTAATTAAGTTGTATATATGCTGCAAATGTCTCATGTAGGTCATTCTCCCGCTGCTTCCATAGACAGGACAGCGTGAGCCAACCTCTAACAAGGAACCGGAGGAGTTGCTTCGCTAGCCGCCTGCCACCTGACCAGGGGCGGATCTAGGCATGGGCATGGGGGGGACAATGCCCCCCTAAATACCCAGTCTGCCCCCCAAACACGATGCCATGCAAAACAACCCAAGATATTTCAAATTAAAGTGCTTATATTCAAAATGATTTGAAACACTACTACTGCTACTAACTAACTACAATTTTGGCACCACTAAACCAACAGCATTTCATCATTGAAAACAGAAAACTCTCTGAGTCAGACATTTAGCTTTATGCAACTTCAACAACAACTGATGTTATTACAGTATCTCTGCTTAATTGCCCTAATAAAAGTCCTGTAACTGAAAACGGTATGGGTGCGGCTTCATCGCCCGTGGTGCGAAGCGACACGGGCGATGAAGCCGCACCCATACCATTTTCTCTTGCCCCTCGAACATGTTCTCTTGCCCCCCTCCCCCTCCCCCCCCCAAATGGGACATGTTAAATCCGCCCCTGCCACCTGACGCTCGCCGCAGCGGAGCGCTGGCATACATTCATTATGCAATTTAAAAAGATTATCTTCTTTCATCCTTATATTGGTATGAGGACAGGCAGTCCCCGAAGGCTTCAGAAGAAAACAAGACAGAAGAATCGAGCGACACAGCGACGTAAGGCCTACAAAGTGATAAATCACCACAGTGCTTCTCAAGACGTTTCATGCCAAGGACTCCCCAAGGAGTATACCGGATATAAGACCACTCTGATTACAGCAGGACCCTGATGTTTCAAGGTTCATTGGTGTAAAAAGGACACTGAATGTCATTTCACTCACTGAGTCTTACCATATTAAAGGCAATATAGTTAGGCAGAAAAATACGACATATTAAAGCGGAACTCCACCCATTTTCAACGTTTTACTATGTCATTGATGTACCATCAAGGTGTTGGGTGGACATGGTAAAAAAAAAAAAAAAAAAAAGTTCCACCATTCTGTGTTCCCAAGAAATGGAGGTCTGAAGAAAAGCACTAACATGGTGATGTTGATGACATCATCAAGATGTATTTTCACCATGTTAATGGATTTCTTTAGATACCAACTTAGCTGGGGACCACCTGGAACCCCTTCAGGGACCACTGGTGGTCCCCGGACCACCTGTTAAAAACCCCTGGTTTAGTTAATTCCATGCAGGAATATCTGACTCTACAAGCTATGGTTTACAAGCCTGTCTCTCAGGACAGACTCACGACAGACGGTGGCGCTGTTATTTGCACATGGGTACCCAGATTGATCAAACCATTAAAATGACATTGGTACATTAGTGGAAAGTTATTTTTCCAAAACCATCCCTACTATCCCCTCTTTTATTTATTATTATTATTATTTTATATAATTTTTATCCCACGATTTTGTAACCCATTTTTTCACCCAGTGCCAATTCCTAATGTGACCCTGGGTTCTACACACCCTCCACCAACCTGGGGAGGCAGCAGACTGGGCTCATGCTTCCTTCAAGGCATGAGGAGTCGCGCCGCCTTCTTTTCACCTGACAGGGGGGAGTTTCCCTGGTTGGACGTAGCGCGTGGAAGGAACACGTTATTCCAACCAGTTCCTGTCCTCTCCATCAGGCGCCCCGGCTGGCCAGGGGGAGGCAGTTTAGAGCCCAGGATTACTGCATGTTTTTGTGAGGGTATCTACCCTAGGGGACACGGGGAGAACATGCAAACTCCACACAGAAAGGCCCTTTCACCAACCCCGCCTCGGGTATGGGCACTGATGACGCGGAGGAGCAGACACGCCGCCAGCACCCACAGCAGCGCCCCTAGCGGGAATCGAACCCAGGACCTTCTAGCTGTGAGGCGACACCACTAACCACTGTGCCACCGTGCCCCTCTTTTATTTTAACGGTTTCACAACTTCTATCTCCTGAAACCTCAGAGTGCTGACTGCATGAGCATGCACCACCCACAGCATTACAATGGCTTAGTTGCAACAGAAGATTTCTCATTGTTCCGAACGGAGCGTTTGTGCCCCGAGATCACAAGAGAACGTGGGTGTAGAAGCTAGTGAATCACACATAATTGCGTTGCAATGTATACAGTTATGACAATGGAAATTAACAGTGTTGACAAGAAATGTTTAGGTGGGCGACACACTGCAGATGTGTCAGAGAGTCACTCTAGGAACATATGGTACACGACAAATGTACACGACTTTTCCAGTGATCATTCAGCAGGCTTGATCAAAAAGGGAGAGAAGGCGAAATCAATTTGCGACTCGACAGTAGACGGCTGTGGCCGATGGTCCATCAGTCGCTAATACGCATACTTAATGTTGTAAGATACAAAACACTGAAGTCTTATACCACAAACCGAACCCCGACCGTTACCTCCGATCGTCTGCCATGGTCACAAGTTTATTTTGCCCTTCCTGCAAAAATATGCCAATAGTGGCCTACCTTTCAGTCAACTAGTAAGAATTTAAATGAATTGTAGTTCAAATGGTGTTTTGAGGAACAGGCTGCTGAGTTGTACTCCAGGTTTGCCACAAAATAATCCCTAATGAGTCAGCAAGACGGTTAGGAATCAAACAGTCATTAACCTCTAAACCAGTGGCTTTCAGACATTTTGATGGGCCCACTATTTATTCAGGATTTGAGCATTTCCACCCCTGCACAGACCCAAAACTAAAGATTTATTTTGGTTTTGTCCACAATCAAAATGACCTGATGATTTCATGTAAAACAAAATATGTGGCTTAATACCTTTTCAAAATACATTTTCTTAATCTCACCATTCTGCAAATTAGAGTTCTGCAATGAGAGAATGTTTATACTAATTATACTTCTATTTATCTATTGTCCTTATATATTTCTCAGTGACTCGGTGCTTTCACTCAGTGAGTTGATTCATGTCTGTTACATGAGTCTGGCACTTCACAGCCAACTGATGAAGGCCAACCAGACTCAAACCAGGGGCGGATCTAGGCATGGGCATGGGGGGGGCAATGTCCCCCTAAATACCTAGTCGCCCCCCCAAAAAATGATGCCATGCAAAACAACCTAAGATATTTCAAATTAAAGTGCTTATATTTAAAATGATTTGAAACACTACTGCTGCTGCTAACCACAATTTTGACCTTTAGCTTTATGCATGCTGCGTGCCTGTTGCAACTTCAACAACAGCTGATATTATTGATTAACTGATGTTATTACTTGACTAATAAAAGTCCTGTAACCGAAAATGGTATGGGGCCGCCCCCAGACCATTTTCTCTTGCCCCTCCAACATGTTCTCTTGCCCCCCCCCAATGGGACATGTTACATCTGCCCCTGACTCAAACACAGCGTACATTGTCTGCACGTCAGAGATAAAATCATGTGAAAGGGACATTATGAGCAGTGACATATACCTTTCAGGTGACAAGGGCATCAGACGTCAGTGGAAGCTGTGTGTATGGCCAACTACAGATAAAGCACCGTCAGATGACTCAGGGGGGTTGGCCACAACCTTAGCTTCCATCCATGGCCTGGAATAAAAAGAATATATAATAATAAATGTATTATCAAAGGACAGTACTGTATAAATATTCACTACTTCCATAGCTCAGGATGTAGAGGAAGCACCAGGCTGTCTACCAGCTGGAAGACAGGGAGTACTTGAGAACGTATCCGAATTACACATTTGCAGTTATTTATTTTATTTTATTTTTAGAAAAAAAGTGGTCCAGGTTTTATTTTGTGAAAACACTCCTTAACCCATTGTGTCCTGATCAGATTCTAGCTTCTGATGCTTTTCACAATTTTTTCAAAAATAGCAGAACTACAAGCTCATATCGCGCCACTCGGTGGCGCGATATGAGCTTGTAGATCTGCTATTTTTCAACAGCTTAAAAACATTCAGTACACGAAGGATTAATGGCTGTTTCCACTCTCCCAAAATAGGCTTATAATGGGGCTAAGGGGTCTAATGCAAGTTCACCTACATACATCGCTCCAAAATGCAATTTTCTGCTATATATTGTCTCCCCACCATGTCAGTAGTGTGTTAACACTCATAGTGTGTTAACACTCACACTTTAACTCTTGGTACAGCAGTGATTCAGCTGTCTCAAATTGTGGGGGCGTGGCACATTGTTTATGGCTGAAACACTGCTGAAACGAAAGTGAAAGTGAGTGTCAACACTCGACTGACATGGTGGAGAGACCATATATAGCAAAAACTTGCATTTTGGAGTGATGTATATAGGTGAACTTGCATTAGACCCCTTAGCCCGTTATTTTCACAAAATAAGACCTGGACCACTTTTTTCTAACAAATTAACTGCAAAATAAAGAAAAAAAATTGGTGTGTAATTCTTCTTTAAAATTGTTCTTACTCAAGCAACACAGAAGCATTCCACAGTCATACGACTAAATCCACACCAAATCCAAGTGTTAAAAAAAAAGTTAATACTACTACTGAAAATGTTACCCAATAGAATAAACCTTTAGAAGAAGAACTTTAGAAAAATACCTAATACCCAAATAATGAACCATTAGACAGACGAGGCACTGAAATAGATCCAGCCAGAGCCAAGTTCTCTCTAGTATGAAATTGTATTCAGAGAGAGCAAGTCAGAATCCACAGACAACCCATCATAGCAAGGCTTTTCTCTCGATATTTTACAAAATGAATACAGTATTTATTACAATCTGTTATCAATCTGTTAACAATGAGCTGTCGTCACAGTTGCCATGACCACCTGTGACAAGAACTCGGAGTTCACAAAAATACCTATACCAAAGATGATTCTGAAAATAATCTGGTTCAAACTGCAGTCTGAAAGATCCTGGGTGTGAACTAGGACACTAGTCTCCTACCACACATTCTGGCGACAGTAATATCTCATATGATGACTGATATTAACAAACAACAATAACATGGTTACAGCATTGCGGTCACAAACAGCTAGGCAGTGGCGTTTCTAAGCAACTTGGAGCCCTAGGCAAGATTTTCCCTGGAGCCCCCCTTACCAAATGGACCCTTGCGGGTCCATTTGGTAAGGGGGGCTCCAGGGAAAATCCCCTGTAAAATGGCACTCTCTCTCATGGTCGCCCCCCTCCCCTCAAGGCGCCCTAGGCAACTGCCTCGTCTGCCTAATGGCAAAAACGCCCCTGCAGCTAGGAGACAAACAGCCAAGGATTTTCCCTGAAGAATGCATACAGTAATAGAGAGATACTACCAGTATACACTATGAGACGTGATGGCATCTTAAAGTCAAGTCTACAGACTAGATCGGAAGTGTCAAATCATTCAAAAATAAACTCAGAATTCCCCCAAAATATCCATCACATGGACTCCCAAGTAGCTGTGTTGAGTGGCCCACAATAACTGTGAGCCTGCTACTGGGAGCTCCGAGAACAGGGGCAGATGTAACATCTTCCAATTGGGGGGGCAGAAGAAAATGGTAAGGGGGCAGCTTCATCGCCTGTGTCGCTTCACGCCACAGGCGATGAAGCCACCCCAATACCATTTTCAGTAGTGTTTCAAATACTTTTAAAATATCTTGGGTTGTTTGCCATGCCATCATGGTTGGTGGGGCAGACTGGGCATTTAGGGGGGCGTTGCCCCCCATGCCTATGCCTAGATCCGCCCCTGTCCGAGAAGCTCCAGTGCGAGTCTGAAGTGTGTTGGTATACAGTAGCTGCTCTGCTGTGCTACGTAACCTTATGTACAGGTTCATATGTAGGACATAATTCATCACTGTCAGACCTTACTCGCAGTTTCTCATCTTGATGGTGGAACCATTGGTGCACATGTTTGTATGCACTGTGGGGATATACATGTGCATTTTATCCATTATTGTTCTTGCTGTTATATTGCATTGTATATTGATTTCCCTGCATGTGAGATAAAGATTGATTGCTTGATTGATTGAATGGTATTGAATGGATTGAATGGTAGCTAATCCTGAAATTGCATTTTCACGTCACAAAAAGATTTAATTGGAGAGACCTCTGTTAATGAACAAACACTCGACAGCATCAGAACATGCAAGACATAATGTAACACATAATATCACACCAGTGTGACACCCTCCGTCTCATATATCTTCTCATTTATCTCACGAGCTTCCGATATGATGACAAATTTACTTTTAAGTTCCACATATAGATAATCTACAAATTAAGGCAGAAAATTGGCCTTTCTACAGAAATAGCACAAGTTTCACAAATCTGTGTAAGCAGTTCTTTCGTAATCTATGGAAAAGCTGCTCCTGCTGTCCTGAAGCTGCTGGACGCAGTCTATCATTCTGCTCTGTGCTTTATTTGTGGTGAATCTTACAGAACACACCACTGTCTGTTATGACACAGTGGGCTGACCTTCTTTGGCTAATAGGCAAAATCAACATTGTTCCCATTGCTTCTCTCTGCTCCTTTTATTTTATTTTATTTTTTATCTAAGAGAGATATTTACAATGATTTTGTTGACTTTGTTTTCAGGTGCAGTTTGTGGGATTGGAGACTATTGTTATTCCAATAAATTTGATTCAGTTCTAAAAAGAGCTTGCTAAACAGATTATGTTGTACATCTCTATTTTTTCCAAAGGTGGGAGTTGAGAACTTGGGAAAGTAATAACGTAATATGTAATATATTACTCTTCGATTCCAGTAATAAGTAAAGTAATGATATTACTTTGTCTAAGGGGTAATGAGTAAAGTAAAGAAGTTATTTTCCTAAGTAATATTGACCAACACTGCACACTAAAGGTCCCAAGTTGGGGAAAACATCTTTTTGTTTTAGTGCCCAGCCACGTGGAATGACCTACAGCTTAAATTGAAGATCTGCATATGGTCACTTTAAATATTTCATTGCAGACTTACCATTGCAGACTGCACCTGAAAAGGTATTAATTCACACACTAATGAAGCATTGATGTTCTGTTATTTATTCATATTTTTATTTTGTATATTGCTATGAAAGTATATGACAGTATTGTCATATACCTCATGTATGTACGGTATACCTCAATGTCTTACAGGAATAAAGGTTTGAACGAATGAATATCCTGCAAGTCATCTGAGCCCTGGCTCAGTCTCTGTTTTCCTGTTATTTCGCAGTGTGGATTTGCTGTTATTGGACGGTGTCTCTTGAATCTTTCCCCATCCCAACAGCCTTGTCCCCTCCTATGTTATTCATTACATTTCTGAATTGTACCTTCCCTTGCCTCCAGTCACGTCCTTCCCCTGTGGTTCTATACTGCTAGCGTGTTAGAATCCCCCCTTGACGCGCCGCGACAACTACATTATATAACTTCACCAACTCCACCAGGGGCGGATCTAGGCATGGGTATGCCCAGTCTGCCCCACAAAACATGACGGCATGCAAAACAACCCAAGATATTTCAAATTAAAGTGCTTATATTTAAAATGATTTGAAACACTACTACTGATACTAACTAACTACAGTTGTGTCACCACTAAACCAACAGCATTTCATCATTGAAAACTCTCTGAGTCAGACCTTTTAGCTTCATGCATGCTGCGTGTCTGTTGCAACTTCAACAACAACTGATGTTATTATTGAGGCTTAATTGCCTAGAAAAAAGGCCTGTAACCGAAAATGGTATGGGTGCGACTGAAGCCGGCCCCATACCATTTCCCCCCCCCCCAATTGGGAAATGTTACATCCGCCCCTGAACTCCACTCAACTTCGTCTTAGGCAAAAAGTATGCAGTCCGCTGGCTTAATTGGCCTGAGTATAAATAGCCCCCACACTCTCACACACACACACACACACGCACGCACATGCAGACATGATCTCAGAGTACAGTACAGCAATTTTATGAAGCATAGGCTACTGTAACATGTGCTATCTCTGCTATCTCTGCCATCGTATATAGCACTCCCAGTTAAGTGCTGGCAGTGTAAAGGGTTCTTCCCCACAGCGGATTATTAGAAGCATATGCAGGAAACCCCGCCCTGCTAATGAGCTAATGCTCTCTGCCATTTAAAGATGAACAAGAACAACAAAGCATGCAAACCAACCAACAAGCAGACAATGCAGCCTACACACACAGCCGTGTAAGTGGGTGTCTTGTCTATATTAAGCTTGCATTTAGCATTTTCTTACAGCAAAGTGAATGCAAGACAGGAACGGAGGATTAAAGTCAAAGACGTTCAACATTATTGCAGGATATAACCGGCACAGCAACCATTTGCCGATCAAAACGGCCGTGCAGTAGTTACAAAACACAAAGTGAAATCATGAGTGAGGGTGTACACCAGGGGTGCCCACACACTTTTTTGACTTGAGAGCTATATTTCAAAATGACCGGCTCAACAAGATCTACACATCAAAATTGTGATTATTCCATTACTGAAAATCCATTTCAAGGCCCCTAGAATGTTTGAGCTTTGAAATAGCGGTGAGGGTGTTACTGACTGTTATAATGTTTAAGAACTAAAAACTTTCACATTTTTGTCCACAATTGCGAAAGAGAACTGTCAAAATGTTGGTCGAAATAACAATTATTCTCCATTTTCTAATTGTGTGGACTCTTGAAAACTACGTAATTCAGATGTTTAACTATAATTTAACTCTTGAGAGCGTTAAAATGGAACCAAATGGACCCGTGAGGGTCCAAATGGACCCCGTGAGGGTCCATTTGGTTTCATTTTAACGCTCTCAAGAGTTACAGATCTATAAGGGTCCAAGTGCTGGGAGGACTGTCATGTGATCTACCTGCACGGCCTGTGTGATCTACTGGTAGATCATGATCTACCTTTTGGGCACCCCTGGTATACACACATGCATGTGCCCACAATCCGCTGGATCCCTATTGGAGCCGTTCTTTTCAAAGAGCTGTTCAAAAAACTGGCATTTGTACCATATACTGTATTTATACATTTTTAAAAGTATTTGTAGTAAGCCTTTGAAATTGCACAACATTCCGTGTTGTTCTGGCCGCAAGATGTTGTGTGGTTTGATTTGTCGATTGAAGTATTTATTAACAGTTTGCAGAAATTATATTTGGTAGGTACCCCTTTCATAAAATGTGTGTAAATCCGCGATGCAATCTGTTCATGACAAAAAGAAACAGCTCAAGAGTTAAAATTCATCACCTTAATTAGCCCCAAGTCTACACAACTAGAAGAAAAGCAAGAGAAGCAAGAGAAATCTTTAGTTTTGGGGGCCTGTGGGGCTAAAATGTCCTCGAGTGGTGGTCCGTGGCTCAAATGTTGAATAAATAGTGGTCCCTGGGATCAAAAAGGTTGAAAACCCCTGTTGTAAGGTGATCTCTTTCAGCCAGGTTGAAGGTAATGGTATGATTCTGGCAACGTGTTTCATTTCATATGGCGAATGAAGGTGGTTCATTCCCCGGTTAAACATATATAATTTAGCAGAACTATAGTGTAGGGAATTAACGACACAGTACAATGTGCAGGCAGCCGTATAGTTTAATGAGTAGAAGGCAAGCCATGAGTGCCATTTTGGTCGTGTAGATCGGTGCCTCCCGGGAGCGTATGCCGATCTACGGCATGTCGAAGTGTCCCTGAGCAAGAATCCATCCATCAATACTTAATATCATATTGTATACAGTATGTCCCTCATTTGGAACTGAATGATTATACAACGTACAAAGCAGATTGCATTGATGACATCATTATGAAGCCAAAATCAAATGAGCTGTTTCCGGAGAGCAATTTACATTAAAGCTCCTATATGATATGAAAGACTGATTGAACTACGGTAGATACTTTGTGGGGATAGAAAACACACATGGGAGCAACAAAAATACTACAAGTTGAATTTCATGTTATTTCCCCAGGTGAAATTCTTATAGATGCAGCTCTATGCAACCCTATTATATACATTATAATAGCGGGCGATGGACAGATGATGTTTCTGTGAGACCATCAATTTGTCTAAAACAGGGGTTCCCAAAAGGTAGGTTGTGATCTCCCAGTAGATCACACAGGCCATGCAGGTAGATCACAGGACAGTCCCCCCAGCACTTGGACCCTTATAGATCTGTAACTCTTGAGAGCGTTAAAATGAAACCAAATGGACCCTTACGGGTCCATTTGGTTTCATTTTACCAAATGGGAAATGAAACCAAATGGACCCTTACGGGTCCATTTGGTTTCATTTTACCGCTCTCAAGAATTAAATTATATTTTCAAGAGTCCACACAATTAGAAAATGGAGAATGATTGTTATTTTGACCAATTCGTTTTGCCAGAGAATAGACTCAACATCTCAAACTGTCAACTCAAATTCATTCATTATGTGCATTATTCTTAAACACTATAACAGTAAGTAACACCATCGCCAACTATTTCAAAGCTCAAACTTTCTAGGGGCCTAGAAATGCATTTTCAGTAATGGAACAATCACATTTTTTGTGATGTAGATCTTGTTTGAGCCGATCATTTTGAAAGTAGCTCTCAAGTCAAAAAAGTGTGGGCATACCCCTGCTACCAACACACACGCAATGGCCGTATCTCACACGGACTTGATGGATATCACACGAGCACACGCCACACCCCCATCTTCACACGCACGGGTCTCGAAAATCAGAGCCCAAGACAAAGTGGCCCGCGACGGCCACGAGTTCCCCCGTCAAACCGACCAGGCAACCAAAAGCATTTGCGGGAGGACAGTCTGTTACTATTGACTGTTGATTGCTGAGATCCTGTTTAAAGCCCGCCTACTGGCTTTGCCATTTACACAGAATAGCAAAGAGGAACCGGATATCCCCCCGTGCAGTATAGTCCATTCTGATTTGTCGCTGAACTGTCAATCTGATGAAATGCAATGACGCCATTGGCTGCAGTACGGGCGAGATCCTGTCATGGCGTCCACCGCTCCTTGTTTACAAACACATGTAGGGAAAAGAAAACTTTGCCTTTTTACCAAGGACTGCGTTCGGTTTGATAAATAATGACAGCAGAGCCGTTTTCTAAAGCCCGATACGGGCGGATGCATGGCTTATAAAGCAGCACGCTGAGCTAAGGTAAGTAGTCTAAAACGAGCTGTTGTGTCCCCCTTGCCTTGTAGTGAACGGTGTTGTCGTTGATCCAGGGCAGGCTTACATCTGCGCTGGATAGAATCATAGCCATCTAGTAGAAAAGTTGCGACATTGTGGGGTCAGAAACCGAACGTGCTGAATAGTATTTTCAAAGCCCCATTGAGCGACCACTGCAGACAGCATTGCCAGCAAAGATGAGACGTCGCGCAACTGGTATATAGTTTTCAAAGAGGCTAGCGCAAATAAATAAAAGCCTATTTAGGCATGTGTAAAACATGACAACTATTGGGAAACCAATGCTGCTCGTTGGGTTGGGCCTAAGTGGCGATTCTGATGGTCTACTCTAGCGTCATGTTTGCAAGACTAGTTTCTCAGTGACACTGACAAACTATATTTTTGATTTTATTTATTTTATGGCGCTGCTTTGTAGTGGCTGTATAAGTTCAAAATTGCTGTAGTTGGCTTTGTTAGGAGGAATATAAATTGATAGATAAAGTAAACATTTTGTTACTGCTTCCTTATTGGTTGTAATTCATGCCATCACAATCAAATCAGAGCCACTTTGTTGATGGGTTGCCTGGTCCAGTTATTTTGTCCAGGTGTATTGTTTGTAGGTTCTATTGTCCAGTAAATAGTCCATTTAATATTGTTCAATTATAGTTATTATCATCATAATCCTATTATGTGCTACTGAATGAAACAGATAGCACAGTGGTATCAAAAGGAAGGAAGGAATGGAAATAGAAAGGAATAGAAATATTATTATAGAGATGTTATTTTTGTTTTTTGTGCGACACAACACCACATATGCACACACTCTTTATCCCACATTGGTGAGTCTGAATATACTTAAATTTAAGTGAAATGAAGGCGAAAATGGCGAAAAAATAGGCTTGAAACGGCAAAAAACGTTTGTCCAGGTGACGCGCTGTGGCTGCGGCCCGGCCTCAACCAGGCTCTGCTTCTAGTGGCCCCAAGGCAAATTGAGTTTGAGACCCCTGCTTTAGAATAAGACTACAGAAATGAGTGGGGATTTTGGGAAATGCATTTGATGTGAACATAAATATTTAAATTATATAAAATATTGGTTAATGACATATATTGGATGTAATGTTTGGGATCAGAACTTAATTTAGGGAAATGGATGGTAATAATCGCGAAAACGTGTCAAATCATGGTAAAAAAAAAAATGCATTTTTTCCCCCGCCACCGCGGCCAAAGGGTCTTTGTGCCAGATCACACTCCAGGCACTTTCCAAAAGTTGGCAGCCGTGGTGGGCACCCCTGCTCTAAAATGTATGGTAACTTCACTTTGCCTCAGTCAAGAATGACAATCTGCTCAAATCCACCGGGTTTCTAAGAAACTGAACAGCACCTGAACAGTAGAACAAGTTGTACTGCGGCAACAAATGTCTGAGCTCACACAAAGTCGTTATTTCAGTCCATTGACAAAAGTTTCTCACAGGTCACAGAAAACTTGCTGTACCTTGGGAAAAAGGAAAAGGAGCTCACTGTAAATACTACAGATGGTGCAATTTCAGAGGATTGTGCCTTGTATTCACACATTCACACACAGTGGGTGAAATGGTGCGAGGAAGGCACCAATCCGCACCTCAGGGCAATTAGAGGTTCAGCATCTTGTCCAAGCCAAGGACACTTCAACACTCCATGGGGAGCCATCATGACGCCACCCCTGACTCCAGATCTCCTGCGCGGGAGTCGGGTATTATAATAAGTACTGTATTATAATAAGTACTGTATTATATAACAAGTTGCTTGTTAATAGGGGACTAGTCTGCTCATGGTCCACATACTGTATGAGGCTGGCTTGTTCTGACCTCACAATACACCGTATTCAGCCGTATCTGACACATGCAGAGAGACCAGACCAGCTAAGCTCACAACAACCCTCCATATACAGTATAGCAGGGGTGTTCAACCTTTTTGATACCAGGGACCACCATTTATTCAGCATTTCAGCCATGGACCACCATTTGATGACATTTTAACCCCAAAGACCTAAAACTAAAGAATTATTTTGGTTTTGTTGACAATTCCAGGCTGGATTTTGCAAACAGAACAGTGTAGAGTTCTTAATTAAATAGTGCTAATTCAGATGAATATTTTAACTCTTGAGAGTGTGAAAATGAAACCAAATGGACCCGCAAGGGTCCATTTGGTTTCATTTTTACGTTCTCAAGAGTTACATCTGGTTAACCAACTTTCCACCATTTAGCCTGGGGACCACCTGGAATCCTCTCAGGGACCACTGGTGGTCCCCGGACCACCTGTTGAAAACCCCTGATATATAGGAATAAAGGGAAGCAGAGAGAGATACAGAAATGTCACATCATTCTGATGTCAGGCATAAAAGGAACAAAAACGTAATAATGTTATGGCGTAGAGGACGCATGGACACCTCTCGGGTGTTTATAATGCATAATTGTACTGCTACATTCAATGTCGCTCTAATTATTAAGCTTCCCAGCCAGATAAATTCTCCCTTGTAATTCCCTCCAACAAACAGACAGTTGTTGACCAGGAACAGGATTTATTAATTCAGTAGTGTATTGAATTAATAAACATTGACATTGTTCTTAAATGTCACTCCAATGTTAAACAAATGCAACAAATAAGGTAAGTGCACATTGTAAGATGTCAGGCAACAATGTGAGACTTACTGAAGTGGGTTAAATGTACAGTAGGTAATAGAAGGCCCTCACACAAGTAGCCATGCAGGCTCCAGCACTACCACTACAACTATGCATGGCATAAACCTCCACAGATGTGGCAAAATGTCACAATGTTGAAGAACATCCCTACTTACTTATTTTGCCACTCAAGGGGTCCATAGCAAACTGAATGGCATTGGATCATGTATCACTTTCCAAATTTCCTTCTTGTGGAATTTACTATGGAAAAGGAAGTTCAGAGAGCACTTCCTGTAACATTAGTAGCAAGTAGAAGCAAAGAATACAAAACAGCACCACCTGGAGGCAGAGAGGTGCTAACTCCATATAACAGGGGTTTTCAACCTTTTTCATCTCAGGGCCCACCATTTATTCAGGATTTGAGCCACGGACCACCATTTGAGGATATTTTAGCCCCGGAGACCCCAAATCTAGACATTTATTTCGCTTTGGTCCACAATACCAGGGTGGATTTGGGAAACAAAACAAGCAAAATATACATTCTAAAATGGCTAATTCAGATGATGAATATTTTAACTCTTGAGAGTGTAAAAATGAAACCAAATGGACCCGCAAGGGTCCATTTGGTTTCATTTTTACGTTCTCAAGAGTTACATCTGGTTAAACAACTTAGCTGGGGACCACCTGGAACCCTCTCAGGGACCACTGGTGGTCCCCGGACCACCTGTTGAAAACCCCTGCCATATAACAATGGAACAAGAGTGCTCCCAAGTGCCAGAAGGTAAAATAAGGAAAATCTTGCAACACAATAATAGTCTCTTAACGTCTCTTAATTTAGGGTAATATTTTTTTCATGAAGCAATAAATAAGTTACTGATTATTGGCATAGGTATAATGGACCCTTGCGGGTCCATTTGGTTTCATTTTCACACTCTCAAGAGTTAAAATATTCATCATCTGAATTAGCACTATTTAATTTAATTTAAAAAACAGTGTCAGACTTTAAGAAGTCTGACACTGTTTTGTTTGCAATATCCAGCCTGAAAAGGTGAACAAAACCAAAAGAATTCTTTAGTTTAAGTCTTTGGGGTGAAATTGTCATCAATTGGTGGTCCGTGGCTCAAATGTTGAATAAATGGTGGTCCCTGGTGTCAAAAAGGTTGAAAACCCCTGTCATAATACATTCATATTATGGAAGGGTTTGGTATCAAGTTTAATCCCCAACTGAGTGCATATAGTCATCATGTGATTATTATTATTATTATTATAAAGGAGGAATCAGCCGTATAAGTCATTGGACTTTTGGATATAAAGATGTGAGTGGGAGTGGGTCAGTGGGGTAATACAGCGAGGAACAAAATGAACAGACCAACATACAAGTAATTCCATTATTGTTTTAAGATGTGATTCTGAGGAGCAGATGTCTTGGCATGGTCAGAGCGGACAGTAGTCAAATTGAATTCAAATCGCCCCACCCTAATTACATTATCAATTTACCCAAGCTATAAACCTCTCCTTGAAGTTGATGGATGCACTCAGACAACTGAAATGGCATCACGGCTGGCCTGACTGAGCTTTTCCTTTATATTAAAGTCCATAGTGAAGCAAGCATTGATATATATATATATACTGTATATATATATATATATATATATATATATATATATATATATATATATATATATATATATATATATATATATATATATACTGTATATATTTTTGCGTGTGGAATTCATTTCACAGTGAATGATGTTGTACACAATACAAAATAATACAACAGGAGGATATTTAGACATTCCTTGTACACAAATTACCCTATTAGCCTGAATATAAGACTATGTTTTTTCCCAATGGAAATATCCTAAAAAAAAATGGAGTCGTCTTATATTCAGTGGCTATACTTCTTGACATTCAATGTTCTTTTTTCTGTAAATGGGTCTTGAAAAATGAGGGTCGTCTTATAACCGAGTCGTCTTATATTCGGGCACTACGGTACCTTTTACCTTTTGTATGTAATATTCTATGCATGACAATGAAAGGGACAAAGGGGGAAACACTCAGATCATTCAATCCAGTTGTTTACCTGCATAGTCTCTCATATACAGTAGAGATGTGACAACAGTCTCACTGAAAGACGTAAATAGCTAGCTGTCATTATTATAAATATACACTTACACAGCACAAATATACACTTGGATGGATTTCTGACATATTAATCACGCCTAAGTGATATGGTGTGGTACGCCTCAGAGTTTATTATTGCACGTAAAATTGTAGGGTGAAGCGTACATTAGACTTTCCTCTGTTTTGTCTTGCCTTGAAGAGTTGTACTCTTGAAATAAACTGTGGGTGGCAGAGTGCATGATTTAAAAGGCAGAAATCGTTTCCTTATACTTCCTCTAAGCTGCACGGTAAACGGTATCTCTGCTACGGTTAAGTATTCCTGTGAAAACCTTGGACCTACATAGTTGCCATAGACAACCAGTAGCTTTAGTTCCAAACGCAGCAGGGAGGGAAGCTCTTTCTCTATCACTCTCTCCGCTAGCTGTGTCACTATGCGAGAAGAGAAGCAGCCTTCACTATACACAGGGTGCACAAACACTATACCTGTCCATCTGTATATATGCCTCTTTGCAGACAAAGAGTGTGGTTGCAGACAGAGCCTGTCTTTTTACATAGTGTGTCTGTAGAGTATAGGTCTGTAGTCTGTCTGTTAACAGACAGTCTACTACGGTATTTGCAGAGAAAGTCACCGTCTGTTTGCAGAGAAAGTCTGTCTGTTTGCAGAGAAAGTCTGTCTGTTTGCAGACAGTCTGTTTGCAGAGAAAGTCTGTCAGATAAAGTCTAGTTTGTTTATCCATCTGCACATTCTGCAGTCTGTCCTTCTGTTGTTCTGTTGGCATATACAATCTGGACACACAGGCAATCTCTGACAGCAGTGGAACAAAATGTCACACACACACACACACACACACACACACACACACACACACACACACACACACACACACACACACACACACACACACACACACACACACACACACAGCCGAGAGAAGTGGAAAAGGGCAAGAGTCCAAGGTCGCAGACCTCCGTCTCTATTGTAAATATTGATGAATGCTGTTCTTTTCTCCCGATGGCATTAGGGCTGTCGAATGAAGACGTACAGTACATCTACCCTGTTTTGTCCACCTCTCACAGTTAAGGACACCTCTGATCAAATGCTTGCCTGTCCTCCATTCCAGAGAGGAGGGAGATACTGTACAGCGGGGGTGTCCACTGTCCACACCTTTTGGACTTGAGTACTACTTTTAAAATGACAAGCTCAGCAAGATCTTGACACCCCAAAAACTTATTATCACATTGCTGAAAATACTTTGAAAATGGACCCAGGGGGGCCTTGGGAATAGCCGTATCAGCGTTACATATTACTGAAAGATATATAGGCTACATATACAAAAATACTTATGGTACAAACCTCAAAGTGTTCTTACACTTTTACTGTGTTAACACAATGTGTTAATCATGTTATCTAACACATTAGTGTGTTGCGCTAATTGCGGTAACCCAACACATCAAAATAAAAGATGCACAACTTGTTTGCAGATATTCTCATATTGTACCCATTTTGGATTAGCGTTTTAACCACTTTTTGACCATTATTTTAAACATGAACTGTTGAAAAATATCAGACCTACAAGCTCATAGCACTGCACAGTGCTGTACTATGAGCATGGAGGTCTGATATTTTTGTAAAATCATAAAAAAAATGATTTTGCTACCGAATAACCCTATTGAAAACTGTTATGGTCTATTCTAGTATGTCGGATGCATTTCTCAAGTATGTGCAGCTAGGGTGTAGTGGAGGGGGGACGCGGGGGGACGGCACCTGCATTTGGCGAAATTGAACCAAATATACCCACTTGACCTTTGGTTTTACTGTGAGTTAATCTCGCACTAAAAAAATTAATCGAGTTAACTCAAGGCTGAGTTAACTCGCGATTAACTAGTTAATGCTGACAGCCTTAGTTTCACCATGTTAATGAGTTTCCTTTTTTCTGAGAGTGTACAAATGTAAACCAAATGGACCCGCTAGGGTCCATTTGGTTCACATTTGTACACTCTCAGAAAAAAAAAAAAAATGGGTGGAATTTCCCTTTAAGAGGCGTCCCCCCACTTCTAAAAGTACCACTACAACACTGAGTATGTGTTAGGAGTGCCCCACTTTGAAGTGATTCCACCAGTACGTCATCTAAACCAGCCAATCAGAGTAGCAATTGGCGGGTACCGTGGACTGATCGCAGTACTTGCACTTGCTCTAGTAACTGCATGAGTACCCATTGCCTTAAGCAGGGACGGTTTGTGTTTCCTAGAAATGGAGGTCTGAAAAAAAACATTAAAAATCATGGTGAAATACATCTCGATGACATCATCAAGATGTGTTTCACCGTGTTAATGAGTTTGGTTCACATTTGTACACTCAGGAAAAAAAAATGAAAATGGGTGGAATTCTCCTTTAAGAGGCGTCCCCCACTTCTAAAAGTCCCACTACAACACCGAGCAAAAGTAATCAGATAGTACAGGGGTCAGCAACCTGCGGCTCAGGAGCCGCATGCGGCTCTAGAACACAGCCCGAGTGGCTCAGTGGCTGTAGCATCACACTGGGGTGATCCGCACCAAAATAATATAAACATTTCAGTCACCCAAAACGCGTTGCGCTGTCTGACAGTTGCCAGTTAAAGTAGCACTTGGCCATGTCAAAAAGCCCAGCAGTTATCAGAGGTGGAGCTTTCAATCTGAACCACCCATTTTCAAAGATTTACTCAGTTTACTATGTCATTATGTTGTGTGGACTAGACATGGAGTTCTCCTTTATTTTTTTAGAAACTCCATTTCTGAAGAAAGGTTGTGTTTCACCATGTTAATGATTTTTACTATGAGGACCTTTTTTCTGAGAGTGTGCAAATGGAACCAAATGGACCCGCCAGGGTCCATTTGGTTCACATTTGCACACGCTCAGGAAAAAAATAATAAAATGCGGCTCCAGACAGATTTTGAATTTAATTTTGGGTCGAAAATGGCTCTTTCAACATCTTGGGTTGCCGACCCCTGAGATAGTATGTTGCAGAGTAGGAGTAAATGTACTGACACACTGAAACACTCCAATAAAGACTCCTCAAGACTGTACTTGTACTTGAGTATAGAGATGCGCAGTGACGTCACCGACCCGGTTCCAGAAGTCTTTTCCCCATTCATTTTTCTCATAGACTTTTCGAAAATAATTTATATCAAGACGATTACGCCGCGGACAAAGCCAACTTCGGTCGTGAGGAATCATGATGACACACACAATCTTTTTGGACAATCAAATAATTTCTAAGATGAAAAACGAAAAACAAAAAGTGTTGTATCCTGCCGTTTTCTACATCTTGCTAATTAGATATTGCATGATAGTATTGTGTGTGTCATCATGATTTGTCACGACCCGAGTTGGTTTTGTCCGCGGCGCAATCGTGTTTTTATTAAGCATTTTCAAAAAGTCTATGAGGAAAATGAATGAGGATTCCATTTCTGGAACAGGGGCGGTGACGTCACTGCGCAGGTCTATACTGACTTTAGACCATGCAGTGATCAGTGGATGTCTTTATAAAAACACACCTGTGTCTCTGAGGGAAGGAGAACAGATCTGTGTGTGTTCTATAGACACGCAGCTGTGCTGGCAAAGTCACAACGGAATCCTCATGGATAAAATGCTAATCCAAATTCACACAGATCTCCTGAAAGCTCACTTCAGTTCGCTCTGAAGGTCGAAGGACATCATTTGCTTGCTGCAGCATGCAGCGATGGCCTTTCCGGATTGCATCCATTAGCCAAATTAAATCCACTAGACCTGTATACGTGTCCGTCGGCCACCGCCGGCCTACTTGAGAACGATGCATCGTACCTGTTGTGAACTTGTCATAGCACCCGTTTTTAACTGTGTGCCTGTGTTCCCTTTGTGCCACAAGTGTACAGAATGTAAAGATCTGTGTTTTCTGGGTCTACTGCCTGTGTCTGAAGAGAGTGCTGCAGACTGACTGTGTAAAGTGGACTGGGTTAAAAGGATCCCTGTCTAATAAGATAAACATTGCTTAAAGCATTATACTTCCCCTATATAACTAAAATAAACAAATAAAAACACCATTGGCATCTTATTTCTTTCATAAATAGAGAATATTTCACTCAACAGGAACTACTCCTGGCGCATGATGATGATGTCACATGTCCATGTGTGATCTAGCTCTATATGGATGAACATGCTCATGTGACATCATCATCCGGCGACTGGAGCACCTCCTATTGAGTGAAAGATTCTCTATTTATGAAGGAAATAAAGTATTGAAGGTGTTTTTATCTGCATGTTTTAGTTCTGCAAGATATATTTGTCTTATTAGCCAGGGATCCTTTTAAAGTAATCGACCGGCTGGTGTGGGGTTGCCGTGGGAATCAATTGGTTGAGGCAGAGGCTGTAAATTGCACATGTGAGGGGGCTTGGGATCATTTGGCCCACTGGCAGAGCCTAAACAGCAGAGCCTTTAGTGGTGTTTCTGAACAACAGTGTGTCCCACCGAATCGAGGCTGGGCACCGCACTCCCTGAAGGTGGTGGGTCAAATGGTTCTGGAGCAGTGTTGGGCAGTAACTCATTTTAGATTACATATTACCACACGCAGCATGCTGCACACAGTTATGTACACTACAAATCACTTGCTGCTTTATTTTTTATTTTATTTTTAAATACAAGACCTCAACTGTCTTTGAAAACAATTGTGAAAAAGTCAAAGACACATATTTCAAAATCTGGTTTTGTTGCTGGTCTGTTTTGTGATTCAAGGTTAAAATGTTCCCATTGCTTCTCTCCGCTCCTTTTATTTTTATTTTATTTATATTTTTTTTATCCAAGAAAGACATTTACAATGTCAGATTTTGTTGGCTTTGTTTTCAGGTGCAGTTTGTGGGATTGGAGACTATTATTCCAATAAATTGGATTCAGTTCTAAAAAGAGCTCGCTAAACAGATTATGTTGTACATCTCTATTTTTACAAAGGTGGGATTTGAGAACTTGGGAAAGTAATAACGTAATATGTAATATATTACTCTTCGATTCCAGTAATAAGTAAGGTAAATGATATTACTTTGTCTAAGGGGACGTGGCACATTTATGGTAGTAAGATTAGTTTTCGGCACAGTTTATGACCTTGACTTCAATGAGGTGATTAGCCGATTATTGGATCATTGTGAGAACCAAGAGTCTGTTTTGAAAGACTAATATTGCATGGGTACAGTGGAGAAAGACACAGAGAAAGAACAGGGGAGTGACAATTGGACTCGAGTCCGACCCGGGTCGCATTTTTGCGGTGACTCGACTCGGACTTGAAGGTAAAATATTGAGACTCGACTTGACTTGAGACAATCTGACTCGGCGACTCGTCCGAGTCATCGGCTATCCGACGGACTCGACACTCGGCTCGATTTGAAGTTGCTGGGGAGAACAGATCTCGATTTACATCTCGACTACAGACGTCCGTACACACGTACAGGCAGAGACTTTTATATATGCATTTATAGATATATAACATGGTCTTTCACATTATCACAATGATTATTAGACTGACTCACTTCAGAGTTACTGATTCATCAATCACTGTGCAGAAGGAAAACGCTGATGCTCTCAGCCTCAGACACATTATGGCAGGGGTTTTCAACCTTTTTGATCCCAGGGCCCACCATTTATTCAGCATTTGAGCCACGGACCACCATTTGAGAACATTTTAGCCCCACAGACCCCAAAACTAAAGATTGCTTTTGCTTTTGTCCATCTTCTAGTTGTGTAGACTTGGGGCTAATTCAGATGATGAATATTTTAACTCTTGAGAGTGTAAAAATGAAACCAAATGGACCCGCAAGGGTCCATTTGGTTTCATTTTTACGTTCTCAAGAGTTACATCTGGTTAACCAACTTAGCTGGGGACCACCTGGGACCCTCTCAGGGAACACTGGTGGTCCCGGACCACCTGTTGAAAACCCCTGTTATGGCATGATCTCTATTCATTGTCAACGAGAATGTAATGTCTGTGTAAGATGAAAATCTACACTATTTGCTTATACGTTACATTTTTGAATAGTTTATTTTAACCCTAGAAGGCCCAGTGTTGCTTTTTTGTTATTTTTTCCACATAAATATCATGGTTGAGGTTGATTGTTTAGAATTTCATTGAAATTGGTCATGATATTTGCATAACAATACTCCCCACGGAGGCTGCAATTAGCCTCTTCAATTAATCTCTGGACTTAGTGCAATATTTGATTTTTAACCTTTGACCTTTAGCCTTTAACCCTAATAAAAGTATGTAAAATGACTGCAATAAATATATTTTTGTGATTATTAGAATGTCTAGAACATTACATACGTACATTCATTATATTAAGATATCCCCAAACACTTCTTAAATTTATTATAATTAATTCATTAGCATAAAAAAAAAATATATATATATATATATATATATATATATATATATATATATATATATATATATATATATATTTAAAAATGCTTTTTTAATAGATCATGGTAGTACAACCTAGTAGTAAAGGTTGAAAACATTTTTTTTTTCAAGTAGAAATAAGTCCGGGCCTTGGAGGGTTAAACTAAAAACCATATCCCTCACACACTGTTGACAGTTTGCCAGCGATCACTTGTGTAGTTTGTGCCAGTTGGCACCAGGCAGTGCCAAAGTTTGCCTAACCTTGGTGTGTACAGTATGTGCCATAACCACTTGGCTATCACATCTCCCACACACACTTCTTTTTTAAGATAGTTGTCATGGTTACCTGACGTTACCTGAAAAAAAAGGGTTCATCTCTCTGACTATTGACAGTCCTATGATCTCATGCCTGGCATTATGTCATTGAAAGGACACAGACAGCATCACAGCAATGGCAATTAGGCTTTGATTTAACGCTGTCGCTTCTCGACAACAGCTATTACGGTGCATCAGCAGCTGCAAGGACAGAGAGACAGAACCTGAACTCTGACAAAACAACGCTAAATCAGATCTGGTCTGTCTGTCACAGCAGGAAGGTTAAAAGTATTGGATTCAGAATGCAACTTTACAGTCACAGCACACGTTTACACTTGTTAGAGTGGCCTCTGCGGGAGGTATAGACCTGCGCAGTGACGTCACCGCCCCTGTTCCAGAAATGGATTCCCCATTCATTTTTCTCATAGACTTTTCGGAAATAATTTATATATATAAAGACGATTACGCCGCGGACAAAGCCAACTCGGGTCGTGACGAATCATGATGACACACACAAACTTTTGGGACAATCAAATCATTTCTAAGATGAAAAACGAGCCCGTGCATGATGCGTTATTTATGATTAATCTCGGGATAGCGCCGGCACACGTGCGTGAGGCAAAAGGTTGCTGCGCGGACAGTATATGATTTAAATACACGCATAGCGCAGGGAGATTATACATTTTACCAACATGCCCAGTCCACCACTATTCACTATTACCCCTTTTTGGGAGGGGGCCCTCTTAGCGGTCATGCAGACACTCAACCTCAGGCCTGGGGCCCAACGTGCCTGTTGGATAATCCTCCCCTGTAGAGAGCATAGCGAAAGTAACATGTCAAAATAGGTCAGGGGTCAGCAACCTGCGGCTCAGGAGCCACATGCGGCTCTAGAACACAGAACTAGTGGCTCCCTGGCTGTAGCATTATTACATACACACTGGGGCTCTAGAACACAGCCCTAGTGGCTCCCTGGCTGTAGCATTATTACATACACACTGGGCTCTAGAACACAGCCCTAGTGGCTCCCTGGCTGTAGCATTATTACATACACACTGGGGCTCTAGAACACAGCCCTAGTGGCTCCCTGGATGTAGCATTATTACATACACACTGGGCTCTAGAACACAGAACTAGTGGCTCCCTGGCTGTAGCATTATTACATACACACTGGGGTGATCCGCCAACTTAATATAAACATTTCAGTCACTGACAGCACCCAACACGTCATGCGCTGTCTGACAGTTACATCACCAGTTAACGTAGCGCTTGTTAGGCCATGACACAAAGCCCAGCACGTATCAGAGATCAAGCTTTAATCTGAACCACCCACAGTTTACTATATCATTAATATGAGATGGCATGTGTGTGTGGACATTAGGGTGGATCTTAAAACGTCAAATTTTGATTTTCTTGTGTCTCACCCCCTAATTATGTTCCAATGTACAAAAAACTGCTTTGGCTAAAATTTGGTTGAATTTGAAGTAAATTTAGAGGTAGCTCAATCAAGGCAAAGATTGTACACCTTAGTAGTTTAAAAACGAATTGCACTGCAGGCACATTATTCTTATACTAAGCACAGAGATTTTTTTTTAAGCTTGTTAATCTAAACACAAATCTGATTACATGTCATGATTGTCATGTCAAACCAAAATTAATTGTTATAGGAAATACTAATGTAGAAAATAGAAAATAGGTACACTAGACAACGCACGCACACACTGTTGTTTTTCCACCGAGCCAGTGAGGCCCTGTGGTCAGCCGCCTATTTCTATAGAGACAGCTTGATGTACAAGTATGTCAAGCTGCCTTCTTCAAGCACACCCCATGTTTGTCATGTAAACCAAAATTAATTGTTATAGGAAATACTAATGTAGAAAATAGAAAAGCAAAGAATGACAAATTGCTATTTGTCTTTTAATGTGCAGAATGCCATGTCTTTAGTGCAATCTTCAATCATAGCCTACTCACAGCACACAAGAACACAGCCCCATTTCCATGTTTACCCCCAAAAGTCACTGCAGTATAATCAGGTGTTACTGATCAATGAAAGTTTGTTTACGGCTATCCAGATACTTGTGCCGATGGTTCTGCACAATTTGCAGCAAGTACTGGAGTTGGGACTCGTCTTTAGTGAGTCACAACAATATTTCAATATTCTTGAATTAGGGCAACCCAACACTCTGCATGATCATTGACCGTGGTTATTGCCTTCACTACAGCCAGAGCTTCTTGGTAGTCTTCCCTGGGCTCGCACTCATCAGGATCAACAGCAAGGAAGTCATGTGGGAGATCCATCATTTTGAACAGCGTCTTGGATTGGGAGACAAAATCTTCAATGTTCCTCCCTGCAATTGTTGCAAGGTGACAGTAATTCTCTTCATGTGCTGTTCATCATCTTCATGTCCATCTTCCATGGCTCTCACCATCAGCTTCTTCGTTTGTGCATTCACTGGACTGTAAAACAATGCAAGTCCGACGACCTCTGGAGTGAAAAGCCACAACTGATTGGAAAACTTCTGAGAAGCAGTTTTAGACACCTCAGCGACAAATTTATCGACGAATATTCCACAATTTTAACAGCCGCAAGTCATTTAGTGGGGCGCTTACACAACAGGTGCCAAACTGCAAACATGCACAACTGCACAAATGAATGCAAACTGCAAACATGCACAAATCCATGCATGATTTTTCTTCCAAAGGGCATGATGGGTAACTCCTGGAGCTCTGGCTCCAGGAGTTACCCATCATGCCCGTTTGATGGCAAAGGTTGTTAATTGTTTGAAGATCTGGATGTTTCATGGCCAATTCAAACTGACACGCAGGGAAGAAATGTTTGCAGTTTGCATTCATGTGAAAGCATGGATGCGCTCCACTAAATGACTTGCGTCTGTTAAAATTGTTGCTGGAATATTCATCGATAAATGCTGAGGTGTCTAAACCTGCTTCTCAGAAGTTTTCCAATCACTTGTGGCTTTTCACTCCAGAGGTCGTCGGACTTGCATTGTTTTACAGTCCAGTGAATGCACAAACGAAGAAGCTGATGGTGAGAGCCAAGGAAGATGGACATGAAGATGATGAACAGCACATGAAGAGAATTACTGTTGACCTTGCAACAATTGCAGGGAAGGACATTGAAGATTTTGTCTCCCAATCAGAGACGCTGTTCAAAATGATGGATCTCCCACATGACTTCCTTGCTGTTGATCCTGATGAGTGCAAGCCCAGGGAAGACTACCAAGAAGCTCTGGCTGTAGTGAAGGCAATAACCACGGTCAATGATCATGCAGAGTGTTGGGTTGCCCTAATTCAAGAATATTGAAATATTGTTGTGACTCACTAAAGACGAGTCCCAACTCCAGTACTTGCTGCAAATTGTGCAGAACCATCGGCACAAGTATCTGGATAGCCATAAACAAACTTTCATTGATCAGTAACACCTGAATTATTATACTGTAGTGACTTTTGAGGGTAAACATGGAAATGGGGCTGTGTTCTTGTTGTGTTGTGAGTAGGCTATAATTGAAGATTGCACTAAAGACATAGTATTCTGCACATTGAAAGAGAAATGGCAATTTGTCATTCTTTGCTTTTCTATTTTCTACATTAGTAATTCTTATAATAATTAATTTTGGTTTGACATGACAAACATGTAATCATCAGATTTGTGTTTAGATTTTAGATAAGCTTAAAAAAAGCTTAAAAAATAGAATCTCTGTGCTTAGTATAAGAATAATGTGCCTGCAGTGCAATTCGTTTTTAAACTACTAAAATGTACAATCTTTAACTTGATTGAGCTACCTCTAAATATGTTTCAAATTCAACCAAATTTTAGCCAAAGCAGTTTTTTGTACATTGGAACATAATTAGGGGGTGAGACACAAGAAAATCAAAACTTGACGTTTTAAGATCCACCCTAGTGGACATGATGATAAAAATGATGTGTTTCCTAGAAAAGGAAGCCTGAAAAAAAAAAAAAAAAACATTAACATGGTGAAACACAGCTTGATGACATCATCAAGTTGTGTTTCACCATGTTAATGGGTTAGGGTTTTTCTTTTAGGACCTTTTTTTTCTCAGAAAAAAAACATTGAAAATGGGTGGAATTCCCTGTTAATGGATTATTAGGCTTACATTTTTTGCGGCTCCAGACAGATTTTGAATTAAATTTTTGGTTGAAAACGGCTCTTTCAACATCTTGGGTTGCCGACCCTGAAATAGGTACTATCAGGGCGTTGAGACGTCGCCGGAGGTCGACTTTTAACCCTTTGTGTACTGAACGCGTTTCGGTGTTCAACGCCTTATGTTACACTTTAGCTATCGAAAAATATCAGACCTACAAGCTCATATCTCGCTGCTCGGTGGTGCGATATGAGCTTGTAGATCTAATTTTTTTGAAAAATTGTAAAAATGATGTGCAAATCTAAGAATATATTCTATTTGACACCTGATTCTAGTTTCTGACTAGTTTCTAGTTTCTGTTTCTGATGCTAGTTTCTGACAGATTCTAGTTTTTCTGAAAAATCTATGTTCCTGTGTCAGTGATGCTCAACATATTTCATGCCAAGGACCCCCAGAATTATTGGCTGCGGACCCCCCATCTGAAAACGTGTTGTTCTAGGGATCCCCGAGAAGCAATGATTTTAGTTCAAAATATTTGCTTCCGAAAGAATATATTCAAAGATTTGCATCACATTTTCACAATTTTTCAAAAATATCAGAGCTACAAGCTCACAGCGCGCCACTCGGTGGCGCGCTGTGAGCTTGTAGCTCTGATATTTTTCAATAGCTTAAGTGTAACATAATGCTTTGAACACCAAAATGTGTTCAGTACACAAATTGTTAATGGAAAATGGACTAGCAGGGCTTGACACTAACACTTGCCCACTTGCCCGGGGCAAGTAAAAAAAAATGGTTGGGCAAGTGAAGACTGCTACCTGGTTGCCTGATCGGGCAAGTGTGCGACTTAGTGCACTATAACACAACACAAGATAAATTTGTCTTGAAGGCTGGATTTGGGAAACAAAACAGGCAAATTCTACATTCTCTAGTTGTGTAGACCTGGGCTAATTAAGATGATGAATTTTAACTCTTGAGAGTGTAAAAATGAAACCAAATGGACCCGCAAGGGTCCATTTGGTTTCATTTTTACGTTCTCAAGAGTTACATCTGCACAATTTACAATATATTTTTGGTGGGGCAAGTGACCATGAGCTGAGGGCAAGTAGAACCTGACTTGCACTTGCCCGATGGGCAAGTGCCTCGGAGACCTTAGTGTCAACCCCTGACTAGGGAGGAGAGTATATACACGTCAACAGCTGGAAGGGTTTTGTTTGTCCTCCATTCGGGTGCAGTTATTAACTTCAGATCAGTGCAGTCCCTGAGGTGCAATTAAAATCTGTGAAGGCGGTTTCTAAGAAAACATTGCTGGATTCACTCCTGGTTTTCTGTTATTGGGACAGACACGGCATGGCCTTATGAATTAAATTATGCACTCACTCGAGATAGCGGTGTACAGTACACAGCTTGGTAAACAAAAACAAATCAATGCAACTATGACAAATAGCCCATCACACAAACGTGCCATGATGACACCAGATGTTCTAGAGCACACACGCGCACACACACACACACGCACGCACGCACGCACGCACGCACGCACACGCACACGCACACGCACACACACAGTGTTTCCCTGTTTTGCTATAGTCTGGTATCAGACATTATTCTCTCCACAACTATCAAAGAAGTCTTCCAAGTTGCAGAATGTTAAATACGTCGTAAATTAGGCCAGCATTTGACACTTAGAGATAATGTTAAATACGTTGTAAATTAGGCCAGCATTTGACAATGCAAACAACAGTTTTTAAGTATTATTGCTGGTTTTCAACCAGTGGTCCCGGAGAGGATTCTAGGTGGTCCCCAGCTAAATGTTGGACAGTTGGTATAACCAAATGGACCTTTACAGATCTGTAACTCTTGAGATCGTAAAATGAAACCAAATTGGTATCATTTACGCTCTCAAGGGTTAAGTTATACAGTATATTTCCATCTGAATTACTTAATTTTCAAGAATGTAGGCTACTACATTTAGAAAATGTAGAAGGTTTTTATTTTGACCAATGTTTATCTCTCCTAAATTGTGGACACAAACTTGAAACTTTTTTTAATAGTTCAACATGTCAATCTATAGACACATTGTCAGCTTGTAGACTGACCATTTAAACTACTGAAAAATGTTCTTTTTTAATAGTTTAAAAAGGCAAAGAAGTTAAGGGATAAGGGCTTTAGCAGTGACAAAGCCCTTAGTTTTGGGTCCGAGGGACTAAACAACATCAAATGGTGGTCGCTGGCTAAAATGCAGAATGAATAGTGGTCCCTGGTATCAAACAGGTTGAATTAAGACGTTAATTATTTAGAAAATGACCCATGGAAAAATAAATAAACTATAGCTGGAGCAGGGGCAGATGTAACATGTCCCATTTGGGGGGGGGGGACATGTTGGAGGGGCAAGAGAAAATGGTATGGGGGCGGCTTCGCGCCACGGGCGATGAAGTCGCCCCCATACCATTTTCGGTTACAGGACTTTTATTAGTCAAGTAAAGGATCAATAATAACATCAGTTGTTGTTGAAGTTGCAACAGACACGCAGCATGCATAAAGCTAAAGGTCTGACTCAGAGAGTTTTCTGTTTTCAATGATGAAATGCTGTTGGTTTAGTGGTGACACAGCTGTAGCAGTAGTAGAGTTTCAAATCATTTTAAATATATATTTGGGGTGGCAGACTGGGTATTTAGGGGACATTGCCCCCCCATGCCCATGCCTAGATCCGCCCCTGAGCTGGAGGACAGTGAGGCAGATGGACAGACGGACAGGCAGGCAGACAGACAGCCAGAGACAGACAGGCAGGCAGGCAGACAGACAGCCAGAGACAGACAGGCAGGCAGGCAGGCAGATCTCACTATACTGGGTGTATTTGCTCATTTACTAGGGCTTAGGCCTTCCCGCAGAGAGCTGGCATTTATCTGTTGTTTTTCCATTACTTCTATCATTAAAGGTCAAAGCCACATGGGCTCTCCTGCAGGAAATTATCTGCCGGTGTTGGTCCGGGTCAAGCCTGGGAGTTTTTTTTTAATAAACTATTTAACAAACAAATCAATACATATTTATCAGGGTTGCATGGCAAGGAAGTCAGGCAGGGGCCTCATGACATTTCAGCATAACAACACCAGAATGATGACCTGAGTTGTGCCAGATTTTTTGCTTCAACTAGTAGTGTATGCACGCAATTCGTATAGGTGGCATTCCGTGTGTAAGGGCGATTTGACTAGTCAGAGTACATCAGAACCTTTAGTATTGACACGTATCTTTATACTCCACGTCTTGTTAATTCTTGAACTCACAACATCCAAAGAAGTCGTTATATATTACTCAGTGGCATTTATTTTAAGTGCAGTCCAGCGTCCACTGTTACATTTCCTCTTGTTGAGCTTTTCTCAAAAAAGGATCCAACCGGAAATAAAAACTGGATTAAACACAAAATAAACACGGTACTACACGATTTCTTTGTTACAGTATGAATGCTTAGGGTTACAAATACGAATACGTTTTACGTTTTACGGTCAAAAACTTGTTTCGTTCCACTGCTCTTTGTTCTTCTTCAACTACTACTTTCACTTTTTTTTTTGACGTCACCCACATAAGCACACATTGCACACGCGCAGTACAGTAACAGTCTTGAACTTGAGGACATGTATGAAAATCACACCAAACATTAGAAAAGAATACTGCAAGAGATGGATCGGGCACACGCTGCGGAAGCCGGTGTCAAATACGACCAGACAGGCTCTGTCCTGGAACCCGCAAGGGAAGAGGAACAGAGGCAGGCCCAAAAACAGCTGGCGGCGAGATCTCCAGGCAGACTGCAAGAGACTGGGATACACCTGGTCGCAGATGGAAAAGAACGCCAGTGACCGAAAACTCTGGAGGACCCTTGTCGACGGCCTATACCCCAGCAGGGGTGTCAGGCGTAAGTGTAAGTGTAAAGTGTACTGCAAATAATGTTGCAACTAGTAATAATAATAAAAATAGTGTCACCTTGTAATAATGTGAATAATGCAAGAACAATAAAAAATATAAATCAAGAAAATTCTTAATGTCAGTTTTGGCCTCTATATGGCATTCCGTCCATACTATCTGTGAGACCGGGCTGGCTGTACACAATCTTTTGGGCTATAACCACCGACTGGCTCCCTGCCCTGCCAGTTGCTTCATGGTCTCACCTACTGTAGAGTGATAGAAACTGAAGCCTGGTGGCCATTTCCCTTCAATCAAATGGACAATTGCAGCAATTGTTTCTGTCTATCACTCTCCCTTGACCTTATAGTCTTACATATAGCCTGAAACAAATATCTGGAACTATGCCCAGTGAAAGATGAAACATATTCTGTTTGCCACTTCCGTTCTTCATATTTTTTTTTACCTTATTTTGTTATGCAGCAAGCACTTTGAATAATTGAAGGGGGCAAATTAACTTTCCGAGTTAAAAAAAAAACAGTTGGACTGAGATGATATTGAAATAAATACAGGGCCTACTGTGCAGCCTTGTGGTATAAACAGGGGTGCACATAACTATTTTGGTCCAGTACTCAGAGGAGCACCTGGAGATGTTACTTGGTGCTCCCAAAATGCAGTAACCCGCATCGCTGGGCCCTGGGACCCCTTTTTTCCACTCCGTACATCCTGATCAATGTGCAATATTATAGTACAGGGCGATAGTTTGGGCGTTGCAATAGTGGCTAGCCTAGTAGTACTACTACTACCTGCACTCTACATCCATTGAAATACTAGTAGTATTTTAGACATTAGTTAGAATTATTTCATTTTCAAGGCTTTTTTTTACTGGTCCAGTCAGGCAGTCATTATGAGCCCCAGCTGTGTGGTGCTCAGATGAGCTTTCCACCCCTGGATTGACAGCTCATTGTAGGATTTTTGGTGCTCCTGAGCACCGGAGCACCACTTATGTGCACCCCTGGTTATAAATACAAATAAAACCCTATTAAATCTGATCTTTTAGAGGGCCCACCTCAGCCCCTAAAACTAACCCACCACCACCCCTCAGCACGCACACACACGTGCGCGCGCGTTTCTAAGCAATTTGGAGCCCTAGGCAAGCTTTTCCCAGGAGCCCCCCCCCCCTTACCAAATGGACCATGAACTATTTTTTAAACTAAAGAACATAAATTTGTTCTAAAGGTTCACACACACACACACACACACACACACACACACACACACACACACACACACACACACACACACACACACACACACACACACACACACACACACACACACACACACACACACACACACACACACACACACACACTTGTCTGGACACATGCAATAACATGACATGGTGGTGTATATTAAAGCCAGGTAGCATGGTGCCACGCAGTATTACTTTATGACGTAGTTACATGTGAGATACCAGTGGTGTGAGTGAAGCCGTGTGTGTGTATATATAGCCTAGAGGTGTTGGAGTGTGAAGAGAAATACACACAACAAACCAAACAGAAGACATGGCTGCTTATCTGCTGGGGAGCAAAATGGAAATTGGGATGGAAGTCTGTCTGACACACAAACAGGTAAAAATGCTCTGCCTGCAGGGCCGGACTTAGCCAGCCCTACTAGGGTGGGCTAGAAGAATGGCAGGGTGGGCAACTCTAAAGTTTTTCATATGAAGCAGTGTTTTTCTTTTCTTTTCTTTTTTTTTAATTTTTATCCCACGATTTTGCAACCCATTTTTTCACCCAATGCCAATTCCCAATGTGATCCTGGGCTCTACACACCCTCCGCCAACCTGGGGAGGCAGCAGACTGGGCTCATGCTTCCTTCAAGGCATGAGGAGTCGCGCCACCTTCTTTTCACCTGACAGGTGGGAGTTTCCCTGGTTGGACGTAGCGCGTGGAAGGAACACGTTATTCCAACCAGTTCCAGTCCCCTCCATCAGACGCCCCGGCTGGCCAGGGGGAGGCAGTTTAGAGTCCAGGATTACTGCATGTTTTTGTTAGGGTATCTACCCTAGGGGACACAGGGAGAACATGCAAACTCCACACAGAAAGGCCCTTTCACCAACCCCGCCTCAGGTATGGGCACTGATGACGCGGAGGAGGAAACACGCCGCCAGCACCCACAGCAGCGCCCCTAGTGGGAATCGAACCCAGGACCTTCTAGCTGTGAGGCGACAGCACTAACCACTGTCCCACCGTGCCCCGAAGCAGTGGTTTTCAATCTTTTTTGATACCAGGGCCCACTATTATTCATTCAGCATTTGAGCTCAAAACTAAAGATTTATTTTGCTTTTGTCCACAATTCCATTAATGACCATTAATCTTCCACATTCCCTAGTTGTGTAGACTTGGGGCTAATTCACATGATGAATATTTTAACTCAGGAGAGTGCGGGTCCATTTGGTTTCATGTTTACGCTCTCAATGAGTTACATCTGGTTACCCAACTTTCCACCATTTAGCCTGGGGACCACCTGGACCTCTCTCAAACACTGGTGGTCCCTGGACCACTGATGAAAACCACTTGATATTACCTTTCCTTGGGTGGGCAGGATGCACATTTGGGTGGGCACTGCCCACCCCTGCCCCCCTCTAGATCTGGCCCCGCCTACCTGTCAGAAAAAGATATTGAACAAGCATGGATGGAAGTCTGACACACAAACAGGTAAAATGCTCTGTCTGCCTGTGAGAAAAAGATAGAGACCAAGCAGGCCAATTAAGATAACAGGTCGGCTGCTACTTACTGTATGTGTCACGTTTCGGGGATTAGTGGCTTTGTCAGACAGAGTACCCATTGAACACTTTAACCATTATGCCCATTATGGGGATCCCTGATGGTGCCTTCAGTACATTATGTCCACCAGAGTGCAGTTAGCACCCCATGATTTTTCAAATTTGGGGAAAAAATAAAAATAAAAATGGGCCCATCTTTTAGTGCTCGGTGTGCTAGAATTTGTGCCGCTGAAATCGGCATTTGTGCTGCTTTTACTGATTTTATATGAATATGTATGTGCAATGTGAGCTGTTATCAGCTTTATAGGCTTGCACCACCCACTTAAAGTGGTCCAAAATGGACTAGATTGATTTTATATGATTTTATATAAATATTTATATTTTCACCACGCCCCCTGGCGGTCATAGTAGTCATAACAGCTCATTATATATAAATATTCATATAAAAACAGTAACTATTTTTAAACTAAAGAGCTTATTCTATGTGTTTTAAATGATCAATTGTAATTGTAATTGTAATTGTAATTGTAATAGAGGGGCCGGCAAGTATAATGTATTGATCCATATTTGGCTCATTAGCCAGGGTTCCTTTTAATAAGCATGGTATAAAACGAACTCGACTCGAGTGAAGTGATCTTGCGCTTTTGTTCAAAATCTGACAGGTATATTGTATTCACTAGAAAGAGGATAAGCATAAATCAAAAAGAGAGTTGATATGAAAGCAGGGGTGTAGTGGAGGGGGGCGCAGAGGGACTGCGTCCACCCACTTCTCACATCTAAAATATTTTTGGGGCAAAAGTAGGCCTACCCTATGTTTTTTGTCTTGATAGCGCTTGATAGAAGGTGCACGCAAATGCAAGTGTGCATGCATGTGTCTTAAAGGGGAATTCCACTCATTTTCAATATTTTACTATGTCATTAATATACCTTAGAGATGTTGTGTGGACAAAAAGTTCCCCCATTCTGTGTTTCCTAGAAATGGAGGTCTAAAAAAATCATTAGCATGGTGAAATACATCTTGATGATATCATCAAGATGTGTTTCAGCATTTTAATGAGTTTTTTTTCTGAAAGTGTACAAATGGAACCAAATGGACCCACTAGGGTCCATTTGGTTCCATTTGTACACTCTCAGAAAAAAAATAAAATAAATGAAAATGGGTGGAATTCCCCTTTAAGAGGAGTCCCCCTACTTCTAAAAGTCCCACTACAACACTGCAAGCTGTTAATAAAAATCTTAATCAATCAATCAATCAATCGGCATTTGAAAGCTCAAAGCTCGTGTTTCGTTGAAGTGCCTTGGAGTGAATTGGGACAGTAGAGCCGAGTGGTTGAATGGCTGCAGGGGGAGCAGGGGGAGGGGGAACGCAGTGTTGCCAACTGACAAAATCCAAAATGCACAATGGGCACTTCCAAAATGCACTAGAATGCGCTAGATGCTTGCCTGGAAGGAAATGACCATTAATCTTGACTTGGGCTAATTCACATGATGAATATTTTAACTCTTGAGAACGTAAAAATGAAACCAAATGGACCCGCAAGGGTCCATTTGGTTTCAAAATAGGCATTTTTACGCTCTCAAAGAGTCACCAACTGTCCATCATTTAGCCTGGGGACCACTGGTTGTAAACCACTGTCATAGGAGGAAGAATGGTGAAAAAAGCACCAGATTTTCCGCCAGGAGTTTTTCCACTCATTTTGGCGCTAGGGGGGTCTGGGGAAAAAAAGCTAAATATAGCGACAAATGCGCCAGGTTGGCAACACTGGGCGAACGGGAGTAGAAGAACACAGAACTTCCTGCGCTCAGAAATAATTGAGCAGCAGCAGCAGCGGGTTGAGCGCCAACCATTCGTTGAAGACGCATGCACAGCGCTGTGCTTGTGCTGTAGCCGTCTAGCAACGCAACGACGACACTGGCTCAGAGCTTCAGCACCACCGCGCAATGGACAGCGCTCGGGAGTAAAGGCGGAGAGAAAGAGTGAAAGAGAAAACAAAAACAAACAAAAAAGGTTGGTCAAGCGTCGCGATAGCCGCGGATTTGTGAAACTGAAAACTTGTTGTCACAACTAAAAACAAATCTTCCAGGAGAAAGACTAAAATAGTGCTCAACGTACGCACGTTTCTCTGTGTCTTATAGAAAATTCGCGTCGCGTTAAGTTCCACCGAAGTCAAGTGATTGGAGCGCATACAGCAGCAGCAGGGGCTGATCGTTTAGGTTGACTGTGCCCAGATCGACAGCCGTGCGTCACTGACTTTCACCGTGCGTTTGGGGCTATGGTGATATAGAGGAGAGGGTGTGAGCGTGTCGGAAGAGCTAGGGACCATCACAAGCCCGGCGCGCCCGACCCAGTCAGGAGGATGCTGGAGGTGGAGGAGGGCAATGCCTGCGGAAAGAGAGGATGAGATTTGTCGAAAGGCGCTGGAGCTGCTCTCCGACCTGTGCTCCAAGGGAGAGGTGCAGAGCGACAACTGTCTGGACTTCATCTATTACTTCAGAGACCTGGCCAGACCACGTTACGCAGACTCAGGTGAGGCTGTCTAGTCTGTCTGTCTGTCTGTGTGCTTCTTGTTGTAGACACGACACAAAAACAAGTGTAGGCTACTATAGCTCCCTCCACATGTTTTGCTTACACCATGGTGGTTTTCAACCTTTTTGATACAGGGTCCCACGATTTATTCAGCATTGAGCCACGGAGGACCACCATTTGAGGACATTTTAGCCCCACAGACCCCCAAACTAAAGATTTATTTTGCTTCTGTCCCTGACATTAATCTTGTAGTTATGTTAGACTTGGGCTAATTAAGATAAATATCTTAACTCTTGAGAGTGTAAAAATGAAACCAAATGGACCCTTGCGGGTCAATTTGGTTTCAGTTTTACATTCTCAAGAGTTACATCTGGTTAACCAACCTAGCTGAGGACCACCTGGAACCCTCCCAGGGACCTCTGGCTTACACGTATGGTGGTTAGAGAGTCTATACTGTATGCCACTTTATAGCCTTATAATGTTATAGATCAATTTTAATTATAAGACATGTAGGCCTATGCGTTATTCAAGCTGCATCGGTGGCTGCTATATGATTAAAATTTCTACAATTTAGCAGACACCGTTATTCCAGATAAATTTACATAAACAAAAAGCATGGAAATAATCATATACTGCACATACAGATTAGTTACATGATCTAAGAACATAGCTGTAGAATCAATGTATAGGCTAATTAAACATTTCAAATGCTATAAGTCTACTCTACATACATACACACACAGAAATCTATGTCTACATAAAATGCTATCTGAATGAATGGAATTTTTATTAACAGAGATGAGAGTTACAGTCAAGTACACACTGCTACAGAACTGATAACAGCTTGGAGAATTACAGTGCACTTCAAGAACAACTGTATCAAATCAGAAAAAGCTGATTGGACACATAGTTAAAGGTAGGGGAAGTGATTTCACTTTTGTCAGATATCACCCACAAAAAAAAATTCTGTTAAAATGCTCTATTATAAGGTGTGGAAACCATATATGGAGTTTCCCCCTCCCCCACGTTAGCAGAGGAGCTAATAAAAGTTCCCCAGGTGGTGGCGAATTCTCCTCCAATCAGGATCGAGCAGCAGGTTCACATAGTGTAGCTACTGTTGGGCGCCCCTAGTGCACCAGGCTGGTACTACACGATGAATTTCAAATCACTTACCCTACCTTTAAGAATACACTTAGTGGCCAACTTCTTAATTTCATTAAGGCATTCAAATACCGTACATACAAAACAACTACTTCCGTAAAATCAGAAGCAGCAAATCATGGAGGTAAAAATCACAGTGAGGTAAAAAGGGAAAAGAGAAATGTACAAAGAGGAGAGGTGGGGTGGGTGGGGGTGGGTGGGGGGGTTATATACATTTTTGTTTTACAGTGGCCGGTTTCGAATTGCAGCCATCTGTAGGTGCAGCCCTAAGGTACATACAGCATGTTGAGACTTTTCAAGTACTACTGCAAGTGCTATGGGCCAAGATGGAGTCCGAAAAGGTTTGTTTTCAAATTGCAGTGGAAGAGTGGGAGATAAGCTGCAGTGCATTCTATAGTTTTGGGTGTAGAAAGTAGAAGAGTTGTGGAGCGTTATACGGGCTATACCCTTTTAGTAAGGGTACTTCCAGCTTGCCTGTGTCCGCCAATTTGAGCGCCCAGGAAGGTTTGTAGCGTGTAGCCACACTTGCAAGATATAGTTGTTTAACCAGATGTAACTCTTTGAGAGCGTAAACATGAAACCAAATGGACCCTTGCGGGTCCATTTGGTTTCATGTTAACACTTTCAAGAGTTAAAATATTCATCGAAAATTGGCCCAAGTCTAGTTAAAATGAATGCTCATTTTGATCTGTTTGTTTGACGGTTTTGTTTCCCAAAACCACCCTGGAATTGTGTACCAAAAAGCAAAATAAATCTTTAGTTTTGGGGTCTGTGTGGGGGCTAAAATGTTATCAAATGGTGGTCCTCTGTGGCTCAAAATTCTGAATAAATAGTGGGCCCTGGGATCAAAAAGGTTGAAAACCAGTGCTTTTAATCATACCGTGATACCACCGGCCCCCTACGGGTCGTGGCCCACCGGGAGACCTCCCTGTTCGGCCAATGGTCAATCCAACCCTGACTGACACCCCCCCCCCCCCCCACACACACACACACACGTGTGTGTAATTAGGTAATGGGTCCGCGGGACCCAGGGGTGGTCTTTTACATGGATTCCAGGAACAATTGATGAGCACTATATACTTCAGTGGTGTGCAGTACTGAGTCCAGTATTGCATCCCAGGATCCCTGGAGGGTGGCATCCTTTACTTTCTCAATTAAATGAGTCTTACATAGTCCACAGGGTGAAGTGAGTTCGGGTGAAATGTTTTTTTAAGCCTCCTATGAGCCTCAACCCTTAAATGAGTCTAAAGGCTCTTACATAGTCCACAGGGTGAAGTGAGTTCGGGTGAAATGTTTTTTAAGCCTCCTATGAGCATCAACCCTTAAAAGTGCAAATAACATGATTTCCTAAAATTATTTTTAATACTATATCATATTGTCTATGTCCCTCAAGCTTATTTCTAATGGTGTGAGCCTCAATCGCCACTGGTATAACAGTAATTGTCATTTCTTTAGGGATTTTAGCTGCAGTACCACGATGCCCTGAGGTGGTGGCGCTGAGTCCTTATACTAGATAAAATCAGGCTTATTTAAATTCCATGTCAACTTGGAAAATCAACAATGGTGGACATTATAAACAAAGTGGAAATTTGGAACTGAGGACTATGGAGAGCAGGAATTAAACAAATCAGGGTGCATTGATGACATCATTATGAAGCCAAAATCAAACAAGCTGTTCCTGAGATCAATTTACATTAAAGCTCCTATAGGATATGACACACATGATTGTTCAAACTAGATAATTTGTGGGGATAGAAAACACATATGGGAGCACCAAAAACTAAAAATAAAAAGTTGTATTTCATGTCATTTCCCCTTTAAAAACTGCATCGCTGTGAAAACCCTTTCACCCAAACTCCCTTCACTTCACCCTGCATGTTTGAACATTAAAGATGAAGTGCCATGATTGTTTTTCCTACCCTAAAACATGATCAGGTATTATTGTTATATAAAGAGTAAGATGTTTTTCAAATAAAGTGTACAGAAACTGTCATTTTTATGATTCCACTCAACCAGTTCATTAAGTATGCCTGGTGGGTGGTGATGGGTGGCGATCCACCTGAACTGATGCCACACCCACAGCTTTAGTTGCATGATAAAGGGGAAGGAGTTAGCTGAACAGGTGATGTCACTATATTGAAGGTTTTTTTTCATTGGCACGTTTGAGCCCCCTGGAAAGGTTCAGCCCCCAGGAAGAAACCCTAAATACAAAGGGAAGACATCATTGCACATAAAAAACACACCTAGGGGTCTATTTACATACTATCACCTCTCAAACATGTACAAAACTGGAAAAAATACAAAAATAACGGCACCCCCTCTTTAAGGATGCAGGCTACTTACAGCACTGTATGCCGTATCGTCTCCCCGTCTCCCATCTGAGGTAACATTACAAAAGTAACATGACAATAACTTGTTGCTATAAAGGGTCAGCAACAGAGACCACAAGCAATTTTCAGTGTGTATTTTGCAGCAATATAGGCGTCTTTCTCAATATAGCACCATGTGACCATCCACTTGTAAACAAAAAAAGCAGCATTCTCCATTATACACCCAACATGAAAATGTTGCCTTTATTTTTAGTTGTTAAAATAAGTTTAAATTGTCTTTTGCCATTGGACGTGACTTTGCTGCAGGACTTAAAGTATGTTGTAAGAAAAATGTTCAGTTGGAGTTGGGACAGCTGCTTTTGGTATATAGAAATGCGTTCCCACATAAGAACAATTTTGCTGGGTTGATCGTTCATTTTTTACCCCTGCTTTGCCTATGCTTCACAATCTCTCACATAATATCTTAAGTGTCTTATCAGCCAGAGAGAGAATATGTATTTCTATCTATATGCAAGTTCATGCATGAATATAGACGATCATGATCTTAGAATAACGGGTGAGTGCTTGGTTGTGTGTGTGTGTGTGTGTGTGTGTGTGTGTGTGTGTGTGTGTGTGTGTGTGTGTGTGTGTGTGTGTGTGTGTGTGTGTGTGTGTGTGTGCGAGCGTGTGTGTGCGTTCACGTGCACACGCACACAGGCACACACATGCCTGTGCCCTAGCTCAGCTGTTGATTGCTGTCAGACATGTGCCATTTTGGGGCACGTCGGCACAAATACATATTTACGTCCGTGAATGCACCGACTCGCGTCTGTGTTTGAATGTTTGTTTTGGATAATAGCAACATGGGGCCCAGGGCTGATACATATCCATAGAAAACATTTTCACTACAATGCATTATGTATGATGAAGAAGAGGACGTTCAAGCGGATTGGTTCCCTGGAGGAGCCTTGACCCATTTCCTGTTGTATATCAGACTGCTGCTCTATATACCGGGTATATACTGTAGACCCTTCCATCCACAACAAACAGACAGCCATGCAGGGCAGATGTAACACTTCGCAATTAGGGGGGGGGGGGGGGGGGGGGGGGGAGGAGAAAATGGTATGGGTGCGGCTTCATCGCCCGGGTCGCTTCGCACCACGGGGCGATGAAGTCGCACCCATACCATTTGCAGTTACAGGCAGGGGCGGATCTAGGCAAGCGGGGGGGCAATGCCCCCATAATTGCCTAGACTACCCCACCAAACATGATGGCATGCAAAACAACCCAAGATATTTCAAATTGAATTGTTTATATCTAAAATGATTTGAAACACTAGTACTGCTACTAACTAACTACAGCTGTCACCACTAAACCAACAGCATTTCATCATTGAAAACAGAAAACTCTCTGAGTCAGACCTTTAGCTTTATGCATGCTGCGTGTCTGTTGCAACTTCAACAACAACTGATGTTATTATTGATGCTTTACTTGACTAATAAACCTGTAACTGAAAATGGTATGGGCGGCTTCATCGACCGGTGATGAAATGTTACATCCACCGCTGGTTACAGGACTTTTATTAGGCAGTATAAAGCATCAATAATAACATCAGTTGTTGTTGAAGTTGCAACAGACACGCAGCATGCATAAAGCTAAAGGTCTGACTCACAGAGTTTGTTGTTTTCAATGATGAAATGCTGTTGGTTTAGTGGTGACACAACTGTAGTTAGTAGCATTTCAAATATAAGCAATTTAATTTGAAATATCTTGGGTTGTTTTGCATGCCATCATGTTTGGTGGGGCAGTCAGGGCATTTAGGGGGGGCATAGATCCTAGATCATAGAGCCTAGATCCCATGCCTAGATCCATCCATGATCCATGATTCCCACAGTGCCCAGCAGAGCAGGAGGCAAAGAGGCCTGTAGTCCTAATGGTCTTTCAGACAAAGTGTACAGTAGTTGGGAAATTTGACATAATAACTGTTATTATTGATGCTTTACTTTCCTAATAAAAGTTCTGTAACCAAAAATATTATGGGTGCCACTTCATCGCCCGTGGCACGAAGCTTCACAGGCGATGAAGTCGCCCCCCCATACCATTTTCTCCTGCCCCCCCAATTGGAAAAGGTTACATCTGCCCCTGTCATGTATGACTTGAAAAATGAACTCAAAAGAGTTCCGGTCGAGGGACCAACCGGGGGCCTTGCCATTGCTCCAGGGGGTTATGGACAGTGGACGCTGCCTATAAGGCATACCAAACCGGGGGTCCTTCAAATGGGAACATTTGAGTGCTACCATCAGGTATATAGACAAGTTCACAAGACGTCATAGTCAGGATTCCTAAAGTCACAGATCCACATGCAAGCCACGCTGTTAATACTCCCCTGATTGTTACTGTACAACTTGACTTGCAATATTTCACTGGAAGGTGGCAGTGGTTCAGGGGTAGAGTGGACGGTGCCATTATAATAATGGGATGTCATTATTCCTATGGAGGGCTAAATCTGCCAACTCATTTAATAAATATATAAATGAATATATGTGACAATACATAAATAAATGCATAAATAAATCCATGAATGCTTCATTTTATAAATAAATAAATGAATGTATGCGATAATAGATAAATAAATCAATAAATCAATCAATGAATATGGAAATCAATAAATAAATCAATAAATAAATGTATAAATAAATACATAAATAAATAAATAATTAAATAAAGAATTTAATGCATAAATGCATAAATAAATAAATATATAAATAAATAAATAAAATAAATATCATTCATTGAAATGTGCATTGAAGTGTGCCTTTAAAAACACTATTTCAATAATCTTTTCTGTATATCAATAATCTTTTCTGTATATCATTAATCTTTGTAATGTGTATATCAGTACACATTTCAGTACACATTTCAATACACATTTCAGTGAACCTATGTTAATGAGGGGGCGTGTTTTTCCAGTTGTGGGCGTGTCTTTCCCATTCAGCCACTAGCAATCAAACCCAGAGCAAGGGAAAAAATCCTCTGGAGATTTTTTTTTATTTAGTGGTATTTGTGGTGTTTTCTTATGCATAATTTAATTTAAAGTTTCCAGATATATTTAGAAAATAACGTACCGTTCATGAATCTCACTTCGTTTCTCACAAATTAATGCTTGTCTACAAGTAAGTTGTAATTGTGAACAGCAGTGTCCAGACTATAGTGGGTGGGGGGGGGGGGGGGGGGGGGGGGGGGCATAGACCATGTGAGACCCGTCTGTATCAGTGTTGCCAACTTGGCGCATTTGGCGTTATATTTAGCTCTTTTTCAGACCCCCCTAGCGCCAAAATTAGTGGAAAACAGAACTCCTGGCGGAAAATCTAGTGCTTTTGTGCTGTTGAGTTGGAGTGAAATTGGTTGACAGACGCCAGGAATAAAACCCTCGTTTTTCACCATTTTCCTCCTATGATAGAGTCCTCCTTCCTTCCTAGAAAGGACCATTAGTAACCAAAGCGACCCTATAATTTAACTCTTGAGATTGTAAAATGAAACCAAATGGACCCCAAGAGTTAAATTATATTTCTATATCTGAATTACCTAATTTTCTAATCTACACATTTTAATCTACACATTTAGAAAACATAGAATTGTTATTTTGACCAACATTTTGCCAGTTATCTCTCCTAAATTAGTCAGAGAGACTAAAGTCAACATCAAATGGTGGTCCTCCGTGGCTAAAATGCAGAATAAATCGTGGGCCCTGGTATGAAAATGGTTGAAAAACACTGCTCTAGCGCATTCTAGTGCATTTGGATTTTGGCAGTTGGCAACACTGGTTTGTATCGAATTTGGTGATGTTTTCGTGTGTCTGGTGGAGGGTTCTTCTCTGTCAGAGCCTTCTCCGTGCTGCGCCGCTGGTGTGGAAGGGCATACGGCTACTTGACAGCACGACAGCACCCCAACACATCCGGGCTGGCCTGGAAGTCCAGTTGTGTTGGGGCGCTGTCGTGTGGGGGGTGAGGAGCTTCTTCTTTGTAGCTAGCATAACACGACAAACTAAACTAAACTAAATGTAAACCAAACGCGACTCTCACGGGTCCGTTTGGTTTCATCTGTGCACAGTGCACTGTCAGAGTTAAGGGCGGAGTGAGAGACGTTTTGTCGTGTTGTGCTGGCTGTTCGGGCTTCACTTCTGGCTAGCCTGGTCTAGCCCTCAATGATTTTGGCCTTGGGGGGCGGGGGTGTCGTGGGATCCACACGGCGGAAGTGCTGCGCTCTGATTTGATCTCACTAACGTGTCGTCATCTCCGGCCCCTCCCACGCCCGTCCACTGCTGTTCTACGTCACATTATTTAGAGCGACGCCCACCCCGGAAGGTTGACACTCCCCTCAAGGCCACTTTCCAACGTGCGTTAGTCCAGGCTTTCCGTTTTCGCGCAAGGCGGACGAAAATGAAAGCCTGGGTGTAGAGGCTACTTCTGGCTGGCGTGGCGTTGCTCGCCTTCGCTTTAACTGTGGGGGCTCTTCACTTTCTACACAGGTGGCTGTCTGCTTTTGTGCCGGCGCCTTCGTGGCGGTGTGGCGTGGGGACGGATTCCAGGTGGTCCCCGCCAAAGTTGTTTAGCCAAATGTAGCTCCTGAGAGTGCAAAATGAAACCAAATGGACCCGCAAGGGTCCATCGCATGATATCCATCAGCGAATTAGTCCAAATCTACAAAACTAGAAGATTAATCGTCATGGACAGAAGCAAAAGAAATCTTTTTTGTTGTTTTGGGGTTGGTGGGTCTAAAAAAATATCATCGATTGGTGGTCCCTGGCTCAAATGCTGAATAAATGGTGGGCTCTGGGATGAAAAAGGTTGAAAACTACTGAGCTAAATACTCCTTGGAATTTAAAACAGCTAGGAAACTGCGTGTGTTATGTTTACAGCGACGTCCTTTCTGCCCACCAGCTAGGGGACGGAGAAACCACGTGACTGAAAGCTATGAATTGCCATGAAAAGCCAATTTTATAGTATCACCATTTCCGGGCAGTGGCGTGCACAGAGAGTTTCAAGGGCAGGTGCTCAAATTTAACCATGAGGGCACTCTAGCCGCCCGGCGAAGCCGGGCGGAGGAATTTTTTTTGAGTTTTGGGGGGTTAAAAACGCATAGAAAACAGCATTTCAGCATCTACAAGTACAACTATACAAACGCATTAGGCTACTGCTATATAAAATGGTTTGAAGAAAATAATGGCTTCTTCTCTAGAAACTGAATTTCAAGCTCCTGTCCCTTAGAATGAAAGCAGATCCCCTTCCCTTTAAAACAGGCCATGACTCTTGTGGACAACAGTTCCATATTCTGACACAAAGTGGTAGTGTTGCAAACCTACTGCACTGGACTGGACTCGAATGCCCCTCCAAGTGGAAGAGTGGTGAGTGGCACTCACTACTCTTCCACTAGGAGGGGCATTTGAGCCAACTCTAGTAGCAGAGTTGCGTCATGACCAAGGAATGCTGAGAAAAAATAATTTTAAATTCATGACCTACGGTTCAAGAGTTATGGGCCAAAACGTAAAGTGGGCTGTTATAGCGCCACCATGAGGCCGACCAATGGATTTTTTGGCTACCTGTTGGTGCCACCACCACAACATGCGATTCAAATTTGGGGAGGTTTGGACATTTGAATGATTTGTGGCACTTATTTGTGAAATAGGCCCCTCCCACTAACTTTGGAAGCCAATTATGGGCAAACGATACGCTTAATCAAAAATCTGTGTGGTCACTTTTATCGGATAGGTCCACAGAGCATGTGTGCCAATTTTTGTAAGATTTGACTAAAATATGTAGGAACAGGGGCAAAAAGTGTGCTTTTAACAACATCCAAAATGGCGGAAAAACTTTAATGGCGGAAATGGGCGTGGCCTATATGGAGAGATGCATCATGACCCAAGGAATGCTGGGAAAAAGGAATTTTAAATTTACGACTTACGGTTCAAGAGTTATGGACCAAAACGTAACTGGCTGTTTGGTGGGCTGTTATAGCGCCACCATGAGGCCGACCGATATAATTTTAAAATCAAATATTTTTTAAAAATATGTCCACCCACCTCCCCAAGTTTTGTAAACATAGCCCTTATGGTTTCAGAGGGAAAAATCGTTGAACTTTAGATTTTGTTCTTTTAAAAAGGGCATGTTGGTCCAGAGAGGGCCACTTGGGGGTGCTCAAGCACCCCTTAGCGCCTACTGTGCACGCCCCTGTTTCCGGGTAAAAAACAGACAAGTATAGTCGATCTGTGATCTCCTGCATAGATTATCCAATGGTTGCTTACTGACATCATCAAGGTCCGCCTCATCAGTGAGTGACATCATCAAATCCTGCCCCCTCATTAACATAGGTTCACTGAAATGTGTATTGAAATGTGTACTGAAATGCGTACTGATATACACATTACAAAGATTAATGATATACAGAAAAGATTATTGATATACAGAAAAGATTATTGAAATAGTGTTTTTAAAGGCACACTTCAATGCACATTTCAATTAATGATATTTATTTATTTATTTATTTATGTATTTATTTATTTATGCATTTATGCATTAAATTCTTTATTTAATTATTTATTTATTTATGTATTTATTTATACATTTATTTATTGATTTATTTATTGATTTCCATATTCATTGATTGATTTATTGATTTATTTATCTATTATCGCATATATTCATTTATTTATTTATAAAATGAAGCATTCATGGATTTATTTATGCATTTATATATGTATTGTAACATATATTCATTGATTTATAAATAAAATAAGCTGGCAGATTTGGCCCTCCATATATTCCGACATCCCATTGTTGCGACCTCCCGTTGTTCTGAGACTAGGAGACGCAAAACCCTACCCTTCTCCATACCGTAACCCTAACAAAGATGGGGAATGCAAACATTCTCTGTATTGTACTCATATATAATGTTGTAAGATACAAAACATTGAAGTCTTATACCACAAACCTAACCAGCTTGTACCTCTGAAATTGAAGAGAGTCTATTTTTACACAGCATATATATGAAACCACTATGAAAGATAATTAAGATTATTTATCTCAGACCTAGATAGACTCCTTCAACAAAGATGGCGAATGCAAACATTTTCTGTATCGTACTCATACATAATGTTGTAAGATACAAATCATTGAAGTCTTATACCACAAACCTAAATCCCCGACCCTCAACCTAACCTCACAGACTGTGGCCTCAACCTCACAGACCGTGAGGTCTGTGAGGTTAGGTTGAGGGTCGGGGGTTTAGGCTCTTATGGTTACGGTTGGAGAAGGGTAGGGTTTTGCTACAAACATGCCTAAACCCTTCTCTAACCACCATCCTCACCATAACCGCATCAAGCACGTCGCAGCTGATGGTGGATTTCCAGTGCATGTTCGGACTAATGGGACTGTGGGACTTCGGTACTTAGATCAGTACCTGAGTGGACGACAGAGTGGCCAGACAGCAAGATACCCGGTTCGATCCTGGGTCACGAGTCCTTACAGTATGAACAAGACTCCGAACCCCAACTGCTCTTGATGGTTGGTGCCTTGCATGGATTCCACCATTGGTGTATGAACGTCTATATGAATAGGCGAATGTAATGTAATGAAACTATGTAAACCAGGATGCAGGATGTATCCTGTAGTGTAAAACAGCACTAGCACTTTAGATAGTATTTTGAGTTTGACGTTGGTTTGCAGACGTGATGTTTTGATCCTGAACAGTGCCATTCGATTACAGTAGAAACGGTTATATTTTCAGAGCTTGTAGTTGTAACTTACAACTACAAGCTCTGAAAATATGTTTCTCTGTGCCTTGCCATGTCTAATGGGCTGTAGCATGCAACATGCTTTGCTCACGGTATGCACACATACTGTATTCAATATTCATACATTGTCCAGGGGTTTAAGCAAGCAGTGTGTTGTTGCATTTGAATGAATCAACAAACAAATGAATTGGAAACATAAGCTACAACAACAGCACTAAAGTGCCTTAAAGGATAAAGACTCTAAGGATCTAAAAAGCACCATAGCAGGGATGAATGAGTTCAGTTCAGTTCATAATTCCCAATGGCTCGTTTCAAGTCTAAATCTCAAGCGGCAGGCGGTATTTTCACCGCTTGGTTTCGGAGTCAGAGATTAAAAGTTGATGAGAAACGGCTAGGTGTCATTACACATTCAATTAGGTAGTGTGGTTGCCAGGCAACGTGAAGACCGGACATTATTGGATATTTGGTTTGGTGTCGCCTGTGATTTTATGAACGAGCTCATGCTCTATTCTTCTCTCTTCTCTCCTTCTTCCTGGGTGTTAATTTAACTTTAATTCAGCCAGTTATGATAGATGCTTATGGGTCCATTGCATTTCAATATGCAGCATATGCTCTGAGTTAAAAGTGGTTACATGGTATTTTTCTGTGAAGATTAAGTGTTAAATCTCTAAAATAGTCATTGATATAGAACACATGTGTCAAACTCAAGGCCGGGGGCCAAATCTAGCCGTGAATGAATTATCTTTGGCCCACGGGATGATATTGAGTTAGTATTAGTATATTGCACACAGCATGATAAGAAATTAATGCAACTAATTGTTTAACTTCCTCAACTCAGTCTCATTTACTTTCTCAATTAACTCAGCACTTGGTGAGGATCATAGAAGAAAAAGATTTTCCTGAAAAATAGCAGGTGTTCACGTCTCATAGCGTGCCACAGAGTGGCGCGCTATGAGACGTGAACACCTGCTATTTTTCATTGAAACTTTAAAACAGTTTTTAATGCAGGCAGTTTCATCTTTACAATTATCTTTTCATTAAGAGACATTGATTTTTGATGGAAAATAACTTTTTTGCTGTTTGACAGGGACGTCATCGTAAACCGGTGTTGAAACACAGACCGGTATCTCCGGCCCTCGACTTGTACCAATTTTTCTATTTTGGCCCACTCTGTCTCTGAGTTTGACACCCCTGATATAGAAAGAGAATGTTCAAAAACAGGATCTCCCGGTCTCTCTAGTGCTGAGCAGTCCTGCCTCTTTCATGACGTTGCCAACGTTCACAACCCGGGTTGCCTTCGTCTCTGATGTAATCGTCTTTAGATTGTTACAAAACCCTTTAGGCTTTAGGGGATCTAGCTAGGCTTTTGAGTTTGCAGCATGATGACAAGATTTTAAAACCAGCCTGTTGAGCATAAAAGTGCAAATAAAGGAGAACAACAAGTACAAGTATTTATACGCTTTTGTTTAAAGGTAGGGTAAGTGATTTGAAATTCATGGTGTAGTACCAGCCTGGTGCACTAGGGGCGCCCAAGAGTAGCTACACTATGTGAACCTGCTGCTCGATCCTGATTGGAGGAGAATTCACCCTCCACCTGGGGAACTTTTATTAGCTCCTCTGCTAACGTGGGGGAGGGGGAAACTCCATATATGGTCTGCACACCTTATAATAGAGCATTTTAACAGAAAAAAAATGAGGGTGATATCTGACAAAAGTGAAATCACTTCCCCTACCTTTAAGCACTTACGCTTTTGTTTACATTACATACAGGCATATGTGCACACAAGCACACAGTAAACAGTAAACCGTTAAGCCACTACCGGGGGACGCATGTGTTGCCAAAATAACAAACGAAGCAGCAGGTGAAACAAAAGACAGACTAACTAACTATACCTAGCAATAAGTAAAACAACAGCCTGCCTACTTTAACCAAGACTTAGTTCAAAAATATATGTGTTGGAAACCACTGCTTACCAAGGTGCTTAACAAGGTTCTACAGACAGACAGACAGACAGACAGACAGACAGACAGACAGACAGACAGACAGACAGACAGACAGAGGCCTCTGTCTTACCTGTCCCAAGGCAGTATACACGATAGAATTTACATTAGCAGGAGAACTTAACAACCAAAACATAAGGTCAAGGGACCAAAAGAGAATAGTACATGCAGGGTCAGGAGGACTGCACAACTGAAATGAGCTGAAAACTGAAATGAACTGAGAATGAGCTGAGGTACGTTGGAGCTGAGGCTTGTACAGGCTGCAGGTGATGGTGATTGGATGAGGGTGGAGTCAAGTAAACTGGCTGATAATGGGCAGATTTCAAACCTGCAGAGCTCTCTCTCTCCTCCCCCTCTCTCCCCTCTCCCTCTCTCTCTCCCCCTCTCCCCCCCCCCCTCTCTCCCTCTCTCCCTCCCCCCCCCCCCCCTCTCTCCCCTCTACCTCTCTCTCTCCCTCTCTCTCCTCCCCCCTCTCTCTCCCTCTCTCTCCTCCCCCTCTCTCCCCTCTCCCTCTCTCTCTCCCTCTCTCTCCTCCCCCCTCTCCCCTCTCCTCTCTCTCTCCCTCTCTCTCTCCTCTCTCTCCTCCCCCCTCTCCCCTCTCCCTCTCTATCTCTCTCTCTCCCTCTCTCTCCTCCCCCTCTCTCCCTCTCCCTCTCTCTCCCTCTCTCTCCTCCCCCCTCTCCCCTCTCCCTCTCTCTCTCTCTCCCTCTCTCTCTCTCCTCTCTCTCCTCCCCCTCTCTCCCCTCTCCCTCTCCTCCTCTCTCTCTCTCTCCCTCCCTCCCTCCCTCCCAAGTGATGACAGATAGCATTGAGCAGACGGCATGGGAACTGGAACACTATATGAAATTGAAGTTGATAAATGGGTATACTCTTTCTTGATTGGCTAATGATGCTGGAGGTGTTTTCTGTTTATTAGCTCTTGTATTGCAGCTAACAGCATCTATAAAGTCCCCAGTGCCGCTATATGCATCCACTCGAAGAGGCTAGCCTCCACACACACACACACACACGCACACGCGCGCACACACACACACACACACACACACACACACACACACACACACACACACACACACACACACACACACACACACACACACACACACACACACACACACACACACACACACACACACACACACACACACACACACACACACACACACAGCGGTACAAAGTCACAAATTAGATACAAACATTGCATGGCAGAAGATTCACCAGGGACAATCTTCCTTTCAACAGCTTTAAGCGGACACACATTTGTTTGTCCAGGTGGAAATCAGGGGTGGATCTAGGCATGGGGGGGGGGGGGGGGGGGGGGGAGTCTGCCCCACCAAACATGATGGCATGCAAAACAACCCAAGATTTTTCAAATTAAAGTGCTTATATTTAAAATGATTTGAAACACTACTAGTGCTACTAACTACAGTGTGGCAGCACTAAACCAACAGCATTTCATCGTTGAAAACAGAAAACTCTCTGAGTCAGACCTTTAGCTTTATGCATGCTGCGTGTCTGTTGCAACTTCAACAACTACTGATGTTATTATTGATGCTTTACTTGCCCAATAGAAGTCCTGTAATCGAAAATGGTATGGTCTGTAACTGTAACGATGCATACCTGAGTTGCTGCGCTAGAATCACCTAGAGGCAGGTCCGTAAAGGTCCGTAAAGATACATACTGGAGAACGCTATATTACATAGGTCTAAAACCTTCAAAACAAAAAAAATAAATACATTCACTTACACGGTTACACCTCTACAGGGCTTGACACTAACACTTGCCCGCTTGCCCGGGGCAAGTAAAAAAAAATGGTGGGGCAAGTGAAGACTGCTACCTGGTTGCCCGATCGGGCAAGTGTGCAACTTGGTGCACTATAACACAACACAAGATAAATTTGTCTCAAGGTGGTCATTGCGACCTGGGCTAATTAAGATGATGAATTAACTCTTGAGAGTGTAAAAATGAAACCAATTGGTCCATTTGGTTTCATTTTTATGTTCTCAAGAGTTACATCTGGTTAACCAACTTAGCTGGGGACCACCTGGAACCCTCTCAGGGACCATGTGTTGAAAACCCCTGGTTTAAAGCACCCAAGTTGGAAGCAAAATTTTACAATATATTTTTTGGGGGCAAGTGACCATGACCTGAGGGCAAGTAGAACCTGACTTGCACTTGCCCGATGGGCAAGTGCCTCGGAGACCTTAGTGTCAACCCCTGCTCTAAATGAACACCCAGGATTTTGCTTGCGTATCCTCATACCTTAGGCATCATTTCAAAGGCATACTGTATTATGGAGGGCACCGCTGTGTGCACCGCAAATAACCTCCAATCTATAAGCTCATATAACATGCTCACTATACAGAATGCATTCTTGTAGATCAGGGGTTTTCAACAGGTGGTCCGGGGACCACCAGTGGTCCTTGGGAGGGTTCCAGGTGGTCCCCAGGCTAAATGATAGACAGTTGGTTAACCAGATGTAACTCTTGAGAGTGTGAAAATGAAACCAAATGGACCCTTGCGGGTCCATTTGGTTTCATTTTCACACTCTCAAGAGTTAAAATATTCATCTGAATCAGCACTATTTAATTAAGAAGTCTACACTGTTTTGTTTGCAAAAAAATCCAGCCTGGAATTGTGAACAAAACCAAAAGAATTCTTTAGTTTTAGGTCTTTGGGGGGGTAAAGTGTCATCAAATGGTGGTCCGTGCATGCTCAAATGCTGAATAAATGGCGGTCCCTGGTGTCAAAAAGGCTGAAAACCCCTGTTGTAGATTGTTGGTGCATGCGCTGCACGACGCGCGACCATTCATACTAAAGCCTTCACTTCCCCCAACCCTCCTGCTGTGAACTGGTGTATATACAGCACCAGGGGCGTAGCTAGCAATTCTGGGCCCCCTGCAAAGCTTTTCCACATGGGCCCCCCCTTTCCCGGCGGCGTCAAAGGGGAATTTCACCCATATTCAACATTTTTTCTGAGAGCGTACAAATGCAACCAAATGAACCCTAACGGGTTCATTTGGTTCCATTCGTACGCTCTCAGAAAAAAAAGAAGTGTCTATAGAAATCCATTAACATGTTCACATACATCTTGATGATGCCATCAAGATGTGTTTCATCATGTTTTTGTGGTTTTTCTTCAGACCTCCATTTCCAGGAAACACAGAATGGGGGGGAGGAACGTTTTTATCATGTCCACCCAGCACCTCTAGGGTATACTAATGACATATTGCATAATGACATATTTACATAATGCTTCAATCTGGTGCACTTTGAGATCAAATATTTTTCATGATATAATCAATACAAATAAAACCTTATTAATGCAAGCTTTTAGTGCCCCCCCCCCCCTGACTTCAGGCCCCCCTACATTTGTCCCCCTTTTCCCCAGGTGTCTACGCCCGTGACTGTATATACACATCACTGTGTCTTCACACGTTTCTTCCCCTCACTTCCCATCTGTCAGAGTGGGACAGATATAACTGCATTCATAAAGCAGGCCCAGAGGCATTACATCACATAACCGCGTGCATGTGCATCTTTTTCCCTTGAAAAGCACCAGAGAGAGAGAATAAGGGGCTTCCAGGGCACAGTTATTGTCCCTGTGCACATTTGGGGCCATTTATGCACTACTCGCTCATGGAATGTAACTATGGTACGTGAGTGTGAGCAAGCGCAGCACTGAAGGATCTGAGAGCGCACCGCCGGGCCCCTTATATAGCTCCACATCCGCCCTGCATGGCCCCCTCACCCAGTGGTGTTTCTGAGCAATTTGGAGCCCTAGGCAAGATTTTCTCCAGAGAGAAAATCTCCAGAGAACATCTCCTGTAAAATAGCGCCCCTTAAGGGATAACATTATGAACTATTTTTAAACTGAACATATTATGGCCTGGGTGGCTCAGCGGTCCAGGCACCCTGGCTGGTAATCCAGCACTGGCAGTGTCCGCGGGTTCAACTCCCAATCCAGACGGCCTTTACTGCAAGTCAACCCCCAATCTCTCTCCTCATTTCCTGTCAGCCTACTGTCTGTCCCTCTATAAAAATGAGTAAAGGTGAAAGCCAGAAACAAAAAAAACCTAAACATATTATACCGGTATGTGTTTTAAATGTTCAACTCTAGAGGATAAGTATAATGTATTTATCCATATTAGGCTTACTAGCCTGCAGGATCCTTTTAAAGCATGTCTGGTGGTCCCCCCCTCCACTCATGGTCGCCCCCACTCCCCTCATGGCGCCCTATAGGCAACTGCCTAATCTGCCCTAATGGTGAAAACGCCCCTGCCCTCACCTCCCGTTATTGTCCCGTATTGACCCGCTGCTGACATGGCTGTTGTAGCTTTATTGAGCTGTACACAACACCCGTTTCCCCCGAGGGCAAGGGGGGAAACATACAGTATATCGGGTTTAATGAGAGCATGGCCCCGGCCTATGGGCCTCTTCCCTGTCTGTCTCAAAGCAGTCGTTATACATCCCACCCCGAAGGAGAATAAATCCTACATAAGGATTGCCCTGCATCTTCCGCCTATTTAATATCGTCTTCATGATAATGCAGCCGAGACAATAAACCCACAGGCTTTATATACACCTCATGCCTCAAAATATTGGTTTTGATAGGAAGACCTGCAAGCACTTTCAACCTGGGATCCCTAGTATAAAATCAGAGTATATAGCTATATACCCAATAACATTGCATTCTGGTTTACTTATAAAGCCAGACAAGAATTTCAGGTCAACGTGAGTTTTACAATGCATTCGTTGTGTGCATTTGGAATGATGCCACTTGCTGATACTGTGTGTGTGTGTGTGTGTGTGTGTGTGTGTGTGTGTGTGTGTGTGTGTGTGTGTGTGTGTGTGTGTGTGTGTGTAGGGGCGGATGTAACATTTTCCAATTGGGGGGGGGGGGGGGGGGCAGGAGAAAATGGTATGGGTGCAGCTTCATCGCCTCAACGATGAAGCCACACCCATGCCATTTTCAGTTACAGGACTTCTATTAGGCAAGTAAAGCATCAATAATAACATCAGTTGTTGTTGAAATGCTGTTGGTTTAGTGGTGACACAGCTGTAGTTAGTATACTAACTAACTAACTAACTAACTAACTAACTAACTAACTAACTACAGCAACACTATATAACTGCTATATAACTGCTATTGCAGTAGTAGTGTTTCAAATCATTTTAAATATAAGCACTTTAATTTGAAATATTTTGGGTTGTTTTGCATACCATCATGTTTGGTGGGGCAGACTGGACATTTAGGGGGGCATTGCACCCCCCCCCCATGCCTAGATCCACCCCTTTGTGTGTGTCCTGGTGTACATTACACGTTTTCCTTATAACTTTTATAATCCGCACAACTGCCTCAAAATTGCATTCCTCTGGGCTGCCCGTGTGCACATGAGGTCAAGGGCCCGATTTCCGCTGCCTGCTAAACCCGTGCCGCGGCCCGCTGCCCGTATCGAATGCCCTTGCCCTTATTTTCGCCACTAGCCGCAATTCATTATGCCGACACCTTTATTTGCGGCTGGAGGTGTGGTCATGGGCGTATTTCTCATTCTCACACAGACCCCTAGAAGTTGTTAATTTCGTCAAATAGATTTGAGCTGTTCAAATGGAACAGCTGCTGCACCAGTTCACTTCATCTCCTTATTTATTGATTATCCTATATAAACGGCAGAAGTGATTGCCTGCTGTCAGTGACTTCCTTGTGACCATTGTGTTCACATAGGCTATATAATTGTCTAAAGTCAAAGACATCAATTGACTTATGACACACACTGCTGCTGCTGATTCAGCTTGATTTTTTTTCACAACAAATACAACAAAAACAATGAAGTTGCCCCCATACCATTTTCTTTTGCGCATGCGGCTCCAGAACACAGCTCTAGTGGCTCAGTGGCTGTAGCATTATTACATACACACTGGGGCTCTAGAACACAGCCCTAGTGGCTCAGTGGCTGTAGCGTTATTACATACACACTGGGGTGATCCGCACCAAAATAATATAAACATTTTAGTCACCCAAAACGTGTTGCGCTGTCTGACAGTTGCCAGTTAAAGTAGCACTTGGCCATGTCAAAAAAGCCCAGCAGTTATCAGAGGTGGAGCTTTCAATCTGAACCACCCATTTTCAAAGGTTTACTCAGTTTACTATGTCATTAATATACCTTAGAGATGTTGTGTGGACTAGAAATGGAGTTCTGTAAAACTCCTTTATTTTTTTAGAAAACTCCATTTCTGAAGAAAGGTTGTGTTTCACCATGTTAATGATTTCTCTTTGAGGACCTTTTTTTCTGAGAGTGTGCAAATGGAACCAAATGGACCGCCAGGGTACATTTGGTTCACATTTGCACACTCTCAGGAAAAAAATAAAAATAAAATGCGGCTCAAGACAGATTTTGAATTTAATTTTGGGTCGAACATGGCTCTTTAAACATCTTGGGTTGCCGACCCCTGGTATATGTTTTGTACACTCTTATCGGCACTGTCTTTGACGAGCGACATCATGTGTATCGACTTCATACAGGTGCACCGTGGTCAGAGCATCAGATGGAATGGTCACTCGCTGCGGTCAGCCTGCACAAATGTATGTGTGTGTGTGTGTGTGTGTGTGTGTGTGTGTGTGTGTGTGTGTGTGTGTGTGTGTGTGTGTGTGTGTGTGTGTGTGTGTGTGTGTGTGTGTGTGTCCGTTCAACCAAGAGGTAAAGCTTATCTCTAGTGAGAATGGGAGATATTCATAGCCTTCTCCTGGCATCCCACTGGGTGCAATGGACCGATGATCTAGCCTGCATGCACACGCCTGCCCTGCACGCATGCACACTGGTTGATTCAATCTTATAGCCTATCAGGGGTTTTCAACCTTTTTGATACCAGGGCCCACCATTTATTCAGCATTTGAGCCACGGACCACCATCTGATGACATTTTAGCCCCAAAGACCTAAAACTAAAGAATTAATTAGTTATTAGTTATGTTGACAATTCCAGGCTGGATTTTGCAAACAAAACAATGTAGACTTCTTAAATAGTGCTAATTGATGAATTAGCACTATTAAATGATGAATATTTTAACTCTTGAGAGTGTGAAAATGAAACCAAATGGACACGCAAGGGTCCATTTGGTTTCATTTTTACATTCTCAAGAGTTACATCTGGTTAACCAACTTTCCATCATTTAGCCTGGGGTCCACCTGGAACCCTCTCAAGGACCACTGGTGGTCCCCGGACCACCTGTTGAAAACCCCTGGCCTGTATGATACCCAAGATATTTTAGCTTGTGACACAAACTAGTGAAAATAACAGATCTAAAAGAGAAGATCTAAAAAAGAAGTGAGCTTATACTGTCGATTAGCTATTTTGGCCAACTTGTTGGAATTTCTTAGATTTTTCATAGATTTCTTTGTGAAATTATGGGGAGAAAAAAAATCACTGAATTTCGCTAATGAACCTTTCATGAACAAAAATGTATTTATTCATTCAGTGAAAGGTTTTTTTGTGATTTTTTTTTTTTTTTTGCTTACAACAGAAGGCTACACAGGAGAAATAGGTACCTGGCAACTATTTGCAGATCTCAACAATGATCTTCAAATTATATTTCCAATTTGAACATGTAGACTCAGAGATTAGACCAGCATTAGTCGCATTACGTTTTCAATGACATGTGATATTTGACCTTTCTGTAAAGGTCTTATATTTCTGTCAAACACGCAGGAAGTGACATGCATGACTCTGTGCGTTATTCAATATTGCTGCTACCAGACAAAATGCACATTGCATGGTATAATATTACACCTAGAACTAGCCCTGCTACATTTAACCAGTGTTGGGAATATTACTATACCTTGTTAATGTATTACTTATTACCTTCATTTTAAAGCAATATATTGTATTACAATATTGCTGTCTGAGCAAGTGTAATATATTAATATTACTATTACATATTACTTAAAAGAAAAATGTTGTGCAAAATATATAATTAAATATTTAGTGTCACTATTAATCAAATGTTGCGTAGACCAGTGGCATAGCTACAATAAAGCAAGCGCACTTGGCTATCTGGGAAATCCATATGAAATCAACTTGAAAAAACCTCCTCCTGAATAAATAATTTGATGACAAATTATAGAAAATAAGTAATTATTTAACTTCTGCAGTTGTCAAGAAAATTTCACAAGAACATTTTCAATGAGACAGATTGACAGAAAGTAATATTGAAAGTAACGCAGTAATGCAGAAAGAAAAGTATAATATATTCGATTGTTTTTGTTAAGTAATATATTTATATTACAAGTTACTGCATTTTGGTAATATATTATGTAATATATTGAGTTACGTAGTGCACATGTCCCAACACTGCATTTAACCGAGAAAACGTGTACATAAATGATCAGATTTTAAATATAAAGTGCCACACATGTTAGAATGTTCCTGGATCGGAAATGAACATCTGTGCATTGAGCATTTTTAAATAAAAAGCGTTGGGACCTTGAGTGAGAAATCTTTTGAAATCTGAACATATGCATACCATACACTGTGCACGTTTGCTCTATTAGTCCCCAAAAAATCATGTGAACCCTGGTTAACCTATAGAACCACCTCCACATGCATATATTTTTTTACATTCAGTTGATTCTCATAATGTTGTATAACTGAGTTGCCACTTGACTAAGGAACGATTAAGGAAGGATTTAAAGGGGAGCTCCACCGATTTTCAACATTTTAATATGTTATTAATATACCTTAGAGATGTTGTGTGGACATGATGAAAAAGTCATTAACGTGGTGAAATACATCATCAAGATGTATTTCACCACGTTAATGATTTTTCTTTCAGACCCATATTTCCTGAGAGGGTGCAAATGGAACCAAATGGACCCGCTAGGGTCCATTTGGTTCACATTTGTATCCTCTAAGGAAATGTTTGAAAATGGGTGGAATTCCCCTTTAAGTAACTCTGACAGACAGGCCTACATTTCTACACTCTTCTGCTTCGTTTGTTTGTTTTTTTTCTCTCCACCTAAGTCGTTATTCTATCTAGAGCTACATAATGTTTTATTCTGTTTAGTCTTTTTTTGTCCCATTTCCCACGCGTTTGATTTGAACTGACCTCAAAAAATCTTCCAGCTATGAGCATCTTCGCAGCTGATGTGCTGACATTGATGCCTGAGTAGAAAAGGAATGCATCTTATTCTGAGGGAGAGAGCAAGAGACAGACAAACGTGACAAGAACGCATTCTGCAATATACACGCAAGTACTCGAGTGGTTGTTGTGAAAGAAAGACGATAGCATTCACACGTACTACAGACGATAACATACAGGATACACACATGCACCTCACACGCACGGCCCTGACATCAATAAGTCATCATAGATGCTTGAAAAATCCTCCCAGCTAGGGCCTGACAGGAGAGTAGTACTTGATGAAAGCCGATGCATGTGCGAGTGTGCCGCGTACACAGAGTAGGGTGACCAGATCCAAACTGTTCATTTGAGGGACAGAAGTGTCGCCTGTGTGGGACAAGTGGAGTGTAGGGGAAACGGGGACAAAATGTAGTTAGCAAATTATTACCACCTTGATGTCAATATTCCAAAAATATTTCAGGATTCCATTTCACACATAGCAAAAAACAGCTGATCTAAAATCAAAAATAGCTGATCTACAATCTCAAAACGCGTCGCACTGCGACGCGTTTTGAGATTGTAGATCAGCTATTTTTGATACAACTGTATGCAATGTGGGGGAATATAGTGGTACCATGGGGGAATTATTTAAAAAAAAAAAAACACACACACACACACAGCAAGAAATGATACAACAGAAATCCAACTATTAGGGCACTACAAATTATTAATGCATTTTGAACACTGATGTCTGTCAGTCACAATGTGGGACAGAGTCTCAATTTGTGGGACGCTTGAAAAATCTTGAAAATGAGGGACTGTCCCACGCAAAGAGGGACATCTGGTCACCCTAACACAGAGCACTACAAAGCAGCAATCAGCTTATTATGGAAGATGGAGAAGCACTGCACACAGTGGAGAGCAGCGAATGAGACAAGATAACCGGAGGGGCAGATTAAATAGCAGCAGAACGGCTTTTTCCCCTCATTCTCCTGCCTAAACCCATCCTCTTAGTGTTCAATACCAATCAGCCTCTTTCCAGAATAGCTTGGTGATCAGGGAGGCGTGTGGGGGCTGTGTAGTGTCTTTTACACGCTGCCTCATCAAAGGGAGATTCAGAGCAAATCAATAAAAGGACAGAAAAAAAAAAAAAAACATTGTCAAAAAAGAACATTTACATCGTTGGAAAGAAAAGGAACACATACTCTAACAGACCGTATACGATCCAGCAGCCAGTGGGTTTATTTTGTTTAAAGTGGGAAATTTGGTATATAATTTATTTCTTTATTTTATTATTTATTATGTTTAAATATTTTTTATCCCACGATTTCGTAACCCATTTTTCACCCAGTGCCAATTCCTAATGTGATCCTGGGCTCTACACACCTTCCGCCAACCTGAGGAGGCAGCGGACTGGCCTCATGCTTCCTTCAATGCATGAGGAGTCCAAGCTGCCTTCTTTTCACCTGACAGGGGGGAGTTTCCCTGGTTGGACGTAGCGCGTGGAAGGAACACGTTATTCCAACCAGTTCCAGTCCTCTCCATCAGGCGCCCCGGCTGGCCAGGGGGAGGCAGTTTAGAGCCCAGGATTACTGCATGTTTTTGTGAGGGTTTTTATTATTGGCTTAAAGAGGGGGTGCCGTGATTTTTGTATTTTTTTCCAATTTTGTACTTGTTTGAGAGGTGACAGTATGTAAATAGACCCATAGGTGTGTTTTTTATGTGCAATGATGTCTTCTCTTTGTATTTAGGGTTTCCACCTGGGGGCTGGACCTTTCCAGTCAAACGTGCCAATGAAAAAAACTTCAATATAGTGACATCACATGTTCAGCCCCTCCCCTAACTCCTCCCCTTTATCATGCAACTAAAGCTGTGGGCGTGGCTTCAGTTCAGGTGGATCTCCACCCATCACCACCCACCAGGCACACCAGGCATACTTAATGAACTGGTTGAGTGGAATCATGAAAATGACAGTATAACAAACACTTTACACTTTTTGAAAAAAAAATCTTACTCTTCATATAACAATAATACCTGATGATCATGTTTTAGGGTCGAAAAAAAATCATGGCATTCCATCTTTAAAATATTGTATATGTCATTGCTTATACCTAGAACCAGCCCTGTGTTGTGGGGACATTGAATCAACGACCACAGATTGGAAGTCAGGAGGGAGAAATGACTTTAGTAGGATGCTTATTGGAGTGTTGGCCTGGTTGTCATAGGTTAAGGGAGACAGATAAAACATCCTGTTAGTTCTACTGGCCGATTGAAATGGATGTGGAGGGAGTGGTTGCTATGCCCCTTGATTGCCGCAAAGTGGTCAGTCACCATCCCATGTTTTGAATTGATTGCAATTTACGAGGTGCATGCGTTGGCTTCCCGCGCACTTGTATACTAGAGCTGTTCTGCAATGATATTCCATGCGATCCATCAACGTACCGTGTGCTTATTTTAATTGGAGTAGCCAACAACTACCTGCTTTGACAAATGAACTGCACATAGGCCTACAGTTGGACAGTAATGTGCTGCGAGACCAGCTGGGATGAACTGACAGCTATGTAGAGAATGATGTATGTGTCCTAACAGAACGTATGCCTATTTACAGTTGGCACAGTTGGGGAATTCAGCCGAGTTGCTGTAGTTGTGTACTTTGGGGCCATAGCGGTTTGTGTTTGATCAAATAGGAACACAATATTTCACATCCAGTGATCCGCATGCAGTTTCCTCTCTATACCGTATACCAGGGGTACCCACACTTTTTTTTTTTTTTTTACTTGAGAGCTACTTTCAAAATGACCTGCTCAACAAGATCTACATATCAAATATGTGATTATTCCATTGCTGAAAATCCATTTCAAGGCCCCCTAGAAAGTTTGAGTTTTGAAATAGTGGTGACGGTATTACCGTACTTACTGTCATAGTGTTTAAAAATAATGCACTTATAATGAAAAATAGAGGGGGAGAATTGGAAGGTTTTCTTGTATATGCTACTACTGACGTTTGAAAACAGTATTTGGGGTTTGAGTTGACAGTTTGTGGTGTTGAGTTTAGTCTCGTGCACCCAAAACTAAGAACTTTCACATTTTTGTCCACAATTGGAAAAGAGAACTGGCAAAACGTTGGGCAAAATAACAATTATTCTACATTTTCTAAAGGTGTGGACTCCTGAAAATGACCTAATTCAGATGTTTAAATATAATTTAACTCTTGAGAGCGGTAAAATGAAACCAAATGGACCCGTAAGGGTCCATTTGGTTTCATTTTACCGCTCTCAAGAGTTACAGATCTATAAGGGTCCAAGTGCCCGATCTACCTGCACGGCCTGTGTGGTCTACCAGTAGATCATGATCTACCTTTTGGGCAACCCTGCCGCATACGATTTTCACGTTATTAGTTGAATATTTATGAGCGTTGTCATTTTATTCCCTCGACACCAACTATTTCTTGATGAATATTCGCACTCCAGCATCAGGGCACTGTTCATGTAGTCAACAAAAGCTCCAGACAAGGCAACCCTTTGGATTGATTTCATCACTTTACCCCTACCTACAAGCTTAAAGCTCTGTTGGTTTCTTAGCTATGTGTTTTCTTGATGGGTGCCAGCAAGGTACCATGCACATCCTACCCTAATGGTGATTCATTGGACCCTGGGGTTTTGCTGATCAATAGTTTCACACCTTCCTGAAGGAAGTCGGACATTCTGGCTGTGATGATTTTAACAGTCTGTGGTGCAGTTGGTTGTAGATGTTCTGACTCTGCAAAGTCTGCATACGGTTAGATATAGGAAATGGTACAGCCAGAAGTCTCTCTACCTCATTATCAGCCCCATATTAGTGTGGAATTAAAATCACATCTTTGAGGACAAAGACGTAATTTTAATTCCACACTGACAGTGACGATTGTTGAATGTTTAGAAAACAGCTTTGGAAACCTCTTTAACCCTTTGTGTACAGATCGCGTTTTGGTGTTTTACCTGTTGAAAAATAGCAGATCTAGAAGCTCATATCACGCCACCGAGTGGCGCAATATGAGCTTGTAGTTCTGCTGTATTTGAAAAATTGTGAAAATGTAGTTTAGATGAGGTTCTGCAGCTAAATAATAGAAATTTCTTGGGGTCCTTCCATTGAAATATGTCCAGCATCACTGACACAGAAAGAGATTTTTCCAGAAAAACTAGAATCTTGCAACAGCAACTAGAATTTAGTGTCACAAACAAGAATCTAGTGTCAGACACTGGAATCTAACTTCAAAAACTACAGTCTACTGAGAGGAACACATCTGTCTCCGGTCTTTGGCTTGAATTCACTCGGCTCTCTCAATCTGATCTACAATGGGTTAAAATACATCAAATAAACAATAATGTGAGAATGGCATTTCAGAGCATAATCATTGATCAGCCCCTTTTGACTGATAAATTTCCCTCCGAACAAAGAACATAATAAGCAGTATAGGGGCCACAACCACTAAGGGCCACGTAACTGCATCAGTCAGACACTATAGTTTCTTTCAACAGCTTTACATCCTTATGCTGAAAAAGGCAAGCTCTGCACAAGGCTTCAGGGGCAGATTTAGCAATTTACGGGGCTCCAAGCTGAGCTCAACTTTGTCCCCCACCCTATAAGCAATAGGAGAATACGCTGGATGGATGATAACCATGACCACAGGCCAGCTGCATGGCCACTAATCTGTCAAGACAGATCCAGAGCTCTGCCGCAGCAGAAACCAGACACGATGGTACTAGGACCCCCCCGACCGCCCTAAATACCACCACTACCACCACTCACAGAAGCACACAGTACAGGTAGCCCTAGAATGCTTGTAATGTTACATAATATGTTGTAAGATCATATAGGAAATATATTTCATATATTCCACAACACAGACATGAATCAGATGACCTGACGAAGATGTGACTGATACATCGAAACATCAATTTTTGCTTGCACCCGGTGCATTTTAAAAAAAGGACATAAATTGCTCCTGGTCCCCCTCACGGCCTGTCCTGCCTCTGAGATGAACCCAGGTGCACAGAGAGCATTTTATACAACTATGCCCTTAACCTAACCCTAACCTAGAGGAAAGACATGAACCCCGATGGACCAGAATAGCCTTCCACAGGCCTGAGGCGGAATGCTCTTCTCTTCTGCAGTCAGGGGCGGATCCAGGCATGGGTATTATGAAAAACAACCCAAGATATTTCAAATTAAAGTGCTTATATTTAAAATGATTTGAAGCACTACTGCTGCTACTAACTAACTACAGTTGTGTCACCACTAAACCAACAGCATTTCATCATTGAAAACAGAAAACTCTCTGAGTCAGCCTTTAGCTTTATGCATGCTGCGTGTCTGTTGCAACTTCAACAACAACTGATGTTATTATTGATGCTTTACTTGGCTAATAAAAGTCCTGTAACCGAAAATGGCATGGGGGCGGCGATGAAGCCGCCCCCATACCATTTTCTCTTGCCTCTCCAACATGTTTTCTTGCCCCCCCAAATGGGACATGTTACATCTGATTTGTTCTATACACTTGCGGTTGTAGCGGCTATTGAGTGTACTCACTCAATAGACCATTCCAAACATTGTTTTTTTTTTTACATTCTCACCTGGGAGAGGGCCTCAGAGGGGTCCCGGAATGACAGCTAGAATGAACTTAGCAAAACTTCTTCTGATCAACACAAACGTGTGACGTCTCTGGTCATCCCAAATTGAGCAGGGATCAGCACACAGGTCTGATGCACATTATTTGATTGGATTTGATTTGTTACCCGGCAACCTTCAAAACGCACCTGACAATAATTGTCAAGATCGAATCAATAGAAATAGGATTTTCCTCTTAAGGCTGTGCACATATCCAAAAGTAATAGTCTCTGTTGTCATGCTATTGGAAAGAAATCAATGGGCACTCAAAATCATCTTTTTTCAGGGGTCAGCTGGGGGGTGGGGGGGCATGCCATGGTTTGACTAAGGCTAAACGATGAGTGATCTTTTTCAAATCAAAATTGAGATTTCAAACCATGCAATTAGCAAATCGTAGCGGTGGCGATTATTCGATTATATGTGTAGTTGTTTAATAATAATAGTTAGCCTCGCCTCCCTCTCCCTGGAGTAACAACAAGGCATACAGCTTCTAAAATGCTGTTGCTTGTGAAATGCCATGAGACTGTGTCTCACTTTGTGACTGACAGCCATCAGTGTTCAAATTTGCCATCATGGTTAGTCCTGTAAAAAGTTCTAACCCCATTCTGTCCCACTTGTCCCACACAAGCAATACTTCTGTCCCTCAAATGAATCTGCTCACCTTGGGGAGTTTGGGCAGCAGCTCTACAAGCTCTCAGAATGTCATGCTGCAATAAAGTGGGTCGTTGGCTTGTAGTTCTTTTGATAGAACTGGATACTAAAAATAATCAATATTGTTTCTTAATTATCATTTTTTTAGTCAGAAGTCATAACATAGTCATATCATAAGTAGTTATTCCTTATTAATTACACCCACCTCTGTACCTACAAACTCACAATGTACCAGGAAGCGACGCGCTGTAGGCTTGGAGATCTGCTGTTTACACTAGTTTGGGCGAACACTAAATTTCTCTTTTGGGCCATGCGTAAAAATATTCATCATGTGAATTAGCCCAACTTAGTCTACACAACTAGAGAATGTAGAAGATTAATGGTCATTTTGATCTGTATGTTCCAGGCGAGCATCTAGCGCATTCTAGTGCATTTTGGAAGTGCCACTAGTGCATTTTGGATCTTGTCCAGGCCACTAGGTGGCGCAGGCCACCGGGAAAACTCCCTGTACTCCAGATGGCCAATCCGCCCCTGAACTAGAGAGTTAGACAGCACTCTCCAACACTAAAAAAAAGAGACATCTATCTTGGTACTCCATCCCGTCAGTAGAGTTCTACTTGTGCAATCTATGTCATGTCCCTGCACACACCCCCAACCCAATCTCGTTATCTCTCTTTCTAGCTGTCCCTCAGGTTGTCAAACAAATTACCAAGAAAACAAACGTAGGCACAGACATATCAGGCCGACATATCACCAAAAGACCAAATGAATAATGCACGTTGCCATCAAATATACATTGACACAGAAGACGCATCTGTCCAGGGGCGGATCTAGCCTTCCACAGGCCTGAGTCATGTAATGATGCTCTTCTCTGCTGGGGCGGATCTAGGCATGGGCATGGGGGGGGGGGGGGGGCTGCAAAACAACCCAAGATATTTCAAATGAAAGTGCTTATATTTAAAATGATTTCAAACACTACTTCTGCTACTGACTAACTACAGCTGTGCTGCCACTAAACCAACAGCATTTCATCATTGAAGCAGAAAACTCTCTGAGTCAGACCTTTAGCTTCATGCATGCTGCGTGTCTGTTGCAACGTCAACAACAACTGATGTTATTATCGGTCCTTTACTTGACTAATAAAAGTCCTGTAACAGAAAATGGTATGGGTGCGGCTTCATCGCCATTCATACCATTTTCTCCTGCCCCCTGAATTGGAAATGTTACAACCGCCCCTGCATCTGTCTCCAGTCCATCTGATGGCTCTCTGTGTGTCTTGTCTTCCAGATGTGTCGGTGAGCCTGCTGTCCCTCCTGGTGACCACATGCGGTCTGGCTCTGTTCAGCGTGTCCCTGTTTGTGTCATGGAAGCTGTGCTGGGTGCCATGGAGCGTCCGCTTCCTCCCCGACGGCCTCAAGGGGCCTCACTTCCTGGGCGGAGACCAGCAGCCCGTCCTGACCGAGGTACAACCAAAGATACTCTATGTACAGTACGAAGATTCGCAACCTTCCATTGGCGCCACTATAGGCAACATGGACTACAAAGCCTACAAATGGTCTCCTAGATTCTCCTCTCAGAGCCCCCTATCTGTCGTATGTCAAATTACAGTTTACAAAGACTTTTCCTGACTCCTAGCAAATCTTGCGAGAGTTGCTTGGACAAAGAATAATTGATAACAAAGTGAAATTTCTTCTGGTTTGTTTAGCTAATAGAAGCCATTTTACTATGAATATGTTTAAATACAGTATTATTATGCCTTTTGACCATGACCATGGAGTTAAGGAATGGATCATAAGTTGTGTTCACGTTCATTCTACCATTGGAACTGAATAGACTCCAACAGTCTTCCGGTCTCTTTTTGTACCCACCCCCTTCACCTAGAGTCGGGAAGCAAAGAGAGTATGCCCCTCTTGCCATTAGCCTCTTGGGTAGAACGGTGGCAACAACAACAACATGGCTGTGATTTTCAAATATGAAGTCCCGAATAGGATTCCAAAATTAATCCAGGCCTCTCTGTGATGATTATAGAAAAAACAGATTAGTAAAGTTAAATATATTATTTTGGTCAAACTTTATACTCTTTTATATAATATAAATATTATATATTCTTAAAAAAAAATCCACGTCATTCATGCTTTGTAATGAACAGTTTTGCAACATTACTAACATAACTCACATGCTGATTGGACATCATAGTGTATGCTCCAAAATTAGTAAATAAATCAGAGAAAAATGTTAGGAAAATACATATTGTCTTGCATATTTAGTTGATTATATTCTATGTTTGCCATTGACATCTCACAGTCGTGTACCGAGATGATGTATGCTGTTATTAATTATAAAATTAAAAAATAAATCTGTGCCCTCCCCTGCTGTGAGAGCAAGCCTAAAATCGCTAAGGGGCGTGATGATCAAATACATTTTTTGTCGAGTGACACATTTAAAGAGGAAAGTAAATTTGCATGCAAGGATTTGCACATCGATCATTTGTGGAGACAAATTTTTCAAAGCACGCCAAATGGTTGTTTTACATTTTGGGATTAGGGGATCAAATCTAAATAAAGTATGTAAAATATAGATAAATAAGAAATTATGCTTTGAGCAAAAATAAAGGCGACTGAAACGATTATGAAGAAAAGTGTACTGTGTAGACACATGTTGCGCTGGCATATTTTGGTACAATATGTCAGTAATAGGCCTGTGCAGTCCTGCCCCTTTCATGACATCGCCCGCAGCCTAGAAACGAATTCCTCATTTCTTTTCCTCATAGACTTTTCCAAAACAACTGATAAAAAGACAATTGCAACGTGGACAAAGACAACTCGGGTTGTAACAAATCATCACAACAAACACAACGTGGGCCAAATCACATCATTTGTAAGAAGAAAAATAAAACATAAAGTGTTGTATCATGCTCTTTTTATTCTACTAATTATTTGATCGATCCAAACGTCGTGTTTGTTGTCATGATTTGTCACAACCCGAGTTGTCTTTGTATAAATCATCAAGTCCATGAGGAAAATGAATGGAGAATTCATGGTGGGTGACATTAGCCTATTTAAGATTGGTATAACGTCCAACCTATGACGCCAGTGATGAATCGCTCTGTGCTCGATACATAAGCCTCGCGGACGTCCTACCCTCTCCTACGACGGCAGAACACGGCTTTCGGCGTCGTGTTAACGTGGACGAGAGCTACGCTGTAGATGAGCATCACCATGGAAACCAGATATGTCAGTGTAAGAGGTGGATCCAGCCGGCGTACCCTGCTTTCTTAACTATGTTGGACTTTAGTTGCAACTACGACGGACCACGCCTACTGTCCTCATGTCCAAGGCCTAGACACGGAAACTCAAATTCCCTATTATGACAAAGGGGTACTGCGCAGCTCTATTCGTGGCTCTGTGGAATGGGTGTGGAAATAGGCTCTCTCCTTCGTCAAAGTTGCCTTGTGTGTGTGTGTGTGTGTGTGTGTGTGTGTGTGTGTGTGTGTGTGTGTGTGTGTCTGTGTGTGTGTGTGTGTGTGCGCGCGTGTCTTGCAGGTGGATGGCGAGGAGAGAGAGTACAGCGAGGAGGGCTGCGTTAAGGAGACGGTGGTGCTGCCGTCCTCTGCTGTGGAGGCTGTCCAGGAGTCGGCCATGAAGATCAGCCACACCTCGCCTGACATCCCCCTGGAGGCGCAGGCCAAGGTGGAGAAGAACCACGTCCACACGCTGACCAGGGACAGGGTCCAGAGACAGACCACGGAGCCCACGTCCTCCGTACGGTGAGGACACTTCATCCTGACACTAGAATCTAGTTCTGGACACAATAATCTAGTCCCAGACACTAGATTCTAGTCCCAGACACTAGATTCTAGTCCCAGACACTAGATTCTACTTCTGGACACTAGATTCTACTTCTGGACACTAGATTCTAGTCCCGGACACTAGATTCTAGTCCCGGACACTAGATTCTAGTCCCTGACACTAGATTCTAGTCCCGGACACTAGATTCTAGTCCCGGACACTAGATTCTAGTCCCTGACACTAGATTCTAGTCCCGGACACTAGATTCTAGTTCCGGACACTAGATTCTAGTCCCTGACACTAGATTCTAGTCCCTGACACTAGATTCTAGTCCCAGACACTAGATTCTAGTCCCAGACACTAGATTCTACTTCTGGACACTAGATTCTAGTCCCAGACACTAGATTCTAGTCCCAGACACTAGATTCTACTTTTGGACACTAGATTCTAGTCCCGGACACTAGATTCTAGTTCCTGACACTAGTTCAGTCCATTTCCAAACCCATACTTTTGTTATTCGACTTTGTTATTCGATTTTGATCTACTTTTGGTATGTATGGTAGTAATGTAGTAATGGTAGTAATGTATTCTTTATTTTACTGCAGTATTGATACCTTTACTTTGGTCACAAAACATCAGTACTTTTTTCCCCCACCACCGGGTCGCCTGTTCTTCTGCTATACAGCCACAACTCCATCCGCCGCCAGATGAACCTGCAGTCCAACGCGGACTTCAACCCCGCCCAGTTCCAGCGGCAGGACTCTCTGTCGGGCCTGGGCCGCATCAAACCCGAGCTCTACAAGCAGCGCTCGGTGGACGGCGAGGACGGCCGGCCGCGGGCCGACAGCTGCGGCCGCCTGCTCTTCATCCTGAAGTTCGACTGCGACATGGAGCAGCTGATCGTCAAGATCCATAAGGCGCTGGACCTGCCCGCCAAGGACTTCTCGGGCACGTCCGACCCCTACGTCAAGATCTACCTGCTGCCCGACCGCAAGACCAAGCACCAGACCAAGGTGCACCGCAAGACGCTCAACCCCGTGTTCGACGAGGTGTTCCTCTTCCCCGTGGCGTACGCCGAGCTGCCCAGCCGCAAGCTGCACTTCAGTGTCTACGACTTCGACCGCTTCTCCCGCCACGACCTGATCGGCCAGGTGGTTGTCGACAGCTTCCTGGACCTCGCAGACTTCCCGCGGGAGACCAAACTGTGCCGGGAAATCCAATACGTGACCTCGGTAAGATGCTCTGTTTTTTTCTTCTTTTTGACGGCACACACAAACACAACCTATAAGATATTTCAAATTGAAGGGCTTATATTTAAAATGATTTGAAACACTACTACTGCTATTACTACAATTACTACAATTTTGGCACCACTAAACCAGACCTTTAGCTTTATGCATGCTGCGTGTCTTCAACAACAACTGATGTTATTATTGATGCTTTACTGGACTGATAAAAGTCCTGTAACCGAAAATGGTATGGGTGCGGCTTCATCGCCCGTGGCGCTAAACGTCACAGGTGACCATTTTCTCTTGCCCCTCCAACATGTTCTCTTGCCCCCTCAAATGGGACATGTTACATCCGCCCCTGATTCTTACACACACACAACACAGCAAGATCGACAATACCCCCGACACCTGATCATCCACAGACAGTAAGTAGCCTGTTAAATTTCAATAGATCAGTAGCGTATCTGTAGTTCGTAACCTTGCCAAGCCGTGATGTCATGAGGCTCATATAGGTCAAGACCCTATCTCCTGTTTCTGTAGCGTGAGGGAGCTTGATGTACAAGTACACCTCCTGGACATAACGCTAGTATATCACAGGGATTTTTCTATTCCATTTTTAGAGTCTTTGGTATGACCTGGCCAGGAATCGAACCCCGACCTCCCAGTCTCAGGGCGGACACTCTAACCCAAGGGTCAGCAACCTGCGGCTCAGGAGCCGCATGCGGCTCTAGAACACAGAACTAGTGGCTCCCTGGCTGTAGCATTATTACATACACACTGGGGTGATCCGCCAACATAATATAAACATTTCAGTCACTGACAGCACCAAACACGCAATGTGCTGTCTGACAGTTAAATCACCAGTTAACGTAGCGCTTGTTGGCCATGCCTGAACTACCCATTTACTAGATCATTAATATATCTTTGAGATGTTGTGTGGACATGATAAAAATGATGTGTTTCTTAGAAAATGAGGTCTGGAAAAAAAAAAAAAAAACATTAACATGGTGAAACACAGCTTGATGACATTGTGTTTCACCATGTTAATGATTTTTATTTTAGGACCTTTTTTTCTGAGAGTGGACAAATGGAACCAAATGGACCCGCCAGGGTCCATTTGGTTCACATTTGTCTTTCAACATCTTGGGTTGCCGACCCCTGTTCTAACCACAAGGCCACTGAGCTGGTATCAGTAGTAGCTTAACTCATATAACCCCTTTGTTTAGGGATGCTCTCTAACGTCATGCCCAGGACATCTTCACCAATTTAAATAATATAAAATTATAGCTAAGCTATTCTGGGCCAGATCTGACTAGTTATGATTGATTTAAGTTTGTCTGCATGGCCTCAGTCTGACTCCCTCTGATTCATCCTGGGACGCCCGTTTTTAGTGGACTGGATTTGCGTTGTTCCGGTGAAATCCGGTGATATTCTGGGGGCGATTTGTCTAGTCTTGGATTGCCTTGATCTGGACACAAGACTGGGCATCAAGACGTCACTAATTTGTCCTGGTCTGAACATGTTTGCTGGGGTGATCTTCGTTTAGAGTTGTTGAAAGGAATAATTACAAACCTCCGTAAATTGGAATTTTAGAGCAATTTTTAGAGGAGGGTAAAACTCCTTGGATGTGTATGGCAGCATTGACTGTATTGTTAACTGTACCTGGCCTGCCTGGATCCCATGTCACAACGGCAGGTGGTTAGGGAGACAAATATCAACGCATCAGTGTCTCATTTTCCCAGCCAGAGGGAAGTCCTCTGTGGTTCTGAGAGGCAAGAAACATCAAAATATACTTAGATTATGTTAATGTTTAATGAAAGCACTAGGAAACACTTTGTGGTGATGGTGGTGGTGACCCAAATCTAGGCCGACATTATAGTGAGTTTGCTTTGCCATGTAGATATACTGCATTACATTATTCACAGAGATAAAACTACAGCCTCTTAAGTCAGTCTTCCTGCGAGTGAATGACTATGTTATGAGATAGAATGCAGGGAACTGCGAAACAATAATGCAGTGTGAGGTCCGAAAATTAGGTTGTAACTCATTAGGCGTGCTGCTACTATTATTTGATCTACTGTGGCATTTTCTTCTTATATACAGCATATCAATTAAAGACATGGCATCTACAATAATAACAGCACAGCTTTCTTGTATAAACCTACAGTAAATTCGTATAATGCGCAGCTTGGAGAATTATTTACCAGTTGCAAATGATGCACTAAACACGAGGCTGGCTACAGTGTGCATGTTGTTTATCTGTTTTCCAACTCAGATTTCAGACACATTCTCGTGTAGGATGAAGTCCAATTAAATGATGCATCGCACAACATCATCTTGGGTTAGATTTACAGACTACCAAAGCTAACAGTGTCTCTATAATTACAAAGACATGCATTGGAGGAACAACTAGAGTATACACACAGGGGCACAAAATAATGATTCAGATAATGTTAGGCCTTGCAGATGTAATCATGCATTGCGACAGGAAGTAATAAAAAATTGACTCCTAGGGACCTTTGACCATACACACAACCAGTGGCGTCGATAGGTGGGGAAAAGTTTGTATTGATTATTATAAAAATATTTGATCTCAAAGTGCACCAGATTGAAGCATTTTAAAGGGGAATTCCATCCATTTTCAACATTCTAATATGTCATTAGTATACCCTAAAGGTGCTGGGTGGACATGATGAAAACGTTTCCCCATTCTGTGTTTCCTAGAAATGGAGGTCTGAAGAAAACCACTAACATGGTGAAACATCTTGATGACATCATCAAGATGAATTTTCACCATGTTAATGGATTTCTTTAGACACTTCTTTTTTTCTGAGAACGTACAAATGGACCCGTTAGGGTTCATTTGGTTGCATTTGTACGCTCTCAGAAAACATGTTGAAAATGGGTGAAATTCCCCTTTAACTACTCTTTTTCATAAATCACTCCACCCAGTGCCGCTGGGAAAGGAGGGCCCATTTGGAAAAGCTTTGCAGGGGGCCCAGAATTGCTAGCTACGCCCCTGCTCACAACATTTCTATTTCTCACATTTTTGTGGAGTACCATGATTTTCTTTTTACCCAAAAACATGATCAAGAATTATTGTTATATGAGAGGAAAGAACCTTTTAAAAAAAAGTAAGTACTTGTTAAAGTGCCATTTTTATGTGTGCCACCCGCCACCAGTTCATTAAGTATGGCTGGTTTCCTGGTTGGTTGGTTGGTTGGTGATGGGTGGAGCTCCGTCACTATATTACTGTTGTTTTCATTAGCACCTTTGATTGGAAAGGTTCATCCCCATGAAGAATATCTAAATACAAAGGGAAGACATCATTGCACGTAAGAAACACATTAGGGGTCTAATTAAGTAGTCACCTCTTAAACACATACAAAATTTGAGAAAAGACAAAAACCACAGCACTCTCAATAACCCCCTAGCACTGCATGTGCTTCCGAGTCCGACTGACAGAATTTTGAAAGAATGTCTCACTGCAAATGCATTCCACAGGAATGCAACTTCAATCAATGTATATAATTCCCAGGTGTGTGTCATTGATCCCGGAGCTTTGTATAACCGAACTGGGGAACGGTTGGCCCGTGCGTGCGGGTGTCTATTAAGCACTGCCTGCACTCATATGTGACAGCATCTGACGCTTTGTGCCTCAAGTAGCGAGGTCAATTTTCTGTTTTTTACAGATTATTAAAGTATGCAATGTGAGCTTTCATATGATATATCACTCAAGGAAATTGGAGCATTTTTGGAGTAACTATGAGCATTTAAATCTAAGTGTTACAAAAATAAAAAGCTGAGAAAAAGCCACTCAAAGTTCCAGGACGATTTCTCACCTAGAGTAGGTAGAGGTGGGTGGTAACAATGGGAGGGCCAAGGGTCATCCACTCCACCCCTAATGTCTCATTTAAATAACATAACCACCCCCACTAAATGTAGCTGTCAAAGACTCTACTGTACTAGACTGAATAGCCTTAAGGGTCTTATAAAAATAACAATGCCAATGCTAATACATGTCCTTTTATTAGAAAAGTAAAAGATTTGTGTTCATTGATTTACATTCCTTGATTTATTTTGTTTTAGACATTTTAGCTCTGGTAGGGGGCAGTTGTAATTCATTGGGACTTAGTAGATAATAAAAAATACATGACATTAAACATTCCAAAACAAATGTGTATTTAGAATATCTATATTTCTTTAACTGTTTTGATGAAATGGTCGTTTTGCGGGCAAAAAAAGGAAAAAGAAAAACGCCTGAGATATCCAGACATAACAGGATGAAGTCCATGTTATTAGTAGCCACGTAGCCTCGTTGCTGTATTATCAGCGAGGATGATAAGAGGCTAACGGAGCTAGTAGCTACCAGAGCCAGCTAGTAGAAGAGTTGCGACATTGAGGGGTCAGAAACTGAACGCTCGAGCTGCTGTTCATGCAGCTGAACTGAAGACAAACTGGAGTTGGAAATGAATTGTTTTCAACGAAGGCGGCGCAAATACGAGCTGTTTTGTGCATGTTTTCAACATGTCAACGGTATTGTATAGTAGTGTTGCTGTACAATAACATTTATGTTGTACTATTATTAAAACGATCTAAAATAAAGCAATCTGTGGCCATTAAAGCTGGGCTGTTGCCTGAGTCAATGTGCTTCGTACTTCGGGTCCAGGACTTGTTCCTATTCGTTGTCCCCATTCTCCATTCAAGTCCAAGCAGAAGAGCCATTGGACTGACCCATGAAGTGGAAGGAGTTGTCTATACTCTATGTATGAGTACTTAGTAGCTAGTTTAAAACAATTGAAGCGCCGTTCTCCAGTTTCACTCCAATTCACACCCATAGAATAATAGACATTCCAATGTTTGTGCAAAGTTAAAGTGCAATGAAAGTATGGACAAAAAAGTGTCACTCAATAGCACAGTCGTGGTATCAATGCACTATTTGCAACCACATTCGCCTCCTTCTGTAATGCGGGTGAAATGCATGATGGGTAGCCGGTTGTATCTAGTAGAGTTGCGACATTGAGGGGTCAGAAACTGAGCGCTCAAGCGCTGTTCATGTAGCTCAAATAGGGACAAACTGGAGTTGGAAATTAATCGAAGGCGTTACAAATACGAGCTGTTTTATGGATGTTTTCAACATGTCAATGGTACAGTTATTGTACAGTAGCCGTTTTACTGTACGATAGTGTTTATGTTGTACTATTACTAAAACGATCTAAAAATAAAGCAACTTAAGACCGTTAAAGCTGGGCTGTTGCCGTATGCAGAAAATCCTCCATTAGACTGGCCCCATGAAGTGAACGGAGTTTACTTATCTCTGTCTGTAGGCTAAGCTAACTAGCTACGTCATGCATGGACGGGAACAGGATGGGTTTTATGGGGCTGATTTTGCTGTGGGCTGGGCAGGGGCAGTTGTTTTACAGACAGGCAAATGGGCAGAGTTGGATTCCCCCTTTAATATCGATGTGTGCAGAAAGTTCACAAAACAGAGACGCAACTGCTGCACACTGGAGCGTTAGCCTGTTGCTAACGCGTTCTCCACACTCATCACAGAAACTGAATGTTTACACACAGAAGCACATGGTACTTATGGGTGATACTCAAAGCGTGAAACCTGAAGACAAAGACCATGACCATGACCAATCAGAGCCGTGTATGCAAATCGCCAAGTCCACCCCCAATCGCGGGGTAAACTAGCGAAATTACTCGACTTTTTAGCGTATAAATAAACACATTTAACTTCTTCAAATCATCTAACTGTTCGGATGAATAGTAAGATCAAAGTCTGAACTGTATCAATATGTTAAAAAGTGAATTTGGGTAAAAAATGAAAAAAATCACTTTCGTGGCTTCTAGGGGAAATTAGTCTCTGCCGATATGTGGACGAAAGCGTCAGGCGCGATCACATATGAGTGGATGTGTGGTTCCGGGTGGCCTTGTAAAAAACATCAGCGCCTCCTATTCAATCCTATGATAAAGAAAAAGGATAAATCACGGGGGTGTTGCGCAGGCTGGTGCTGGAGGTTTGCACATGCTCAGTGTAAACAGGAACTGCTATGGTGGAATGTACCAGCAGAGGCGCTAGATAGAAATCCTATAACTTGTGATGTAAATAATGAGATCCAGAGTAGTTGTGAATTAAACTAAAAAGCATCACTCTTCCCTTTTCAAACGTTTTATATAATGCATCCACTGTTTGAATGAACAGTATCCTTGTTTCTTTGTCATTTGACAAAAATAAAAGTTGATACATGTACTGTCTGTAATTAAAGCAAGCATCACAAACATCACAAGGCAAGCATCAGAAAATCTACAAAAGAAAGTGTACAAAACATTTCCATTACGTAAATGTAGGCTGCTTGCCCTTGTCTCAGCTCAGCTTTTCAAGATCACCATCATTGTGTCCTTGATGCACTTGGGTGTACTGTGGATGCGTCATGAAGGCCCAACGCCCAACGGACACAAGATTGAATGGGCTCCGACTCCAGGGGGAATGACTCACTTCCTGATTTCTATTAGACAAGTTCATATTGGCAGGAAAAGCGCAAGGGCTTTGTGAAGCAATTAAACTTCAATATGTCTCCAAACTATAATGAATAACGGTTAAGGGCTTAGTTCAAACGCACGCATGCAAGCACACAGATACACATACATACACTCACATGCTGTTGATTCATAAATGCAATATTAACACCTTCCACAATCTGTTAGATACACCCACCAAATAAGGTCAATATAAATAGCATGAAGCTCTCCTGAGGCAGCCAGTCGACCAGGCAGCTGTCACAGACCCTCTGCCCCCTATCTCTTTGAAAATAAAATATTCTATATGAAAACATACAGTGTGTGTGTGTAGCCTGGAAGCCAGCCCAAACTGCCACAGGAAAAAATAAATCTCTAAAGTCTGGTCCATGCCAAGCTGTGTGTGTGTGTGTGTGTGTGTGTGTGTGTGTGTGTGTGTGTGTGTGTGCGCGCGCGTGCGTGCGTGCGTGTGAGCCTGCCACACAGTGTACTCTATCAATCAAACAATACATTAGGACAGTAATGTCGACAATTGGAATATTACAACTCAGAAATGAGGCTAAAGCGCTTGCGGTTTGCGTTCTGATCCAATTTGCATACTGGGATTGAAACAGTAATCTCTTCATCATCATGTTTGCGAGCCGCCATGACCTTTTTGTTTTGATTGTGGCGTCCACACGGTACTGCTCCACGCGCGCACGTGTTGAGTGATCGGCTGGGATAAGCTGATAACTGATATCTTTCCACCTCGCAAAACAAGTATAGGCTCACGTTATTATTATTATTAATGTATTTTATGCATATACACTCCTGGTACTGCACAGAACCATGATAGACATACATTCAAAACCTTCCAGTGTTTTTCCACTCTGGCGTCGGCCAGGTGTTGGTGCTAGAGGCAGGCCCGTGTGGCCCTGGCTCTATGGGTGTTAGTGGTTTGTGTGTGTGTGTGTGTGTGTGTGTGTGTGTGTGTGTGTGTGTGTGTGTGTGTGTGTGTGTGTGTGTGTGTGTGTGTGTGTGTGTGTGTGTGTGTGTGTGTGTGTGTGTGTGTGTGTGTGTACACGTGCACATCCATGCCATGTCATGGCTTGCCCAATCCCTGATGCACAGATAGCAGCACCAACAATCAACGAGTGACACAGAGAGGGACAGAAGAAAAATGTAGAGACATGTGTTACTTCTTTTATCAAGTTTGCGTGCCAAGATGACATCATCTCTCCATCCAATCCCAAGCATAAAGTGGGTTAGCACCCGTGGGACCTCACAGCGGGTAGGAAGGGAAGGCAAGGCACCCTGCTCTGGTCCAACCTCTGCTTTATATGAAGCTTAATCATGCAGGCTACTGCATGCATGGCTCAAGCACAAGTAGGAATAGGCATAATTAATTAGGCACAACTATACTGCAACATAGGCCTATGCCACATACTGTACGTAACATACATTTATACATCCATCATGTGTGGCAGAGGTGGGCAATTATTTTTCCCAAGGGGCCAAATGAGATACATGAAATATTGTGGAGGGCCAAGACGAAATGCTGAACTAAAGTCTGTGTAATATTAATTTAATTTCAAGATAGAAGTAAGCGTAAGACCAACCATTTTGACACCAGGCCCCCCACAGACCCCAAAACTAAAAGACTTCTTTTGCTTTTTGTCCACAATACCAGAGTGGATTTCAGAAACAAAACGGTCAAACATAGAGATCAAAATGACCAGTAATCTTCTATAGTGTCTAGTTTTCTAGACTTGGGCTGATTCACATGGTGAATATTTTAACTCTTGAGAGTGTAAACATGAAACCAAATGGACCCGCATGCCGGTCCATTTGGTTTCATTTTTACGCTCTCAAAGAGTTACATCTGGTTAACCAACTTCCCATATTTAACTGGTACTCTCTCAAGAACCACTGGTGGTCCCCGGACCACTGGTTGAAAACCACAGTACCCTTTCACGGGCCGGTCAGGGTCAGTCAAAGGTCTGCATTTGGCCCTCGGGCCGCATGATGCCCAGGTATGATGTATGGTATACATACATACAAAGTACAGATACAATGTAGGCCTATTGACTGGGATTTACGATAATGTGCTGCCTGGCTATTGTGGATGTGTATGAGTTGTTCATACAGTTGACACATATGCCGTACGTACAGTATATATATCAAGAAATGCACAGGCTCCTCGTATAAAGGTAACAATGGAAGGCTTTTCCGTGGATGCACGCTCCTAGTTTAAGCACATACACGCTCGGCTATAAATAAACACAACTTCAAATCAAATACCACCCAGGTGGGAAAAAAGCGGCAATCCAGATAACTGATGTGCAGGGATGGCTCAGATGCAATTTCTCACGCATTGTTGTTGATCACAGTATGCGTGTTGAAACAAGGCTGAGCCGTATTAAATGTCTTGCTTGTTTTTTTGTTTGAGCTACAGTATTTATGAACGTACGTCATAGGTAGGTTAGGGAATCATTGAATATAGCCGGCGGCCGGACCCCTCCTCCTCTGTTGAAACCTCTGACTAATATGTGAGCTTGTAACCCCCCTCCCCCAGTGCATAATCATCTTTCAACAAGTGTTGCCGACTTGGCACATTTGTCCGCTATATTTAGCTGTTTTCCCAGATTCCCCTAGTGCCAAAATTTGGGAAAAAAACTCTGGTGCTTTTTTGCTGGTGAGTTGGGGCGGAATTGGTTGACAAGCGCCAGAGATAAAACCCTCGTTTTTCACCATTTTCCCTCCTATGATAGAGTCCTCCTTCCTTCCTAGAAAGGACCATTGTTAACCAAATGGACCCTCTGTAGCTCTTGAGAGCGTAAAATGAAACCAAACGGACCCTTTCGGATCCGTTTGGTTTCATTTTACGCTCATATTTAACATATATCATATTTAACCATCTGAATTACCTAATTTTCAAGAATTTACACATTTAGAAAATGTAGAAGAATTGCTATTTTGACAGTTATTTATCCTAAATTAGGCTGAGAGACTAATCTCAACATCAAACGGTGGTACTCCTCCGTGGCTAAAATGCAGAATAAACAGTGGGCCCTGCTGGTATGAAAAATGGTTGAAAAGTAAAAACCCACGGCTCTAGCGCATTCTAGTGCATTTTGGAAGTGCCACTAGTGCATTTTGGATTTTGGCGGTTGGCAACACTGCTTTCAACCATCCCAATAAAGGAGGAATACATAGGGGAGTAGTATATACTACGCACTCATTCGCTTTTTTATGGACTGGATACAACATGTCTCTGGAGGGCAGATGATTGCTGGTCTATGGGGGGGGGGGGGGAGAGATAGGGCCTCGAAGATGTGGGACAGAAAGCGCTTTAATATTTCTTTCCATTCTTTAACTGAGAAAAAAAAAACGCACATTAACTAGGGAAAAAAGAACACATTAACCGACCAATTATTTTCCTATTACGTACCGTTAATCATTGCCCTGTCATTTCCTCCGATGTTTTGAGTGGTTTGACCCATGTACAGCAGCTTATATCCATTCTTTCCTAAGTGTATGGTCATGATATAAACTTTCAATTACTTTGAGGCGATAATTGAGGCATGCCTGTGGTTCTCGGTGGGGTCAATAGATTTTTTTTTATTTATTTTTTGCCGAGAACATACAGTATTTATCGTCGTTATGCCAGAAGACACGCTCCATTGTTAATCAGCGAACGCTTAACAGAGGCACGGACAATCATCAAGAGTTCTAGAGGCACACTGTAATCTGTAGCTCTGCTAAGGGTCAGTCAATATGATCGACCACAGTCTGCAGGTTGGAATGTAATTAGGGCCGCTGATGAATGGGGTCAGTCAACATGTGCATGTCAAGTGTGTGTGTGTGTGTGTGTGCGTGTGTGCGTGCATGCATGCATGCTCGTCTTTAATTCAATAAAAGAGGTTCCTTTGCAGGGCCGGATCTAGAGGGGGGCACCCAAACGTGCATCCTGCCCACCCAATGAAATTAGGTAATATCAGTGTTCCGGGTATCACTAGTGGTCTTTGGGAGAGTTCCAGGTGGTCCCCGGGCTAAATGGTGGAAAGTTGGTTAACCAGATTTAACTCTTTGAGAGCGTAAAAATTAAAAATGGACCCACAAGGGTCCATTTGGTTTCCTTGTTTACACTCTCAAGAGTTAAAATATTCATCATGTGAAGCAGCCCAAGTCTACACAACTAGAGAATGTAGAAGATTAATGGTCATTTTGATCCGTATCTTTTACTGTTTTTCCCCCAAATCCAGCCTGGAATTGTGGACAAAAGCAAAAAAAAATCTTTAGTTTTGGGGTATGTGGGGCTAAAATGCCCTCAAATGGTGCTCCGTGGCTCAAATGCTGAATAAATAGTTGGCCGTGGTGTCAAAAAGATTGAAAACCACTGCTTCATATGAAAAACTTTGGAGTTGCCCACCCTGCCAGCCCACCCTATAGGGCTGTCTAAATCCGGCCCTGTTCCTTTATTGAATTTTTTGGGGAGGTTAGCCTTCTTTGTCTTATTGACTAAGTGAGAAATTTGAGTCTGTGTAGGGCCAGGGGGGGGGGCAGCATAGATGATATATGCGTGTAACTGATACTGAAATTTGTTTTTGCATCTTATTGCTACTACAATATTCTAACCGTGGCCTACTAAGAAGAGAAGAGACTAATTACGGCTCGGCTTCTTCGCTGCAATCCTTTGGCACAGACAGTTTGTGAATGAAAGTGTGCCCTTGATGTGATAGTGTGAGATTTGTGTGATAATGATGATCACGTGCTGGATGGAACTTTGCCTTGAGGTTTGTTTCATGTGCATACATACTGTAGCAGTAAGAGCTGAGCTGTGGCAATGGAATAGTATAGATTTTTATATATTTATTTATTTTTTCGTTTTTTATTTTTGTGGAAACCTTGCTAGAAGGCTGTAAAGAATGTACTACTTTTTCCCTACAGACTTTTCAAACCATTTTCCGCATTAAGGGCTCCATTTTCATTACATGCTAAACCTCTTATCCCAAACCCCTTATCCCTTTTTTACTATTTTTAAAATCTTTTGGGAATAGTTCAATATGCCGATCTATTGACACGTTGTGAGCTTGTCGACTGGCCATTTGAACTATTGAAAAATGTTTTTTCTAAATAGTTTAAAAAGGCAAAGAAGTTAAGGGTTAAGGGGGCTTAGCGGTAACGAAAATGGCCAGAGCGATTTCAATAGCAAAATAAAACTATAAAATATAATTATTAAAGGCGAAAAATTGAAAGGCAGTTTTAGCTTTTGAGTATCATTAACTGCTTTCATATTCAAATTTCCTTCATTAAATGAAATTAATTCTGGCAGCAATAGTTTGGACTTTTTATTTTTTTTTTTCAAATTACCTGCCTCCACACACACACACGGACATGCATGTGTGCATGCACGCACGCATACGCACACACACACACACACACACACACACACACACACACACACACACACACACACACACACACACACACACACACACACACACACACACCCACGATGTGATTTTTTTTCTTGAGAGGAACGGGGTATACAAAGTCACAAATTAGATAGATTAGACAGTAGTACTAGTTTGGACGTTTTTCTTTTTTTTCTCAAATTACCTGCCTCCACGCACGCACGCACGCACGCACGCACGCGCGCACACGCACACGCACACGCACACACACACACACACACACACACACAACACACACACACACACACACACACACACACACACACACACACACACACACACACATGCAGTTTTCTATCCAAAGTTGTGCAAAGTTATCAAAGTTAGCGATGTTGTCAGGTATAATTAGCGAACATGCCAGTTTTTCCAGGGTTTCGTCTTCATTTTAAACATGCCAGACACCACCACCACCTGGCCAAATAAATGACTTCAGTCTGCAGTTCCCTTCATTCCGTGTGTGCTGTTATTGTGGCGGTCCTAATTCTGCCAGTGTGTATTTATTTTACACAGCGACAGTTCATCCCAAGCTAGCTCGGCTATACACATTATTTACTTCCACCATGTCCAGTCATGCAGATCACAGACAGTCAAACACCACTGTGTGTCTGTGTGACTCTTCTAAAGGATGTCCGCTGGTTAGGTGAGATGAATGCATTCTCCACTATCCAGCCTGGTATTGTGGACAAAATGTCTCAAATGGTGGTCCATGGCTCAAATGCCAAATACATACAGTAGTGGGCCCTCTTATCAACAAGGTTGAAAACCATCAAAAAGAACTTAAAAAAAAAAAAAAATCGAGTCGCCCACCCTACCATTCTTCTAGCCCACGCTAGAGCTGGCTAAATCCGGCCCTGATCATGGTCAGCATCAAGTAGTGCTAAAAGAATAACCCGAATATGTCCTCATGTGTTGTTTCCATCAATATCTTTGTGTATTTATGGGCTTAATCAAGCCCTGTGAAGTAGGCTTAAATCAGTGGCCCTGAGAGATGAGAGAAGCATTATTATTTTTTCCCCCCACATTATTGTTTTTTTCCAGTCTGGCCACACGATCAGGACTAATGCACACATAGAACACTGAAGGTGAAGTACTGTGGGCCTGACCGACTGAATCACTGAAAATGTTTCCGCCAATAAAGCTCATTAAATTGAACTGTGAGCCAGGGTCGGATTGACCATTGGGCGTACAGGGAGGTCTCCCGGTGGGCCACGACCCGTAGGGGGGGCGGTGGTATCACAGTCTGATTAAAAGCACTAGTTTTCAACATTCTTTGATCCCAGGGCCCACTATTCATTCAGAATTTTGAGCCACAGACCACCGTTTGAGGACATTTTGGCCGCAACAGACCCCAAAACTAAAGATTTATTTTGCTTTTTGGTCCACAATTCCAGGTTGGATTTGGGAAACAAAACAGACATACAGATCAAAATGAGCATTAATCTTCTAATTTAGATAAATATTTTAACTCGAGAGTGTTTACGCTCTCAAAGAGTTACATCAGGTTAACCAACTATACCAGGTAGAATAGGTCCATCACACGCTGGTTGTGGTGGGCCGGTCTAGGCCAAATAACGCTGAAAACGTCTGGGCCGACTTTTCTGCCCAGTCCACCACCCCTGTGAGCCACGCAAAAAAAGTTGCTACTACAACCTCACTTTGCCCCATGCAGTCATAGAACGTGAACGTCCCCCCCACCCCAGAACAGCAAAAATGGAGAACGTAAGAGAAAAAAAATGATTTAGAATGCAATGTGTTTAACCTGCAGTGGACACACAATTATGTTTTTAGCCAATGCAAAGAAAGGGCTGTTGTCTCATTTGTCAAGAGACGTGTCGGTATTCAAGGAATACATTCAGTGCCGACATTATGAATCCCATCACAAAGTATGATAACTTGCAAGGCCAAATGCGAGCAGACAAACTTGGCATGCCAAACTCAGTTGAACCAATCACCAGTTTGGTGTTGCTCAAATCATAGAAAGCTTATTATATATTCTTTTTTTCTGTGAAGAACCCATGTAGGGTTATTTGATCTTTGTAAAGGGTTATTAATATTTGATTATGTATGGCTTTCTGGAAAACCTAAAGCTTAAAGATACATCACATGGATGCAACTGGGACGTATCCTCAGTGATGTATCCCAAGGTCATCGGGGTTTCGGGTCTCGTAACATCATACCCCTCACTCAGGACCCAGCCGGGGTTGATCAACATCATACCCCTCACTCAGGCGACCCAGCCGGGGTTGATCAACATCATACCCCTCACTCAGGCGACCCAGCCGGGGTTGATCACCATCATACCCCTCACTCAGGCGACCCAGCCGGGGTTGATCAACATCATACCCCTCACTCAGGCGACCCAGCCGGGGTTGATCAAGTCCCAGTAGCTACTCTCGGTCAGTCCACTAGGGAAAGATCCAAGGCCACACAATCCACTGCTCCAGAACTACTCTGCCGGTACTGGGAGACACCATAAAACAATACATGTTTCCATTTAGGCACACCTGCAATCGTCTCACTTTTTCTGTTACAAACTTGACCCCAAGTTATGTGCCACTCACTGGCAAAGAAAAAAAAAAGTTTGGGGGACCCCTGCCCTAAATCTTAGTGGGCCAAAATTTAAAACTGAACAAAGCTGCGGGGCTAGGTTCCAGGTGGCCCCTAGCTAAGTTGTTTAACCAGATGTAACTCTTGAGAACGTAAAAATGAAACCATGTTTACGCTCTCAAGAGTTAAAATATTCATCATGGAAATTAGTCCTATATACACAACTAGAAGATTAATGGTCATGGACAGAATCAAAGGAAATCTTTAGTTTGGGGGGGTCTGTGGGGCTAAAATATCCTCAAATGGTGGTCCGTGGCTCAAATGCTGAATAAATGGTGGGCCCTGGGATGAAGAACGTTGAAAACCACTGCTGTATATTACAGAGCAGATGGCAAAACAACAGCAGAGCATTATGGGATCTGTAGTATTAGCGGTGAATGCAGTGTTACAGCGGCGCCACGGCTGTATAATACCGGTGGGCTGCTCTAATGTTAATTCGATGTTGCCTCAAGGGCCAAAGGAAATTACAGCGGGCCAGAGTTTGACACCTATGAGATAGAAGAAGAGTGAGAAGGGGATGATCATTAGAGGCATACACAGGGGCGGATTGGCACATATTTTGCCTTTGCCAGGCCACTGGTTAACCAGATGTAACTCTTTGAGAGCGTATAAATGAAACCAAATGGACCCTTGCGGGTCCATTTGGTTTCATTTTTACACCCTCAAGAGTTAAAATATTCATGTGAATTAGCCCAACTTAGTCTACACAACTAGAGAATGTAGAAGATCTCTCCTACTTGGAGGCTCTGGTGTAGGACACCTTTTCTTTTTTTGAAGGATAGAAACACTAGTTTGCCTGGCCTGGACTTAAAAAAAAAAAAAAAAAAAAAACTGTCCAGGCCACTAGGTGGCGCAGGCCACCGGGAAAACCCCCTGTACTCCAGATGGTCAATCCGCCCCTGGGCATACAGATGGTGCATTGAGGCTCCCAGAAGGGACAGGGCAGGGAGGTGCTAGCTCTGGTCCAGAGCTCCACTGGGTCTGAGTCTGACTTGCATTGGAGCTCTGCTGGTCTCCGTGCATTCGGCCATTACTGCACCCGACCAGCCTCTCTTCTCTAGTGGATATATAAAGAACGTTTTACCTACTCACCAAAATAAACACGTCTTGTGTCATTAGAAAGCCTACTTAGGCCTACCTTAGTGGTCGCACTCTTAGCCCCCCACCACACGGATAAAATGGACTTTTTGGCCAGAACGCGATCGTTTTTCACCGGAAAAACAACCAGGATTTGCGCCCTCTACCGATATTGCCAATAGAAAAGTTCCATAGGAAATATTTTTCCTTCAGTGAAAAACAATCGCGTTCTGGCCAAAAAGTCCATTTTATCCATGTGGTGGTGGGCTCAGAGTGTTTCCACTAAGGTAAGTAGGCTTTCTAATGACACAAGACGTGTTTATTTTGGTGAGTAGGTAAAACGTTCTTTATATATCCACTAGAGAAGAGAGGCTGGTCGGGTGCAGTAATGGCCGAATGCACGGAGACAAGCAGAGCTCCAATGCAAGACAGACTCAGAAGCAGTGGAGCTCTGGACCAGAGCTAGGGAGGTGCTAGTATTGTAATTGAAGAAGATGGACTGTCCACACTCTCCCTCTGCAATATCGGGGGCCCTTTAGAGAGCGTCGGGTCTAATTTCATTGGCCCAGTGCAAAGTGACCATAGTCTCCGACCGCAGACTTGATTTGAGCACCCATAAGAGAGGGGAATGGTATTTCATAGTCCGAAAACCAACCTAAGTGTGCGTGGGTGAGTGTGCACGTGTGTGTGTGTGTGTCTCAGGGGCGGATGTAACATTTCCCAATTGGGGGGGCAGGAGGAAATGGTATCGGGGCGGGGTGTTTTCAGTTACAGGACTTTTATTAGGCAAGTATAAGCGTCAATAATACCATCAGTGGCTGTTGAAGATGCAACAGACACGCAGCTTGCATAATTAAAGCTAAAGGTCTGACTCAGAGAGTTTTCTGTTTTCAATGATGAAATGCTGTTGGTTTAATGGTGACACAACTGTAGTTAGTTAGTAGCAGTAGTAGTGTTTCAAATCATTTTAAATGGAGTATAAGCACTTTAATTTGAAATTTATTGGGTTGTTTCGCATGCTATCATGTTTGGTGGGGCAGTCCAGGCGTTTAGGGGGGGCATTGCCCGGCCCCCCCATGCCCATGCCTAGATCCGCCCCTGGTGTGTGTGTGTGTGTGTGTGTGTGTGTGTGTGAGAGAGAGAGAAGAGAGAGAGAGAGAGAGAGAGATGGAAGAGGCCTATTAGATTATCTATGGCCTAGAGACCCTGTTTCTTGGCCCTGTTACTAGTAATCAACTATCTCTGTATTTGTGTGTGGGTGTGTCTCTCTAATTCTTGGAAGACTGGAACAGGGGTTGTACAGGGTCTTGAGGGTCTACTAGGCTAAGTATAACAGGACTGTGAGTTGAGAATGATGGGGAGGTTTTTGCCTGTGTCGCGACGGATGACGGATTAACTCATTTCGCTAGTCACATTCTCATTGGTAATGGACAAACCCTTTCCTTGCGGTGTTTTGAGCAGTCTGTGTTTGTTTGCGTCCGCTTGTGTGTGTGTGTGTGTGTGTGTGTGTGTTGGGGGGTTATGCATCGACAGCTGTGATGAATCAACTCGTTTCTTTAATTTGATTCCCAATGATTTGGGAGAGGGGTAACGGCAGCATCAGTGTGCGCGTGTGTGCGCATATGCATGCGTGTGTGTGGGTGACATTCACCTCCTAGGGGTCCCACAGCAGACTGCTTTCCAATTCATCATTCTCAGCGTGGCGCCGGAGAGAGACTCGTCGCTGCATTAAGTGGGCACAATTTATTTTCCGGTGGTACAATTACAGCTGACCTTTGGGTACATATCCTGGGTGATATTAGCGCCGACAGGGACTAACTGGCTGAACACAACATCATTAACACCCTTTGTTATTAGTCAGTCCAGATCTCTGGGCCTGACGCATCGATATACCGCCACCAGGCCACCGCAGCAAGTAGCAAGAAACAGTGGTGTAAATCAGGGGTTTTCAACCTTTTTTGACACCAGGGACCACCATTTATTCGGTATTTGAGCCACGGACCACCATTCGATTCACCCCAAAGACCTAAAACTAAAGAATTGTTTTGGTTTTGTCCACAATTCCAGGCTGGATTTTGCAAACAAAACAGTGTGGCCTTCTTGTTTAACTGGTGCTGATTCAGATGATGAATATTTTAACTCTTGAGAGTGTAAAAATGAAACCAAATGGACCCTTGCGGGTCCATTTGGTTTCATTTTTACGTTCTTGAATTCTGAGTTTTAATTTAGTTTTACGACATGTTACTCACCTGGAATGTTTTAGCATTAGTCTCGTTTTAGTCATGCATAATATCATAAGCTGCTTTTTTTTGTTTTTCATTTTCTGAAAGGAAAATAGTGATCTATAACAGGAGTTTTCAACCTTTTTCATAGCAGGGCCCACCAATTACTCAGCATTTTAGCCACGGACCAACATTTGAGGACATTAAGCACCACAAACCCCAAAACTAAAGATTTATTCTGCTGTTGTCCACAATTCCAGGCTGGATTTGTGGAAACAAAACAGTCAAACCTACAGGATCAACATGATGATGAATATTTTACGTTGTAACTTGAGAGTGTAAAAATGAAACCAAATGGACCCGCCAAGGGTCCATTTGGTTTCATTTTTACGTTCTCAAGAATTACATCCGGTTAAACAACTTAGCTGGGGACCACCTGGAACCCTCTCAGGGACCACTGGTGGTCCCCGGACCACTGGTTGAAAACCACGTACTGATCTATAAGCTTGTGACGTTATAGATCGGCTATTTTGAAAAGAGAGAGAGCAGAGGGGAAACAATGGACACATTCAAGGAGAATAACGGAAAGGGGAGGGGAGAGGGGGTGAGGTGGTGATGGTGGTGGTGGCGGCAGTGATAGACTAGGAGCAGTGGTGGTCACGGTGGTCGGATCGGTGGTGGCTGTGGTCTCTAAAAATCCAGGGATTATGGTTAATATGATTGAGAACCACACCACAAAATCCATACTATACCACTGACATCCAAAGATATTCTATAGAACAGGGGTTTTCAACAGGTGGTCCGGGGACCACCAGTGGTCCTTGAGGGGGTTTCCAGGTGGTCCCCAGCTAAGTTGGTTAAAGGTAGGGTAAGTGATTTGAAATTCATTGTGTAGTACCAGCCTGGTGCACTAGGGGCGCCCAAGAGTAGCTACACTATGTGAACCTGCTGCTGGATCCTGATTGGAGGAGAAATCACTTCCCCTACCTTTGACAAGATGTAACTCCTGAGAACGTAAACATGAAACCAAATGGACCCTTGCGGGTCCATTTGGTTTCATGTTTACGCTCTCAAGAGTTAAAATATTAATCATGTGAATTATCCCAAGTCTACACATCTAGAGAATGTAGAAGATTAATGGTCATTTTGATCTGTATGTTGGACTGCTTTGTTTCCCCAAATCCAGCCTGGAATTGTGAACAAAAGCAAAATAAAGCTTTAGTTTTGGGGTCTGTGGGGTTAAAATGTCGTCAAATGGTGGTCCGTGGCTGAGATTCTGAATAAATAGTGGGCCCTGGGATGAAAAAGGTTGAAAACCACTGCTATAGAAAACCTGGAGACTGAAACAACATAAGACATTTATACTGTAATGGTGTGTGAAACAGACGATCAAAACATTTCCCACATGGACAAGGACAAGTCTCTGACATGGACATGTACTGTATATTACAGAGCTTGACACTAACACTTGCCCGGGGCAAGTAAAAAAATGGTGGGGCAAGTGAAGACTGCTACCTGGTTGCCCGATCGGGCAAGTGTGCAACTTAGTGCACTATAAACAACACAAGATAAATTTGTCTTGAAGGCAGTCATTGCACTCTGCCTCTGTGTCTTTCACTGCTTTCTAGCTGTCCACAATTCCAGGCTGGATTTGGGAAACAAAACAGGCAAATTAACATACACATCAAAATGACCATTAATCTTCTACATTCTCTAGTTGTGTAGACTTGGGGCTAATTAAGATGATGAATTTTAACTCTTGAGAGTGTAAAAATGAAACCAAATGGACCCGCAAGGGTCCATTTGGTTTCATTTTTACGTTCTCAAGAGTTACAACTGCAAAATTTACAATATATTTTTGGGGGGCAAGTGACCATGAGCTGAGGGCAAGTAGAACCTGACTTGCACTTGCCCGATGGACAAGTGCCTCCGAGACCTTAGTGTCAACCCCTGTATATTATATGGACGAAATTGGACATATTGATGAAAGCAAATGCAAGCTCCAGTTCAATGCAACAATACCATATAGAATCTATATCTTTACAAATCGTTGGACTCCTTGGCAGCAACCATGAACTAGAGAGGAAGGAAATCACAGAGCAGACTGCTGCTTTTCCCTGCATGACGGAAACCTTCTGTGTGCCTGTTAGTATCTTCTAAAGACGCCAGTTATAGATTAATTCTCACTCTCAACTTATTTTCAGAGGTGTTGATTAGGGAACTCTGTCTCTCTCTCTCACTCTGTGTGTGTGTGTGTGTGTGTGTGTGTGTGTGTGTGTGTGTGTGTGTGTGTGTGTGTGTGTGTGTGTGTGTGTGTGTGTGTGTGTGTGTGTGTGTGTGTGTGTGTGTGTGTGTGTGAGAGAGAGATCTGTTATAGATTCACTGCAAATAAGGAGAGAGATCCTCTCAGGGAAAACCTGATGGTGACGTGAGGCAACTCATCACACCAGACTCCCTGCTGTTAATTAAGCTACAGTAGAGTTACTAGGGATGTCCTATATTGAATGATGTTTGATATCTGCCAACGTAGAAGGCGTGCATAGATAGACGTCAAGGGGGGTTTTAGCACCCCCTAGTGGCCCTCTCTGGACCAACATGCCCTTTTTAAAAGAGCAAAAAGATGCTGAAATGCTGTTTTCTATGCGTTTTTAACCCCCCAAAACTCAATTTTCCGCCGCCCGGCTAGAGTGCCCTCCTGGTTACATTTGAGCACCTGGCCTTGAAACTCTCTGTGCACGCCACTGGTAGAATCAATGCAAATTATGAAATACACGCTTTTCCTGGAAAACTCGGGTTAGAGACAGGGTTAGTAATTTTAGGACCAATGGGAGGTCGAAACAATGGCAAGTTATCCTGAATACAGCTGAAGTAAAATAGCCCAAGTTCAACACGCATATCAGTAGTTGCGGTGGAATACAAGTGCTGCAGTGTGTAACTCTTACAGTACTACAGACTACTTTTAGATTTCAACCCCATGAAATGACTGATCCTGCAGCTGAGTTAAAAAAAAAAATACAAGGGCATGCGCACATCCGGATTCTGCGCTGGTGCTGGACTAAATGTACATAATCAAAATAATAAAGGGAGAATCACCTGATGAAGGCCAAGCATGGCCGAAACGTCGGGAACCTTTGTGTTTTTTTAAATAAACACTGTGGAGCATATAGCTGTGTGCGGACTCCCTTTATTATTTTTGATCCTGCAGCTGACCCTTATTCCACATACATGTACCAATGATAAAACATGCAGTCACCTCCAGACAGTCACATTCAAGTCTGCCCGCAATGTAAATTAGTCAGTGTGTGGCGTGGTGTGTGCAGGCGTCTACAGGGCCCTGTGCCAGATATTCAGCTGCTCCTGACACATATTTAAAGAGTGACATGGTCAACAGAGATTTGGCACGCTGCTTCTTATTTAACCCTCTATGACAGGGGTTTTCAACCTTTTTCATCTCAGGGACCACCATTTATTCAGGATTTGAGCCACGGACCACCATTTGAGAATATTTTAGCCCCACAGACCTAAAACTAAAGATTTATTTTGCTTTTGTACACACTTCCAGGCTGGATTTTGGGAAACGAAACAAGCAAACATACATTCCAAAATGGCTAATTCAGATGATGAATATTTTAACTCTTGAGAGTGTAAAAATGAAACCAAATGGACCCGCAAGGGTCCATTTGGTTTCATTTTTACATTCTCAAGAGTTACATCTGGTTAACCAACTTAGCTGGGGACCACCTGGAACCCTCTCAGGACCACTGGGTCCCCGGACCACCTGTTGAAAACCCCTGCTCTATGAGCTTGTAGGTCTGATATTTTTGAAAATCGCGAAAATGTCGCACACATTTTTAAATATGTTATTTCAGAAGCAAATGTTTAACTCAAATCTTTGCTTCTGGAGGGATCCCTAGAGCATATTTTCAGACGGGGATCCGCAGCCAAATATAGATAATTCTGGGGGGTCCCTGGCATGTTGATCATCTCTGACACAGAGAAACTAGAATCTAGTGTCAGAATCTAGTGTCAAAAACTAGAATCTAGCGCCAGAAAATAGAATCTAGCATTAGAAACTAGAATCTAGCGCCAGAAACTAGAATGTAGTGTCAGAAACTACAATCAGGTGTCAGCAAGACTATATTCATAGATTTGTGCCACATTTTCACACTTTTTCAAAAGGTCTGACATTTCAAAAATGTCAGACCTATAAGCTCATAGCGTGCCACTCGGTGGCGCGCTATGAGCTTGTAGATCTAATATTTTTCAATGTGTTACAGTGCAGAATGAGTTAACTTACACTCAGTCATCTCTCCGCGTCATTCTTTAAGGCTCTTTATGCAGCCTTTATGTTAATTTCTGTATACGCAACGTGCCTGCAGACGTCTTCAAAGTTTATCTGTTCAGCCAGGGCCAGGTCGCACCGCAATGGAAAGCGATAACAGCTTATGGAGTCTCTCCTGGTCTCATTATGGAGCGGATGTTATCTGTCTGCCTTGATGTAAATGTCGCCATGAATGAGCTGCTAGCCTCAAGTCAGTGAGGTAATGGATGTTAAAAGGATCCCTGTCTAATAAGATAAACATTGCTTAAAGCATTATACTTTCCCTATATAACTGAAATAAACAAATAAAAACACCATTGGCATCTTATTTCTTTCATAAATAGAGAATATTTCACTCAACAGGAACTGCTCCTGGTGCAGGATGATGATGTCACATGTCCATGTGTGATCTAGCTCTATGGATATATGGATGAACATGCTCATCATCATCCTGCGACCAGAGCACCTCCTATTGAGAGAAAGATTCTCTATTTATGAAAGAAATAAAGTATTGAAGGTGTTTTTATCTGCATGTTGTAGTTATAGAAGGCAAGTATAGTGTTTTAAGGCATATTTGTCTTATTAGGCAGGGATCCTTTTAATGATCCTGAGAATGAAGCTGCACTGCAGCTCATTCTGCATGGTGGAGCAGCCTTTTTTTTTTTTTTTTACCTTTGGATCTTTGAGATATGTACCAGGGGTTGACACTAAGGTCTCCGAGGCACTTGCCCATTGGGCAAGTGCAAGTCAGGTTCTACTTGCCCTCAGGTCATGGTCACTTGCCCCCCAAAAATATATTGTAAAATTTTGCTTCCAACTTGGGTGCTTTAAACCAGGGTTTTTTTCAACACATGGTCCCTGAGAGGGTTCCAGGTGGTCCCCAGCTAAGTTGGTTAACCAGATGTAACTCTTGAGAACGTAAAAATGAAACCAAATGGACCCTTGCGGGTCCATTTGGTTTCATTTTTACACTCTCAAGAGTTAAAATTCATCATCTTAATTAGCCCAGGTCGCAATGACCACCTTAAGACAAATTTATCTTGTGTTGTGTTATAGTGCACCAAGTTGCACACTTGCCGATCGGGCAACCAGGTAGCAGGCTTCACTTGCCCCACCATTTTTTTTTACTTGCCCCGGGCAAGCGGGCAAGTGTTAGTGTCAAGCCCTGTGTACATTGTAAAAGATGAACCTTTATCTCAACTTAAAATTAGTGATGTCCCGATGCCACTTTTTTTTCATTTCCGATCCCGATACCGATACCAAATACCAATACCAGAGAGGAATATACAGTATATAATAATGAAAGAAAAAAAGATCTTGTATGAACTCCACCAACCGGGAATAGCAGACTCCTTACTGAAGTGTGCACTTGGGTAACTTTAAAAACTCCACATGGCCCAACATTTCATTTAACTAGCATAGTGTTAACCCCTTACTCCTGTGTGAGAGACCTGCAGTTGGACTGGCGTATTTGCCAATACCAATATGACCCAATAATGACAAATAAGTGTTTAAACTGATACTTTTCCGATACAGTATCTGCCGATACCGATATGACCAAAAAAGGGCCGTTGCCATACTTTTTCCGATACCGATAAACTATTGGGACATCCCTACTTGAAATCACTGAATTAATCAGTCCACAACTGACTGAAGCCTCGACACCCAGGCTTTCATTTTCGTTCGCCTTGCGCGAAAACGGAAAGCCTGGACTAACGCACGTTGGAAAGTGGCCTTCAAGTGGGAGTGAACCTTCCGGGTGGGCGTCGCTCTAAATAATGTGACGTAGAACAGCAGTGGACGGGCGCGGGAGGGGCCGGGATGACGACACGTTAGTGAGATCAAATCAGAGCGCAGCACTTCCGCCGTGTGGATGCCACGGCACCCCGGCCCCCCAAGGCCAAAATCATTGAGGGCTAGACCAGGCTAACAACTGACTGAAATCTGGAATTGGTCTGCGCTCGGCCTGCTACCGTATGTATAGCAAGGCTATATTGTGAAATGGCCGTGCCACTGTCACAAATACAGTAGGAGTGAGGGAGCACTAACACATTAGCACTTGACGTGTACTGTAACTCTCATTTCTGTTATTAAAAACACATTCATTTAAGCCAAACCAGAACAAACCAAAGTGTCAAGATGTAGAATATGTAGAAAAACAGGAGTAAACATTTGTTGAATTGAAAACTCAAAAATAAAGAGTTAAAAAAAAACAGGAGTAAACAGAAAGCTTGGAAATGGTGTTGCTAAAAGTGGAGCTAAGCCTAAGGGCAGTATAGGGCTCAGTGTAGGCTTCAAAGGTCTACCGGGTTCCTACAAACCAAAACTACACAACACATATGCAAAGCAAAACAATATTAATATGCAAAATGTGTGTGTGGGTGCGTGTGTGTGCTCCTGGGTCTGTGTGTGTGTGTGTGTGTGTGTGTGTGTGTGTGTGTGTGTGTGTGTGTGTGTGTGTGTGTGTGTGTGTGTGGTGTGTGTGTGTGTGTGTGTGTGTGTGTGTGTGTGTGTGTGCGCGCGCAAGTGAGTATAGCTCACTCTAACACATGTCATCTCTCCTGTGAGACTTTGGGCTCCATTTTTGTCACCACTAAACCCCTTATCCCTTAACTTCTTTACCTTTTTAAACGGTTAAAAAACATTTTTCAATAGCTTAAATGACCAGTCAATAGATTGGCACATTTACCTATTGCAAAAAGTTTTTCAAAATAGTAAAAAAAAAAAAAAAAAAAAAAAAAAAAAAGATAAGGGGTTTAGGATAAGAGGTTTTGGGCTCCATTTTCGCTCCATGTGTTGTCCCTAACGCTGCCCGAAACCCGCAACGAATTCCCTTATTGGCATTTTTGTCACCTTTCCTCTTCCCTTAGCCACTATTCCTTATGCTGACACCTTTATTTGTGACTGGGGGTGTGGTCATAGGCGTGTTTGTCACGCAGTCCCTAAGTTAAGTTGCTAATTTCGTCAAATAGATTTGTGAAATAGATAACAGGATTTCAAAGCACCCGCTAACCTATACGAGAAGGCAGAGCCACGTGTGTCTATGTGCATTGGAGATGTCCACGTGGGACAGCTTCACTTCATCTCCTTATTTAGTGGTTGTCCTATAAACAGCTGTAGATTGCCTGCTGTTGGTCACTTCCTTGTGTTTAGTTAATGTATATAATATATAATTCAATACATTAATTAATGTGACGCATTGCTGCTGCTTTCACGTTTCCATCAAATTCCCGACAGTTAAATTTTTTGCTTGATCCCGCTTCGTAGCTCTTCCCCAATGCTAAATGCCCTAATTGCGTAACCAAAATGGAGCCCTTTTTTGTTTTATGCCAAAAATGGAATAAGCTACAATTGTATATTTTCTAACACAGGGGCGGATTGGCACATATTTTCCCACCGGGACAATTTTGCCTTTGCCAGGGCACCCTGGTGGGGGCAGCTGGTTAACCAGATGTAACTCTTTGAGAGCGTGAAAATGAAACCAAATGGACCCTTGCGGGTCCATTTGGTTTCATTTTTACACCCTCAAGAGTTAAAGTATTCATCACGTGAATTATCCAAACTTAGTCTACACAACTAGAGAATGTAGAAGATTATTGGTCATTTTGATCTGTATGTTCCAGGCGAGCATCTAGCGCATTTTGGAAGTGCCACTAGTGCATTTTGGATCTTGTCCAGGCCACTAGGTGGCGCAGGCCACCGGGAAAACTCCCTGTACTCCAGATGGCCAATCCGCCCCTGTTCTAACATGCCATTAAATGGTGCTATGTGTTTTCCAGGACAACGTGGACTTGGGGGAGCTGATGTTCTCACTGTGCTACCTCCCCACCGCCGGTAGACTCACCATTACCATGATCAAAGCCAGGAACCTGAAAGCCATGGATATCACCGGCGCTTCTGGTCTGTGCCTCACGTTGATGTATATGTTGTGTTGTGGTCTTTTGTGCGTTTGATGTCACATGGAAAGAACAATGTGGAACATGCCCACCCCCCACCCCACCCCCGCAACTCTTATTGTATTGCTATAGACCGGGGGTTTTCAACAGGTGGTCCGGGGACCACCAGTGGTCCTTGAGAGGGTTGCAGGTGGTCGCCAGGCTAAATGATGGAAAGTTGGTTAAACAGGTTAAGAATGTAAAAATTAAAATATTCATCTGAATTAGCATTAAGGAGTCTACACTGTTTTGTTTGCAAAATAACCAGCCTGGAATTGTGAACAAAACCAAAATAATTCTTTACTGTAGTTTTAGGTCTTTGGGGCTAAAATGTCATCAAATGGTGGTCTGTGGCTCAAATACTGAATGAATTGTTTTTGACACTCTGGTGTCAAAAAGGTTGAAAACCACTGGAAATAATATATAATATTATTTGATAGAGTGCCATGATTTTTTTCCACCCTAAAATATGATCAGCTATTATTGTTATATGAGGAGGAACAATATTTTCTAAAACATGTATAGTATTTGTTAAAATGTTGCCTGGTGGGTGGTGATGGGTGGAAATCCACCTGAACTTAAGACACACCCACATGTCATTATAGATTAGTTTTTTTTTTTTTTTCATTGGAATGTCTGACTGGAAAGGTTTCAGCCCCTATAGGAAGAAACCCTAAATATACAGTATATTAAGAGTGCAGTTTTCCTGCCTCACCATCTCATCTTGTTGAGCAACATCCATCCATCCATCCCATCTCTATAGACGTGCACAGTGACGTCACCGCCCCTGTTCCAGTAATGGAATCCTCATTCATTTTTCTCATAGGCAAAACCAACTCGGGTCGTGACAGATCATGACAACACACACAATATGCTCATGCGATATCTAATTAGCAAGAAGTAGAAAACGGCAGGATACAACACTTTTTGTTTCGTTTTTCATCTTAGAAATTATTTGATTGTCGTAAAAGTGTGTCATCATGATTCGTCACGACCCGAGTTGGCTTCGTCCACGACGTAATCGTCTCTTTATATAAATTATTTTCGAAAAGTCTATGAGAAAAATGAATGGGGAATCCACTTCTGGAACAGGGGCGGTGACGACACTGCACAGGTCTATTGCGTTTCATCTAGTCCAGGGGTTTTCAACCTTTTTCATCCCAGGGACCACCAATTGCTCTGCATTTTAGCCACGGACCACCATTTGAGGACATTAAGCACCACAGACCCCAAATTAAAGATTTATTTTGCTTTTGTCCACAATTCCAGGCTGGATTGTGGAAACAAAACAGTCAAACATCCAGATCAACATGATGATGAATATTTTAACTCTTGAGAGTGTAAAAAAGAAACCAAATGGACCCGCAAGGGTCCATTTGGTGTCATTTTTACGCTCTCAAAGAGTTACATCTGGTTAACCAACTTAGCTGGGGACCACCTGGAACCCTCTCAGGGACCACTGGTGGTCCCCGGACCACTGGTTGAAAACCACTGATCTAGTGGAGTCATAAAATGTCTCCCAGCCCTCGTACAGTGGATAAATCTGTTGTAACTGTGACCATCTATCTACAGACCCCTACGTTAAGGTGTCCCTGATGTGTGAGGGGCGGAGACTGAAGAAAAGGAAGACTTCCACCAAGCGGAACACCCTGAACCCGGTGTACAACGAAGCCATCGTGTTTGACGTCCCCCCGGAGAATATCGACCAGATCAGCCTCCTCATAGCGGTCATGGATTACGATCGGTTAGTGGTAGAGATGCATCGGTTCACATACACACCAGTGTGGACGATTTTTGCCGTTATTGGTCAATATCGGTAACGAGGGAGGTTATCGGTTAGTGGTAGAGATGCATCGGTTCACATACACACCAGTGTGGACGATTTTTGCCGTTATTGGTCAATATCGGTAACGAGGGAGGTTATACCTTTAACCGAGGGCAGCCAATGTGAGTATAGCGGACCTATTGCAGTTAAAGGTAGGGTAAGTGATTTGAAATTCATCCTGTAGTTCCAGCCCGGTGCACTAGGGGCGCCAAACAGTAGCTACACTATGTGAGCCTGCTGCTCGATCCTGATTGGAGGAGAATTCGCCACCACCTGGGGAACTTTTATTAGCTCCTCTGCTAACGTGGGGGAGGAGGAAACTCCATATATGGTTTCCACACCTTATAATAGAGCATTTTAACAGAAAAAAATATTTTTTTGGGTGATATCTGACAAAAGTGAAATCACTTCCTCTACCTTTAAGCATACTCTTTGCATTCACTATGTTGGTCATCTTTAGTCTACTAAGCTGTAGATTCAGGTTTTATCTTGTATTGAAGATGTACATTATGTTTCCCTGGCACAAAAGGAGTAAATAAAAACAACAAAACCTAAACATTATGTTGGTATCGGCTATCGGTTAAATTGTTATTTTAAACAATTCCCAGATCGGTGCATAGCTAGCTAGTGCAATCACTTGATCGGTCTTCCTGTGTCACTGCGTAACTTAAATAGCATATAGACAGTTTTGTTTTAATTAACCCAGAAAATGGCCAGCTGGTTGTGTACTAATTTGACGGATCCCGTTGTCTCGTCTCGCCACAGGGTCGGCCACAACGAAGTGATCGGAGTGTGCAGAGTGGGCAACGAAGCAGAGGGTTTGGGTCGCGAACACTGGAGTGAGATGCTGTCGTACCCCCGCAAGCCCATCGCACACTGGCATCCCCTCATCGAGGTAGTGTACTGTGTATTGTTTCTATTTCTGAATTCCCAGTCCACACTTATTAATACAAAGAACAGACTAAACTAAACACAGGACGTTGTGGCCGTATTAACCTAAATTCATGTTGAGTACGTCGTTAAAATTAATTCAATCGATATTCAGCTTGTAGGGAATTAGTAAATGCTTAAGACATAAGACTCAGTAACATGCTGTTGAATTACAGTACAGTATGTGCATGCATGCCACCTGAAATGTCTTAAAGGCGAATCCCACCCATTTTCATTTTTTTTTTCTGAGAGCGTACAAATGCAACGAAATGAACCCTAACGGGTTCATTTGGTTCCATTTGTACACTCTCAGTAAAAAAGAAGTGTCTAAAGAAATCCACATGGTGAAAACACATCTTGATGATGTCATCAAGATGTGTTTTGTGCCTCTCGGCACTGCAGGTGCCGAGAGGCACAATTAAGTGAGATCATTAATCAGTCATCCACACTGGGTATTTTATGAACAAAATGCAAAGGTTGTACTGCAGTTCAAACGCCCGATTGCCAAGTGGTTGCTGAGGTTTTCCAGGTACAGTACAGTATGTGCATGCCTGCCACCTGAAATGTCTTAAAGGGGAATTCCACCCATTTTCATTTTTTTTTTGAGAGTGTACAAATGCAACCAAATGAACCCTAGCGGGTTCATTTGGTTGCATTTGTTCATTTGGTTCATTTGGTTGCATTTGAGCCACGGGCCACCACTTGAAACATGAAATGAAATGAAATCATTTTTTACACTCTCAAGAGTTAGTTAACCCGGTGGTTAACTAACTTAGCTGGGGACCACCTGAAACCCTCTCAAGGACCACTGGCGGTCCCCAGACCACTGGTTGAAAACCACTGTTGTACACTGTCAGAGCTAAGGATTTGACAGTGTTTGGACAGATCTGTGGTGCTCTGCACCATGCACCACATGACTGTTTTCTCTTTGTTAGCAGACCCCCATAGAGTAGCATGTGCACAGCATCTATGCCATGTGCCTAGTAAGCACAACGTGTGCTAATGGATTATCTAAGCATGTGACCTAGTGGACAAGATCAGACCTCTGATGCTAGATTCTAGCCAGCACAGACTAGTATTGATGCAGCGCAGACTAGTTTCTGAGTAGCTAGTTCACTGGTTCTGATGCGATTCCATACATAGTTTCAGATCTAGTTTCATGCTTGTACCTCAGCAGATTCTCAATTTAGTTCATGTCTGAAGTTGCTGAATAAATCTTTTTCCTGAAGAGTTAGTCCAACACTCTACTTAGCTTGACCACCTGGCAAGGGCTACTTTAACCACTGTTAACATGTCAGAGCTAAGGCAGCTATTATCTGTGGACCTCACCACATGACTGATAGCACTGCACAGTTACTTACAGTGCACTAGCTTGTAGAGCTATAAGCACATTATGCGTATGATACACTCACAGATACTTACAGTACTTATGAGGTATGAAGGAAGCAAAATGAGGAAGAGAGAGAGAGAGAGAGACAAGAGACAAGAGAGAGAGTGTGTTGAATTGAGTCACCGGAAACCGCCTGAAAGGCTCTATTGGCTTCATGCTTTTAGCAGACCTGGCATTGTACTGTACTACTTCCCCATGCAAACTGTTGAAAGCAATGCAAGGCAACCTGCAGAGTGCCCTGGTGGCACAAGAAAATAGATTTCTCCACCTCCCTCCAGATCTGAGTCGTAATGATGTGTCCCTGACACATTCCTGACCGTGCTGCTTGCTGGGATATGTGCTGTGTTTGTGATTACAGCGATGTCAGCTTGCTATAGCAAGGGCTTCAATAACATACAGTACCAGGGGCGGATTGGCACATATTTTTTTCCCACCGGGACAATTTTGCCTTTGCCAGGCCACCCTGGGGGGGCAGCTGGTTAACCAGATGTAACTCTTTGAGAGCATAAAAATGAAAACAAATGGACCATTGCGGGTCCATTTGGTTTCATTTTTACACCCTCAAGAGTTAAAATATTCATCATGTGAATTCGCCTTCAACTTCAACTTACACAACTAGAGAATGTAGAAGATTAATGGTCATTTTGATCTGTATGTTCCAGGCGAGCATCTAGCGCATTCTAGTGCATTTTGGAAGTGCCACTAGTGCATTTTGGATCTTGTCCAGGCCACTAGGTGGCGCAGGCCACCGGGAAAACTCCCTGTACTCCACATGGCCAATCCGCCCCTGTACAGTACGTTAGGACCTTGACAGATCAGATCACGAGTTTACCATTTTACAGTCGGGGCCGGAACTAGAGGGGGGCAGGGGGTGGGCAGAGACCACCCAAACGTGCATCCTCCTGCCCACCGAATGAAGGTAATATCAGTGATTTTCAACCAGTTGTCAGGGGACCACCAGTCCTTGAGAGAGTTCCAGGTGGTCCCCAGGTTAAATGGTGGAAAGTCGGTTAACCAGATTTTAGCTCTCAAGAGCTAAAATATTCACCATGTGAATTAACCCAAGTCTACACAACTAGAGAATGTGGAAGATTAATGGTTATTTTCATCTGTATGTTTGACTGTTTTTTTCCTCCCAAATCCAGCCTGGTAGCCTATTGTGGAAAAGAAATCTTTGGTGGTGGTCCGTGGCTCAAATACCGAATAAATACTGTCAAAAAGGTTGAAAACCACTGCTTCATACGAAAAACTTTCTTCCAGCCCACCCTATTAGGGCTGGCTAAATCTGGCCCTGTTCACAGTGCTGTTTAGTAACTGCAGTGGCAGAGCAATAACTTTCTGTCTGTCTGTCTGTCTGTCTGTCTGTCTGTCTGTCTGTCTGTCTGTCTGTCTGTCTGTCTGTCTGTCTGTCTGTCTGTCTGTCTGTCTGTCTGTGGTCCAGTGGGTTGGACAGGGCCCTGCAGTGGGTGGAAGTCAAGGAGGATCCACCAACTCTTTGAAGACACCGCCCTCACCATGAACTCTCTCACTCGCACGCACGCACGCACACACGCACCTGCGCGTGTGCATGCGATTGTGCAGCATTTAATGTGTGCCTCACTATCCTTTCAAATCCAGTGTAGTCAGTGGACGTGCTGGAAATCCTAGATATTACCATTTTTTTTATAGGCTGGCTCAAGTTAATACTACAGTATAATGACCACAACAATCCCCAGCATCCCTGAGCTGGGCATGATGCCACCATGGCCAAATATTCCACTAGAAAACCGACAAACAAACAGCAGATTGCGTTGTGACTCGTTGGGAACTTGTAGATTTAGTGTAGGAGGACACTGGCCAGGTTTAGTGGTTTGGCATGGCTAAACGTTATGGTTAACCATAACTGATCGTTATGAGACACTAATGGCGTCCGTGAAGTAACTCGTTAGATTGACCAGGATTTGCTGGAACCTGGAAAGTCTTGTTTATGTTCCTTATTCCTATTTTGTCATGAAATCCAAAAAAATGAAAATAAAAAAATACACTTTAACCCATTTTGAGAAGACTACATCTCCGCCTAGTCCATTTAAAGGTATCGCAAGTGATTTCACTTAATTCAAACATTGATATTTTTTTCTTTTTTTGGCTAATCCTCCCTACTATAGAGTGTGGTGACCATATAAGGAGTTCCTCCTTGTCCCCAGTGAGCCCTGAGCTAAAAACAAAACAAAATCCTAGTTTCAGTTTGGGCTTTGGGAGAAAAGCCTTTCGTCCAATCAGGATCGAGTGGGGGGTGCACCTTGATGTAAATGACGTTGGCCTGTTGCACTTCTCACCGTAGAGTGTGTGCATGTGCACATCTTGCTACCAGGGGCGACCAGAGGCTTTTCCAAATCACTCAAATCACTTACTATACCTTTAACAGCATAGCCAAGATGTTTGAAGTAGATTAAACTAACAATTGTCTCTGTCCGACTGAAATGTTGACTTTGTCAAGAGTATGTGAAGCTTCAGCTACTGTAACAGTCGACTCTGCGTGAATGTGTATATACAGTAGGGCATTCACTTGTCGACTAGTTGCCTAGTTTACTAGTCGACTAGTCATTAATGTACCAGGTATTAAAAATAATTATATTAAAAAAGAAAAAATGTGGGGGTGGGAAAGGGGGAAGCCTTGCCCCTGACCTCCTGGGCTCCCGGCACTTGTTTTAAGCCAGGGGCAGACCGTACTCGAAGCGAAGCACCTTTCTGTGGCAGAGGCAAGCGTCGCGCTCATGTTATTATAATGTTTGTTATTGTAAAAGGAAAACTACACTGGTGACTATAATCCAGCTAAGATTTATGTTGTAACACTAAAACAATATTAATAATAAAAATAACAATACCTCAGTTTTTATTAATTTCTTATCGACTAGTCAACTAGTCACATCGAGGTCGACTAGTGGTTTTACTTATTGACAATCGACTAGTCGACTAGTTGGTTAATTAACAGATTAACAGATTTTATATATATGGGTAATTAATAACAGATTAACAGATTTTATATAGACAGGTATGGAATTGTGATGGACAGAAGTGGACATTCCTGCTCAAAACAATGTAGTTGAAATGGTTCTTCGTCTGGTGTCGAAACTAGGCTAACATTAAAAGACAGATGATTCAAATGGGACTAAAAAAGACAGAAACTCAACACTCAATTTCAAACGGCTGCCAATGGACCTCACCTATAGCACCGTTATGGAAATATACGGTTCCACGTCATCGGCGTCAGGCAAAGTATCTCCATATTTCATCTTTTTAGGTTTCCTCTGTGAACAAACGCCATACTTTGTCATACAAGAGTGTTGATTTTTTTTTAAAAAAAGTAGTAAAACCAGTGTGTCACGGCTTGCAGAATGACTGAACCTTAGTGCGGAGCCACAAAAAGAGAAGTCCAAATAAAATAGTTTATCAGGGCAATAAGCTTAATTACCAAAGTAGCAAACAAAAGATACTCAGATACAGAAGAAAAAGCAAAACCGCATAAGCCCAAAATGTACATACAGTATATATATATATATATATTGCAAAAGCCTTTAGAAGCTAAATGCAAAATCAAAGCACAAATGCCAATACTTAATTAGAAGAGCAAAATAACAAACTACTAGAACAACAAAGCCCTGACAGTGTACTGGTAACGGTCAAAGCGGGTATGGAATGAGTTCAGCAGGGGTTGACACTAAGGTCTCGGAGGCACTTGCCCATCGGGCAAGTGCAAGTCAGGTTCTACTTGCCCTCAGCTCATGGTCACTTGCCCCCCAAAAATATATTGTAAATTTTGCAGATGTAACTCTTGAGAATGTAAAAATGAAACCAAATTTCATTTCCATTTTTACACTCTCAAAAGTTAAAATTCATCATCTTAATTAGCTCAGGTCTACACAACTAGAGAATGTAGAAGATTAGGTCATTTTGATGTGTATGTTAATTTGCCTGTTTTCTTCAAGACAAATAATTTATCTTGTGTTGTGTTTATAGTGCACTAAGTTGCACACTTGTCCGATCGGGCAACCAGGTAGCAGTCTTCACTTGCCTGACCTTTTTTTTTTACTTGCCCCGGGCAAGCGGGCAAGTGTTAGTGTCAAGCCCTGTTCAGTCTTATAGGGAGTGGGGTGGTTGCAGATGGTTTCACATGAGTGTGTGTAATGGCCTGGCAAGGTGTTGGGCGGGAGAAAATGGAGCCCCATATGGTGTGTGGACACAGTCAGACCGTGACCCTGTGACATGCTGGCTCTGTAGATTTCATTCAGACTTTTCATTGGTTCCATATTTACATCCCATGGTCCATTGGAATGCAGGTTACTTTTATTTTTGGACATATGAGGCCTATAGTTGACCCAAACCCAAACCCTATACTTTAAACTGAAAATCCTACTGTGAGGACACACCAGGGCCGGATCTACAGTAGAGGGGAGCAGGGGTGGGCAGAGCCCATCCAAACGTGCCACCATATCAGTGGTTTTCAACCAGTGGTCTGGGGACCACCAGTGGTCCTTGAGAGTGTTCCAGGTGGTCCCCAGCTAAATGGTGGAAAGTTGGTTAACCAGATGTAACTCTTTGAGAGTGTAAAAAATTTTATGCATTTTTTTTTCACGACAATGAACTCATCATCTGAATTAGCCCAAGTCTACACAACTAGAGAATGTAGAAGAATAATGGTCATTTTGATCTGTATGTTTGACTGTTTTGTTTCCCAAATCCAGCCTGGAATTGTGAACAAAAGCAAAAGAAATGATCCATTGGAATGCAGGTTACTTTTATTTTTGGCCAAATCCTACTGAAACTGCAGATGGGAGTTGTTTTGTTTGTTTGTTTGTTGTTGTTTTGCCCGTACATGTAGCAGGAGCTTGGGTAGTTTGTGTACAACACAACAGAACCAGCAAATGGTCATTTTTTTGCTCATAGCTCATATACTGTAAATCTCTGGGCGAAACGTTTCGATGTGTGACCCTCAGGATGTCGTGTTCGTTGCCATGGTAGCAGCAAGGTCACCGTTTCGCCGAACATTCCAGTGGCATGTTGCTGTGTAGTACGTTGGAAAGAACTCACTCCAGTTCTCCAGAGTCACGCGTAAAGTACATGTACAGAGTAGGGTGACCAGATCCAAACTGTTCATTTGAGGGACAGAAGTGTTGCCTGTGTGGGACAAGTGGAGTGTAGGGGAAACGGGACAAAATGTAGTTAGCAAATTATTACCACCTTGATGTCAATATTCCAAAAAATATTTCAGGATTCCATTTCACACATAGCAAAAACAGCTGATCTAAAATCAAAAATAGCTGATCTACAATCTCAAAACGCGTCGCACTGCGACGCGTTTTGAGATTGTAGATCAGCTATTTTTGATACAACTGTATGCAATGTGGCCTCTCTAGAGTGAGTGTGGAAATATAGTGGTACCATGGGGGAATAATTAAAAAAAACACAGCAAGAAATGATACAACAGAAATCCAACTATTAGGGCACTACAAATTATTAATGCATTTTGAACACTGATGTCTGTCAGTCACAATGTGGGACAGAGTCTCAATTTGTGGGACGCTTGAAAAATCTTGAAAATGAGGGACTGTCCCACGCAAAGAGGGACATCTGGTCACCCATGTACAGTGCAGAACGTGTGACCCCCCCCGAGCGGCGCGCTGTCATAAATCAAACGTATGGTGGCATTATTAAGTGTACCAAAGGAGCACGCTGGCTATATCCACAGAGAGCTCTCTGTGGATATGCGTGTAGCGTTTCTGTGCATTTTTCCTATTCTTTTGTGAGGGCCTTTTCACACTGAAGCCCCCAACCCAACCCCCACCCCACACCCCCCACACCCCAGGACACAGAGTGAGGAGGAGGTGTGTGAAAAGCCCTTGTTGTTGTTGTTGTTGTTGGGAACATGATTTATTTGTTTTATCTCTTTTTTTCTGGTAAGTAATTAAAGGTCATGGACAAAATAAGAACAAACGCTGCAGCAGCTTTTTGTCTTTCGCTCTGTAGCAATTTGGTTTCTCCTTAGTTTTGTTCTTCTAACCTGCGGAGGGCCTCGTTAGTAAAGAGTAATGACATGTTGACAACAACAAGCTAGTGCTACAGTTACTTGACCATTTGGTTGCCCTGCTTGTGGGATATAGCCCAATAAAATAGATGAACATTTGGCAAAAAGTAAAATAGACAGACAGCAACAGCTCCATAAGCTCACAGTGCATCGCAACTTGGCGTGCAGTGAGCTTGTAGATCGGATACTGTATTTTTGGGCAAAAAGGGGGGGAAATGGAGGTACTTTACCTACATTTTGAAGCCGATACTTTTGTACGTTCACTCAAGTAAATCCGGACTTTTACTTGTGACAGAGTATTTATATATTGCGGTATTGGTACTTTTACTTATGTAAACAGAGTGTTTTTTTTCCAACACTGACGATCATTAATGCGCCACACAGAGCTCTAAATGAAAACTCATATTCTTTTGACTGATGTGTTAATGTTCTAGAACCCAAATGATGTTCACATTAGAAGTCATTTCCATTCATGTAGGGTGCAATTGGCTTGCTGATATTACCCGAGGCAGAGCCACCAGTTTACATATTAAGAGAAATTCAGTTCATTTAGTTCCAAAAAGTATTATTATTATTATTATTACACTCTGAGAATCACTGCAGCTCATTTATTTCGGAGGGCAAAGGAATAGTTGTATTATTTGAATTTCAAAGATAACACCGGATTGTTTTGACTTTGTATTGCAAATTATGATTTGTCCTGTGTTCTTCTTTATAACGCATGCGTCATTCTTGTGAGATTTGTTGCCAATTTTAAAGCTTTTCTTTGTTGTGAGATACTAATACTATTACAAACAAAATGTATTATGAAACCATGGCAGACTGTGTAAATTGTCTATTCAGATGTTATTAATAAATATTTCTATACATATATATAGTAGGGACTCTTTTTTTAACATTAAAAGTGTGTGGGTGCCGTGTGTATTGTTTTGTATGCGATTCATTTTAAGGACAGTCGCTGTGGACCAGTATATAGTCCACTGTCACAACTTTCAAACTGACAGAAACTCCAGGGAGCGAGCGACTGCATTTTCCGGCAGTGGCTGCTGCAACGGAATAGCCAGTCGAATACAGGGGCGGATCTAGGCATGGGCATGACTAAATGCCCAGTCTGCCCCACCAAACACGCAAAACAACCCAAGATATTTCAAATTAAACTGCTTATATTTAAAAATGATTTGAAACACTACTACTGCTACTAACTAACTACAGCTGTGTCACCACTAAACCAACAGCATTTCATCATTGAAAACAGAAAACTCTCTGAGTCAGACCTTTAGCCTTATGCATGCTGTGTGTCTGTTGCAACTTCAACAACAACTGATGTTATTATTGATGCTTTACTTAATCGCCCATGGCGCGAAGCAACACGGGTGATGAAGTCGCCCCTATACCATTTTCTCCTGTCCCCTCCAATTGGAAAATGGAAAAGGTGAATAGCCAACGAAATAGGCAGTCGGTAGTGTTTTATTCGGCAACCCAAACCCTTGCCACACCACCCTAACCAAACCCTTCGCAGCGCAACAAGGGACCGCCGCGGCAGCTAGCCGTCAGTTCTGGCAGACACCCTGCCTTGCACACACTGCAGCGCAACGTGAAACCACCTTTGGGAGGAAAAAACTCTCAGGCACATTCAGCATCAAATATCACTCCAAGCCTAGATTATTTAAATCTATTTTGACAGACGGTGTCGCTCGCAGAATATAATAAAAGAGTTGAATACGGGTATATGGAGAGCGTGTGGCATTCACTGAAAAGGCTGATTCAGCATTGTGTCACTACAAATCAGTTGGTGGAGCGCAGGCTATAACTATGGTGACTCTGAAACGACTGACAGGGAATGGAGTGCATGCATAATGAATTAAATCAAATCCACTTGTCATACCCTGTTGTGAACTTGGAATTCTTTTTTTTCCCCCCAGTGCCAATTAGCTGTTCTTTTCATAGCCTGTGACCTGGACATGCATGGGCCTCTGAGAGAACCTCAGGCCTGTATGGGAGACACAAGAACCATGACACGCATTTGTTTTTTTGTTTTTTTTTTAATATTTTTATATATTTTTATCCCACAATTTTTGTAACCCATTTTTCACCCAGTGCCAATTCCTAATGTGATCCTGGGCTCTACACACCCTCCACTCCACCAACCTGGGGAGGGAGCGGACTGGCCTCATGCTTTCTTCAATGCATGAGGAGTCCAAGCTGCCTTCTTTTCACCTGACAGGGGAGAGTTTCCCTAGTTGGATGTAGCGCGTGGATGTGCATGTGCCTGCGTATGTGCATGCGCACGTACACACATAAACATATGTATGGACATGCGGGTATGTATATGTATATGCATTTGTAAATATGTGACCGAATGGACTCTTGGGTGGGGAAGGGCTTCCCCCTGACCCCTTTCAGACTCTTGGGCTTGGGATGGACATGCGGGAGGAGGAGGAGAAAAAAAAAAGTACATGTCCCCTGTATAAATTATGACTTTAATGTTTGTACTGCTAACCATGCCCTTAAGCGCTGAAATAAACCAAACTGAACTGAACTGAACACGTTATTCCAACCAGTTCCAGTCCCCTCCATCAGGCGCCCCGGCTGGCCAGGAGGAGGCAATTTAGAGTCCAGGATTAGAGCATGTTTTTGTGAGGGTATCTACCCTAGGGGACACGGGGAGAACATGCAAACTCCACACAGAAAGGCCCTTTCGCCAACCCCGCCTCGGGTATGGGCACTGATGACGCGGAGGAGCAGCACCCACAGCAGCGCCCCTAGCGGGAACTGAACCCAGGACCTTCTAGCTGTGAGGCGACAGCACTAACCACTGTGTCACCGTGCCCCCCATGACACGCACGAGTATATACGTTGTACAAAGAAAGAATATATGCTGTAGCAACAGTTCTATATATGGGGATTCAGCTCTTTTCCATTCCAGAGACCCACATCGACAACATATCATTTTTCTTTGATATTTAGGCCCTCATCTGAAATCAACTGAAATAAATACAGCACTGTTTCCAGTCCAAATTAAGTCTTTCAATTAAGTCTCTTTCAAGAGGCAGCCAACATCATCAGAGCCTTACAACTGTGTTGTCTTGTGCCAGTTTACAAATGTATAGCATTGGAAGAAAACAAAGAAACAAGACCAGCCAGGCCCTAAACACTAGGGAGTAAACAAACTGCAAAATGGTATCAAACATTTACTGTTTAAACTTCTCTTGTCCCTGATGATTTCAATAATTGCGTTCAGCCACCAGGGGCGGATCTAGGCATAGGCATGGGCGGGCAATGCCCCCTAAATGCCCAGTCTGCCCCACCAAACATGATGGCATGCAAAACAACCTAAGATATTTCAGTGCTTATATTTAAAAGTATTTGAAACACTACTGAAAATGGTATGGGGGCAGCTTCATCGCCCGTGGCGCTAAGCAACATGAGCCCGCCCCCTTACCAATTTCTTCTGCCCCCCCAATTGGGAAATTTTACATTCGCCCCTGTCAGCCACAGACGCAATAGAGGTCTATAGAACGCTGGCGGTGAATTAACTGACATGTGCTAGATGGAAAATATCCACACTTCTCAATCGATAGTGAAAGGCTGACTGCGTGCAAAACAACCATTTCGCCAAACAAAATGAATCTCAGAAAAAAAAGTATGCAGCAGAGGACCAGGAGATGTGTTTCACGTTGCCATGAGACCGAATTCCTTAAATGGAAGTAGAAGCAGCTGCTTCACCACAACAACGAGGAACTATTTCACAAATGGAGTGCCTTCACGGATCACCTAAGCAACCAGAATGTGCGTACTTGTTGTGAATGAGCTATTTGAGACACAGAAGTCTGGCGTAGAATCTAGACACCTTTTGCAGTTTTGCAGGAGAGGACAGTTGATGATACTACAGCACAAGGAAACTTTGCAATGACCGTCTCGGTAGAATATCATCGTAGTGCATTTAAGGATTCATTTGTGATGGCTATGGATGTTTTTGTAAACTGTTCAGAGAGATGCAGGACGTCATGGATAGAATTCAAAACGCCAGGGGCGGATTGGCCATCTGGAGTACAGGGAGTTTTCCCGGTGGCCTGCGCCACCTAGTGGCCTGGACAGAGATTTTTTTTTTTTTTCTTCTTTTTTTTTGAAAAGTCCAGGCCAGGGCACCAGGCCCAGGCCAGGCAAACTAGTGTTTCTATCCTTCAAAAAAGAAAAGGTGTCCTACACCAGAGCCTTCAAGTAGGAGAGTTGCCATATTCCCGTTCACTCCTGTGCGCCAGGGCGCTGGCACTGCTGGAGGCAGTGTTGCCAACTGCCAAGATCCAAAATGCACTAGTGCCACTTCCAAAATGCACTAGAATGTGCTAGATGCTCGCCTGGAACATACAGATCATTCATTCTCTAGTTGTGTAGACTAAGTTGGGCTAATTCACATGATGAATATTTTAACTCTTGAGGGTGTAAAAATGACACCAAATGGACCCGCAAGGGTCCATTTGGTTTCATTTTTACGCTCTCAAAGAGTTACATCTGGTTAACCAGCTGCCCCCCCAGGGTGGCCTGGCAAAGGCAAAATTGCCCCGTGGGAAAATATGTGCCAATCCGCCCCTGCAAAACGTCATTCTTTTACTGCGACCGTATAGGTTAGTATGTAAAACCAGGAGGACGCAGATGTAACAGCCCGCAGTAAACATTGCATGTAACTGTGCTGCCTGCTAATGTGTTGTTTAATACATAATGTGACAACATTAACACATACACGTCTTATTACTGAGGTTTTCTTTATTAACCGTTATGTGTGTTGTTTATCCTCCGCTGCACAATGTTGAGGGTCCGATGTACAGGCAGGAACAGCAACGCCCCTAATGGACGTAAACATTTTCACTTCTAGCCCTGATCCCTGCTCTGGTGCAAGTAGGGCAATAGGAGAGAATGGGACTTTGTCAACAGCGACAGTGCAGTTCTCGACTATGGTTCAGTTTGCCCCAGAGCGGGAGGGTCTATGATGCGCCGTTGGTACCCCCTATAGATATGCACAGTGACGTCACCAGCCCTGTTCCACTAGTGGATTCCTCATTCATTTTCCTCATAGACTTTTTGAAAATGGTGAATAAAAACACGATTGCGCCGCGGCCAAAGCCAACTCGGGTCGTGACAAATCATGACAACAAACACAATATCGTCATATAATATATAATTAGGAAGAAGTAGAAAACGGCATGATACAAGACTTTTTGTTTCGTTTTTCATCTTAGAAATTATTTTATTGTCCCAAAAGTTTGTGTGTCATCGTGATTCGTCACGACTCGAGTTGGCTTTGTCCGCAGCGTAATCGTTTGAATTATTTTCAAAAATTCGTTTGAATTATTTTCAAAAAGTCTATGAGAAAAATGAATGGGGAATCCACTGTTGGAAAGGGGCGGTGACGTCACTGCGCATCCCTATAGCACCACATAGCTAGCGCTAGCACGGACGTGCACACATACACATCAAAGGGGGCTTCAGCCCCTGCCCTTTTACCTGCCTGTATAATTAACAACTGCCCTTTAATAATAATGGCTGACCTGCGGTCGCTTCTCGCCAATAAGTCACTTTACTTGTTTGTAGCAGGGTTACAATAGTTAATTAAAACTAACCACAAAACGAAAACTAAAATTCAAAAAACGTTTGAGTTAACTGAAACTAATAAAAACTAAAAATGAATGCAAAAACCGATAACTAAACTAAAACTGTAACGTGGGTTCAGAAAACTAACTAAAACTAACTGAAATTATACCCAAAATACCTTTAGTTTTAGTTTTTATAAAGCTTTTAAATTCAAAATGTTTTGGTGACCAGCATGAGGAGAAGGTGCGTCTAGATCTCCTATCCACTACTGAGTTCCATAACGCTGGGGGTAAAAATTGTTCTTTGTGGGAGAGTGCAATCATCCAATCTACTAAGAAACTCAAAGCAAGGGTTGAATACCAACTGTTCCCTACTTTGGCACATTTTTTAATCATATACCTGACAACCAAAGCACAGAAAAAAAAAAAAAAAAACTAAAACTAAAACTATAACTAAACTAAAACTAAATATTTTCACCAAAATAAAAACTAGCAAACCCGCTCTAAAAACTAACTAAAACTAACTGAATTAGAAAATAAAATGTCAAAACTAACTAGAACGAAAAAATGATATAATAATATAATAATAACCCTGGTTTGTAGGTCTCATGTACAACATAATTGACAAAAAGGACAGCATCTCTGCCTTTCCCTCCTCAATTCCCACAGCCGCTTACATTCACAGGCACAGCAGTCTCCACAATATGAACAACAGATGGCATTGAAGATGATTTGTAAATAGATTGTGTGAGTCATTACAACATCTCATCCACCAAGGTGCTGAATGACAGGCATGCTTCTACCCAGTGTTGTAGTGGGACTTTTAGAAGTAGGGGGGGACGCCTCTTAAAGGGGAATTCCACCCATTTTCTTTTTATTCTGAGAGCATACAAATGTGACCCAAATGGACCCAAATGGAAACTCATTAACTTGATGATGTCATCAAGATGTATTTCACCATGCTAATGTTTTTTTTTTTACCATATCCACACAACATCTCTAAGGTATATTAATGACATAGTAAAATGTTGAAAATTAGTGGAATTCCCCTTTAAGACACGTGCTGCATGCACACTTGCATTTGCATGCGCATTTGCGTGCACCTGCGCAACACACACAGACATGCCATTAAAGCAAGTATAGCACATTGAGAAAGATTGTTTACAACAAAACATAGGCCTACTTTTGTCCCAAAAATATTTTAGATGTGAGAAGTGGGGAGACGCTGACGCCCCGCATCCCCCCCTGACACTACACCCCTGTGTATAAAATATTTTAGATGTGAGCTGTTTAACCAGATGTAACTCTTTGAGAGCGTAAAAATGAAACCAAATGGACCCTTGCGGGTCCATTTGGTTTCATTTTTACACCCTCGAGTTAAAATATTCATCATTGTGAATTAGCCCAACTTAGTCTACACAACGAGAGAATGTATACTCGCCACAAAAAGTTCGGAAATCCAACTTTGGTCCATTATAGCTCCCCTTTGATAAAACCGATTGGTATCGTATTATATACCATTTTTATCATTGATTTGTCCCCTTTACAATGAGGTACAGCATGTAATGATCCGGCATTCGTGGAATGAGCAACACTGCTAAACATGTGGCTTGCGCTCCATTTTTTTTTGCCAAAATGGCAAATGTATGGTATTGATTGCTTTGCGTTGCCTAGCAGATTGGATGATTACTCTCTTCCACAGTACAAAGTAAAAACACAACACATATTGGACATTTTTAGACTTTATTAATTTCACACTCAGTGACAGGGAACTCAGTAGCGTGTGGTATTACCAAACACAGACAGATTGTTGTACTGATCGGGTGACATCATTTAATGGGGGCAGTGTGATGGTTTGGGGGGCATCTCTCTGAGAGGCAAGACTAATCTTGTCATTATCAAAGGTAATCTCAATGCATTAAGGTACAGGGATGAGATTCTGGATCCAGTGGCGATCCCATATCTTAGGAACCTGGGACCTAATGCCATCCTCCAAGATGACAATGCTCGCCCCCACAGAGCCAGGATCATCAAAGAGTACCTCCAGAATTTGGGAGTGGAGAGGATGGAATGGCCTGCCATGAGTCCAGACCTCAACCCAATTGAACACTTGTGGGATCAGGGATGTGTATGCTAGAGTGACCCACAGAACCACGTTGGCTGACTTGAAACAGATGCTGGTTGAGGAATGGAATGCAATCCCACAGCAAAATGTGGCTGCATTGGTGAGCAGCATGAGGAGGAGGTGCCAAGCTGTTGTGTCTGTGTTTGGTAATACCACACGCTACTGAGTTCCCTGTCACTGAGTGTGAAATTAATAAAGTCTAAAAATGTCCAATATGTGTTGTGTTTTTACTTTGTACTGTGGAAGAGAGTAATCATCCAATCTGCTAGGCAACGCAAAGCAATCAATACCATACATTTGCCATTTTGGCAAAAAAAATTGGAGCGCAAGCCACATGTTTAGCAGTGTTTCTCATTCCACGAATGCCGGATCATTACATGCTGTACCTCATTGTAAAGGGGACAAATCAATGATAAAAATGGTATATAATACGATACCAATCGGTTTTATCAAAGGGGAGCTATAATGGACCAAAGTTGGATTTCCGAACTTTTTGATCTGTATGTTCCAGGTAAGCATCTAGCACATTCTAGTGCATTTTGGAAGTGCCACTAGTGCATTTTGGATCTTGGCAGTTGGCAACACTGCCTCCAGCAGTGCGAGCACACTAGTTTGCCTGGCCTGGGCCTGGCACCCTGGCCTGCCCTGGACTTAAAAAAAAAAAAAAAAAAAAGTCCAGGCCACTAGGTGGCACAGGCCACCGGGAAACTCCCTGTACTCCAGATGGCCAATCCGCCCCTGCATTTGTGTGTGTGTGAAGATGGAAAACCCTATTGTACGTGGGAAGGCCAGGTCATGCAGGAGTCATGTAGGCCTGGTTATACAGAGGAGGAGAAGCTACTGTGTGGATGGTCATCTGCTGTTGCTTATTATGCAGGGAGAGAGAGAAACAGACAAACAGAAAATACAGATATAGGAGTTATATTTTGAACTGGCATCGAAATTTTTAATCAGGCAGGGGTGGATCTAGGCATGGGCATGGTGCGGCGGCAATGCCCCCCTAAATGCCCTGACTGCCCCACCAAACATGATGGCATGCAAACAACCCAAATTTCAAAGTTATTTCAAATTACCGTGCTTATAATTAAATGATTTGAAACGCTACTACTGCTACTAACTACAATTGTGGCACCACTAAACCAACAGCATTTCATCATTGACAACAGAAAACTCTCTGAGTCAGACCTTTAGCATTATGCTGTTGCAACTTCAAGAACTGATGTTGTTATTGATGCTTTACTTGCCTAATACCGGTCATGTAACTGAAAATGGTATGGGTGCGGCCGTATGGGGGATGAAGCCGCCCCCATATCATTTTCACCTGCCCCCCCCCCATATCATTGGGAAATGTTACATCCGGCCCTGTAATCAAGGGTGGACAGTAATGCCCAAGTACTTGACTCGGTCAAGTACATTTTATTTTTTAGGGTATATGAGCTGGCACTTGGTCTAATAATGGAGGCGATTGACTGAACGTGGAGTCAGTATGAAACAAGTAGCTACTATCAGTGTCGTGGTTGAGTGAGAGGTGTGTGCAAGTGGTCAAGTATGTGTCATTGGCACAGAATTACTTTCAAAACAACTAAAATAACCAGCCTGGGAAGGAAGGCACGTGGGACGGTGTAGCTAACTCCAATCCTCCTAAAAATCCTTATTGCAGTAAAAGACAAAGACCAAGTGGAAACAGAATCATCTAACTCAGGGGTTTTCAACCTTTTTCATCCCAGGGCCCACCATTTATTCAGCATTTGAGCCACGGACCACCAATTGAGGATATTTTTAGACCCACAGACCCCCAAAACTAAAGGTTTCTTTTGCTTTTGTCCATCTTCGAGTTGTGTAGACTTGTGCTAATTGCAGATGATGAATATTTTTAACTCTTGAGAGCGTAAAAATGAAACCAAATAGAACCGCCAGGGTCCATTTGGTTTCATTTTTACGTTCTCAAGAGTTACATCTGGTTAACCAACTTAGCTGGGGACCACCTGGAACCTGTAGCGACCCTTGGCTGGTGAATGAGGTGAAGCCCAACTGATGATTTTAGTCCATTTATTTAATCAACGTGAAAACTAAAAACAAAGCACAAGCAAAAGCAACAATCAATATAAGGCAGACATAATACAAAATATACATTCCCAGAATAATAAAAGTAAAATAGAAAACCACAACATCAATAAAAGGCATATCAAAAAGTTACAAAGTCCATACAAAAACAACAATAAACCCAAAGACCTAAACCATGGAGTATTTACCTTGTTCCCTCTTCCAGCTAAGGTGCTAAGGTGTAAGATGCATTTGACGTCCCAGAGTCGCTATTAAACAAAAGACAATAATTAGAACCTTCATATCACATTATGCTCTACTCACTCATTGCATCTTTATTTCTCCTACTCACTTTAAATTGTTGGTCCTTTAAGACAACTGGATCCAACACTCAGTCCTCACTTCAACCATGTCCCCAAGAAGTGGCTAACAACAACAGAGAATGAATTAAACTCTATTTCACACACACATTTCACGTGTTTCATAATGACATTTCGTTGTTTTAGCATTCAGTCAGTGTACTCACTTCGGTAGGTCTTTGATTCATTTAAAAACGCATTTTAGCGTGGTCCGTGTTTGGCCGTGTCTGACGGCGTCTCGAGCAGCAAAACTTTTCCTCACACTGACGCTGAGCTCCTTTTGACTCGTCAATGCACTACTAATGAGCCAATACTTCCGGTAAGTATTTCCGGCAACTCCGTTGAGCACTGCAGCCCTTCAAAATAAAAGCTACTGCCTCTGTTGCATTTTCGGGTCCGTTACACTCCCACCAAAAATCTTACGTGGGCATACAGAGTGTGATACGTAGGATTTTTCCAGTCCGAACAGAGACCGCGATGTAAGTATCAATCTACATGAGCATTAACCTCGCAGGGTCAGGGATGTCAAAAACTAAAAGGCACCTCCAGTTGCAGTATAGACTGAGAAATTGAAAGTACGAAACACTACAGCCACACTCCAATGCAAAGCCATGAACATTATCGCTGGATATAAATTCCCTTAATTTGACTTTCCTCCTCAATTGATGTTGCGTTCCTGGTATGATCTGATTGAGCCTTCAAGCACCTTTTCATCTGGTTGAAATCGCACCTTTTAAGATCTTTGATTGTAGCCCCTTTGTCTCCAATCACTCTCTGTTGCCGGTCTTTAAACGGATGCTTTCGGAATTTTTCTTTTGGAGTGTATTCATGGTCTGACATTTTCCCAAGGATAAACACTTCTTTTGCTTCTAGGCAGTGCTTCATTTTGACCCGGCTGAGAAGAGGCTCATGTCGTGGTGCTGGTCCCTTGGGTTCCAGAAATTTCCACTTGGAACGGTCTTTGGTCCCATCCACCTCCCACCGTGACTCACTTTTAGCTTCCTTCTTTCTGTCAACAACATGTAGGCCTACCTTAGCATTTTTCACCTTCCTGAGCTTGACACCATCATAGCTCTGTCTCTGTTTTTTAAACTTCTCTTCACTTTTCTTAGATTGGAGCTCCTCATCCTGGGACACCGTTTTGTTATCACCATCTGACTCCAACATGTGACTGGCATCAGCAGGGGTAACTGGCGATAGTTCTTTAGTAATTATTCTGTGACACATACCGGTGGGGTTGGAAAGGTCTCTCAGGGACCACTGGTGGTCCCCGGACCGGACCACCTGTTGAAAACCCCTGATCTAACTCATAACTCGTCCGGCAGTGGCATTGAGACCGTGGAGCAGCCGTCACGGGATTGTGAGGTTTTCGGCTTCTCTGGCATGTGGTCTTGAGCCGAAAAACACACACTGATAATGCTGGTACAAGTTTCCTCCACAGCCAGCGTATGAACGGGTAACCGGGTGTGTGAATGTAATTCTACACATTCTAAAATAACAAAAAGGTGCTATATTTATATTAATTGTTTTGCTGGTAACTTGTTAAACTCCTGCAAAAGAGTTAATATGCTCCTTTGTTTGTTCTTTCCACTCGTGCTGATGTGTAGGTGGGTAGCAGGGGGAGCTAATTTAAATAACACTCCCACACACTGTTGCTTTGTATATTTCCATATTCCCATCGCCCAGAGAGCACCGAGGAGAACACGTTTTGTCTGTAAGTGAAATCTTTTTGTGCCGTTACGCAAGCAGAATGAAACACTTGGGTAGAGCCATTGTGTTCTCATTCAGTGTTGCCAACTTGGCACATTTGTCGCTATATTTACATTTTTTCCAGACCCTCCCTAGCGGCAAAATTAGTGGAAAAAATTCCTGGCAGAAAATCCAGTGCTTTCTTTGCTGATGAGTTGGGGCGAAATTGGTTGACAGGTGCCAGAGATAAAACCCTTGTTTCACCATTTTTCCTCCTATGATAGAGAGTCCTCCTTCCATCATAGAAAGGACCATTGGTAACCAAATAATAAATATATATATATAGATCTGTAACTCTTGATCGTAAAATGAAATGGACCTGTAAGGGTCCATTTGGTTTTCATAAATTTGGTTTCATTTTACGCTCTCAAGAGTTAAATTATATTTAAACATCTGGATTACCTAATTGTCAAGAATGTACAGATTAAGAGAATGGAGAATAATTGCTATTTTGACCAACTTTTTCAACAGTTATTTCTCCTAAATTAGTCTGAGAGACTAAACTCAACATCAAATGGTGGTCAGTGGCTAAAATGCCGAATAAATAATGGGTCCTGGTATGAAAATGGTTGAAAACCACTGCTATAGCGCATTCTGGAAGTGCCATTAGTGCATTTTGGATCTTGGCAGTTGGCAACACTGTTCTCATTGAAATCATCCTAGAGCAGGGGTTTTCAACAGGTGGTCCGGGGACCACCAGTGGTCCCTGAGAGGGTTCCAGGTGATCCCCAGGCTGAATGATGGAAAGTTGGTTAACCATATGTAACTCTTGAGAATGTAAAAATGAAACCAAATGGACCCTTGCGGGTCCATTTGGTTTCATTTTCACACTCTCAAGAGTTAAAATATCCATCATGTTATCGCCACTAAATCAATACATTTACACTGTTTTGTTGGCAAAATATAGCCTGGAATTGTGGACGAAACCAAAAGAATTCTTTAATTTTAGGTCTTTGGTGTGAAAGTGTAATCAAGTGGTGGTCCGTGGCTCAAATGCTGAATAAATGGTGGTCCCTGGAGTCAAAAAAGGTTGAAAACCCCTGTCCTACAGTGAACCGACAGCAACAGTCCAAGAAGGCCAGAGAGACTGAAGCTGCAGGGACATGTGTCCTCGCTCCAGAGACTGAACCTGCAGGGACATGTGTCCTTGCTCCTTGCCCGAAATGTGTGCCCTGCAGTGTTGTAGTGGGACTTTTAGAAGTGTGGACGCCTCTTAAAAGGGGAATTCCACCCATTTTCTTTTTTTTTCTGAGGGCGTACAAATGTGAACCAAATGGACCCTAGCGGGTCCATTTGGTTCCATTTGTACGCCCTCAGAAAAAAGGAAACTCATTAACATGGTGAAACACATGTTGATGATGTCATCAAGACGTATTTCACCATGCTTATTATTGCGTATTTCAGACCTCCATTTCTAGGAAACACAGAATGGGTTTCACACATCTCTAAGGTATATTAATGACCAGTGCTGGTCCCGTTACTTTAAAAAAGTAATTAGTTATAGTTACTCACTACTTCTTCCAAAAAGTAACTGAGTTAGTTACCCAGTTACTCTAAAATAAAAGTAATTAATTACCAAGAAAGTAACTATTTCCGTTACTTTAACCAAAAGGTGTTGTATGTCAAAGAGTTTGAAATTTTCAGAGCAATATGTTCAATATGTTTATAGTTAAAGTAGGCATGCAGGCACTACTGCACTAGTAGGCAATACTAGGCATTGGTATGGTTAGGTATAGTTAAGGTACAGTATTTTTCCCCTCTTTTGTTTATGTCTCACAGACACATTATTATCAAATATTAATAATCTTAACTAGTGTACTAGTAATAAGTCTTGATGCAGTTTGTGTCAGGCACAGCTGCCACAGCATGCTCTTATTCATGGGTCAGTGGGTAAGCAGAGCCATGCATAATGTAGCCTATGCCTTGCGTTCTCAAGGCAAAAAAATACCCCGTTCCCCGACCAGTAGAGTATAAACAGAGTTACGACATCTCCGTTCACTTCCATGGAAAGGTCTAATGGCGGCTGCTCTACATAGACTCCTATTGAGCACGGGGGCACTTTGTCCCTATTCAGGCTGCATGAACAGCGCCCAGGCGCCCAGTTTCTGACCCCTCAATGTCGCATTTCTGATATTAGATGGCTTTTCCTGAGAATCCCTATACGCTTTGTTCCTGCCGTCGTGTATTTAGCCCCTCTAAAGTTATTTAAATGTTATCCTTTGTCGCACGTGTTTTGGACCTGCTTCCATGGAATACTGTAACTCTTGTTGGGGAATTGAGGATTTATACTGGACCACACTTTTTTACGTGACAACGTTACAAACGCATGGAGGGCATCAGAGACTACAGACAACTTTCTAGTAAGAACACTTTTACAGTACATTTGGGTGGAAGAGATTAAAGCAGGTGCTGCTGTAGCAAGTGTAGAAGAACATTAACGCGCTACTACAGCGTACACACACACACACACACACGTCTTCTCCGTGTCGCGTTGGCAAAACGGTAGCGGAGGTTGAAAATAATGTCCGTCTGCTCCTTATATCGTGGTCCGTTGCTGCTGCTGCTGCTGCTGCTGCTGCTGGTCCTGCTCTGCACTCAGCAACAGGCACGCATGCTTCATTACACAGCGGAGCCCAAGTCGACCCCAAGTCGAACTGAAAAGTCAAGTGTTCTTCCATTCTTCTAGCTATCTTCCTTCATGATAGTAACGATCCGTATTCGACTGTCAGCAACGGCAACGCCGTTATAGATATGGGGAAAATAATTAGTTAGATTAGTCCGTTACTGAAAAAATAACGGCACTACGCAACGCCGTTTATTTGAACGGCGTTATGTCCAGCACTGTTAATGACATAGTAAAATATTGAAAATGAGTGGAATTCTCCTTTAAGACACGTGCATGCACACATGCATTTGCGTGTACTGTGCAACACACAGACACGCTATTAAAACAAGTATAGCATATTGAGAAAGATTGTTTACAATGCCTAATTGTATCCATAAAAGTAAATGACAAGACAAAAAACATACGGTAGGCCTACTTTTGCCCCAAAAATATGTTAGATGTGAGAAGTTGGGGGACGCCGCCCCACCGCGTCCCCTCTCCACTACACCCCTGGTCCATGTAATCCAGGCATAAACTGTAATCAACGGGAAGATACCTTTCATCCATCCAACCATCCGTTCATTCTTATAGTTCACTACTTTGTCTGAGAACTCATTAACAAAGAATGCCGACACGCACTGCTCCGTGCTGCTCCACTTTCAGAGTCCCATATCTTAATGGAGAGAGAAGAGACCAGTGTTGCCAGACACCATGAGTGAAATAAGCTACCAGGTATAGTGCAAACAAGTTCAACGGAAGAGACTGGTAGTGTTCACACACATACCTTAAAACCTATACATATTACATACGACGGCTATTTGAAAATAGCCGACACTCACAACACGCCCTAACACATGAAGAGGTGCCGACAAGATCTAACAAACAAAACAAAAAAGCCCAAAGTTACTTATAATAAACAGGCGTGGCAACAGCAGTCTTTTCCCTGTGTGTGTTTGTGTGTGTTTGATCTGTGTCTGATTTACAGCCAGGCAGAGTGAGAGATGGAGGGTGGGAGTGGGCTATTGAGTTCACTGCTCTAGCAAGAAGCAGCACTTAGTTCAAAGAGCGGCAAACAGGGTCACTTAGTCTCCAACCACAACACCGTCATGGGAATTCCACCATGCACATCACACACACACACACACACACACACACACACACACACACACACACACACACACACACACACACACACACACACACACACACACACACACACACACACACACACTTGCTCTAGCTGTTTGGCTGCATGCTAATGGTATAACCATCTAGCTCGATCTATCCTCTTCCTGCCAGCGTTCACTGAGTTATGGACTTATTTCCGATGCAAACACAGACTCAAGAGCCTCAGAAGAGGCGATAGGGCAATTCTTTCAACAAACTCCACATTCCGATTCAGGACGCAGAGGACAGTTTCTCCGACGGTCAAAAAAGGAGGGCGACAGACAGGCCCATCATTTGTCCACTAAGGGACGTGCGGAGAAGGAGGCCTGGCCTGTGCATCAATACCGTCTGGCCCAGTTTACTCAAAGAATCGCCAGTGCACCACCCCATGGCTGCATTTAGAACTGCACTGCCCAAGGGCATGGAGACAGGGCAGGGGTTTTCAATCTGTGGTCCGGGGCCCACCAGTGGTCCTTGAGAGGGTTCCAGGTGGTCCCCAGCAAAGTTGGTTAACCAGATGTAACTCTTGAAAATGTAAACATGAAACCAAATGGACCCTTGCGGGTCCATTTGGTTTCATGTTTACACTCTCAAGAGTTAAAATATTCATCATGTGAATGATGAATCTAGTTCCCATGGTCTACACAACTAGAGAATGTAGAAGTTAATGGTCATTTTGATCTGTAGGTTTGACTGTTTTGTTTCCCAAATCCAGCCTGCATGGTATTGTGGACAAAAGCAAAAAAAAAAAATCTTTAGTTCTTGGGTCTGTGGTGCTAAAATGTCACCAAATGGTGGTCTGTGGCTCAAATGCTGAAGAAACAGTGGTCCCTGGTATCAAAAAGGTTGAAAACCCCTGAGACAGGGGAAGTGGGTGAAGTGAGTGAGATGAAAAAAAAAAAAAAATACTGCATGAAATCTGCCTTGCTCAAGAGGCAAGGCACAACACCATCGATGAACCCTCTCTCCTTTGATAATAGTTTAATACTACAGTACCCCAAATCTTCACTCACACTTGGTTGCTACAACATCAGTGTTATGGTGCAAATGATGACCTGAGGGAATAACGTGACAATCGTGTAATGGAGACCATCCATTTTCTGAGCGGAAAATGATCACGGTTTGTTGATTCACAGAGTTAAACTGAGAGGCATTTATTAGGCCATTTATTTAAAGACCTCCATGTAAGTTAGTCAGTCAATTTAACACACTGCCATGTTGGAGTGAGTGATCAAGTAGGAGTGAGTGAGTGGCCTGAGATTTGGGTTGTTGGAATTTGGCCTACAGTATGTCATCTGGGAATGTGGAGCAACAACCTCCGATACAGTGGCATCATTATAAGACACGCAAACTGGGGTGTCAGGTATAGACAGACCACTGTGGGACCCTAAGTCATTGAAGTACTGTATATGAGGTGAAAATAGACAAAGATGCTCAAGTAAAGTGCAGGTCCTCAATGAAAACACAACACAACATTTTTAACATGCAGACTCTTGTCTGAAGAGCAGTATTGGCCTCATTGCACACAACAACACACCAGCGACATTGAACACATGTCCCTGTCTTGAGCGGCTGGTGACGTTTGCCATTTTCTAACTTGAGTTTGCAAATATATCTATTGTGAAAACTGTTTCATGTTTTTGTTAGTGTAGCACCCATGGCTGGGTGTTACACAGGCTCAGGCCTATTGGCGTGACTGGTTGTGTGTTGGACTGGCGAGTGGGAGTCCCGGGTTCGATCCCCTCTTCCACGTAACACTACATTAGCTCTATTAATTTGTCTTGGTATTTGGTGTAGGTACACACATGGGGTTGGAATTATAAGCTTTCAGCTTCAGCCTACCTTTTTCAGCCTATTTCATGTTGTTATACGAATGTACTGTACATGCTTGTCAAGAAAAAAAAACAGAAAGAAAACCTAATATATTCTCATTGAGAGAAACTACAAAGAGACAACATTGAGGGCAGATAACCCATGGGAGTAGACTATTCTCTCATGTTGCACCTTTGTAGTTTAAAGGTAGGGGAAGTGATTTGAAATTCATGGTGTAGTACCAGCCTGGTGCACTAGGGGCCCCCAAAAGTAGCTACACTATGTGAACCTGCTGCTCTCTCCTGATTGGAGGAGAATTGTGGTGACCTGGGGAACTTTTATTAGCTCCTCTGCTAATGTGGGGGAGGGGGAAACTCCATATGTGGTTTCCACACCTTATAATAGAGCATTTTAACAGAAAAATTTTTTTTTTGGGTGATATCTGACAAAAGTGAAATCACTTCCCCTACTTTAAAGTAATAAATCCTGAAGTGCAGTGGCAGTATAGGGCTCAGGCCCCAGACAACAGGACAGGAACCAATGTAATGATGTGAGGGAATTGTAGACAGATGGAGACCTCTGCATGGATACAGAGGAACTCAGACAGTGATGGGTGCAGACAGAGCAGCCTAGTTCCCAGTTTGATCCTGGCTCTCCCAGAGTTGGTGAGAAAGTGTCCAAGACAGGGGCGGATAGGCATGGGGGGACAATTAATGCCCCCCTAAATGCCCTAATTGCCCCACCAAACATGATGGCATGCAAAACAACCCCAATTTCAAAGATATTTCAAATTAAAGTATATATATTTAAAATGATTTGGAACACTACTACTGCTACTAACTAACTAGGCGTACAGTTGTGTCACCACTAAACCAACTGTATTTCATCATTGAAAACAGAAAACTCTGTGAGTCAGACCTTTAGCTTTATGCATGCTGCGTGTCTGTTGCAACTTCAACAACAACTGATGTTATTATTGATGCTTAATTGCCTAGTATAAGCCATGCATACGAAAATATAAGTCATGTAACCGAAAATGGTATGAAGCCGCCTCCATGATGCCATTTTCTCCTGCCTCCCAATTGGGAAATGTTCCATCTGCCCCTGGTCCAAGATGTCAAACCCCTAATTGCTCTTGAGGTAGCTATAAAATCACCAATTAGGCCTACCATTTATAGCTGTTGACCTGTGGTATATTAATAACTCCATTTGCCGTTTGCTTATTCTGTTGGACTCTGAGCATAACAGTCACTTAACAGTCCAGGTCGCAGTGGACTTATTCCTTCTCATTATTGCACCTTTCACGATTTCCAACATCTCTGACTGATGGCATGCCCTAGTTTTGGTAGTCAATCAATCTTTAGCACAGGCCCTGGCATATGGCTCAAGCAAAGGAGCAGGCATGGAGATTGGAGATACAGTAGCGAGGCGCAGTATAGGTCAGTACACAGGGCCGGATTTAGCCAGCCCTACTAGGGTGGGCTGGAAGAATGGCAGGGTGGGCAACCTCCAAGGTTTTTCATATGAAGCAGTGGTTTTCAATCTTTTTGACACCAGGGCCCACTATTCAGCATTTGGGCCACGGAGGACCACCATTTGATGACTTTTTAGCCCCACAGACCCCAAAACGATAAAAGATTTCTTTTGCTTTTGTCCACAATTCCAGGCTGGATTTGGGAAACCAAACAGATCAAAATGACCATTAATCTTCTACATTCTCATCATGTGAATTATCCCAGACTTGGGATAATACACATGATGAATATTTTAAGTCTTTGAGAGCGTAAAAATGAAACCAAATGGACCCGCAAGGGTCCATTTGGTTTCATTTTTACGCTCTCAAAGAGTTACATCTGGTTAACCAACTTTCCACCATTTAGCCTGGGGACCACCTGGAACTCTCTCAAGGACCACTGGTTGAAAACCACTGATATTACCTTTCATTGGGTGGGCAGGATGCACGTTTGGGTGGGCTCTGTCCGCCCCTGCCCCCCTTTAGATCCGGCCCTGTCAGTACATAGTGAGAACAGCTGAGAGAGAGAAAGAGACAGAGAGATCAGAGACAGGGATGAGAGAAGTGATGAGACAGTGACACTGGACAGACTGATCGAAAACAGATGGCCAGGCAGGCAGGTAGGAGAGAGCAAAAAATAAATCAATATTTCTAAAACCATCACATCATAAGGTCACCATCTCCAGCGAGGTAAACCTTTGCCTCTTATACTGTAGGTCTTGTTGAAACAGATGTCCCCGAGAGCTGCTTGTGCTCAAAGCCGTTTGTCGGGAGAAATCAATGTCTAAATTGTGTGACAATTGTATCATGGTGACATTATGCGCCGATACTTCAATCCATTACTCAGCGTGCCGCGCAGCATCATTCATAATTGATCATTAGTAGATAAAAAGCTATTCCCCTTTGCTCTGCATTCATTATTCATGATCTTACTGAACACATATACAGTCGTTTGAAAAGTATCCCCTGGCTGGCTGGCTGGCTGTCCACGATGCGCCGCATGCTACTCTATGGCCTCGTTCTGACACGACAAATCATTTGAAAACTATCCGTATCTCTGTGCCGCCCCCCCAAACACACACACACACACACACACACACACACACACACACACACACACACACACACACACACACACACACACACACACACACACACACACACACACACACACACACACACACACACACACACACACACACACACACACACACACACACACACACACACACACACACACACACACACACACGCAACATTGTGTTTTGTATCAGTTGCCAACAGCAACACGGTCAGGAGTGCTGGCTGACCTGGAAAGTTTATTATCTCACCCTTTTGTCGCCATCTAGTGGGAGCATCGTCTAATCACAACAGACGCACTGGCATGAGCGAACATGTGGCCAAGTCCTACAAAAGCATGGGCAGCCAAGGAGTGTTATTTTTCCTGTGACCATGTAGGTATTTGAAGTCTGATGCACGAGATGATAGGCCATTACAACATTACGATTCTCACATGTAACCGTTTATTGTAAAGACTGTTAAATACAAAAAAGGGGGAGAGGAGAGGAGAGGAGAGGAGAGGAGAGGAGAGGAGAGGAGAGGAGAGGAGAGGAGAGGAACATGGGAAACATCGTACAGTATGGAGGCTAAGAAAGAAAGTTAAGGGGCCGGGAACATAGAAAGGGGACAAACGTCAAATGTTGTGAACATTACTTTGAAATTCTTATCAAAATACATACATAGATATTACAGTATAATACGTAACCTAGTCTTTGAATAAGAATAATAAAAGGACAGCAGAAGAGAATCAAGTTGCTTCGTCTCCAACAGTAACGAAACTCCAAAACATACATTTCAAAAGGCTACGATATATTTTTTTTAACCCAACCAAGTCATCATAAAAGAATCTAATCTATTGTCAACTTGGTGAATTCAATTCACAACACGTTTCATTATAGTCAGCCTCACTGGAGAGGCCCAGACATTACTGTATACACAGTTCACTTAGCCTCAGAGCAGGGGTTTTCAACAGGTGGTCCGGGGACCACCAGTGGTCCCTGAGAAGGTTCCAGGTGGTCCCCAGGCTAAATGATGGAAAGTTGGTTAACCAGATGTAACTCTTGAGAATGTAAAAATGAAACCAAATGGACCCTTGCGGGTCCATTTGGTTTCATTTTTACACTCTCAAGAGTTAAAATATTCCTCATCTGAATTAGCACCACTTAATTAAGAAGTTTACACTGTTTTGTAGGCAAAATCCAGCCTGGAATTGTGGACAAAACCAAAAGAATTCTTTAGTTTTAGGTCTTTGGTGTGAAAATGTAATCAAATGGTGGTCCGTGGCCCAAATGCTGAATAAATGGTGGTCCCTGGAGTCAAAAAGGTTGAAAACCCCTTAGCCTCAGAGGATCATGGGAAGTGTTTATACAATATGACACGTTCAGGCTCATTTTCCACCTTGGGTTGAACCATTCCCGCCTAACATTGAACCAAAGTGTTTCCACTGAAAATGAGGCGGTTCAGATTCAGAACCCTAAAAGTTAGTTGGTTCACGGAACTGGCTCTCCCTCAAAATGGCTCTCATGGTTCTAGAATGGTATGGTTCTATGGAACCATAGAAGTTCTTTTGGTTGAAAAACGGGTGTTGGAAAGTAATCCAAGTACATTTACTCAAGTACAGCACAAGTAAAACGTTGAGATACTTTTATTTTACTTCTCAATACGCTACATCTCAGGAGGAAAGATATAGTAGTTTGAAAACTTTGTGTTGTAGAATTAGGTTATTAGTACACTTAACTGCTTTTCAGATCAGCTGTTACGGAGAAGGTTATAAAAAATGTCTAGGACTTTTACTTGTAAAACAGTATTTCTAGATTGTGGTGTGACTACCTTTACTTCAGGAAGAAATTTGTACTTTTTTCCACACTAAAAGTTCTATTGTGGTCATCTTGCATCATAAACAGGCTTAGGGCTTTCTCCAAAGACCTCTGAGGGGTCCATATATTGTAATTATTGTAATTGTCTCCACCGTAAGGTGGTGACTATGGAACGCACCCCGTCATTCCGCCCGTGTCTGTACCCCGTCATTCCGTCCCGTGTGTGATGTAATGATGACGTCATAGATCTCATAGCTGAGCTATTCTTGAGCCCGGGCGGTGGAGACCTGTGCCCCGTAGGGGCACAACTCTTGTTGTGTATATGTATACAGTGTGTGTGTGTGTGTGTGTGTGTGTGTGTGTGTGTGTGTGTGTGTGTGTGTGTGTGTGTGTGTGTGTGTGTGTGTGTGTGTGTGTGTGTGTGTGTGTGTGTACACTGCTGAGTAAGACGGCTACCCTAAGAGTAGTGCTACATGATCTGAAACAACAGTGAAAACAGTAGTACAGCATATAGACAGCATATAGCAATACGAAAATGTATAAAACACATGTATTTATATAGTATGTCTGAGTACTTGTGTGACAGTGTCTTAGTAATTACACAGAAGTGCCATTTAAAAGTGTTGGTTAGTTATACAAACCTCAGTCTTTTGAGACTGCTAACTGAAATGCCTGATATACATTTACAAAACTTTACGCAAGAGCTGTTGAGTTTAAAGCTGAAATAGGGAATTTATTTGATTAAAACACTGTGACCAATTTGTATTGTATATTTATATCACTAGCACATACAGTATTATGCAGGGTTCTTGCTATTGTCGCTACTCTTTTGTTTATACCCTGGTGTCAGGTAGGCCACCTACTGTATAAGTACGGTAGTGCTGTTTGTAAGCTCTTTAAACCAATCTCCAAACGTTACAAACCCCTTTTCACGATTTCAACCATCTCCAACTGAAGTCAGGGGCGGATTGGCACATATTTTCCCATCGGGACAATTTTGCCTTTGCAAAATTGGGGGGGGGGGGGGGGGGGGGGGGGGGGTAGCTGGTTAACCAGATGTAACTCTTTGAGAGTGTAAAAATGAAACCATTTTTACACCCTCAAGAGTTAAAATATTCATCATGTGAATTAGCCCAACTTAGTCTGCACAACTAGAGAATGTAGAGATTAATGGTCATTTTGATCTGTATGTTCCACATTCTAGTGCATTTTGGATCTTGTACAGACCACTAGGTGGCGCAGGCCACCGGGAAAACTCCCTGTACTCCAGATGGCCAATCCGCCCCTGACTGAAGTGCACCAAGAGGTCCCTAGTTTTAGTGGCCGATGAATCTTGAGCACCCTGCAATAAGTGTACTGGCGGCTGGCTCCGGCACGGCTCCAGGCTGCCTTGAGGTGGTGAGGTATTGAAAATAAGCACTTGTCTTCAACCAGCCATTGGCAAAACAACACGGGTGCCTTAAAGAAGGGGGGGGGGGGGTCCAGAGGGTACCTAAATTATTACAAACCAAATGTACCCTTGCAGGTCTGTAACTCATAGAGTTATGGGGGTCCGGCGTGGCCTAAAGCATACCAAACTGGCGGTCCTTGAAATGAAACTGATATGCTATATTCAACGGGGGGGGGGTGATTTTCTAAAATTATGTGCATGGAGGCGGAGGAAGAGTTGTGTTCTGTACGTCATATTACTCTAGTGTAGTAACTTATCTGTGTCAAAAAAAAAAAAAATCTCTGCTGATGTCCTCTGTTGTCCCTTTTCCATAACCCATTGTAGAAAATCTAATGAAAATACGACACCCACATCCTTACGTGGGCCAAACTGTGGGCACTGAAAATGTACTTTCCTGAAAGGTACATTTTTTTTTTTTAATTTTTCATTCATTTTTTTTTTTTTGCAGGTCACTATTTCTGGGCTATTTCTGCTCTGGACTTGTAATTCCTACAATAGTTTGAGTAGACAACATGTAACCCTCTTCAATCCCATTAACAACCTGCCCTTCGTCATTACCTTCCATCTTTAATCCTCCCCTCCCGGTCTTCTCAACTCCTCTCTTCCTCCTACCGCAAATCCCCCCAATTAACCTGGTGTCAGGTCAATCGCTTCCCCGCCGCATTACCTGACACTTAAACACAACTGCATTATCTTCATCACCGCCGTGAAACCACTTAACTCAAATCATATACAGCAATATAATAACACCCCTCCCCTCCCCTCTCTCCTCTCCCTCCACCTCTTGCCCCACCGGAGTGGCTCTGCCTTAGCAGGGGTGAACGTTACAGGCACGGATCTCCTTCCTGTCCTTGCAGGCGGCCGTCTTGGCTTTTTTCTTCACCGACATGAAGCGCTCCTGGATCCCCCCGGCACAGGGCTTGGTACAATCCGTCCAGCTGCTCCACTGCTGCATCCTGCAACCTGCGGGCCGTACCAAAAATAACTCCGCCGGGTTAGTATAACAGGCGTGGAAAGAAAACACAAGTGCTTGCTTGAAGTACTGTCATTGCATTTTGAGGTATTTGTAAATTATTACGCTAATAATTTCAAAATTGTAAAAAAAAGAAATAAGGAATTTGGGATACGGTGTTTAGCATGTAACGAAAATGGAGCCCTTAGATTATTAGTCCTATTTTTATAAAACATACATTGGCCACTACATTCCATTTTGGGTCGTTTGAAAATAGCCAATCTAAAAGCTCACCGTGTGGGTATTTGCAAATGATTTTATACATTTGAAAACCTTCTGCATAATGAGTATGTAACTTCTACTTTTTAAAACCAATGCTTTTGTACATTTGCTCAAGCGTAAAATGAATGGAGTCCACTTGGTTTCATTTCACCCTCTCAAGAGTTTTGGAACCAGAACAGTGGCCTTGTGGTTAGAGTGTCCGCCCTGGAACTGGGAGGCCGGGGTTCGATTCCTGGTCGGGTCATACCAAAGGCTCTAAAAAAATGGGACCCAATGCCTCCCTGCTTGGCACTCAGCATCAAAGGGATGGATTGGGGGTCAAAATCAGCTAATGATTCCCGAGCGCGGCGCACGCTGCAGCTCACCGCTCCTTGGAGCTCACCACTCCAAGTGATGGGTTAAAAGCGGAGGTCCAATTTCGCTGCGGTAACGTAGTGACAAATCATGCGAAATAGAGGAGACCCGCAGACTGCCACTTACTGTAGTAGTTAAAGAATAATTAGCATTTACTTACCCATTTAAAGGTAGGGTAAGTGATTTGAAATTCATGGTGTAGTACCAGCCTGGTGCACTAGGGGCGCTCAACAGTAGCTACACTATGTGAACCTGCTGCTCGATCCTGATTGGAGGAGAATTCGCCATCACCTGGGGAACTTTTATTAGCTCCTCTGCTAACGTGGGGGAGGGGGAAACTCCATATATGGTTTCCACACCTTATAATAGAGCATTTTAACAGAAAAAAATATTTTTGGGTGATATCTGACAAAAGTGAAATCACTTCCCCTACCTTTAAATAAGAGTCAAGAGGAACGCTTCGGCCTTTCATGCCTGAAGAAGAACGAAATGTTTCTCCTGACTGTTATTTAAATGCTCTAGTAAAGGGTCGGTGTGCGGTTCTCCTCTCTTCAAACAGCCTGCTGCTCTGCCCTAGACCAAAGCCACCTGCTCAAAGTTAAATCGGCTGTGCAGAAGTGGTTTCTCTCTATGGAAACTCGTTTACCGCGAGCGTGCGTTCGTTGTTTTCTGCTATATGCCACGGCTCAAGCTAGTGCATTCGGTAAAAAAAAGAAAAAAACTTATTTTGAAGCGCCAGATCTCCTAAACAGGATGTGCGATGACGTCATGCTGTTTCTGGTGTCTTGACTAAGCTGTCCTCTCACGATCTGAGCAAAAAGTTCCGGGTCAAAAGTCAGGAAGTGACGTCTAGCCCTAGTGGATCTACCCGTGCGCCCACGACATTCAGGGGCAGATTCTCAGGAAAGGCTTTTGAATGCATTGGATTGAATGGGCGCGAATGGGACAACAAATTTTCCCATTCGCTCATTCTGTCCCAAATGAAAGTCAGCCACGGGATCTTTGTCAGACGATGCACTCGGACTAATAGATGGATTAAAGAATGAAATCTACGTGCGTTATTTCACGGTCAGAAAACGACGAGCGCGCCTTCGGCGGTCTGGGAGTTAAGAGTTAATCCTCCATCTCCCAGGAAAGAAGGAGAGAAAAGGGAAGAGACATGCAGCATATGTTGTCATGAACGGGACTTACTGCAATACTGCCAGGCCAGAGCCTGTATGCGGCTTACTGCTCCGCTGTGTTGTTGTTGTAATGGAGACTACTTTGTTCATGACAAACAAATTCAGAAGCACTGTTATAGCATATCATTCATCAGCAACACTGACCTGGCTGCGCCTCCACCGCCGCATCTCTCCCTTGCTGTTTGCCCCGTCTTCTCCTCTTCCCTCCTCCTCCTCCTCCTCTCTCCTCTTTGGTTTTCGAGCGGCACTTCCGGAGCTTGCACTTCTTCCTCTGGACGCCCTCGGGACAGGGGCTGCCCCCGAACTGGGGCTCCAGCTTCACCATGCGGCTGCGGATGGCGTGGCCCTTCCCGCACGACTTGTTGCACTCCGACCACTCAGACCACTCCGACACCATGCAGTCCACAGCTGTTTGGAGGGGGAAAAAAGTATATCTGGAGCTGGTTTGATAGAGCTGTTGCCCCTGCAACCTGACTATGGATAAGCGGTTGAAGATGGATGGATGGATGGTAAGGCCTGATTTATGTTTTGTTGCATACTGGTGACTTGCATCCGACAGTGCATAAGTGTCGCATATTATAATTTAAGCATGAGAACCTTATTTGACTGTACTACTGTATATACCGTGGCTGTATACTTTGGCTGTAATAAGTGGTCTTTTCTACTGCTTATAAGTGCTACTGACAGCTTTGTGGCTGGGTCCTGGGACCCTTGTCCTGTGTCTAAGCACAGAACTAAGCAGCATATTCTCACCACCAGGTGCTGTCACTGTTGCAACACTTCAGACGCAGGGCTTGACACTAACACTTGCCCGCTTGCCCGGAGCAAGTAAAAAAAAATGGTAGGGCAAGTGAAGACTGCTACCTGGTTGCCCGATCGGGCAAGTGTGGAACTTAGTGCACAATAACACAACACAAGATAAATTTGTCTTGAAGGCAGTCATTGCAACCTGGGCTAATTAAGATGATGAATTTTAACTCTTGAGAGTGTAAAAATGAAACCAAATGGACCCGCAAGGGTCCATTTGGTTTCATTTTTACGTTCTCAAGAGTTACATCTGGTTAACCAACTTAGCTGGGGACCAGCTGGAACCCTCTCAGGGACCGCATGTGGAAAACCCCTGGTTTAAAGCACCCAAGTAGAAAGTAAACAAAATGCAAAATTTACAATATATTTTTGGGGGGCAAGTGACCATGACCTGAGGGCAAGTAGAACCTGACTTGCACTTGCCCGATGGGCAAGTGCCTCGGAGACCTTAGTGTCAACCCCTGAGACGGGTCTGATTTCAGCTAGATGCTACGAAACAACAGGGTTGTTGTGGCTCTTTCGGAGCAGAAACTGTGGGGTGGGTGGAAAGGGGTAACATACTCTGTCCATGCCATTGTTTCGTTGATGATTTGGAAAACAATAAATTAATAAAGAAATTAATAAAGAAAACAAAAGTTTAGTCACATAACTCACGCTAGTAGTGGCCAATCATGCTCATGCTTCTCGGGAATCTTGTGAAAAAAAAAAATTGCCCTCCCTTGAGCAGAAGTCTATGCTGAATATACACCCACACAGAAACGCAGCATATTAACCCCTAGTGGTAGTTTTACCCTAGTTGACGGGAACCCCTATAGGGGTTCTGTACAGTATGTACAGTATCAAAAAATGTCAAAGATTTGATGTAAGTATTTCAAAGACATTTTTAGAATCGGCATAGTCTACAATGGGTTAAAACCCTTCAGTATGTGCCATAGAGCACAGCATGAAACCTATCGAGTATAACTGACTGAACTAACTCTGCTAGCTACGTCGCATGAAATTAATAATAACTTATGCATGAATGGTACACAACGTGAAAGATGAATAACTTACAAAAGGTCAACTATACAAGTACAACAAGCCACTGTCCTTTACTGAGTACGATGGAGAGTGACTTACGGCACTCGGGCAGCATGCACTTCTCCGTCTGCTCCAGCTCCTCTGTGCAGCCGGACGGCTCTGACTTCAGCATCCTCTGCCGCGTGCGCATGCCCAACCCGCACGTCACGCTGCACTCGCTCCAGTCCGACCACGGCGAGTACATGCACGGAATGGCATCTGGAACGCCAGCGCAAGACGTGTTACCGGCCTTATATTATACTGCTATTGAAAAATAGCAGATCTGCCTGATTTGCTATTTTTTCATAAAAGATGTGTCAGACTATGAATATATATATATATATATATATATATATATATATATATATATATATATATATATATATATATATATATATATATATATATATATATATATATATATATATATATATATATATATATATATATATATATATATATATATTCTTTCAGAGTGAACGTTTTAACTCATATCTTTGTTTCTGTGGAACTACACATTTTCAGATGGGTATCAGTGGTCAATTAAATATACATTTTCTTTGACATGAATTACTGAGAACCACTGATACAAATATGTACTGTATTTCAGATGTATTCAGAAAACTGCATTTAGAAGCCCTTTTTTGTATTTTTCGACATCAGGCCTAAATGGTTTAATTGCTTGACACGCTTTGCCTGTAATGTCATTCTTAAAATAGAGAAACCTTACACCAAGTACATCTTGAAATGCTTTATTACCGACATATCATTGTGTTCAATGCATTACCCCTTGAATGGTCACAACGGCATTTGTTTTAATACGTTGGTTCCCTGGTAGTGGAATCCAGTGAATGTCTCGTCTACTCACGGCAGTCTGGCATCATGCATTTCTCCACCTCGGTCACCTCAGCTTTACACATGGATCCATCCGAGGGAGGCATCTTCACCATGCGCTCACGCCTCCTCATGCCCACGTCACAGCTCACACTGCAGGGGTCCCACTCACCCCACTCCGTCACCACACAGGTACTGGGGGCTAGAGAGAGGGAGGGAGGGAGGGAGGGAGGGAGAGAGAGACAGAGAGAGAGAGAGAGAGAGAGAGAGAGAGAGAGAGAGAGAGAGAGAGAGAGAGAGAGAGAGAGAGGAGAGACAGAGAGAGAGACAGAGAGAGAGATACATTATATTAGATGTGGTTTTCCATCAATACATTGAGTTTGACTCGGTTTCCCAGATAAGTACTATTGCAAATTATAATTTCTATCCATTATTTGGCAATCCATTTAACCATTTGGTTGATTGTTTTTGATGCAGATTTTTGGAACTTAAGTTGCAGATTTGGGCAAATGCTGTGGCTGTTTTTAGCCAAGGAGTGTGTTTTGTGCAAAACTAATGCTTAGACATAGTTAGACATAATATGTCTAGTTAGACATATCAAATGCTATATAAACCGTGATAGAATTCAGACTTTCCCCCCCCTTCTATAGGTTTTTAAAGGTATGGTGGCATATATTATGCCAATTATGAAAGCATACGGAAGTTAGCAACCGGCAGTTTCTATTCCATAGTGAAAAATGTCCGGGTCCGCTGTGGGCTGGCTTGTAGACTAGAACACTTAATATGCGTGTAGAACGTGCCCACTTCTCACATCTAAAATATTTTTGGGGCATAAGTAAGCCTATGTTTTTTGTCTTGTCATTTACCTTTCATGGATACAATTAGGCACTGTAAACAATCGTTCTCAATATGCTATACTTGCTCTTACTCTTGCTCTTACTTACTCTACAAATGCAAGTGTGCATGCACAATGTCTTGTGTGGACATGGTAAAAAAGTTCCTCCAATTCTGGTCTGAAAAAAAAAATCATTAGCATGGTGAAATACATCTTGATGACATCATCAAGATGTGTGTTTCACCATGTTGATGAGTTTCCTTTTTCTTGTTGATGAGTTTCCTTTTTTCTCTCAGAAAAAAAAAGGAAAATGGGTGGATTGATCGGGTTGCAAAAATGGCTGGGAAAATCATGGGCATGTCTGCCCCCCCCCCATTTTTGAACAGGCAGTCTTTAGACAGGTTTGTAACATTGTTTTCGGTCCCTCACATGTTCTCAGCCATGAATATGTGTTGATGCGGAATGGTAGAAGGCACAGAACTCCACAGTGTAAATATAACAGATACAAACACTCGTTTGTTCCTCTCTCGATCAAGTTGCTCAATGATAACTGGATGCACCCTGCCTAGGGACATGGAACGCACTAAGGTGTATGTTGTGTTTCTCTCTTGTATGTTTTTTTTCCTGTTGTCTGTGTAACTATGTGTGCAGCTCGGTCGTTGTCTCCAAGACAAATTTCTCCCTTGGGAGACAAATAAAGTAAACCTTGAACCTTGAAATTCCCCTTTAAGTGGCGTCCCCTTTCCCACTTCTAAAAATCCTTGGCTGACTCACAGCATTGGTCATTGACCACACATTTCTCCGTCTCCTCGGTGTGTAGCTGGCAGAGGGAGCCGTCCTCTGGGTACTGCTTGATGTAGCGCTCTCTGGAGCGCATGCCCATCCCACACGACACGCTGCAGGCTGACCAGCTGATCCACTCAGACATCATGCAGGTGGAGGGCTCTGGTGATGGGAGAGAGAGAACAATGGACGTTTAGAGGTCAACTCCACCCGTTTCAATACATTTTACTGTCTTTAACCACATAACACCCAATGATGTACTTGACATGTAGTTCCCTACCAGTGTTTTTTGCATTTTTTTAATTTATCAAATTATTCCCATTCAAATAGCGTTTGTATTATCACATTGGTCCTCAAATATGCTCTCTATAATGCACTACATCAGGGGTTTTCAACAGGTGGTCCGGGGACCACCAGTGGGCCTTGAGAAGGTTCCAGGTGGTCCCCAGGCTAAAGGATGGAGAGTTGGTTAACCAAATATAACTCTTGAGAGTGTGAAAATGAAACCAAATGGACCCTTGCGGGTCCATTTGGTTTCATTTTCACACTCTCAAGAGTTAAAATTATCATCATCTGAATTAGCACCACTTAATTAATAAGTTTACACTCTTTTGTTGACAAAATCCAGCCTGGAATTGTGGACAAAATCAAACACATTCTTTAATTTTAGGTCTTTGGTGTGAAAATGTAATCAAATGGTGGTCCGTGGCTCAAATGCTGAATAAATGGTGGTCCCTGGAGTAAAAAAGGTTGAAAACCCCTGCACCACATGACTATCACCACCAGGTGTCAGTAGGTCGCCATCCGCCGGATCTCTTTGACTCTTTGGCTAAAACAGGCTGTACTCCTTGTACTTCTGGGTCATATTTTTTCAGGCAAATTTTGCCTTCTTCACAACACACCAAGGGGGGGTTGATCGCTAGGATGACTATCGTTATCCTAAATCCTAAATAACTCCAATCAGGCCGTAATGTTGCAGCGATTTCTGGATTATGATCTGCGATGGACATACAGACCGCGTGCGTGCATGTAGGAGCGTGCACCAGGCGATTTTGATCATTTCTGAGTGAGTAGAGCCTGCCGTTATGCGATCGTGCAAAAAAAAAAATCGTGCAAAAAAAAAAAACGGCTAAAAATATGTTTTATTGTAGACAAATCAATGGCCATGTCACTGGTAGGCTCGCAGAAAAAAAACCAATTAGAAGCGATAGGGTTAATATGCCTTAGAGATGTTGTGTGGACATAATGAAAAAAAGGTTCCCCCCATTTTGTGTTTGAACATGGTGAAACACAACTTGATGACGTTATGAAGTTGTGTGTGTACAAATGTGAAGAAATTGGGTCCCTAAGGGGTCCTTTTGGGTCCATTTGTACACTGAAAAAAATGAAAATGTGTAAAATTCCACTTTAAGAACATCTATTTCGAACTATCACACTGGCTCAGTGTTGACGGAGAAATAATTCACAGTGAACAAACTTTGCACAATTTCCCTCTCTCCCTCCCCCCTCTCTCTGCCTCTCCCCCCCTCTCTCCCCCTCCCTCCCTCTCCCTCCCTCCCTCCAAATCCCTAAAACTAAAGAAAGCAGCTTAAAAAAACATGAAAAACATGAACACCATCTTTTTCTTTCTGTAATAACAACCTAAAACATGACCCCTGATTGAAAAAAAAGCTGTCATTGTGTGTGTGTGTGTGTGTGTGTGTGTGTGTGTGTGTGTGTGTGTGTGTGTGTGTGTGTGTGTGTGTGTGTGTGTGTGTGTGTGTGTGTGTGTGTGTGTGTGTGTGTGTGTCCTTGAGCAAGAACAAATATCAAAGAGTCCAAATCAGGGGTGCCCAAAAGGTAGATCGCGATCTACCAGTAGATCACACAGGCCATGCAGGTAGATCACATGACAGTCCTTTAAAATGTATAGATCTGTAACTCTTGCGAGCGTTAAAATGAAACCAAATGGACCCTTACGGGTCCATTTGGTTTCATTTTAGTATTTTTAAACAACATCTTGCCGGTTCTCTTTCCCAGTTGTGGACAAAAACGTGAAAGTTATTAGCTTTGGGTGCAAGAGACTAAATTCAACATCACAAACTGTATCAACTCAAACCCCAAATACTGTTTTCAAACGTCGGTATAGTAGCATATACAGGAAAACCTTCCAATTCTCCTCCCCTCCATTTTTCATTATAAGTGCATTATTCCTAAACACTATAACAGTAAGTAACACCTTCACCACTATTTCAAAGTTAAACTTTCTTGGAGGCCTTGAAATGGATTTTATGTGTAGATCTTTTTGAGCCGGTCATTTCGAAAGTAGCTCTCAAGTCAAAAAAAAGTGTGGGCACCCCTGGTCCAAATGGACCCAGCCAGGGCCCGACTGCAGGGGCGGATTGGCACATATTTTCCCACCGGGACAATGATGCCTTTGCCAGGCCACCCTGGGGGGGGGGGGGGGGGGGGGGGGGGGGGGCGTAAAAATGAAACCAAATGGACCCTTGCGGGTCCATTTGGTTTCATTTTTACACCCTCAAGAGTTAAAATATTCATCATGTGAATTAGAAGATTAAAGGTCATGTTGATCTGTATGTTCCAGGCGAGCATCTAGCGCATTCTAGTGCATTTTGGAAGTGCCACTACTAGTGCATTTTGGATCTTGTCCAGCAGGCCACTAGGTGGTGCAGGCCACCGGGAAAACTCCCTGTACTCCAGATGGCCAATCCGCCCCTGCCCGATTGTATGCTTACCCTCCTCCTCCGGGCTGCATCCGGGGCCCATGCATGGCTGGAAGTCCTGCGTGTGGGGACAGGGTACGGTCAGGTCCAGCTGGGCTTTCAGCATCCTCTGCCTCATCCTTCGCCCTTTATCACACGTAGCGCTGCTGCAAGCGGACCAGGGAGACCAGCCGGAGTAGATGCACGTCTCTGGAGTGTCATCTGGTGGAAGAGGATGGATGGGACAGCCATCAAAATCACACATTAGATAACTTGGCACTGACAGTCATTTCTACCAAAAGCACAGCGCTTTTTTGAGCTTCTGAAATGTTCCAGTATGTGTGTGTGAATGTCACTCAGTCTGTGATTGTAATCCATGCACTCTGTGTTTACTTATAATCCAACAGAGAGAATGATGGTGGTGCGCAAGGCACGGCCATAGAGTTACTGTCATAAGGGCTCCATTTTCTTTACCATCTAAACCCCTTATCCTAAACCCCTTATCATTTTTTTTTACTATTTTGAAAAACGTTTTGGAATAGTTCAACGTGCCAATCTATTGACACATTGTGAGCTTGTAGACTGACCCTTTAAACTATTGAAAAATGATCTTTTTTAATAGTTTAAAAAGGCAAAGAAGTTAAGGGATAAGGGGTTTAGCAGTGATGGTCCATGCCCCCCCCCCCCCAGGACAAGGGAAAACTTTCCTTTTATGAGCAACGTTTCAAAACTCGAGTTTGAAACTAAATCCCTGCATTTTGGCACAGTCATTATTTTACCGGCAAACAGGCGAAATAACAACTGTGCCAAAATGCACGGGGTTAGTTTTACTGAGATGAATGTCATGTTTTTGTTTAGGGGAAGGTTGATTTGTTTTTAGAGAGGGCACTTCTATTTTATAAGTGTATACTGTATGTATCTACTGGTATGTATCTGAAGGGGAAGGTTTTGTAGGATTCTTCATCTCTTTAACTTGAAGTAGTGTTGGTTTAAGGAGACGCATTGAAATTATTTTTCCCTGTCTGTGATGTGACCAAGGTCCAAACCATTCATCAGTGAAGAGGACACTTTTATGAGACTAGGGACGCAGGGGGAAGAATTCTGCCAAAAAAAAATCCTAATTTCTTGCACCACAGCCCAGGCTTCTTAATAACAGCAGACACAAACCACAAAGGTACAAAAGAAAGACCGCTCCATCACAATTAAGGCCACGGACTCAATCCCAGCAAACCAATAATTGCACGTCAATCAAAAGGTGTACTCTGGTGCCAGAGAAAGACCCGGAGCCCCTGCCTGTTCCATCAGCTGGTGAACCCTGCAATAAGAGTCCCTCCGCTCTAAGTAGCTACCAGGTAATTATGGACACTTACAGTAGCATTAATCAGAATACGGTAACAAACAGTACAGCACGTAATTGCAGGGTGCGGCTGGTCTGTCAGACAAGCAACTTACACAATAATCGTGTGTGTGTGTGTGTGTGTGTGTGTGTGTGTGTTTACTGTACCATCATCCTCCTTCTGCTCCTGTCCAATGTCAGCTACAATGTCGTCCACTGTGTCCGGCACCACATTACACTGCTCTCCCTGGGCACACACGCACGCACACGCACACGCACACACACACACACACACACACAGTAAATCTTATTAGGCACGCCCGTCCAACTGCATGTTAACGTGCATTTCTGCTGTTTGGGCATGCATGCACACGTAACTCAAGACAATCTGCTCCGTGCAGTTCAAGCCGAGGATCAGATTATTTTGGGCAGCGATGTGATTTAAGTGACTTTGAATGAACACGTTCAGGCCCATTGCTGCCAAATGGGGCTGGTCTGAGTATTTCACAAACCGCTGAACTACTGCAAATCCATGCAGAGGCAGAAGAGCTCACCAGGTGCCGCCAGGTTCTGTCAGCTAGTAGGAACAGGAAAATGAGGCTAATATAAAGCACAATGGAAGATTTGGAAAAAACGTTGATCATTCTGACAATGAGTCACGGACATGCTGAACATTGGGATCATGGCAACGTCACTCTTTGGCATCTAATCAGCACAAATGAAGACTAGGGGCTCCATTTTCGTTACGGCTGAACCCCTTATCCCTTAACTTCTTCGCCTTTTTAAACTATTAAAAAAAACATTAGTTTAAATGGCCAGTCTACAAGTTCACAATGTGTCAATAGATTGGCATGTTGAAGTATTCCAAAATGTTTTTCCAAATAGTAAAAAAAATGGGTTTTAGGATTAAGGGTTAAGATGGCAAACGAAAATGGAGCCCCAATTGTATAGTGTATGTCTAAATGCATGCTCTTCATGCCCTACAGGTGGGGTTGGCAAAAAGGGCCTTTCTGTGTGGAGTTCGCATCTCCTCCCTGCAGACTCCATGTGTTTGGAGTATCCTAACATAATCCTGGTCTCTAAACTGGCCTGATGGAAGGGAAAAAGAACTGGTGGGAATGACGTGTTACCTTGTCCCCTGAACGATTATGCCAACTTGTTGCCAACTTGGCGTATTTGAGAGAAAAAAAAAGCTATATCTCGCTTTTTTCCAGACCCCCTAGCGCGGGTCCATTTGGTTTCATTTTACGCTCTCAAGAGTTAAATTATATTCAAACATCTGAATTACTTAATTTTTCAAAAATCTACACATTTAAAAAATGTAGTAGAATTGCTATTTTGACCAACATTTTGCCAGTTATTTCTCCTAAGAGAGACTAAACATCAAATGGTGGTCCATGGCTAAAGTGCAGAATAAATATTGGGCCCTGGCATGAAAATGGCTGAAAACCACTTGCTCTAGTGCATTCTAGTGCATTTTGGAAGTGCCACTAGTGTATTTTGGAAGTTGACAACACTGCATGGTACACACTACGGCTATGCACCCACACACACTTACAGGGGTTGACACTAAGGTCTCCGAGGCGCTTGCCCATTGGGCAAGTGCAAGTCAGGTTCTACTTGCCCTCAGCTCATGGTCACTTGCCCCAAAAAATATATTGTAAACTTTACATTTTCCAGGGTTCCAGGTGGTCCCCAGCTAAGTTGGTTAACAAGATGTAACTCTTGAGAACGTAAAAATGAAATGAATGAAAATTTCATTTTTACACTCTCAAGAGTTAAAATTCATCATCTTAATTAGCCCATAGTGGTCACAGACCCAGTGGTCCCTGACCCCAGCAAAATGATAGTTTGGAACCAAATGGACCTGGGAGAGAGATAGGTAGAGATAGCTAGAAAGCAGGGAAAGACACAGAGGCAGAGTGCAATGACTGCCTTCAAGACAAATTTATCTTGTGTTGTGTTATTGTGCACTAAGTTGCACACTTGCCCGATCGGGCAAACAGGTAGCAGTCTTCACTTGCCCCACCGTTTTTTTTACTTGCCCCGGGCAAGCGGGCAAGTGTTAGTGTCAAGCCCTGCACTTACCTTCCTTGCAATGCGTTCCACCAGCACCCTGGCTAGAGGAGTGATGGGTCCTCCTTCAGGGTCATAGAAAGGACTCTGTGGATGATCCAGACTGGTCAGCGGTCTGATCTTCTCCTGAGGATTGGTGGGACTGTTGGGGGACTGAAAGAGACGCAAAGGGCAAGTTGGCTTCAAGTTCAAAACCGTTGAGACCAGGGGTGTAGTGGAGGGGGGACGCGGGGGGACGGCGTCCCCCCACTTCTCACATCTAAAATATTTTTGGGTCTGAAAATCATTAGCATGGTGAAATACATCTTGATGACATCATCAAGATGTGTTTCACCATGTTAATGAGTTTCCTTTTTTTCTGAAAAAAAAAATCAAATGGGGGGAATTCCCCTTTCAGAGGCGTCCCCCCACTTCTAAAAGTACCACTACAACACTGGTTGAGACGCACTATACCTGTGGTTTTTAGGCTGCGGAGTTTTTATCCTCTACCCCCATGACACAAACTAGAGAAAATAGCAGTTATGCAAGCTCACAACAACAACATTTCTTCATGCTGTGTTGTGAGCTTGTAGATCCATATTTGCACTACTACTACTACTGCTTCTGATTTGAAGGCCTGAATGTCCGAAACGTTGCTTAACAAAATGCTGGAAGTGAAGACAGTGTGTGGGATCCCATTTTTTCCTCCAGTTCCAGTTATCCGAAGCACCTGTATCCTCTGTACTTTTTTCTTCTTTGTGACATTAAAGGGATATTTCACTTTTAAAAAATAGCCTTTTGTGATTGTATCGTAAAATTCAGCCTTATGTGAACACCCCCAGACAGTTTTTAAGGTACTTGATTCATTAAATAGATATTTGATGTTACTTTTATCTAACCCAACCTCTTCCCATGCAAACCCATTAAAAATTTAAAACTCTAAGTTATAAGGTGTTTTCACGATAATAGTTTCATTGAAAGTACCCAATCTTTTTTTGGTGACTGGAATTTTTTGAGTGTATACTGGAATGTATCTGAAGGGATTCTTCATCTCTTCAAGGTCAAGGTTCAAGCTTATTTTGTCATATGTATAGATACAACAAATGTATAAATACAATGAAATTAATTTTGCTACAGAGCATCTCAGTCTTCCACAACACAAACCACATACAGAACAAAAACAGCACAACAGCAGAGACAAGAACAACACAAAGTGACAGTACTATACTATACAGTACAGGTCAGCTGTTCAGCAGCCTGACTGCCTGGGGGAAGAAGCTGTTAGTCAAACGTGTGGTGCGAGATTTGATGCTACGGTAGCGCTTTTTGTATGTAAGTAATTGGAACAGGTCATGTGCAGGATGACTGGCGTCTGCAATGATGTTGTGTGCTTTTCTCTTACACCGTGTGGTGTAGATATCTCCCAGACTGGGAAGTGATGTGCTGTTACCAATGATTTTTGCCTGCTGTTCTTACAGTCCTCTGCAACTTCTTGCAGTCCTGGGCGGTCGTGTTGCCGTACCACACTGTTATACAGCCCGTTAGGACACTCTCTCTTGTGCACCAGTAAAAGTTAACAAGTGCCTTTGTGCTCAAACCAAACTTTTTGAGACGCCTCAGAAAGTACAGTCGCTGCTGTGCCTTCTTGAGAATATGCTCGGTGTTCAGTGACCATGTGAGTGTGTCTGTGATGTGAATTCCAAGGAATTTGAAGTCCTCGACTATGTCTTGCCCTACTATGCAAATGGGAGTATGGATCACACTGGACTTTCTAAAGTCAACAATGATTTCATGGCATTTGGTCTTGGTAACGTTAAGTGAGAGGTTGTTTTCTCTACACCACAGGACTAGCTCCTCTACCTCTTTCCTGTATGCTGTTTCGTCACCTTCTAGTATCAGACCAATCACTGTGGTGTCATCTGCAAACTTAATTATGCTAGTATTAGAAGATCTAGCGACACAGTCGTACGTGAACAAACTGTACAACAGGGGGCCAAGACAACAGCCTTGAGGGGCACCGGTTCTAGTGAGAATTTGAAGTAGTCACAACATACACCGCGTTCCAACTTATTATGCAAATCATGTTTTTGTTTGATTTTCCAACATAATTGATGCAAATGATATCAGCATAATTTTCAAGTCATTAGCTGTCAATTTATATTTCAAATGTTATTGAACAAGCCTCCTAATGAAAACAGAATTTATAAAATAAATTAAAAACTGTTTTCGCACTGTTCCAGGTTATTATGCACATCATAGTTTTAAGACATTTTCTAGTTTGTAAAGAACTGAAAATAGTAATTTGTTGAATTAATAGCAATAAGGAGGTCATATGTACTGGGAAAAAAATGCTCAATCCACATGTTAACAGGTCCAGTTACATGTTAACATGGGACCCCTTGTTTGATAGCAGCTTGCGTCCATAAAACTTGTGAGTTTATGGAGAGTTTCTGCTTGAATGTCTTTGCAGGATGTCAGAACAGCCTCCCAGAGTTGCTGTTTGGATGTGAACTGCCCCCCAACCTCATACTGTACACAAAGACTAATTTTCAAACAGTCTTGTTCACTGATGAGTGCCGTCCAACAAGGCTGCGGCGTCAGCAAGGAGGTGGCGGAGTCATGTTTTGGGTCGGAATCCTAGGGAAAGATCTGGTTGGCCCCTTTAGGGTCCCTGAAGGTGTGAAAATGACTTCTGCAAAGTATGTTGAGTTTCTGACTGACCACTTTCTTCCACGGTACAAAAGGGAAGAATCATGCTTTCTGAAACAAAATCATCTTCAAGCACAACAATGCACCATCTCATGCTGCAAGGAATACCTCAGCTTCATTGGCTGCTATGGGCATAAAAGGGGGAAAAAAATCATGGTGTGGCCCCCATCCCCCCCCCCCCCCCTGACCTCAATCCTATTGAGAATGTCTGGAGCATCCTCGAGCGAAAGATCTAAAGGGGCCGACCAGGTCTTTCCCTAGGACTCCGGCCCAAAATATGACTCCGCCACCTCCTTGCTGACGTTGCAGCCTTGTTGGGACATGGTGGCCAAACTGGCCATGCACCAACCATCCACTACTCCATCCATCTGGACCATCCAGGGTTGCACGGCACTCATCACTGAACAAGACTGTACTGAAAAATGTACAGTATGAGAGTGGGAGGCAGTTCACATCCAAACAGCAACTCTGGGAGGCTGTTCTGACATCCTGCAAAGACATTCAAGCAGAAACTCTCCATAAACTCACAAGTTTTATGGACGCAAGCTGCTATCAAACAAGGGGTCCCATGTTAACATGTAACTGGACCTGTTAACATGTTTTGGATTGAAATAGCATTTTTTCCCAGTACATATGACCTCCTTATTGCTATGAATTCAACAAATTACTATTTTCAGTTCTTTACAAACTAGAAAATGTCTTAAAACTATGATGTGCATAATAACCTGGAACAGTGCGAAAACAGTTTTTAATTTATTTTCTAAATTCTGTTTTCATTAGGAGGCTTGTTCAATAACATTTGAAATATAAATTGACAGCTAATGACTTGAAAAATATGCTGATATCATTTGCATCAAACAAAAACATGATTTGCATAATAAGTTGGAACGCGGTGTATATTGTGTTATATTAGTACAATCCGATGAAGCTTTGTCTACAACACAATGACAAAAAAAGAAAATAATAATAATAATAATGATAATATTTTAAAAATGCGATTTAGAAGGCATTTGTAGTATTGTACAGATGTCCAAAGAAAAACAACCCAAGAAGAACGTGCATTCATCATGTCCAGTAGACATAACTACTGCAGTCCTACAATACGGCAATTAATTGATTCCATTCTGTAATGTTCACACTTTCTTTTTTTTTTTTTTTCAACATGCAACGGTTTGTCCCGTCAGCCATCTGGTCAGGGACCTCTCATCTCTCTGATGCCACAATGCATAATGTATCAGAACCAACTATCTCTCTAATTAAAGATGGATGGCATTGTTCCCTGCATGTGTACATGTGTGTCCCCTGAGCCCCCCTTCTAATCGTTAAGCTTTCAATCATTAACAAACTATAAACAAATAGACTACTAAAACTGTACATTAGCTATTCTATTGAATTATTTTTCTAAAGCCCATTCCACTTTGTTGATGCAAGTTAACTACCACAGTATGCCAGTCATAGACCCTCATTATATGAACCATCAGTTCCGTTACTGGCTCAACCTTGTTGTTTACATAAGCAGACAATGTTAGCATTAGCTGGTGGTACTCTATGGCAGGGGTTTTCAACCTTAGTTTTGGGTTTTCAACCCAAAACTAAAGATTTGTTTTGCTTTTTTCCCCCCACAAACAGACTGGATTTGGGAAACAAAACCGTCAAACATGCAGACCAAAATGACCAATAATCTTCTAGTTGTGCAGACTTGAGGCTAATTAAGACGATGAATATTTTAACTCTTGAGAGTGTAAAAATGAAACCAAATGGACCCGCAAGGGTCCATTTGGTTTCATTTTTACGTTCTCAAGAGTTACATCTGGTTAACCAACTTAGCTGGGGACCACCTGGAACCCTCTCAAGGACCACTGGTGGTCCCCGGACCAACCTGTTGAAAACCCCAGCTCTATGGCTGTCAACACAAACAGTTAGACATTGGCAGCGGTGCGAGAGAAGGTTGCAATAGACGTCTGAAAATAGCTTGTGCGATCAAACAGCCCATGTCGCTTTAGAGTCATGCTGCTTAGAACATCTTGCTGCTGGACTGTCTATGGAGCATTGTTGTAAAGGACGTTGCACATTGCCGTTTCTGTGAAGGAGGCATTGCTTAGCAACGCTAAGAGGTAATCTGACAGGCTATTATGTGGACTATATGGGGACATTCGCAATGAATGACAATGTATGACTATTTGCAATTTTACCCAAACATGTAAAGTACCAGCTAGTCTTGGACGGTATTGATTTTTTTAATATCTGTATTGATAACGTGTTATTTAGCTTGATATTCGATATTACCGGTATTGACCACTAGATCAGAGTCGGACACGTTCCACCAGTCACCTAGTTCTCAGAATTGTGACATTGAGGGGTCAGAAACTGAGCGCTCTGCTGTTCAAGCAGCCTAAATAGGGACAAACTGGAGTTGGAAATACATTGTTTCCAAAAAGCCTAGCCCAAATAAGGGCTATTTTAGGCATGTGTGTAAAATTGTTTGTATAGTTACAATTAAAAGTCTCACTGCTCATATTTTAATCGAATACAGTATAATGTACCGGTATTTGGTAATACTCGATATTTTACTCGGTATTGATTTCCAATATCGCGATAAACGTTAATGCCGGTATATTGCCCAAGACTAGTACCGCACACAATTTGATTGGACATTGATTGTCATATTGCGTGGAAGAAGGAAGGAACTCTTAGCGACTGACTGACTCTGGCTCACCAGGCTAGTGAAGTACTACATTCAGGGGCGTAGAACTATAGTCTGGGCCAGGGGTCAGCAACCTGCGGCTCAGGAGCCCCATGCGGCTCTAGAACACAGCCCTAGTGGCTCAGTGGCTGTAGCATTATTACATACACACACAAAATAATATAAACATTTCAGTCACCCAAAACACGTTGCGCTGTCTGACAGTTGCCAGTTAAAGTAGCACTTGGCCATGTCAAAAAAGCCCAGCAGTTATCAGAGGTGGAGCTTTCAATCGGAACCACCCATGAGGTTTACTCAGTTTACTATGTCATTAATATACCTTAGAGATGTTGTGTGGACTAGACATGGAGTTCTGTAAAACTCCTTTATTTTTTTTTTAGAAACTCCATTTCTGAAGAAAGGTTGTGTTTCACCATGTTAATGATTTTTCTATGAGGACCTTTTTTTCTGAGAGTGTGCAAATGGAACCAAATGGACCCGCCAGGGTCCATTTGGTTCACATTTGCACACTCTCAGGAAAAAAATAATAAAATGCGGCTCCAGACAGATTTTGAATTTAATTTTGGGTCGAAAATGGCTCTTTCACCATCTTGGGTTGCCGACCCCTGGTCTGGGCCCTGGGACAGGGATTCACTGTGGGCTTGTTGGATCAGAGGTTCTGGACAACTGGATGGATAGCCAAACAACTGGTTGGGCAGCAGACTATAGTCACCACAGTCCCTGGAGTTGGAAGTCAGTTGGTCCCATATATACTGTACAGTAGGCCAGGGGTTTTCAACAGGTGGTCCGGGGACCACCAGTGGTCCTTGAGAGGGTTCCAGGTGGTCCCCAGGCTACATGAAGTTGGTTAACCAGATGTAACTCTTGAGAGTGTAAAAATGAAACCAAAGGGTCCATTTGGTTTCATTTTCACACTCTCAATAGTTAAAACATCGGTATCCATGAATTAAATCACAATGTTTAATACAACAAATGCAATTTAGCCTCATTTTTATCTAATCCTAGCTTTGAGGCATGCAGAACAGTAGTGCTACTTTGGGGACCATCCTGCAAGATGTGTGACAGGGCCTGGTCAACCCACCCGACACAATAGTGGGGGTCCCCAGGTTGCTCTTAATCAGATTGGTGGTCCCTGGGTCAAAAAAGGTTGAAAACCCCTGCAGTAGGCCATAGACACTTCATACACTGTATGAGGATAGTGGCCAGATTTGTGACTCTGGACATCAGATCCACGTCTGTATCAGCCCTCATCTTATCAGGCCTCACACAGTGTTGTAGTGGGACTTTTAGAAGTGGGGGGGACGCCTCTTAAAGGGGAATTCCACCCATTTTCATTTTTTTCTCTGATAGTGTACAAATGTGAACCAAATGGACCCTAGCGGATCCATTTGTACACTCTCAGAAAAAAGTAAACTCATTAACATGGTGAAACACGTCTTGATGATGTCATCAAGATGTATTTCACCATGCTAATGCTTTTTTTTCAGACCTCCATTTCTAGGAAACACAGAATGGGGGGAACTTTTTTACCATGTCCACACAACATCTCTAAGGTATATTAATGTAAAATATTGAAAATGAGTGGAATTCCCCTTTAAGGCACATGCATGCACACTTGCATTTGCGTGCGTGCACCTGCGCAACACACACAGACACGCTATTGAAACAAGTATAGCATATTGACAGAGATTGTTTACAATGCCTAATTGTATCCATAAAGGTAAATGACAAGACAAAAAAACAACTCACAATTTATAATACAACTGAATAGGAGCGCCACTCTACATCTGCACCAGTAGATGGCAGTCATTCAATGTCTAGCACAGCATGTGCAGCAATAACACATCTACTGTATGTTGCTTGCACAGCCACAGCATAAGAAGTGATGACGGATCTGTAATAACTTTAATCTGTCAGAAAGAAGTCCACTTTCAGAAATACATGAACTCTGAACCGTCCATGTATTTCTGAAAGTGAATTGCTTGAGGAGAGGGAAAATTACAGTTCTAGAATGTCCTATTATGTTGTGAAATGAGGTTGGATTGACAAGTTAAAAGCTTTATTTCAATGTAGTACGGTACACAACTGTCTCAGAGAGAGAGAGAGGGACAAGAGTAATGTATTTAGTTCCAAAGCCAGCTGGTTCATGTGGGAATTGTCAATTTTATTTTAATCAATTCCACAATGTGTTCCATTTGTTATCATGAATTGAAAATGCCTTGTTAACCCCAAATTATTGTATTGACAATAATAATTATCTTTCCATTATGTGCCATTCCAAATATAGAAGGCATAACACCCTCTCCTCCATAACTGTTTTCTAGTTGCTAATGTCTGTCAGTCTCTCTCTCTCTCTCTCTCTCTCTCTCTCTCGTAACATAACTATACGCCAGGGGTTTTCAACAGGTGGTCCGGGGACTAGAGATCGACCGATCAGACTTTTGGCCGATGTTTCCGATCTTCAATGAAAGTGGTTGATGTACAACGTACCATTTTTGAACATTTATAATAAATAAAAATAATCGGCTGCTCTTTTTCCGATTATTTATTTTTAGCACTGATACCGATTATTAATAAAATCATGGATATCTAATGTCTGTCAGTCAGTCTCTCTCTCTCTCTCTCTCTCTCTCTCTCTCTCTCTCTCTCTCGTAACATAACTATACGCCAGGGGTTTTCAACAGTTGGTCCGGGGACTAGAGATCGACCGATCAGACTTTTGGCCGATGTTTCCGATCACCGATTAGTGGGACATCAAAAAGGCAGATAGCCGATATCAGCCGATACGATTATTATTTACTTTTTTAATAGAATGAAAGTGCAGGAAGCAGCAAAAGTGTTTCAGTTTCCCCTCCATAAAAAGCATCTTTTTTAATTCAAGGGCAACAATGCATTGTAGCAGCATTGGAAACATTTTGCCGTGAAGTACAGGCACAGAGCTTCAGACATAGACAAGAAAAAGAGAAAATACATTTAGGGTAATTTGGATAAATCTATAAATACATGAGGTGAGGGGGTCAGAGACACACAGCTATACACCACCACAATCTACTGGATCTTCAATGAAAGTGGTTGATGTACAACGTACCATTTTTGAACATTTATAATAAATAAAAATAATCGGCTGCTCTTTTTCCGATTATTTATTTTTTAGCACTGATACCGATTATTAATAAAATCATGGATATCGAATTCGATAATCGGCCGCGGCCGATAATCGGTCTCTCACTACCGGGGACCACCAGTGGTCCTTGAGAGGGTTCCAAGTGGTCCCCAGGCTAAATGATGGAAAGTTGGTTAACCAGATGTAACTCTTGAGAATGTAAAAATGAAACCAAATGGACCCTTGCGGGTCCATTTGGTTTCATTTTCACACTCTCAAGAGTTAAAATATTCATCTGAATTAGCACATTTAATTAAGAAGTCTACGCTGTTTTGTTTGCAAAAATCCAGCATGGAATTGTGAACAAAACCAAAAGAATTATTTAGTTTCAGGTCTTTGGGGCTAAAATGTCATCAGATGGTGGATCCGTGGCTCAAATGCTGAATAAATGGATCCCTGGTGTCAAAAAGGTTGAAAGCCCCTGCTATACGCAAATGTACATTTAGTTGGATTTAATTACAACCACCCTTTGAACCCATTTAGGCCTAACCTAAGTTTTATGAAAAACTTTATTTTCATAAAATACTGTACATACTGTACAGCAGTGGTTTTCAACGTTTTTCATACCAGGCCCCACCATTTATTCAGCATTTTAGCCACGGACCACCTTTGATGTTGAGTTTAATCTCTCTGACCCAAAAGTAAGTTTGTGGAGAGATACACTGGCACAATGTTGATCAAAATAAATAAAATAAATTCTTCTACATTTTCTAATGGTGTAGATTCTTGAATGAAGTAATTCAGACGTTCAATATAATTAAAAATGACACCAAATGGACCCTCACGGGTCCATTTGTTGTCTTTTTAACGCTCTCAAGAGTTACAGACCTATAAGGGTTCTAAGGGTATTGGTTAACAACTGTCCATCATTTAGCTGGGGACAGCCTGGAATCCTCTCAGGGACCAGTGGTGGTCCCTGGACCACCTGTTGAAAACCACTGACTTAAAGGGTGGGTGGAGGAAACGTTAAAGGATGAAGATGTACAGTATCTCTATATGGCATCACATTAGGAAAGGATCTGAGAGGGACCACTCAGACACGCCCAGACAGACAGACAGACAGACAGACAGACAGACAGACAGACAGACAGACAGACAGACAGACAGACAGACAGACAGACAGACAGACAGACAGACAGACAGACAGACAGACAGACAGACAGACAGACACACAGACACACAGACACACACACACACACACACACACACACACACACACACACACACACACACACACACACACACACACACACACACACACACACACACTTAAACTTAGGAAACTTTTGGGGGGTAAAAAAAAACAACACTGCGGTAGACAAAAACTCATTCAAATTCATGGTGGAGCAACTAATATTAATAGTGCAGCGGTTAAGCAAACCAATTGTGCACTTTATGACTAAAGCATGAAACTTTCCACAGTGTTTCTACACACCATGAAGTTTGTTTTAAGATGTGGAAGCACTTCTGAGCATGAATGTTTCTATATGCCAGAGGCTGTACAAATATCGGGTTGTCAAAAACATGTATTTTTCACTTTTCTGCAGACACATTGATAATATATCAACAAGAAGAGTTCTGGAACCCACTAATTATCATCAAATTTCTTCAATGGGTTATATCACCAGTATAAGATGTGTCATTTGTGTTTCAGGGTCCATTAGGTCACACAAACTTACCTCACATGACCAAAGACAAAAAACGGATTTTCACCAATTTGTGTTAAATTGGATTGAGCATTTCACATCTCTTCTAGACATTTCCTAGTTGGAGTAAAGTGTCTCCTAGTTGCAACAAAGAGTGTCTACAATGCAATGACACTGTTAGTGAAGCCTAACAGTCTCCTGAGTAGGGATGACACGGTATGAGATTTTGGAAACCTATACCTCAGTGTTTCATGGTATTTAAAAATGGATAAATAAATACTATGACATAGTATGTATGTATTAATTTTAAATACCAATTTTTAAATACCATAGGTATGTGCTATAACCTACAGCAGAACTGCACTGTGCATGTTCAGAACTGCATGCCGGAACTGTTAACACTGTCAAACTGACATCTGGAGACCTTGGGTCACCGAGAGTCATTGACTTCAGAATTGCTTTCTGACATGTTCCAGTCTCCATTATAATCAGGGCTGCACATAACTATTTTGGTCTGGTACTCAGTGGAGCACCAGGGGATGTTACCTGGTGCTCCAAAAATGCGGCGACCCATATCGACCCGTATCGGCGACCCATATCGACCCGTATCGGCGACTCATATCGACCCCTATTTTCAGACCTCCATTTTTAGGGAATAGATTGGGGGAACAACACAACATCTCTAAGGTGCATGTCAATGACATAACATTGGAAATGGGTGGAATTCCCCTTTAATGCGTTCTCTCTGCATGTTAATTACATAACATGTTGGAAATGGGTGGAATTCCCCTTTAATGCGTTCTCTCTGCATGTTAATGACATAACATGTTGGAAATGGGTGGAATTCCCCTTTAATGTGTTCTCTCTGCATGTTAATGACATAACATGTTTGGAAATGGGTGGAATTCCCCTTTAATGCGTTCTCTCTCTCTCTCTCTCTCTCTCACACACACACACACACACACACACACACACACACACACACACACACACACACACACACACACACACACACACACACACACACACACACACACACACACACACACACACACACACACACACACACACACACACACACACACACACAGCCCCGTTGCGTTCAAGATGAGGGGCGAACGCAACGGCAACAGCTGGGCTAAGCAACATTGTGCATCAACCACTTTACAGCAAAGACGTCTTTTCTGTGCAGTCTCTTTGGAGATTGCGGTGATGGAACACCAAAATAATTCCTTAATGGCGCTTGCTTCTTGGACATTTGACGAGAGTTTAGCTGTAAGTTAGCAGAATAATGTCTCAGTGTGGCTACTAGCAGTAGCATAGATCGATCGAGGAAGGAGGTAAAGACACACTGCGTTTGGGCAGTGTCAGTGTCGCCAACTGCCAAAATCCAAAATGCATTAGTGTCACTTCAAACACGCACTCGAATGCATTAGAATAAAATTAATGCACTACAATGAAACCAAATGGACCCTTACGCGTCCATTTGGTTGGGGCCTGGTTGGTTGGGGTCTGGAAAAAAGCTAAATATAGTGACAAATGAGTCAGGTTGGCAACACTGGCCAGTGCACCCATGTGTCCACAAGGTGTGATTGGCCAATGGGGGCAGAGCCATCTAGTTGCGACAGTGAGGGGTCAGAAACTGAGCACTCCAACTGCTATTCATGCAGCCTGAATAGGGACAACTGGAGTTGAAAATACATTGTAGAGGAGCCGCCATTGGACTGGCCCAATGAAGTGAACGGAGTTGGCGAATTTATATGTATACTAAGGCTTCTGGCCATAAACAATATTAATTTTTATTATGAGCCCCATCTGTGGTGCGCAAAAGCGTTCCCCAGCCCGTAATTGACCGCGCCATGTGCTTGATTGGACGCGCATGCGCGCCAGTTCTGTGCAGTCCTGATTATAATATATTATGAAATGGAGGTTTTGTTCCAAGGAATCACAACAGCAATACAATACCGAAAAAACATAATTGACAGGTGCTCTTCATACAGCTCCAAAAGAGTCTGTATGAAGAGGTAAGGAGGTAAGATAAGGAATTGGTGGAGATGGTCAAAGCCAAGAAGCTTGGCTTCACTATCGCGACCAGAAGGTCTACGAGACACCCTGGGGAACCCTGTATCACCCAGCATCGGGGCATTACTGCACGTACCAAAGAAGATAGCAGTACAGAGGATGAGATTAGCTGGACACTGACACCGATAAGAACAACCAACCAAAGGTACTGTGGGAACCAACATACGGGCATGGATGGAGAGGACGTCCCACACCTACGTATGTGGAAGTACTAAAGGAAGATGAATCAACACACAGGCATGGATGGAGAGGACGTCCCACACCTACCTATGTGGACGTACTAAAGAAAGATGAACCAACACACAGGCATGGATGGAGAGGACGTCCCACATCTACCTATGTGGACGTACTAAAGAAAGATGAACCAACACACAGGCATGGATGGAGAGGACGTCCCACATCTACCTATGTGGACGTATTAAAGGAAGATGAATCAACACACAGGCATGGATGGAGAGGACGTCCCACACCTACGTTCTCTCCATCACTGCCTGTGTGTGTTGGTTCATCTTCCTTTAGTACGTCCACATACTGTATATGTGGACAGATGTATGGAAAACCAAGATGACTAGAGACGCTGTGAAGAGATAAAGGTGTGGGACGTTCTCTCCATCCAGTACACACTCTTTGGCTGGTTGTTCTTGGTATCGGTGTCAGTGTCCAGCTAGACTCATCTGTACTCTGTACTGCTATCTTCTTTGGTACATGCAGTAATTCCCCGATGCTGGTTGATACAGATGCCGGTTGGTGATGTGCTCATCCTGGTCGATGTTCAGTACCACACGCAGCATTCTGGCGTAGCACCCATCCTTGGAATTCTATAGGGCTTGTGTTAGTGTCCAGCATTTACAGCCATAGAAGATGAAACTGATGTTGATGTGCTGGGGTAGGTTGGATTTCCACACACTGGTCATACCATTAGCCATTGATCTCACCCAGAATTGCAGCCTCTATTGTTATTAGGGGCAGATGTCCTTGGGGAAGTTATAGGTCATAACCTCAGTCTCAGCAGGCAGATGTCAGTGTAGTTCAGGTCTGTGAGGGTTTCCACAGGGTGTCCTGTAGACCTTCTGGGCACGATAGTGAAGCTGAGTTTCTCGGCTTTGACCATCACTACCAATTACTTATATCTCTTCATACAGTTCTGTTTGGAGCTGCATAAGAACTACATAAACAATGAATGTTCTGTCTTTATTTTATTGCTGATGCTCACTCTCCTCCTAGATGTTTTTAATGTCATATCAATGTCATACACAATGTCATAAAATGTATATCAAACACAACTCATCATTTCTGTAGTCTATTGTTTACTTTTAAGTTATCATTAGAATAAAACTTCCACTTAACAAACTTAACATATTATTATAATAGAGAGAGGAACAACACGTGCCAAAATGCAATTCTGAGGTCAATGACTCCTCAAGGTCACCAGAGGTCAGTCTGAAAGTGGTGACAGTTCTCTGATGCAGATCTGAACATGCACTGTTCACTTCTGCTGTAAGTATAGCAAATACAGTATTTTAGTTTAAATACCATGAAACACCTAGGTATAGGTTTCCAATCGCATAACAATGCTGTAAAATCTCATACCGTGTCATCCCTACTCAGGAGACTGTTAGTCCTCGCTAATAGTGTCATTGCATTGTAGACAATCTTTACTGCAACTAGGAAATGTCTAGAAGAAATGTGAAATGCTCAATCCAAATTAACACAAATTATGCAAAATCCGATTTTTTGGTCTTTCTTTATGAGATATGTTTGGTGACCTAATGGACCCTGAAACCCAAATGACACATCTTATACTGCTGATTTAACACATTAAAGCAATTTTATGGTGATTAGTGTGTTCCAGGACTCTTCTTATTGATATACTGTCTTTATGCCTGCAAAAAGTGAAAAATCCATGTTTTTGACCACCTTACATTTGTACAGCCTCTAACACATGAAAGCACTTCAACTGAGAAGTGCTTCCACATCTGAAAATAAACTTCATGGTGTATAGAAACACTGTAGAAAGTTTCATGCTTTAGTCATAAAATGCACAATACCTTCCATTTCATGAGCTTAACCGCTGCACTATAAGGATTATTTCAACGGGCTTCCATAAGTACTGAATAATGTAGATTTGTAAATGTTGCTTGTAAACAGACACTTTTAATGACAACCAAGACTCCAGGGAGAGGCAGTGTCCTGCAGGTTTGTTTTACATTCTGACATATATTCTTAAAATAACTAATGCATATTTATTGAAAAAAAGTTAAGGTGCGATCCATGACGACTCACTCTGAATTCCAACACAGTGCACATTCTAACCCAGGTTGCTTTCAGTATAGACTACAGAGCATAGCATACAATGCTAGTCATTGTGCTGTAAACAAACACATCGATCTTAGCAAAATGGCAACAGACACATTGAAAGAGGGCCTTTTATTTTCCCAAGGCCTGAAAAGTATTTACTCTCTCCTCAAGAACGGTATACTGTAGCTATCAGGGGCGGATTGGCACATATTTTTCCACCGGGACAGGGTGGCCTTTGCCAGGCCTACAGCTACTTTATCCGATTTTTCACCACGTTCCTGCATGGCACCCTTGCTTTGCTACAACTGTTTTCCCTAAAGCAGGGGTTTTCAACAGGTGGTCCGGGGAGCACCAGTGGTCCCTGAGAGGGTTCCAGGTGGTCCCCAGCTAAGTTGGTTAACCAGATGTAACTCTTGAGAACGTAGAAATGAAACCCAGTCCTTTGGTTTCATTTTTACACTCTCAAGAGTTAAAATATTCATCATCTGAATTAGCCCCAAGTCTACACAACTAGAAGATGGACAAAAGCAAAATAAATCTTTAGTTTTGGGGTCTGTGGGGCTAAAATGTTCTCAAATGGTGGTCCGTGGCTCAAATGCTGAATAAATGGTGGTCCCTGGAGTCAAAAAGGTTGAAAACCCCTGCCCTAAAGTATAGCCTACCCACAACTACACATTAAAGCAATTACATAGGCTACTTACATGATTGGTATAATCTATTAATTCACTTTAATTCACCAATACTGTTATGATCTGCTAATTCACTTTACAGTTTTACACTGTACATTATTTGTTGCTCATATATTTACACTGTACATTATTTGTTGCTCATATATTTACACTGTACATTATTTGTTGCTCATATATTTACACTGTACATTATTTGTTGTTCATATATTCACAACGGGTAAGGTCCTAGTTAGGAAAAAAAAAACAGCCAGTACCTCGTATGTGAGGCCGCTGTCCGTCCCTGCGTCCCAGGGGATCAGCTCTGTCTCCAGGCGTTGGACCCAGCCACATTCCTTGGTGCAGAGGTCCTCTCCGGACAGCCCCACGTTCCAGTCCGGACTGGGGCCCAGCATGGTGAGGAAGGACATCAGGTGGCGGCTACGGTCCACCGAGAACTCTGCGGAGGGAGCCGCCCGCCTGGGGACGACAGGAGTACAGAAACACATCAAAATTCGGATGGTCACGGGTTGGGGTTGTGGGGTACAGAACAGGGGCGGATTGGCCATCTGGAGTACAGGGAGTTTTCCCGGTGGCCTGCGCCAACTAGTGGCCTGGACAAGATCCAAAATGCACTAGTGGCACTTCCAAAATGCACTAGAATGTGCTAGATGCTCGCCTGGAACATACAGATCAAAATGACCATTAATCTTCTACATTCTCTAGTTGTGTAGACTAGGTTGGGCTAATTCACATGATGAATATTTTAACTCTTGAGGGTGTAAAAATGAAACCAAATGGACCCGCAAGGGTCCATTTGGTTTCATTTTTACACTCTCAAAGAGTTACATCTGGGTAACTATATTTCAACCCTTTCAATTGAAAGGGGCCCCAAGCCTCCATGGGGCCCCCAATTAAAAAGTAATAATAATAACTATCCATAGCACTGGTAAAAAAAAAAAAAAAAAAAAAAAAAAAAAACAGAAAAACGTCCATGTACATGATGAAACTATACATTACTGATGCCAGAAGTACCAGTCCCAGTAAAAACAACAACTGAAGTTAACTTAAGACAAAGCAAAATAATTGTATAATCAAGGTGTTTTTGCATCTTTTTACTTGTTTGAGCTCAGCTATGCTATTCATGCTTTGATAATAACACACTGACAAAAAGAAAGGTACTGTATATAATTATTCATTATTCAAATTATCATGTGACGTCATCATGACCGGATGGGGTTGTGGGGTACCGAACATAATGATGATTAGAGCCCGACTGATGCCATATTTTTTGGGGCCGATACCGATACCGATTTTTGGAAAAAAAAAAAAAAAAACTACACCGATGTTACCGATGTTTTGGACCGATGTTTAATAATGATTTAAAATAATAAAAAATACATTTGAAAAAATTCAAAACTCCAAATTTATTTTCTCTTTCAAGTAAACAGTAGGATACGACATTGACATCATTTACTTTTGTGAAATAATTCCATTTTCTGTCTTTCTTTTTCTGTTCCAGGCATATATCGGCCGATATATCGCCCGATGTTACCGATATATTGGCCGATGTAACGGCCGATATATCTGTACGGATATCACCGATACTGATGCCGATATATCTGTATCGATATTGGCCGATATATCGGTACGACCAGCTCTAATGGTGATGGTATAGTGGGTTGGGGTTGTGGGGTACAGAACATGGTGATGGTATAGTGGGTTGGGGTTGTGGGGTACAGAACATGGTGATGGTATAGTGGGTTGGGGTTGTGGGGTACAGAACATGGTGATGGTATAGTGGGTTGGGGTTGTGGGGTACAGAACATAATGGTGATGATATAGTGGGTTGGGGTTGTGGGGTACAGAGCATAATGGTGATGGTATAGTGGGTTGGGGTTATGGGGTAAAGAACAGGAAAGACAGGAGGAGAGACGTAAGCATGCCATTAAGACAGGGGTTTTCAACCTTTTTCATATCAGGGCCCACTATTTATTCAGAATTTGAGCCACGGACCACCATGAGATGACATTTTAGACGCACAGACCCCAAACCCAAAGATTCCTTCTTTTTTATCTACAATTCCAGGCTGGATTTCGGAAACATAACAGGCAAACATAGATCTCTAGTTGTGTAGATTTGGGCTAGTTCAGATGATGAATAGTTTAACTCTTGAGAGTGTTAAAATGAAACCAAATGGACCCGCAAGGGTCCTTTTGGTTTCATTTTAACACTCTCAAGAGTTACATCTGGTTAACCAACTTAACTGGGGACCACCTGTAACCCTCTCAAGGACCACTGGTGGTCCCCGGACCACCTGTTGAAAACCCCTGCATTAAGATAAGGACTATACAACTGAGCAAATTGCTTTTTATGAACTGCATTTACTAGCTCAATTTTCCCCAGAGGAAAATCATTGTCAGGAAGTGCATGTTTTTTGTGTTTTATTCACTGATTAATGATTGGCACTTGGCACTCAGTAATCAGCTTCTTTTCGACTGCCACGCAATTGAAACAAGTGTCCAGCATTAACTCTAATCAGGGAATCTGAATAGAATTAACCTTTAGCAATGAACTGGCAATCTACTGAAATGCGATTGACAGGATATGTTATGTCCTGAACAGTGTTGGGAAGTAACAAATTTTAGATTACATATGACTGTAATATTATTACTTTTGCTCCAAAAAGTAAAGTAACGAGATTACTCTGCCAAAATGGGTAATAAGTAATACGTTGTACATTACTCTGCAAGTAACGCCCAGTCCACACGCAGCCTCCTGCGCACGCACAGTCATGTACACTACAAATCGTTGCTGCTTTATTTTGTAGTTTATTTTAAATGCAAGACCTCAACAGTCTTGTTTTTGTTTTGAAAACAATTGTGAAACAGGTTAAAAAGTCAAAGAGCCTGCTGCTTTATTGTATTTTAATTGATGTTTTATACAAATATCGAAATCTGGTTTTGTTAGTTCCAGGTCTATTTTGTGATTCAAGGTTAAATGTTCCCCTTGCACTGGTCCTGAAATGACATACACTGTATCTGTAATGTGTAGCTTGTGCAGATAAAAGCCAGGGGCGGATTGGCACATATTCTCCCACCGGGACAATTTTGCCTTTGCCAGGCCAGGGGGGGGGGGGTTAACCAGATGTAACTCTTTGAGAGCGTAAACATGAAACCAAATGGACCCTTGCGGGTCCATTTGGTTTCATTTTTACACCCTCAAGAGTTAAAATATTCATCATGTGAATTAGCCCAACTTAGTCTACACAACTAGAGAATGTAGAAGATTAATGGTCATTTTGATCTGTATGTTCCAGGCGAGCATCTAGCTACATTCTAGTGCATTTTGGATGTGCCACTAGTGCATTTTTGGATCTTGTCCAGACCACTAGGTGGCGCAGGCCACCGGGAAAACTCCCTGTACTCCAGATGGCCAATCCGCCCCTGGTAAAATCAATACCGCAGTCCCTGAACCTTCAGATGAGACATGCTCAGCAGGACCCCAGGATCTTCTTCAGGTGACCTGAAGAAGTCCCACAACGGGTCGAAACGTTGTCCTTAATAAAGTCTACAGCCTGGGAGCTACTGAAATGGTGTGCAAACTATTTTTCTCTTTTGTACTTTTGACACTTTTATAGTTCAGCACCCTAAAGTTTTTCTAGAGATGTGCGTACTTTACCTTTTGTTCCATGGAATAGAAACAAGCCTAGTTTTATTGTCAGTATTATAAGGACTTAAATATTAAATAACCTGCATATCAGCACCCCCAGCACCTCAGGACTTGGTACTATGTGGTACTATAACTGCTTTCAATGTACATGAATACATGACAAGACTGGTTATATCAGTGTAGTGATAAAACATCAGAAATAACCATGAGTGGGATGATGTCACATATGACAGTGTTTGGCAAAAGATGTTCTGTTTGTGCATGTGCTTTCTCTGTGTGTGGGTGGTACTATATGCAAGAGAGGGAAAGAATACATGATAAATCAGTAATTGACTCAATATTAACAATACGTCATTGTATGGGGTTACATTGTTATTTTCAGACTGTACTGTATATATAAATATATACACAACGCCCCACGTTTTAGAATAACAACGAGGAAAGTGTTGCACAAGTTAGTCAAGTTTTAATTCATTCACCATTTGAGTAGAATGCAAAGTGTTATTCATAACCAGTGTTGTAGTGGGACTTTTAGAAGTGGGGGGACGCCTCCTAAAGGGGAATTCCACCCATTTTCTTTTTTTTCTGAGAGTGTACAAATGTGAACCAAATGGACCCTAGCGGGTCCATTTGGTTCCATTTGTACACTCTCAGAAAAAAGGAAACTCATTAACAGTTTTCATGCCATGGAAATAGATCTACGTCATCCGTTATCATTATGATACAGTAACGACTGATGCTGCTGACGTTAACGCTACTGTACGTGACGTAACTTACCGGCGCCGGTTCAATACGATCCCCATGCTAACAGCAGCTAGCAGCGACCGCGGCGACCATTGCTAGAGCATAACAAGGGACGGCCTAACCCGGAACCAAAAGTGTGTGTCCGTCCACTAACTTGTCCGTCGGGAAACATGGACCGAAATATGAAATATGATTTTTAGATGAAAATCGCTGGCACTGGCGAGCTCCAAAAATATGAAAAAGGGCTGGCACTGAGAGAGTTAACATGATGGGTGGCATGATGGGTGGCACGGTGGCAGAGTGGTTAAGATCACTGCCTCACAGTAAGAGGGTACTGGGTTCGATTCCGGTCTCGGAAGGTGCTGGGTTCGATTCCCAGTATGACCTGTGGGAGTTTGCATGTTCTCCCCGTGACCACGTGGGTTTCCTCCGGGCACTCCGGTTTCCTCCCACCTGAATGAAACATGCAGTGTAAATGAGTTATGATTGTGCGTGAATGCTTGGTGTTGGTCGGAGGGGCCGTTGCGCACAGATTGGTTGCCACGCTTCTGTCAGTCTGCCCCAGGGCAGCTGTGGCTACAACGTAGTTACCATCACCGGTATGTATGGGTGATAGGGTGTGAATGGGATAGTCTGTAAAGCGCTTTGGGTATCTTGAAAGGCGCTATATAAGTCTAAGTATTATTATTATTATTATTATGATAAAACACATCTTGATGATGTCATCAAGATGTATTTCACCATGCTAATGATTTCTTTCAGACCTCCATTTCCAGTGTTGGGACATGTGCACTACGTAACTCAATATATTACATAATATATTACCAAAATGCAGTAACTTGTAATATAAATATATTACTTAACAAAAACAATCTAATATATTGTACTTTTCTTTCTGCATTACTGCATTACTTTCAATATTACTTTCTGTCAATCTGTCTCGTTGAAAATGTTCTTGTGAAATTGTCTTGACAACTGCAGAAGTTAAATAATTACTTATTTTCTATAATTTGTCATCAAATTATTTATTCAGGAGGACGTTTTTTCAAGTTGATTTCATATGGATTTCCCAGATAGCCAAGTGCGCTTTCTTTATTGTAGCTATGCCACTGGCCTACACAATATTTGATTAATAGTGACACTAAATATTTAATTATATATTTTGCACAACATTTTTCTTTTAAGTAATATGTAATAGTAATATTAATATATTACACTTGCTCAGACAGCAATATTGTAATACAATATATTGCTTTAAAATGAAGGTAATAAGTAATAAGTAATACATTAACAAGGTATAGTAATATTCCCAACACTGCTCCATTTCTAGGAAGCACAGAATGGGGGAACCTTTTTACCATGTCCACAAAACATCTCTAAGGTATGTTAATGTAAAATATTGAAAATAAGTGGAATTCCCCTGCACGCTTGCATTTGTAGTAAGTATAGCATATTAAGAAAGATTGTTTACAATGCCCAATTGCATCCATAAAAGTAAAAGAGAAGACAAAAAACATAGGCCTACTTTTGCCCCAAAAATATTTTAGATGTGAGAAGTGGGGGGACGCCGCCCCCCCGCGTCCCCCCTCCACTACACCCCTGTTCATAACTTTTGGACAAGAGAATAAAGTAAGACGCCTCAGCGGTGAGAAGCGAGCGGAGGTCGGTGACTTATTCATTCCAGTGTTGGGCATCGTTACTTCATAATCAGGGCTTGACACTAACACTTGCCCACTTGCCCGGGGCAAGTAAAAAAAAATGGTGGGGCAAGTGAAGACTGCTACCTGGTTGCCCGATCGGGCAAGTGTGCAACATAGTGCACTATAACACAACACAAGATAAATTTGTCTTGAAGGCAGTCATTGCACTCTGCCTCTGTGTCTTTCCCTGCTTTCTAGATATCCACAATTCCAGGCTGGATTTGGGAAACAAAACAGGCAAATTAACATACACATCAAAATGACTAATTAAGATGATGAATTTTAACTCTTGAGAACGTAAAAATGAAACCAAATGGACCCGCAAGGGTGCTTGTTTTTCCAGAGAATCGAGACCACAAAATGTAGGGGTCCGGCCACTTCCTGGGTACCTTTTAATCATTATTATAGCGATCATATTCCACCGTGTCTCGCGAGGGAGGGGGAGACGGTCAGCCGGTGGGAGCAGCAGCAGCAGCAGCAGCAGCCCAGCAGGCAACGTGCGAGAACTGTGAACTGTGTGAGCCTGAGCTGCGAGCGACCAAATCCCTCCCCGACTCTCGATAAACATCCCATAGCTGGGAAGGCTCGGCCTCAGCCAATAGAGTGGTATCCTATAGCCACGACTGAAATGAACGGGGCTGTATTGGCTGGATTGCCACTCATTTCTCCCGGATCGGTCTCTGCAGGTGGGGGAGCGCCACTGACAGCTCCCGGAATGCATGTGTAGCAAGGGGGAGCGCATGTGGAGCAAGCCGGAGCGCCGCTCCGCCTTGCTCCGGCATAAATTAAGCCCTGGTAATTCAGCACCACTGATTTACACTTAGGGTGTAGATTTTCGTTACATGCTAAACCCCTTATGCCATATCCCTTATTTCATTTTCACTATTTTGAAAAACTTTTTTGGACTATTTCAACATGTCAATCTATTAACACGTTGTGAGCTAGTAGACTGGCCATTTGAACTACTGAGAAATGTTTTTTTTAATAGTTTAAAAAGGCAAAGAAGTTAAGGGATAAGGGGTATAGCGGTAACGAAAATGGAGCCCTTACTGTATAGATCTTTTAATATAAGTCTTCCATGTAAATTCAAGTACCAAAGGATTTTTCTTACTACTTACATTCGTATTTTGTACTCATCAGTGATGGGCAGTAACTTGTTACAAGTATCTAAGTTACATAGCTTAACTACATTTTCCCGTAGCTTGTGGGGTAGCTTCCTACATTTGTTCTGGAAATAGCTTGTAGTGAAGCTACACTACTTGTTTCGAGTAACAAGGAGTGTAGCTTACTACATTTTCCCACACACATTTTTGAATTCCGCCCATTTTTAATGGGTAGAAAACCTCTAATATATATCCCGAAACTTAGACATGCCACCATCCTGGGTTCAAACCCACCCATAGATTATATGATTTTTATTTACTGTATATTATTTTATTATTATGATTATTATTTAGAAAGTTGTACATTAAGTTGAGATATATATATATGTACATATATGTAGTGTTGATGTAGCAAGCTACATTTGTCATGTAGCTTATAGTGTAGCTTGCTACAATTTTGCTAGGGATAGCTATTAGTGACTCTACAATACTTGTTTTGAGAGTAACAAGTAGTGTAGCTTACTACATTCTCCCAGTAACTTCCCATCACTGGTTTTCATGTTAATGCCAAAAACACAATTCAACGATTCAACTTAAAGTTGACTGCTGCCAGTCCAACTGTCAGTGAAAGATACTGTATACTCACAGGTTGAGTGGCTGCCATGCTGGCCACTGGGCCTTGGTTTTAATGACCGTCAGCACCTCCTCTCCCTGCAGAGAGAGAGAGAGAGAGAGAGAGAGAGAGAGAAAGAGAGAGAGAGAGAGAGAGAAAGAGAGAGAGAGAGAGAGAGAGAGAGAGAGAGAGAGAGAGAGAGAGAGAGAGAGAGAGAGACCGCCAGAATGAGAGAAAGAAGAAGAGAGAACATGCACATCAATGCGATAAAGAAGACAGGCATAATTACAGGGTCTCAAAGTGGCACACTGCCATATGACGCAGGTTGATCACTGTTATTACAAGCCACCAAAGGGTTTGTCTGCTAGTGATGCGTTGACCGGCCCGATGGTGGCAGGTCCCGTGGGTTGGTCAGGTGGACGGGTTAAGGTTTTCTGCACGATTAGCGGGCTACGGGCGGGGCGGGCCGGACCCCCTCCCAAACAAATGAAAATGAAAAATAAAAGACAAGACATTCTGGTAGCTGCCTGCTCTATTGTGTCTAATCCTGACATGATGAATTTGGCTAAATATTTGAATAGATTTGATTTCATTGAACCGTCTGAATATGCCCTTTCTAAATAAAGAGAGCAAAAATGATTTCGCTCCTGCAGAATAAACGAACGTGCACGTGCACGCACGCACACACACACACACACACACACACACACACACACACACACACACACACACACACACACACACACACACACACACACACACACACACACACACACACACACACACACACCACACACACACACACACACACACACACACACACACACACACACACACACACACACACACACACACACACACACACACACACAGTGAGCCAGATAAGAGACTGAAAAACAAGATACAGACAAGACATTGCAGAGATACATTTTTCTGAAAAGCTTCAGGACATAATCTGTTGTTCCATCAAGAGAGAGAAGGATGGAAGAGGAAGGTAAGGGGGGAGACAACAACAAGACATGGAGATGATGATAAAAGAGAGGTTATACAGTAGGAACGAGGAAGAAAAATGATGGGCACACGTCCGCTTGTAAAAAAAAAAAAAAAAAAAAAGGGGGATGAGGGGTGAACAAATTGAAGGATGATGGGGCAAGGCACGGCGTGAGAGAGAGAGAGATGTTGTGGACGGTCTGGTCTGGAGGCAGAGCAGACAAAAATGAAAAGATTTTAATGAAGATCGCAGAGATGGCGGGATGGGGGGGATGGGGAGGGCAGCAGGGCAGGGAGGGAGGCGCAGTGGGGGGGATGGGGGCCACACACGGATGCAGGAAAGTTAATGAGAACAAGAACAGAGAAGGTGAGGACATAACATAGCATACAAGGCAGGAGGAGGAAGCAGGGAGCGCGGAGCAGGCAGGTTGGGACAAAGGAAGACGGAGAGCACGCTGTGCTTCACGCCGCTGGAGAGAGATGTGTTGGAGATGACGGTAATAAAGAGAGGAGCCCCGCCGTGAGGACCTGACGAGGTTAGGACGAGATCCAGGGGCGACCACGGGAAGCCCAAGAAGATTCAGTTCAGAGGTCAGCAAATAGGCCTGCGTCTGACCTCACGGTAGTGAGCGCAGATTAGAACTCACACACGCAGAACTCCGTGTTCCTGGTGCATAATTGGATTCCACTGTGCGCAATACTTTTTCACACTAAAAGAGAATACTTTGGTGTAGTTGTTTAGCGGGTTGCCTTTCATTCTCTGCAGGGGGTAAAACATCCGCAGAGAGAGAGAGAGAGAGAGAGAGAGAGAGAGAGGGAGGGAGAGAGAGAGAGGGAGAGGGAGAGAGAGAGAGGGAGGGAGAGAGAGAGAGGGAGAGAGAGAGAGAGAGAGAGAGAGAGAGAGAGAGAGAGAGAGGGAGAGAGAGAGAGATGCTAAAGTCTCAGATAACCAGGTGCAGGGGCGGATCTAGGCATGGGCATGGGGTAAATGCCCAGTCTGCCCCACCAAACACGATGGCATGCAAAACAGCCCAAGATATTTCAAATTAAAGTGCTCATATTTAAAATGATTTGAAACACTACTACTGCTACTAACTAACAATTGTCTCACCACTAAACCAAAGGCATTTCATCATTGAAAACCAAAAACTCAGACCTTTAGCTTTATGCATGCTGCGTCTGTTGCAACTTCAACAACAACTGATGTTATTATTGATGCTTATTTGCCTAATACACTGTAAGTCCTGTAGCTGAAAATGGCATGAGTGCGGCTTCAGTGCGGCGATGAAGCCGCCCTCATACCATTTTTCTCCTGCCCCCCCAATTGGGACATGTTACATCTGCCCCTGACCAGATGTACCTGCGTCCATCAATACAATGTGGTGTGCTACCAAACCTCTTCCCACTGCTTCAAATCACCTAGGGGTCGTTTCCGCACAGTTTCAGCAATAGCAAGACAAATGGCTGAGCGAGTCAGAAAGACACGCACAGTTAAATCGAAAGAGAGAGTGTGTGTGTGATAGAGATCCTCCCAAATAGCCTCGTTTCGCTCCACTCCACTTCGGAATAAAGTTGTGCCTGGAGGGACCGCGGCCCACACATCATTGTCTTTCTACACCCCTCCTAATAAAGCCTAATGAGCCTGGAGACTTTGGGGAAAAAAAAAAAACTTTCTCAAGTCTTCTAAATGCAATTACAATTATACACAGACGCCATGGAACAGATGGGTTGATGATTAGCTGCTGTACGTCGCTGTAAACCTGAAGAGATATAGGTAACATATAATATAGGTATTGATTTTATACACATTCTATTGTATGCGTCAGAGAATTTAAAAAAACAGCACACACGCTCGCACAGTCACGCTGCATTTGTCAGCAATGACATGGATATTAAGCAGAAACCCTTCAGCATAATGGGCCCAATTATACACTCCCCCCAGGCTGATTGTTGTGACTTATGACAGCAAATAGCAGTTTCTGATATCATCATAAGCATCTTGATATCGCCACTGCAACACATTGGAATTGTCATTTTCAGAATGTGTGATGTTTTAATTTGTTTTAATTTGATTTTTGTTTGTGTTGTCAGTGAGTGCTGTGCTATCTACGACGTGTTCTATTGTTATTGTCATTATTTTTACACTGTAGACGAGCAGCTCACTAAGACAAGTGAGCATTGGTATGCTTAATTAACACTCCCATAACTTTGTCCACACCAAAAATAAAAAATAAAAAACAGCAGATCAACAGTACAAGCTCAACACATGTCCACATGCCGTGGCTGTAGATGTGCTAATTCCGGTGCATATGGACACCAAATTGGTCCAAATGCGGAAGTGTAAACTAGCACTCAGTGTTAATGCCACGCTATACAGGTTTTCCTTGTCATAAATTGAGGAGGCCATTAACATTTCCAACTTTCACCACTACGCCTTACAGCTTTAAAGGGGAATTCCACCAATTTCCTTTTTTTTTTCTGAGAGCGTAGAAAATGGAACCAAATGAACCCGTTAGGGTTCATTTGGTTGCATTTGTACGGTCTCAGAAAAACGAAGCGTCTAAAGACAGATGACGTCATCAAGATGTTTCACCATGTTAGTGGTTTTCTTCAGACCTCCATTTCTTGGGAACACAGAATGGGGGAACTTTTTTATCATGTCCACCCAACACTTCTAAGGTATATTAATGACATATTAGAATGTTGAAAATGGGTGGAATTCCCCTTTAATATTGGCAAGCCGCCAGGGCTAGTGCTGTGTATGGCCAAATGTAGTTTAACCCATAGGGGGCGGGTTACCGCGGGCGTACTTCTCCCTTAGTGAACGGGTGCGCTGTGCTGTAAATAGACCTTAGTGGGCGGGAACCCCAATACGTGTTTCTGCTGTTTTTCAGCCGTTTCCGGGGCCGATAGCCAATCAAATGCACCATAAATCGATGACGTATGGCTTCCTGGGTATCGCAAATGCATTTCCGGATTTTTTCATTGCTTGTTTTAGAGTATATATTAAATAGAGAGAACACCCGAGCTCCCCTCTCATCCACTTGCATTGAGTTGCTCACTCGCCTCAAGGTTCAGGGTGTTCTCTCTAGCATTATACATACTCTAAGGTTTTGGCCGGTAGCATTAGCATGTCGGAGAAAAGGGATCGTATAGTGTGTTTCAATGGCCCACGTAAGAGAACACAGAATCGAATATATTTCGTGCGAGGACCCCCTCGCACAAATATTTCGTGCGAGGGGATTTATGATACGGATGACCAGCAACAGCAGCGGAGATGAAGATTTTGATGATGATTATAGCGACGCGACGATCGGGGGTTGCAACACACGGACATCTCGAGGTAAGAACAAATATTACTATCAGCCGATCAGACAGAAATATTTGCTATTGTTGTTATACAGGAGGATACGGGAGGATGATGAATAGCAATTTACTACAATGTCATTATAATGACGACGATTGGCGAACGCTATGTGTACCGTTATGCATGGAATTTACTACAGCAAGCCAACCACAATGATTAAGAATGTTTACCGTTATATGGAAACAATAAGCAAATTGGGCTACTACAGTGACCATAACGGTATAATAATGACTACAAAGGGCGTCATTATTATATTCACATTATTATCTGGAAATACTATGTGATGATAGTACTATTGTACCACCGTGTTGTTATAACTTTATACATGGGTGAAAACGGTACTAAGATGACTATATCAATTCTAATATAAAAGGCATTTGTAAACAACTATACAATGGTGTATACAATGGTGTGTGATACTACTACTACTATAATAATTGTAATAGTAAAGAAAATAGACTACTACTAATATGATGATAAAATAGCTATGACATTTTACTTATGTACATTTTCTACAATTCTGTAAGCAATAATTATAAACAATGTAGAGAGAATAATGTCTGAACACATGATGGCTTATAGGTAAACATTTTTCTTTCCTCCAAGGTGACTAAAATGTATGTGAATTTGCAGGTCCAGGTCTACAGCTCCACCATAACCAGCCAGCTGATGTGAACCACGCTGGAAGCTGAGATGGTTCCTGAACTTCTCTTGCTCCTTTTTGGACCTTCTGCAGCTTCTTTGGGACAGCGTCTGAGCATGACAAGCTCAGAGACAACAGGATGAGCTGCGTTGTGTGGTTGGTAGAGAACTTTGGAACAAAGAAACGTACTCGTGCTACTGTTTTGCCAGGTATCTGTGTGCAAAGAGTGCTTTGGGAAGCACGTTTGCAGTTTTCTTTGACAAATGACACTGTGCATCATCCTCCCATCTCCTGTATAACAATTAGAGCAGTACTACGTTTACTAGTTTTATTGATTTTATTATCCTATATTTATTATTGTGTTTTTTACAAAATAAATGTATTTTCTAATGGAACCCTATTGTGTCAGATCTCATATATATTGCTTCCATCTGCTACAGAGGCTAAGAAAGTAGACATTTCATTGATTTTATTATATTTTCTGAATTTGTAGACGTTTCAGATTTTGTGACAAAGGTTTGGACCAAGAAAGGTAACTGCCTATGGAAGGCACAGGTGTAAGCTATCAAATGGGATTGTAATTTTGTTTCAATCTACTACAGAGGCTGGGAAATGAAAGAAATGGTATTTTTTAGCAGACGTTTTACTACATTTTCATAATTTCTGACTTTGGTGATTTTTCTAAAATTATGATAATGATTTGGACCATGGCAAGTAATTTTCCATGAAAGCCAAAGGTCTGAGCATTCAAATAGTTTTGGAATTTTGTTTCTAGCTGCTTCAGAGGCTGAGATATCATTTTTTTACTAGACGTTGACAGTCCTGTCAAGTTTTACAGAAAAAGTCAGGTTTTAGGGGTATTTTTCCAATAGGACTTAGGTTTTTAGGGCTTTTTTCTAACCGGACTTAGGACACAATGGGTTAATGCTACCCGGTTAACGCTAACAGCAGGACATCCAACTATTAAGTCCAGGCAACTGGATTGCTCACCAGACATTGTAATTTTTGGGAAAGTGTAATGACAAGAGGTTCAGGCCAATACGCGCAACGTACCACCAATGTAAGACGTCTTTAATTAGAATGTACTGATTTTTTTAAATGTTGCTTTCTAAGGCTTTTTATGCTCGTCTTGTTTTACAGTCTTCACTGCCAATGTCGAAAGTTTGAGTAAAGGGGAGTTTCACCACAGCATTACCTGTGATTGAGTGACAATAAAGTTGATCGACTGATTGTTATACAATTGCCCATACTGTGTGTTGAATCCATTATAAAACAACTGTGTTGGGTGTGGGACCCGGGCTACCAATGTCCCTTTTACGCATAATGGAGACAACACCTACAGAGTGAGTGCTGGTGTTGGGGGGGCCAAATGAGATACATAAAATATTGTGGAGGGCCCAGACTAAAGGCTGAACTAAAGTCGGCGTAATATTAATTTCTTTTTAATATAAAAGTAAGGTCGACCATTCTGACACCAGGGACCACTATTTATTCAGTATTTCAGCCACGGACCACCATTTGATGACATTTTAGCCCCACAGACGCCAAAACTAATGATTTCTTGTTCTTGTTTTTGTCCACAATACCAGGCTGGATTTTACAAACAAAACACAGTATTATAGATTAAAAAATGACCACTCTTTTACCTGATTATCTGATTGTGTAGAGTAGACTTTGGGCTAATTCAGATGCTGAATATGTTAACTCTTTGAGAGTGTAAACATGAAACCAAATGGACCCACTAGGGTCCATTTGGTTTCATTTTTACGCTCTGAAAGAGTTACATCTGGTTAACCAACTTTCCATATTTAACTGGAACTCTCTCAAGGACCCCGGGCCGGTCAGAGTCAGCCAAAGGGCCCCCGGGCCGCATAATGCCCGGGGGCATTATGCGGTATGATATAATGCATACTAAAGAGGATTACATTGCATTTGGTGTGTGTGTGTGTGTGTGTGTGTGTGTGTGTGTGTGTGTGTGTGTGTGTGTGTGTGTGTGTGTGTGTGTGTGTGTGTGTGTACATTAACCCGAGGCTCAGGTAATCCATCACACCACTGTCAGATGTGATGTGCAAAACATTCACCTGAGGAAACTAAACCCTGTCACATTAGCATGGATCACCGACTGCTGGTCTTTGTCTCATCAAAATTCACCTTTGTGAATGGAAGTTCGCAAAAACTATCATGGAATATAATGATCAATGAATATAATGATCTTAATTAACCGTTTTTGAAGTGCTGCAAAGCACTTCCCTTAGACGGTTTACAAGCTGCCGTGTGTCCGTGCCTGCCTGCCTGGATGCCTGTCTGGCTGCGTGCGTGGAGTCAGGCGACATGTTGCCACGTCCAGAGAAACAAGCACAATAGGACGTTCAGGAGGCATGTTGCCACGTCCAGAGAAACAAGCACAATGGGACGTTCCCATTCAGACTCCATGCAGGCAGGGACAGACACGGGTGTGATTTTTGTTTCCACAAGGCACTCCATCTATCCGTCTGTTCGTGTGTGTGTGTGTGTGTGTGTGTCCGTCCGTGTACAGCTTATCTCCAGCCCTAAAGTTTCTAGAACGGCCTGCTATAGCGCCATCTTGAGGCAGCTTTCCACATTCTAAAGATAAAGTGCCATGATTTTTTTCCACCCTAAAACATGATCATCAGGCATTATCGTAATATGAGGAAGATGATTCTTTCAAAAAAGCACACAGTATATGTTAAAATGAAGTTTTTTTATGTGGGCAGCCTCTCCAGCTCATTGAGTATGCCTGGTTTGTCTGGTGGGTGGTGATGGGTGGAGATATACCTGAAGTGAAGCCACACCCAGAGCTGTAGTTGTATGATAAAGGGGGAGGAGTTAGGGGAGGGGCTGATGATGTGATGTCACTGTATTAGAGTTTTTTTCATTGGTAAAAATTGAAAAAAATAAATAAAAATAAAACACTCAACACATTACTGTATTAGAGTTTTTTTCATTGGTACGTTTCGCTGGAAAGGTTTAGCCCTCAGGAAGGAACCCTAAATACAAATGGAAGACATCACTGCACAAAAAAAACTACTGTACACCAATGGGTCTATTCAAGTACTGTCACCTGTACAAAATTGAAAGAAAAAAAAAACATGCCACTCCATCTTTAACATATAAATGCATGGATCTGCATGAAACATTGCAGGTAAACTCCCTAGAGGAGAAACCTTTGACCTGTATTTTTCACTTTAGCTTTTTTTTTAGTGCCACCAGGAGATCATGCAAATCATTACACAATATCTCTAGAGTCATGTGCTCAACACAGACCTGTCCCATATTTCATATTCCATCCTAATTTACTATTGTCAATTAGGATGGCTTTAATAGCTTGCAAGATTGGCCTGTTTAAAACAAAAGGCATCAAATCATGAATGCAGCGTGCAATTTACCTGCTCAAAATCATTATGACACACTCCTGCCCTGAGTGTGCCATGCCTGGGCCGCCTCCCTGACTTTGCACCTCTGTCCTCCTTCCCCCTGCTTGTATGTGAGACTGTTTCCACCTGTGCTCCCAGCTGAAGAGACTTTGGTTCATTAGTGTGAAGGTATATTAGGAACTCTTTGTTATTGGTTAGGTTGCTAGATTATAATGTTTGTGTTGCCTGTGAGTGCTGAGAGTCAGTTGTATTCTGTGTTATGTTTATTGCCCTGAGAGGGTTCTTTCTGAGTTTAGTAAAGACTGTTTGAGTGCAACAAGTTTGTGTTCTGAGTTTATTCTGCATACGGGTCCAAACGTGTTTCGTGACAGTATAATCTAGCCATTATTATGGACCCAGCGGAATTCACTCAGTTAAAGAGCGCAGTGGCCTTACAAGGACAGCTGTTGGGCCAGCACGAAACCATCCTGGGTGAGATGAACGATCGCCTTGCTCAGCTTGTCACCGCCGTTCAGAACCTAGCCGCCGCTTCGCCCCCCGCCGCTGCTTCTGGTGGGATCCAGGCAGTGGATGGACATGCTGCAGCGGGGGACCCCCAACCCCCAGTCGTCACACCCAGAGAGCCGAGCGTCCAGCATCCTGAGAGGTTTGATGGGGGGACGGATTGCCGAGGGTTCCTGACCCAGTGCTCCTTGGTGTTTATTCTGCAGCCATCAGCATTCACTACAGATGGTGCCAAGGTAGCCTATTTGATCACGTTGTTATCGGGCCGAGCCCTTGCCTGGGCTAATGCCTTGCTGGAGAAGCAGTCACCCTTGCTCCGTGATTTTGATCTTTTCACCGAGGAGTTGAAGAGGATTTTCGACCGACGAGTTCGTGGCAGAGATGCGGCTACACGACTACTCAATCTACAGCAAGGGCACAACAGTGTGGCTGACTACGCTATAGAGTTCCGTGTGTTGGCAGCAGAGAGCAACTGGACGGAGGCGGCCTTGATTCCAGCTTTTCTTTCGGGACTTTCTGATGCTGTACAAGATGAGTTGGTATCTCGAGAGTTGCAGGAGGGCCTGGACTCTTTAGTATCACTGGCCATCCAAGTTGACAATCGCATCCGGGAACGCAGGAGAGAGAAAGACCGCTACCGACCACCATGGTTTGCTGAACGCTCCCGGGAGGTGCCGATTGTCACCGATGATCCCCGAGAGACACCGATGACGTCAGCTGCTGATCCGTCCACTACGACTGAACCTATGCAAGTGGGGAGGTTCAGGCTGTCCCCAGGTGAGAGGGAGAGGAGAATGAGGGAGAAGTTATGTTTGTTGTGTGGCCAGTTTGGTCATTTTTTCTCTGCTTGCCCTGAGAGAGAGAGGGTGTAGCCTGGCTGTAGTTTTGTTTTTGTTTTTTGCCTTGTGGTACAGTCTCTCACTACTGTGTGTTTTTTTTCCCTGTCTGAGTGTGTGTGTGAGTTTGTGTGTTGTGGGTTCCTTGACTGTGTGAGTGCTTGGTGTGCCTGGCGCTCTGTAGTATTCCTTCCCTCCGGGCCAGCGATGAGGAGACGTCTAAGGGCTGCTGTGGTCTGTTCCTGGGGTGGCGGTTATCGTCTCGGCCCCCGTGTCCTGTTCGAGAGTAACCGCACCCTGTAGCCGCTTTCTTAGCCTGCTTTTGGACGTCGAGGACTCACTGCTGCCCGGTCCCTTTCCCCGAGGGTCCTCTTTCACCCCTTTTTGGCCCCTGTGTCTGAGACGCGGGACTCCCCCGCCGCTTCCTCCTACTGCCTGCGGGTCCCTCCCTTGTACGGCTTGCAGGACGACCCCCGCCTTCGCCAGGGGGGTTCCTGCCGGAGGGCCGGTCCCGGAGGTTCCTGTTCGGGCAGACTTGCAGGGCCCCGCGGTCCAGTTACACCAGGCGCCATGCTGTCCAGGGCGCTGTCTCGCCTTCTCTGACGGCATTCACCACCCCCTAACCGAGGATCTTCGTCCCTGGCTCTCAGACTGGTTTGGTGCCCCCTCCCTCTACCTCGGGTCCTTTGGAAGCGGGCCCTTTGAGGAGGGGGTGCTGACACACTCCTGCCCTGAGTGTGCCATGCCTGGGCCGCCTCCCTGACTTTGCACCTCTGTCCTCCTTCCCCCTGCTTGTATGTGAGACTGTTTCCACCTGTGCTCCCAGCTGAAGAGACTTTGGTTCATTAGTGTGAAGGTATATTAGGAACTCTTTGTTATTGGTTAGGTTGCTAGATTATAATGTTTGTGTTGCCTGTGAGTGCTGAGAGTCAGTTGTATTCTGTGTTATGTTTATTGCCCTGAGAGGGTTCTTTCTGAGTTTAGTAAAGACTGTTTGAGTGCAACAAGTTTGTGTTCTGAGTTTATTCTGCATACGGGTCCAAACGTGTTTCGTGACACATAGTCATTGGCAATTTCCTAGTGCACTTTCTTTGCAAGACATTTTTGTGACTCAAGTCATCCAATTGCCATCAAATACATAAGAGGAAATGACACGTTTTTCGCAGTGGCCTATAGCGCTACCCACCCTGGTTAAACAGTGCACTTTTGAGACTGTAAACGTTAGTTGCCGAAGTTAGTGTATTTACAGTCCCCAGAGTAACAACCCTGTTCAGTCCTCACTAGCCGCTTGACTTGTTCGCTCTTATTTTCAGAAAAAATGATTCCAACGAACAAAGCAGTTGTTCTCGCTCAGAAGTGAGCGAGAAGTGCACATGATTTCATCTTTTAAACATTTACAACAGCTTTGCGAGCCAAAAGGGAGAAATGATATGTTTCCGCGGGGTATTCATTTCGGGAGCACCGCATGGTGACTAATGGCAACTTCCGGCCGAAGTTAACTAACCGGAAGTCCCAACTTCTGTCGGTCATTTTGGGGCACCGTGATTCCAGGCTATCAACATGCAGCGCAGATGAAAGCCTGGAGATGGAGGCTAAGTGCTACCAGGAGGCCACAACCTGACCTGGAGACCTGTGCTAGAACATGCCACATGACGCAAGTCACGCAATGTATGTCTTTCCACAGTGATGGTCAGTAGCTTGTTACAAGTAGCTAAGCTACATAGCTTAACTAATTTTGTAGTTTTGTAGTGTAGCTTACTACATTTGTTCTGGGAATAGCTTGTAGTGAAGCTACACTACTTGTTTCGAGTAGTTTGTAGTGAAGCTACACTACTTGTTTCAAGTAACAAGGATTGCAGCTTACTACATTTTCCCACACACATTTTCAAATTCCGCCAATTTTTAATGGGTAGAAAACCTCTAATACACATCCTAAAACTTAGACATGCCACCCCTAGATGATTATTATGATATATATATATATATATATATATATATATATATATATATATATATATATATATATATATATATATATATATATATATATATATATATATATATATATATATATATATATAAGGGATGTTGAATGATTAAAAAATTTAGTGTGTGTGTGTGTGTGTGTGGGGGGGGGGGGGGGGGGGTGTTAATGTTGCAAGATACATCAAGCTACTTTTGTCGTGCAGCTTGTGGTGTAGCTTGCTACAATTTTTTGGGGATAGCTTGTAGTGTAGCTTAGCTACATTTTTTCGAGAGTAACAAGTAGTGTAGCTTACTACTGGGCAAGTTCCCAGTAACTTGCCCATCACTGTCTTTTTATCCTTACTGTATCAGTATGCAGGTGTACGTTTGGCACATTGTCTATCCCTACAGTATGTGCAACCATGTGTAATGGATAACCATTCGTGTTACTCAGGGAGTGCATGGGAGCCGGCCTACTTTTGTGTGTGTGTGTGTGTGTGTGTGTGCTTGCACACATTAATCCAAAGCTCAGGTAATCCATCACAGCAGTGTCAGATGTAATGTGCGACACATTCACCTGAGGAAACACTGTCACATTAGACAGCATGGATCACTGACTGCTGTGCTTTGTCTCATCAGAACCAAAATACTGCAGTGAACTCTTTTTAGCTGCCACAGTTGATTCTCTGAGCCTTTATTTTGAAGACCCCGTGCCAAGCAGGGACCATCAGTCATCAGTTCATTAAATGTGACATAAATCTGTGGCAGCACAATCACGCCGATTCCAGAAATGCCTGAAAACTTATCGGAACTAGATCAGCACTCGGTGGAGTGCAAACTTACGCTTTGCGCACAAGTAGGCCATGACTTACTCACACAAGTAAAAACAACATAATTTATATTGTTGCATAAAAAATGTTAAATGTTTGAATACTGTACAAGTGTACATGTGTACACTGGTATCAGACCTGTGAAGTGAAGAGAAAATGCTCATGTCTCATATAGACGAGCAAATCGGCAAACCAATCACCTGTTCATGAAATGATGTATTAGGATGTACAGTGATAAAAGCACCCCTCAGTTCACATGGGTGATGTTTTATTAAATTCAATCTCTACAATATCTGCTGGTAGGTTTTTAATAAAAACCTGGCCATGCAGTACCAACTGACTCAGTAAAAGCCCTCCAGCATTTCATACTATAAGCTCCATGTTTAGAGAAGAGAAGAGAAGAGAAGAGAAGAGAAGAGAAGAGAAGAGAAGAGAAGAGAAGAGAAGAGAAGAGAAGAGAAGAGAAGAGAAGAGAAGAGAAGAGAAGAGAAGAGAAGAGAAGAGAAGAGAAGAGAAGAGAAGAGAAGAGAAGAGAAGAGAAAAGAGAAGAGGATGTAACATTTCCCAATTGGTGGGGAAGGAGAAAATGGTATGGGTGCGGCTTCATCGCCCGTGTCGCTTCGCACCACGGGCGATGAAGTCGCACCCATACCATTTTCAGTTACAGGACTTTTATCAGGCAAGTAAAGCATCAATAATAACATCAGTTGTTGTTGAAGTTACAACAGACACGCAGCATGCATAAAGCTAACTAAAGGTCTGACTCAGAGTTTTCTGGTTTTCAGTGATGAAATGCTGTTGGTTTAGTGGTGCCACAGCTGTAGTTAGTCAGTAGCAGTAGTAGTGTTTCAAATCATTTTAAATATAAGCACTTTTATTTGAAATATATTGGTTTGTTTTGCATGCCATCGTGTTTGGTGGGGCAGACTGGGCATTTAGGAGGGCATTATTGACCCCCCCCCCCCCCCCCCCCCATACCTAGATCCGAGAAGAGAAGAGAAGAGAAGAGAAGAGAAGAGAAGAGAAGAGAAGAGAAGAGAAGAGAAGAGAAGAGAAGAGAAGAGAAGAGAAGAGAAGAGAAGAGAAGAGAAGAGAAGAGAAGAGAAGAGAAGAGAAGAGAAGAGGGGCGGATGTAACATTTCCCAATTGGGGGGGCAGGAGAAAATGGTATGGGTGCGGCTTCATCGGCTGTGTCGCTTCGCGCCACGGGCGTCAATAATAACATCAGTTGTTGTTGAAGTTGCAACAGACACGCAGCATGCATAAAGCTCAGAGACTCAGAGAGTTTTCTGGTTTTCAATGATGAAATGCTGTTGGTTTAGTGGTGCCACAGCTGTAGTTAGTTAGTAGAAGTAGTAGTGTTTCAAATTATTTTAAATATAAGCACTTTGATTTGAAATATCTTGGGTTGTTTTACATGCCATTGTGTTTGGTGGGGTAGACTGGGCATTTAGGGGGGCATTGCCCCCCCCATGCCCATGCCTAGATCCGCCCTTGGAAGAGAAGAGAAGAGAAGAGAAGAGAAGAGAAGAGAAGAGAAGAGAAGAGAAGAGAAGAGAAGAGAAGAGAAGAGAAGAGAAGAGAAGAGAAGAGAAGAGAAGAGAAGAGAAGAGAAGAGAAGAGAAGAGAAGAGAAGAGAAGAGAAGAAGAGAAGAGAAGAGAAGAGAAGAGAAGAGAAGAGAAGAGAGTCTGGGTGTAAAATAGCTGGAGCAGGGAGATGTTGGGGTGGCCTACGTGACAGAGACTATAGCAGCAGAATCTAATGGAGTGGGCAGAAGAAGAGGAGGTGGGGGGGTCAGGGTGTGAGTGAAAGTCCAGTAATTGCTTTGCCCTGGGGCCGAGCCGGGCGGTCGCTCAGTCAAAGCTGGTTGATGAATTCCATGCCCCCGGCTCTACCCCTGGGGAATAAAGTTATACTCTTCACGGGGATTTGTGTTTATGACCGCTGGAACGAACAAAGAAAGAGGCTGCAAGGACTGTTTAGAGGATGGAGAGGGAGAGGTGGAGAGAGAGAGAGGGAGAGAGGGAGAAAACCAAAGTGGTAAGCGCCTCCCAGAGCTCCTGTTAAATGGATGAGATGCGCCGGAGGGGATGTCTGGACAGAGCAAGAGGGACAGATGGGCAAAGTGGGAGGCGGGTAATACAGACAGGGCAAGATGAGCTCCATCAAGACCTCTGACCTGTCAGTAAAACGCTGTTGACAGTTTAGCTGGCCCCAAGGGCCCCGCGTACGCACTGGTGAGGTCTGAGTGAAATGATATTACCGTGTAAAATCTAAAAAAGGAGACTTAATTTAAGTGGATAAATTCATATCTAACTAATATTTATTTATAGTAAGTGATTTCACCTATTGAGTGTGGACACCACATGGGTTCATCCCCAGTGAGCCTCTTTGGTTAAGAAGAAAAAAAAAAAAAAAATAGTTTCAGTGCATGTGCACACTCGTTACCTTGGGGACTGGAGGGGTTTACAAGTCACCCAAATCACTGAATGCTTGCTGGTGTGTGTGTGTCTCTCTCTCCAAATGACACACATCCTCTGGCCAGCTGGCATACTCTGGCAGGAATGATGTTATATACGATAATTCACAAACACGTTCATATTTTGCGCAAACGTGAACGGACCCTATATCTGCTTGAAGAACAACGATCTGAACTCGTTCATTTCTGGTGTGAGTGAACGTCACTTTTCTTGTGTTCAATTTCATTCAAGAGCGCGCACACATGAAGAGTGCACGCCAGCACGCACAATCACACATGACAGATTGAAGTGAGAAATGATATAATTTACCATGTTGCATGCACCTACCACATATATACCACAGGAAAAAACACATTTGATCTCTTTGTGCTACTAAAATGATTAGTGTGATAGTAGCTTTTTCAACTTAGTAGTACATGTGGTACTTGGAAAAATGCTAAGCATCAAGCCATGTTCAAGATTGAGACTAGAATGAGCTGACAATAGAGCAGATCTACAAGCTCACAGCGCGTCACCTGTGCGACATGCTGTGAGCTTGTAGATCTGCTCTATTTTCAGCAGAGGTTTGAACTGAACTGAGAGCCTTCATAATAAAATCTTCACAAATTGACCCATAATAAAGAGGAACGGGACGTCTGCAGTTGTATATGGCTATGGGCTGCAATATTTTGAACAAAAATGAAAAAATAGAGCTAGGGAAAAAAAAGATAATAATAAAAATAAAATAATAAAAATAATAAAAATAAAATAGTTATATAGTTTTTTGGAACCATGAACTTTAGTTCTAAAAGTTCAACTATGAACTATGAATGGAACTAGATCATTTTGAAATGTATGAACTATAAACTGAACTAGTTCAGAAAAAACTTTATCCCCTGCTAGGCAGCTACTAGTAAGCCATTTACTCAAACACAAAGGGTATTCCACGCTCACCTCATAGACAAAGATGGCACCGATAGACAGTATAGAACGATCTAAAACTGAAATAATAGAAAACTGTCATGGATCTGTTAAAAAAAACTGTCGGGGATGGTTTGATCTCCTTTTCATGGCAGTGAGTGTGTAATGGACAAACATAAACCTGACCGATCAAAGTCGAATTCACGTTCCTTGAGTAGGTCTTTTAACACAAGCTTTACAGTAATGGCCATACATAGTACTGTACTCTATACATGTCTGATGGAGATTACGTGCTAGCCAAGCATTCTCTGTACAAATAATCCAGCCCACAGTCAACAGACTCTCAATGAAGCCAAGGAAATATTTGTTACAATGACGAAACAACAAGCACAGTATATGGCAACTAACTCTGGAATACAAGCATGTATTTGGTTCCTTCCCTTCGGCATCTGGGCTATAATTATCTCGTCACAAGACATGATCGGTTATGCTGATAAGAGTAATTGTTTACAGTTGACATTGATTGGCCCCCGAACTGAATCCAAAGCTCTGTAATGAAGAGAGACAGTGCTCGCATTAAGCCGCAGCGAAGCAATGTGGTAAAAAACGAGACTCGCGTTTCAATAATAATGAGCGAGGGGAAGTTCTGGGTCTTCATCCTCAGTCTGGTAATCAAAGGAGAAATGACAGGCATTAGCAGCCAGGGAAGATGAGGAGAAGCTGTCACGATGGAAGGTGTGACAGGTTAAAGTGGTGTGAAGAGAGACGGCAGGTAGGAGGAGGGAAGTGTGATTCATTAGAGTGTAACTGACAGCTTTGATCTGTCATGGTAGTCTACTTATTATTTTGTAATTATTTGCAACCAACCATTACAAAAGACCATAGATATACTGTATATACAGTATATAACAAAAAGAAAAAAACACTCATTGCTGCAGTTTATTGGAGCCATGTGTCTCCATGAAAGGCGGGAAGTCAAGTGGAAATGCTGAGTTTGTACGCTTAGCTCCGCTAGTTAACAAGCATGGTGTTGTCTTTGTAACACAGCCTGCATGATGCTGGTCTTCTTTGTATTTTCCAAGTACAGTGAGGAAAATAATTATTTGATCCCCTGATGATTTTGTAAGTTTTCATGATTAGAAAGAAATGAGCATTCTGTCATTTTTATGGTACTTTTATTTAAACAAATAGAGACAGAATATGAACAAAAATGTCCATAAGAAAATAATATTTAAAGGTTATAAATTAATTTGCGTTAGAGCTTGTGAAATAAGTATTTGATCCCTAAGCACAACCTGACTTAATACTTGGTGGAAAAACCCTTGTTGGCAAGCACGGAAGTCAGAAGTTTCTTGTAGTTGGTCACCAAGTTTGTGCACATCTCAGGAGGAATTTTGGCCCACTCCTGTTTAGATATCCTCCCCAAAACCTCAAGGATTCGAGGCTGTTGCTTGCCAACTCAAAGCTCAATCTCCCTCCATAGATTTTCTTTAGGATTAAGGTCTGGAGACTGGCTGGGCCACTCCATGAGCTTAATGTGCTTCTTCAAGACCCATCTTTAGTGCTCTGGCTGAGGGAAGGAGGTTCTTGTCCATGATGTTGCAGTGCATGTCTCCATTCATTGGCCACACAATGCGGTGAAGTTGCCCTGTACCCTTAGCAGAGGAACAGCCCCAAAGCATAATGTTTCCACCTCCATGCCTGACGGTGGGGATGGTGTTGTTAATGATTTGAAGGCAGCTGGGACCACAGTCACCAAAAAAACATTGGTAACATAGTACACCATAATGGATTGAAATCCTGCAGTGCCCAGTCATGCCCCTCTGCTCAAGAAGGCGCATAGAGGCCCGTCTAAAGTTCACCAATGAACACCTAAATGATTCAGACCAGGCTGCGGGAAGGTGATGTGGTCAGAAGAGACCAAAATTCAACTCTTTGGCATCCATTTCACTTGTCGTGTTTGGAGGGAGTGAAATGCTGAATACAAACCCAACAACACCATCCCCACCGTCAAGCATGGAGGTGGAGACATTATGCTTTGGGGCTGTTTCTCTGCTAAGGGTACAGGGCAACTTCACCGCACTGTGTGGCGGATGGATGTGGCCATGTACCGCAGGATCTTGGACAAGAACCTCCTTCCCTCAGCCAGAGCACTGAAGATGGGTCGTGGCTGGGTCTTCCAGCATGGCAACAACCTAAAACATACGGCCAAGGCAACAAAGGAGTGGCTCACGAAGAAGCACATTAAGCTCATGGAGTGGCCTAGCCAGTCTCCAGACCTTAATCCTATAAAAATCTATGGAGGGAACTTGAGCTTCGAGTTGGCAAGCAACAGCCTCGAAACCTTCAGGATTTGGAGAGAAGATCTAACCAGGAGTGGGCCAAAATCCCTCCTGAGATGTGCGCAAACTTGGTGACCAACTACAAGAAACTTCTGACTTCCGTGCTTGCCAACAAGGGTTTTTCCACCAAGTATTAAGTCAGGTTGTGCTTAGGGATCAAATACTTATTTCACGAGCTCTAACACAAATTAATTTATAACCTTTAAATATTATTTTCTTATGGACATTTTTGTTCATATTCTGTCTCTATTTGTTTAAATAAAAGTACCATAAAAATGACAGAATGCTCATTTCTTTCTAATCATGAAAACTTACAAAATCATCAGGGGATCAAATAATTATTTTCCTCACTGTATACCTATATTCTTACCAACACATTTGCTGCTACTCCTACAAAACACTCTTTAAAAGATCACACAAACCAACCCTTTATCTTTGGAGTCTATATGATACACGATACAGCGTTAAAGGAGAATTCCACGCCACGAGTTGTTTTGGTGTGGAATTATCCTTTAAACTTTTCATATTCCCTTCGGACTGATTGACTTTCAAAGGGTGCATGGTTTCAAAAACCCTATATTATGAACTGCTATCCAAGAATCCATTTGTAAAATCATCGTATTATGTTGCTGTATCAAAACTTCTGGACCAGACAATAAAGCACCTGGTCCAGGATACAGTTTTACTTGAGGCCAAAGTGCTCCTATCAGGAGGTCAATAAAATAGAATGAAACTACAGTGAGAGCGATGCCATATTTTTGTGGCCGATGCCGATTCTTTTGGAAAAACTGCACCGATGTTACCGATGTTTGGGACCGATGTATAATAATGAATTAAAATAATTAAAAATACATTTGAAAAACTTCTAAACGTCAAATTTATTCTCTCTTTCAAGTAAACAATAGAATACGACATTGACATCATTTACTTTTGTGAAATAATTCCATTTGCTGTGTTTCTTTTTCTGTTCCAGGCAAATATCGGCCGATATATCGGCCGATTGTTACCGATATATGGGCAGATTTTACCGATATAATGGCCGATGTATCGACCGATATATCGGTACGAATATCACGATACCGATATATCGGTTCGATATTGGCCGATATCGGTACGACAGATACAGTATATCGGTCGGGCTCTAAAATAGAATGAAACTACAGTGAGAGCGTTCAATATATGCTATCTGGCAGTGTCAGTGTAGTGTTTATTCTGTCCTGGTCCTTGTCTAGTCTGCTTGTCTTGGATTTTCCTTGCATGTGTGCATGGAGCCATCTTCTGTTCCAATCTATACAGGGGTTTTCAACCTTTTTCATCCCAGGGCCCACCATTTATTCAGCATTTGAGCCATGGAACACCATTTGAGGACATTCTAGCCCCACAGACCCCACAACTAAAGATTTCATTTGCTTTTGTCCACAATTCCAGGGATTTGGGAAACAAAACAGTCAAACATACAGATCTTCTTCTAGTTGTGTAGACTAGAGGATAGTCTACACAAATGGACCCGCAAGGGTCCATTTGGTTCCATTGTTACGTTCTCAAGAGTTACATCTGGTTAAACAACTTAGCTGGGGACCACCTGGAACCCTCTCAAGGACCAATGGTGGTCCCCGGACCACTGGTTGAAAACCACTGTTCTAGAAGATGTAATAGGGGACAAAACCATTGTCGGTAGCGAGAAAAACATCAATCAAATAGGATAGGAAAGGAGCAGGTGTGAAATAAAAAGATCAGGTATGTGTATTGAAGGTCAGCAGCCAGTCCTTTGGTCAGGTACTGTACATTGGTTCAGAATGTCACTCTTGACCCAAAGCAGAAATCCTACTACAAAGTAAAGCCTTTCATCATGAGAGGAACCTGGAGCCTGGTAGCCATACAGATGTACTGAGAGATGTTGTCTCTGCAAGTCCAGCATACCCTCATCTAGTCCTGCAAGGAGGTTGTCATATAACAACATATTTGGTGAATTGTGTCAAATTTATAATGTATTCATTTTCACCCGCTTCGACCTCTATCCATCGATTGAATAGACACTTATCAACAGAAATGTTACGATCCAATCGTGCCGGTATAGCAGATATTCAGATACCCGCCGGGCAAGTAGATATTTTGTATTCATTGCATCGGTGGATCACGGATACTACTAGTAGGGCGGGGCGAAGGAAGTTTTACTGAAGTTATGGTTAGGTTAGGTTTAGGCATAAGTTTACTGAGGTTAAGTTTAGGGTTGGGGTTAGGTGTAGGCATAGCCTAGTTTTTACTGGGGTTATGTTTAGGGTTTAGGATTAGGCTAGGGTTAGGGTTAGACGGTGCTTTATGCGGTAACTAACCCTAAACAAAACTTCAGTAAAACTATGCTTCGCCCCGCCCTACTAGTAGTATCCGTGATCCACCGATGCAATGAATACAAAATATCTACTTGCCCGGCGGGTATCTGAATATCTGCTATACCGGCACGATTGGATCGTAACATTTCTGTTGATAAGTGTCTATTCAATCGATGGATAGAGGTCGAAGCGGCTGTCATTTTTCTATTTTATTTTTTCACATTTTTTTCATCATGATTGATGCTAATTGTCATAGGCTTTCAATGCCAATGTCATGGTTTTACCATATAAATACACCCCAAAGAGGCTGCAAATCACACAATAAAAAAAATCTCTGGACTAGGCAAGTAAAATGCTTGTAATACTGTATATATTATGTTTTTGAGATCATTCCAATGTACAGAACATGTTCAATCGTTCTTTTGAAAGATATATCACCAAAAATGTATTTAATTCATGAATATTATTGAGAAATCTATTAAAATTTGCCTTTGTATTGTATTTTTTTTTTTTACATCATTTCCTATACATGTCCTAATTGTACAAAGTACAATTAGGACATGACAGGTTTTTTTTCTGCAGGGTTCTGCAAGGCTAAACACAAATGAAACCCATGCGCGCACACACACACACACACACACACACACACACACACCAACACACACACACACACACACACACACACACACACACACCACTCCGACCACCGAACACCCTCCCCCCCAGTGGCGTTTTTGCCATTAGGCAGACTAGGCAGTTGCCTGGGGCGCCATGAGGGAAGGGTGCAACCACCAGACATGCTTTAAAAGGATACCCGGTTAATAAGCCTAATATGGATAAATACATTATACTCATCCTCTATAACTAGAATTGAACATTCAAAACACATAATATGGTCTTTATGGTCTTTTAAAAATAGTTCATAGTTGTATCCTTTGGGGGGGGTGCCATTTTACAGGAGATTTTCCCTGGAGCCCCCCCTTACCAAATGGAGCCGTAAGGGTCCATTTGGTAAGGACCCTTACCCAAATGGATGAATTGGGAAAAGAACTTCCGGAACCGGGGCAGTGACGTCACTGCGCATCTCTATAGAGATAATCACAATCAGTGGGGGGAGGGGTTTTTCTGAACAGCCCTGATTACTCACTGCATTTTTTATAACTCATCCGAAACGTAACCAGGGCTAGCAACATGTCCAGTTTGAGCAGTGAATATCACTATTTTGAGCAAAAAATCAACTCAAAACATTTTTCAGTTGCCACAGAGAGTTGGACAGAGAGGGGAACCATTTCCCTGACGGACCATTCCCCGCGGTTTATCGATTGTCTTAGCAATGGAGACGCTGCCAGATGGTGGACTGGTCTGGACAGCGACCTCGCTGAATCAATACAAAACCCCAAAAGTCATTAAAGTCATCCTTGGCAGTTGGCAAGGACAGCATTGGCATTCATAAAAAAATATATGACCTGAGGGAGGGGCAGGAGGAGAAGAGAAAAATAGAGGAAGGGTTTTCATTCTCTCATTCTTGTGTTGCTACTGGCTACAGTATGTCCTATACAGGCGTTGCTGCCCGCCATATTAATATCATTCATTTGGACGGATCCAATAAAATAAAAAATTCACACTTGGAATCCTTTTCAGCATTCAGCCTTCTCATTGCGTCAGCTTGGATGACATTGGTGGGCTTTAAAACGACCCACAGCCCAACCTAATGACTGACATGAAGAGTGAACAGACCAAACTCTGCAGACCCAGAAATTGTGCCCTATAACTCTTGCAATTTGAATCAGTGTTGAACAATTGAACAAAGATGATAAGGTTGAAAATCAATGAGTAACATGTCCCTGTATTTAACCTTTAAATACCGCACATGGTAAAAAGAAACAATAATAATAAGGGTAATAATAATAGAGCCAGGCCAAAAAAAAAAAAAAAAAAAAAAAAAAAAAAAATCACACAAGTGAAGAGGCCATACCAAGAGAAGTAACAAAGTGTGTGAGTGTGCGTGTGCGCGTGTGTGTGTGCGTGCGTGTGTGTGCAGTTACTCTCTGGCACATTCTAACCTTGTACCATTTTATGAAATTTCATGAAAACATTTCAGGTCCTCAATAGCCGATACTGTAACAACACTCAGAGAGTGGAGGTTACTACACTGTTAGGCAGGGGCGGATCTAGGCATGGGCATGGGGTGCCCCCCTAAATGCCCAGTCTGCCCCACCAAACACAATGGCATGCAAAACAACCCAAGATATTTCAAATTAAACTGATTATATTTAAAAACTAGAAACAAAATTTCTAAGAAATTTTACTGTGTGCCTGCCACTCGCCAAGTGTGTGCAAACTTTCGCGGGAGTTGGCATGCTAACATGCTATGCTAACGTAGTAGCAAAACCTAAATAGTATCGACCAATCAGAATAGGGGCGGGGCTAAGTTACACCAATCAACGTCAGGGACTCCTTACCGAGTCCAATGATGCCCACCCATATGTCTCTATGACATAGCATTGAGGAGTTATGGCAGGAATAGTATCGGCCAATCAGAATAGGGGGCGGGGCTAAGTTACACAATCAACGTCAGGGACTCCTTACCCAGTTCAATGATGCCACCCATGTCTCTATGACATAGCATTGAGGAGTTATGGCAGGAAATAGGAAAGTATCGACCAATCAGAATAGGGGGCGGGGCCAAGTTACACCAATCAACGTCAGGGACTCATTATGTTTGTGTGTGCATGTGTGCTGCTTGCGTGTGTGTGTGTATATGTGTGTGCGTGTGTTGCTGCATGCATGAATAACCAGTCGTGGCCCATCAGGTGACCTCAGAGAGGACCGGACTGTGTGTGTGCATGCGTATGCGTGCGTGCGTGCGTGCGCGCGCGGCCCGTGTGTGTGTGTGTGTGTGTGTGTGTGTGGTGTGTGCATGCGTGTGTGTGCGCCGCGCGTGTGTGCGTGTGTGTGTGTGTGTGTGTGTGTGTGTGTGTGTGTGCGCGTGTGTGCGTCACACACTCCATATTTGGGGGCAAAGCATAGACTGGAGAGGAGAGCATGTGTGTGCGTGTCTCTGCGCGCGTGTGGCTAGTGGCAGCCATCTAATTAGGGCCTAATCTGTTACACCTGTGAGTACAGATACTATTGTCCATTAGTTTAAATAGGGAGTCAATGGCTAGCACTCTCTTGGAACGAAGGCCTCTCACGCGAAAAATTAAAACTCGTAAGCGTTTACTTTTTTCAATGTGGGCGTTACGACTTCGCAAGCTATGTTGTGTGCGATCGTGGTATTGGTACGATAAAAGACCGTGGTCGTGAGAGCGATTTAAGAATTCGCATTTGAAAAGAAACGTCAACCGCCAAAATGCAGCACATTACAATGTAATTAATATGGAGACGGGAGGTTACGTCATCTCGCTCTGAGGCCCGTAGCACGGTTCTGTACCTGACTGGGCTTTGGTGGTCACATTGGGTGAAAGGCGAGAAGTTTGTCTACAAAATGTCCGAAAACCACGCGTGTTAAAGCGAATTTTGTGGCCGTGAGGACGATTTGTTCGGTCATGACCCGAACTCGACACACTGCATCTCGCACTCTGTTTCACTCGCTCACTGGTCGTGCGAGCCTCTAAGCTCCGCTAAATTCTTGAACCATGCACACTTTGAACTGCGATAGCGGACAAACTGTGCAACATATTCGAATACCGTCTGAACCGTGACGAAGTTGAGAGCCGTGTCTGCTGTTTAAAGTTAAATCGTGTTTCTACGCCACAGTGTGCCAGAGTAATGTGGCTCCAAATAAGCGCTTCTTTTTCTGATCTTTTCGGTGTGCCCCCATTCATTTCGAATGGGGATTTTTTGCGTCGTTTTATTGCGAATTTGTTGGCACGGGTAACGCGTATCGGAAAGAAAAGCACAAGCACATCTTTCCCGGCCGAGCCGCACGTTTCGATGTATATATTGCGGGGATTGTGCAAAACCGTGGGCCGGCCATAGCGGTCAAAATTTCGGATAGATAGATGAGTGTGTGTGTGATGATTATGGATTAAGTTGACGAATCACAACCTGTGTGCTTCTGCATACTGGCAGGCACACAGAATGATTTGAAATACTACTACTGATACTAACTACAGCTGTGGCACCACTAACCTCGACACTCAGGCTTTCATTTTCGTCCGCCTTGCGCGAAAACTGAAAGCCTGGACTAACGCGCGTTGGAAAGTGGCCTTGAGGGGCGTGTCAACTTTCCGGGGTGGGCGTCGCTCTAAATGATGTGACGTAGAACAGCAGTGGGACGGGCGTGGGAGGGGCCGGAGATGACGACACGTTAGTGAGATCAAATCAGAGCGCAGCACTTCCGCCGTGTGGATCCCACGACACCCCGCCCCCCAAGGCCAAAATCATTGAGGGCTAGACCAGGCTATGGCACCACTAAACCAACAGCATTTCATCATTGAAAACAGAAAACTCTCTGAGTCAGACCTTTAGCTTTATGCATGCTGCGTGTCTGTTGCAACTTCAACAACAACTGATGTTATTATTGATGCTTTAATTGCCTAAAAAAAGTCCTGGAACTGAAAATGGTATGGTGTGACTTCATCGCCCGTGGCGCGAAGCGACACGGGCGATGAAGCCGCACCCATACCCCCCCCCCCCCAATGGGAAATGTTACATCCGCCCCTGCTGTTAGGTATTCTAAGAAAAGCTTCTGAGCGTGATATAACAGAAACCTTGAGCGAGAGGAAAACTACGGTAATACTAGAAATAGCCTATACAGTATGTAGGGATGCTCAGCCAGCTTACGCAGAACAACAGCAAAAACGGACAAATTCACTGTTTTTATGTGGCTGCTGGTCGTAAAAAACTGGCATTTATGCTTAGTTGCAACTGCATCTTGGAAGGCAACCAGAACACCCATTTACTCAAACCATTATACCAGTCCGTTTCGGGGCTTCAAAACTTTGCAGGCGTATCCATTTGTAGCGGTAATAAAACCCATTTCACTGGAGGTGCCTTGTTATACGGAAATAATGGCTACAGTGTACAGCCCCCAGCCGACGTGATTTGAGCATTCAACCCATTATTATATAAACAGCACAGCGTCTCAGTTCCAGTAGTGTGTTATACAGATAAACTGCATGGAAAACAATGGAATGGACCAGAACAGAGACAGAACAGAAAACAGAGCAGACACACAGTCAGTGTGGATCAGAGAGATGCTGTGCTATAGTGGCATCCTCCTGGCTTTACACTAGTGCAGGGGTTTTCAACAGGTGGTCCGGGGACCACCTGTGGTCCTTGAGAGGGTTCCTGGTGGTCCCCAGGCTAAATGATGGAAAGTTGGTTAACCAGATGTAACTCTTGAGAATGTAAAAATGAAACCAAATGGACCCTTGCGGGTCCATTTGGTTTCATTTTTACACTCTCAAGAGTTAAAATATTCATCATCTGAATCAGCACTATTTAATTAAAAAGTCTACACGGTTTTGTTTCCCAAATCCAGCCTGGAATTGTGAACAAAACCAAAAGAATTCTTTAGTTTTAGGTCTTTGGGGTGAAAATGTCATCAATTAGTGGTCCGTGGCTCAAATGCTGAATAAATGGTGGTCCCTGGTGTCAAAAAGGTTGAAAACCCCTGCACTAGTGGTTCTGTTCTGAACCCTGTACGAAGAAAAGATCCATTTTGTACCCTATAGCAATGGTTACCAGGGCCCACTATTTCATGTTTACACTCTCAAGAGTTACATTATTCACCATCTCAATTAGCCCAAGTCAACTGGAGAATGTAGAAGAATAATGCTCATTTTGATCTGTATGTTTGACTGTTTTGTTTTCTCCAAAAGCCAAGAAATCTTTAGTGTTTGGGGTCTTTGGGGCTACAAATGTCATCATCAAATGGTGGTCCGCAGCTCAAATTCTGAATAAATAGTGGGCCCTGGTATGAAAAAGGTTGAAAACCACTGGTCTAATATAATCATCAGTCAATCAAAACCCTGCCTCAAGACGGCACACATCATACAAATAAAAGAAAGAAAAAAGAAGAAGAAATGTCTGAGCTGCCACTGCTCTCATCTCCAGTTTCCTCGGTTTGGCCCGTGTCAACCTTTCAGCCAATTAGAGTCTGTCCATCTGTCATCCGCCCTAAAGCTTTCTGAAATGTGCGTGTGTGTGTGTGTGTGTGTGTGTGTGTGTGTGTGTGGTGTGTGGTGTGTGTGGTGTGGTGGTGTGTGGTGTGTGTGTGTGTGTGTGTGTGTGTGTGTGTGTGTGTGTGTGTGTGTGTGCGCGCGCACACACCAGGGCCGGATTTAGCCAGCCGTACTAGGGTGGGCTGGAAGAAAGAAAGAAGCAGGGTGGGCACTGCTGGGCAACTCAGGTTTTTATATGAAGCAATGGTTTTCAACCTTTTTGACACCAGGGCCCTGCACCATTTATTCGGCATTTGAGCCACGGACCAGACCACCATTTGATGACATTTTAGCCCCACAGACCCCAAAACTAAAGATTTGCTTTTTTTGTCCACAATTCCATGCTGGATTTGGGGGGAAAAACATACAGATCGAAATGACCATTAATCTTCTACATTCTCTAGTTGTGTAGACTTGGGGCTAATTCAGATGATGAATATTTTAACTCTTGAGTGTAAAAATGAAGCCAAATGGACCCGCAAGGGTCCATTTTGGTTTAATTTTTACGCTCTCAAAGAGTTACATCTGGTTAACCAGCTTTCCACCATTTAGCTGGGGACCACCCAGAACTCTCTCAAGGACCACTGGTGGTCCCAAGACCACTGGTTGAAAACCAGTGGAAATATTTCATTAGGTGGGCAGGATGCACGTTTGGGTGGGCTCTGCCCACCCCTGCCCCCCCTCTCTAGATCCAGCCCTGGCACACACGCATGGCGATTGCCCTTTGGAACTTTCAAACTCAACTACACAATCAAGTCTCTTGCAAGCACAACTCTTGATGGATAGCAGCAGCACAACAACTACCCAACATAGCAAAGTCTCAAAGGTACAGGCTTCCTTATGTGCACACACAGAAAGAAACACGCCTGCATGCACACGCCAAGCTGTTTATGAGAGGGGGGTGGGGGTGGGGGGGGGGGGGGGGGGGTGTTTGTCAGATCGTTTCCCTATTTTCTATCTACTTGTTTCTAATGTGAATGAGACCAGTATGGCCATCCATGTCAGCAGTGTTGTTTTTGTCAACTAAAGAAAAGACTAAAGACTAAGTCGACTAAGGTTTTAGTCGACTAAGAGTAGACTAACAAAAATCAATTTCAAAAGACTAAATGGGACTAAAAGATGTGTGTTTTCAAAAGACTAAGACGAAGACTAAATCATAACCCAAGACTAATGGAAATAGCACACATTTTTATCTTCCTTTTTTCGTTCTTTTTAAGTAGGTGAACATAATCTGCAGTACACATTGCATACCTTTTCAAGAAAGGAACTTTGCAGTAATTTTATACAATAAATAAAACGAGACATGTTTCATACTAAAAACTATAAATCTGTATAACATAAATAAACCTAGACTAAACTACCAAGACTAAGACTAAAAGACTAAGACTAGACTAAATCCTTTTTGATATTTAGTTGACTAAGACTAGACTAAAAAAATGAATTTCAGAAGACTAAATGGGACTAGAAGCTTGCATAAATAAAATGTAAAAGCTGCAGCGATGAGAGAGACTGGGTGATGAGAGCACAGTTTTGTGTGTGTGTGTGTGTGTGTGTGTGTGTGTGTGTGTGTGTGTGTGTGTGTGCGTGGGCATGGGTGGTTTATGAGGACATTTTGTATGAAACCATACCAGCATTATGAGGACATACCGTAATTATGAGGACATGTCCAGAGTCCCCATAATTCGAGCACTGTAGCAGTGCTCAGGAGGCCGCCAGGATACTCCTCCCGCTTTTTTAGAAAATGTCCTCATAATTCCCTGTACCCTGACTTTTTGTGTGTGGCCGTGTGTGTGTGTGTGTATGTTTGATTGACACATCATACACAAAATCTTACACAAAATGACACGATTTGTTGGCTGAAGCAGATGTCAATCAGTCAATGTCCAGTTAAACCTGGTCGTCCTCATAGCCCAGGGTTTTGTCATGATTGTGTGTGTGTCTGTGTTTGTGTGTATGGGTAACGTCCAATTAAAGCAGTATGGTCCTCATAACCAAGGGGTGTGCCATGATTGGTGTGTGTCTGCGTTTGTGTATACTAGGACCTTACCCGTTGAATTAGCCCTACATGGCTATTATTCTTTTTCAAGAATAAAGCCATACTTCACGAGCCATGACTTGTGGTAACATTTAAATGTTGGCGCTCTTTTCATACTCATCCAGATCGCTGAAGAGGTCACCGCCTCCAATGGTAAGAAATGTCTTCAAGAGGCCAGCATCTCCTCTAGTTTTGTGTGGGAAAGCAATCGTCATTGCTGTATTGAAGGCAGTAGTGCATGTGTTTTGGGGGGTGTAATATGTATTATATCCAGTGTTGGGCAGTAACGAATTTTAGATTACATATTACTGTAATATTCTTTTTTTTGCTCCAAAGTAAAGTAACGGGATTACTCTGCAAAAATGGGTAATAAGTAACGCATTACTTTGCAAGTAACGCCCCAAGTTACTTGTTTAAAATGAGCTTGTTGTTGCATGCAAAAATAGGACAGATTTACAAGCTATCGACAGGTACTGTAACAAACAGAGATGTGCACTAGATTGTAGATCCAGTCCACACGCTGCATCCTGCGGCACAGTTATGTACACTACAAATTGCTTGCTGCTTTATTTTGTATTTTATTTTTAAATACAAGGCCTCAACTGACTTTGAAAACAATTGTGAAAAAGTTTAAAAAGTCAAGAGACAAACTTCATGTTCAGTTCTAAACAGAGCTCGCTAGACAGATTATGTTGTACATCTCTATTTTTTCAAAGGTGGGAGTTGAGAACTTGGAGAGTAATAACGTAATATGTAATACATTACTCTTTGATTCCAGTAATAAGTAAAGTAATGATATTACTTTGTCTAAGGGGTAACGAGTAAAGTAAAGAAGTTACTTTCCTAAGTAATATTGACCAACACTGATTATATCTAAATATTCACAAAATGACTTCGACATCCAAAGGTACACAGTCCAAAAGTAAGGTATTTGTTTTAAAATGGTTCAGATATTTGAATCATATACCGGGGTTATATCATCAACACAGGAATCGAAATAACAGGTGACAGTATCAATCTAATTCAGGGTTGTGATATTGCGCTGACATTAACAAGCACTAGCAGAAGTTTCTTTTTCTTACCTTTTTTTTTTTTACCTTAATGTGGTTCTCTTTTTTTGTTTTTTTGTTTTTTACTGACTAACGTACCTGTTTTTAAAGTACCGTATTGTCCGAATATAAGACGACTCGTTTATAAGACGACCCTTATTTTTCAAGACCCATTTACAGAAAAAAGAACATTGAATGTCAAATAGTATAGCCCCCTGAATATAAGACGACTCCATTTTTTGGGATGTTTCCATTGGGAAAATAACATAGTCTTATATTCAGGCCCATAGGGGTAATACTTTACATGCTGGAGTTTGCATTCATTTATTCATTTAGGAGCAGTGTTGGGACATGTGCACTACATAAATTAATATATTACCAAAATGCAGTAACATACATATATATATATATATATATATATATATATATATTCAGGCTGTCCGCGTTTAACGCGTTAATCTCGCGTTAACTCAGCCGTGCGTTTACGGCGTCAAAAAAATTAACGCGAGATTAACGCACGGACCCCCCCCCCCCCCCCCCCCCCCCCCCCCCCACCTATGCAGGCCGATTAACATTGTGGAGGACGAGGGTTTGCGTGAAATAATACGGATTGCATCAAACGATTGCATCAAACGACTGGACCTACGAACCACTGTAGAACTACTACTGTGACGAACACAGGCCACTATTTTGATGGGCACTTATGTCCCATGCATTAACTGTTATGAAGACTAAACAGAAAGGCACGTGCGCACAGAGCACTTTTTCCAGCACACTAACCGCAGCGCCACGGCCAAGGAAAGCGAGACACAGACAGAGAGAGGGATGGGAGAGGAGAGGAGGTGGGAGAGAGAGGGACAGAGAGAGAGAAAGGAGAGGGAGGGGGGAGGAGAGAGAGAGAGAGAGAGAGAGAGAGACGAGAAGAGAGAGAGAGAGAGAGAGGAGAGAGAGAGAAGAGAGAGAGAGAAGGGGAGAGCGAGAGGGAGAGATAGAGGGAGAGATAGAGGGAGAGAGAGAGAGAGGGAGACTGTTTCTCCTTTCGATAGAATATATTGCTATACACGAGCAGCAAAGCAGCAGAAGAGAGAGAGAGGTGGCCTTACCCTTTCTCAAATTGATCATCAAAAGTATAATCCTTCGATTTTTGTCGCAAGATTATAGCCAGGCAGGAGCGATGCGTAAAAAGTACATCTATAATCACGACGGCATGGCCAGAAGTAGTGTGGAGCGATGCGTAAAACGTACATCTATAATCACGACGGCATGGCCAGAAGTAGTGTTGCCAACTTGGCGCATTTGTAACTATATTTAGTTTTTTTCCAGACTCCCCTAGCGCCAAAATTATTGAGAAACTCCTGTGGAAAAATCTAGTGCTTTTCAGCTGGCTGAAAACCACTGCTCTAGCTACTTCTAGTGCATTTTGGAAGTGCCACTAGTGCATTTTGGATTTTGGCAGTTGGCAAACACAATTAAGCCTGTTAAGCAGCTGTGCTTGAGGGGCCTCCCTCCTCCCTTCCAAACACAGCTCTCCTCTCCCACAGCCAGAGCCCACTATGGCTGTGGGCTATGGCTGTGTATTGTTGGCACAAAGATATAAGGTGTTTTTTCCCTTTTAAAATAATGAAAAGGCTGATATACTGTAATGTAGCAAGGGGAAAGCAATTTTTATTTTATTGCTAATTAACTAAAAATCACACCTGTGTGAAGTGATCACCTTACATCTTACATCGACCAACATAGTTCTTTTTTTTAAGCAGTGTTTAGCAGTTGTTAGTTGTGACCCCTCAGTGGTCCTGAAATTATTTTGGGGGTCCCCAGTCCCCCCCCCCCCCCCCCCCCCCCCCCCCCCCAAAAAAAAAAAAAAAAAAAAAAAAAAAAAAAAAAAAAAAAAAAAAACTTAATAAATTGTATTTTTTTTTGCTGATATCGGATATCGGGAGGTATATCGGGAAATATGAAAAAATATGCGATTAATTTGCGATTAATCGAAGATTAACTATGGGCCATCATGCGATTAATCGCGATTAAATATTTTAATCGACGGACAGCTCTAATATATATATATATATATATATATATATATATATATATATATATATATATATATATATATACAACACACAAAAAATTCTAATATATTATGGTATACTTTTCTTTCTGCCTCGTTGCAAGAGTTCTTGTGAAATCATCTTGACAACTGCAGCAGTCAATTATTTTCTATAATTTGTCATCAAATTATTTACTGGCTTCCATGAATTCAAGGAATACACTTAACTCCTGTGTTAACTGTCCATAGCCGAGTAGAATGAGGTAGGTCTACATTTAGCTCCATAGCTGAGTAGGATGAGGTAGGTCTACGCCAGGACTGTTTTCAGGAGTTATGTTTTTTCAAGTTGATTTCATATGGATTTGGCCAGAGGATAACCAAGTGTGCTTGCTTTATTGTAGGTATGCCACTGACCTACGCAGTATTTGATTAATAGTGATACTAAACATTTAATTTATTTTGTAAAAGTTTTTTAAGTAATAGTAATATATTACACTAGCTCAGACAGTAATATTGTAATATAATTGCTTTAAAATGAAGGTAATAATAAGTAATATATTAACAAGGTAAAGTAATATTCCCAACACGGTTTAGGAGATTGCCCATCTATTTATAATTGCTTCCATTGATGCAAAAGGTTTTGCATCTCACCCTTAATGTCAAAATGTGATGTTCAGATGTCTGTCATCCTTAGTGGTGTCATTACACCTGTGGTCTGTCCAATAGATGGCAGTGCAGTACATCATCTGAGTAGCTGTACTGCACTGCCAGCTATTGGACAGACCTTTTCCTGAAAAATTAATGGGGTTTTTGACCCAACAGCAGAGTATGCTTTGTCATTGGGGTAATTCTGTTTTTCTAATGACATCAACACAGGAATTTGAAATAACTGGTTACAGTATCAATAATTCAGGGTTATTACAATAGACCTGGTGTCTGAGAAATAAGTCCTGTGGGTAGCATTTGATTGGGTCAGGTCCATTTAAACATGGTAGTCCTCATAGCCCACGGTTTTGTCATGATTGTGTGTGTGTGTGTGGAGGTTTTTGTGCTCCTGCTATGGTGAATGTCCAGTTAAACCTGGTAGTCCTCATAGCCCCGGGGTTTTGTCATGATACTGTGTGTGTGTGTGTGTGTGTGGGGGGGGGGGGGGGGGGGGGGGGGGGGGGGATCTTCACACAACTGGCCAATTTGTTGGTATTTTGTGCTCCTGCTATGGTGAATGTCAGTTAAACTGGTAGTCCTCATAGCCACGGTTTTGTCATGATATGTGTGTGTGTGTGTGTGGGGAGGTTCTTTACACAACTGACCAGTTTGTTGGTATTTTGTGCTCCTGCTATGGTCAATGTCCACTTAAACCTGGTAGTCCTCATAGCCCATGGTTTTGTCATGATAGTGTGTGTGAGTGTGAGAAAAGAGAGACCCAATATCTTCCAGCTTGGCACTCAGCAAAAATATTTGAATCGGGGGGTTCTGCTGGGTTAATGGTCCGATTGCACTCCACATAGGCTATGAGGGAACCGCTCTCCATTCCGACATCCTGCCACTCCGACATTCAATTCTTAATTGTCAGAATGGGAGTACTGTTAGGTTTAGGTGTTGGAATGGGGGGATGTCGGAATGGAGAAATGTGCCTGGGCTATGATGCCTGGACGGTGTCGCCTGTGTGATCTGATCTCCCCATCTCTCACCCCCTATACTGTCAGTCTACTGTCCTATCAAATAAGCCACCACACACAAATAAATCTTTAAAATAAAAAAATAAAACAGAATTACAGACTCACTCCCTAAATGATGGTGTGATCTAAAGACTCAACACTCTCGCTCCACTTTAGCCCTTAGATTAGACCAATATTTATATGCATTTGTTGTATAATGATGTTGTATTACCTGCTTACTGTCCGCCCGTTTTTCCTTGATTAGATACTTGTATGTGATTGAATTGAAGTATCATGATGATGATTGCAAATCGCTTTGGATTAAAAACGTCTGCTAAGTGCTTAGATTATGAATTGTAAACACATTAGCTCAACCATAGGTGCCTTTGTTTCGCGTTAAAAAATGGAAAAATATGCCAGCTCTAAAGTTCAGTTCATGGTTATTAAAAATAAAGACTCATAGGAAAGGACTCATAGGAAAGAGAACTTAGTAACACTGAGTTCTATACCCCTTTAAATGGTGACCCCACCACGAAATTCTCTCAAGAAATTGAATCATTTTTTTACCAATGCTTTGAGTGAATTTCTGATCTCTAAAGATGAATTTAGTTTTCTTTTTCAAAAACATCCTGTCCGTCCCTTATTCCACTGTCTGCCCAAAATCCACAAGTCTCTGGTTGAACTTGTTCCAGCTTGCCCCATTGTAGCGGGTAACCAATCTCTAACAGAGCCCTTATCACAGTATATTGACAGACATATCAAAGGTTTTGGTCAACCAGCTCCCTCTTTTTTTAAAAGACACTACTGATTTTTTTTAACGAAATTGAATCTATTGGTAACATTCAGGAGAATGACTATCTATGTGGCCTTGATATAGCCTCATTGTACACTAATGTTCCCAATCAAGAGGGCCTCAGTGTCTTAGCCTATTATTTGGACCTATTATTTGGACCAAAGAGAAAGCAAGATTCCCCTGACTGGTTTCCTGGTTGAACACACAAATTTGGTTTTAAACAAAAATTTTGAGATTCATACTATCTTCAGTGTCAGGGGGTCAGCATGGGTAGCCCTGTTCTCCAATTTTGCAAACTTCTTTATGGGGAAATTTGAGGAAGATTTCATATATAATAATAACCCGTTTTCTGCTTCAATTAAGTCTTGGTCTAGGTATATACTGTAGATGACATTTAGTCATTTAGTCTTCAGAGGCTCGTTATAGAAACTTTTTGACTTTAAGTCTTACTTAGGGCTTAGTTCACCATGGAACACAGCCAACACTGTCTCCTTCCTAGATGTACAGGTCCATAAAACAAATGTAGTTGATGCCATTGTTCACAGAAACGAAACTGATCGTAATAGTCTTCTACACTACTCCAGTTACCATCCACCTGGACATCCAACAGAAAAGTTTACCCTATAGTCAGTTTGTCAGAGTGAGAAAAATCTGATGTCACTTTTGAAGAGCAGGCTGCTGCACTGTGTTCTAGGTTTGCCTCTAAAGGCTATAGTCACACTGTTTTGAATCAGGCTCTAGAGAGAGCTAGAGGTCAAAAGAGGTTAAAAGGGAAGACCTACTATCTCCCAAGACGGTGCCTTCTAAAGGGTCCAACAGAATACTCTGTGCTACTACCTTTTCTTCTGCTTCTAGCGACATTCATAAGGTCATTCAAAATCACTGGCACATCTTGTCTTCTGACCCCAGCATTGGTTCAGTTTTTAGAAACACTCCTATCTTTGCCCACAAGTGGGCCAAAAACTAAAGAGACACTTTAATAAGAGCTGACTTATATACCCCACCACAACATATCTTGTCTAGTGTACCCCCTGGTCATTTTCCCTGCCATAATAGTATTCACTGTAACGCTATGGTCAAAGGCCAGCACTTTACACACTCACACTCTGGCAAAAAGCTGAGGTCTCTCCTGCATTTTGCGTGCCACTGGGTGCTAAACCCGCCTCAGCAATTGTCCTTGTTTCATTTTTCATTTAGTACATTTATTTTTTTTGCCAATAGTACAGCACTATTTTACGTTGAATTTTCTCCTCAGGGCATTTTTGACACATGACTCAATCATGGCTTTTCAGCATATTTCAACACTAAACAATCTTCTTTTTTTTTCTTTTTTCTATGAAGGCCCATCTTCTTGTATATAAAATTGGAGGAAACACTTATCTTGCTCCCTCTTTCTGACTCTTTGCAGCCTACTGACTCAGCATGAACTGACTCCTAGTCAGGAGTCAGTTCATGCTGCTATTTATGCATTATGGACTGATACAAAGTATTGTGTGCTCTGGACAAACAGTGCTGTCGCTCTCTGCCCTGACCCTTCATATTCACTTACACCAATTCTTGTGGTATCACGTACACGCCTTTTGAAGTTTGGTACTGTACACAATGTTTTTTTTTTTAAATAGCCCGTCTGGAGACTTCAGCTGGTTTGGCTTCAGGGTCCAGCATTCACTGCCATGTGAGCGAATAGACAATTCAATTCAATTCAATTCAATTCAATTCAATTCAATTCAATTGGCTTTATTGGCATGAGAAAACATACGTTTACATTGCCAAAGCATGAACAGAACAACAAGAAACAAACAAGGAACCAGTACAACAATGTATCAGTACAAAGGTTATGAACAAGGTTGTATACTCTTCAATAAATCAAATTTCTATATGCCTAACTCAATCGATGTAAGAGTACAATACAATGTTTATTCTTCAGGGTGGTTGTGTTCCATTTGAAAATTAACATTTTGGAGTTTTTGAACCGACAGCAGAGTATGCTTTGTCATTTGGGTAAATTCAGTTTTTCTAATGACAATATCAACACAGGAATTTAAATAACTGGTTGCAGTATCAATAATTCAGGGTTATTACAAGAGACCCGGTGACTGAGAAATAAGTTCTGTGGCATCATTTGATTGGGTCAGGTCCAGTTAAACCTGTCCTATAGTCCTCATAGCCCAGGGTTTTGTCATGATAGTGTGTGTGTGTGTGTGTATGGAGGTGGGGACGTTCTTCACTCTCCTGCTATGGTCAATGTCCAGTTAAACCTGGTAGTCCTCATAGCCCAGGGTTTTGTCATGATACTCTGTGTGTGTGTGTGGAGGGGGGGGTTCTTCACACAACTGGCCAGTCTGTTGGCATTTTGCACTCCTGCTATGGTCAATGTCCAGTTAAACCTGGTAGTCCTCATAGCCCAGGGTTTTGTCATGATTGTGTGTGTGTGTCTGTGTTTGTGTGTATGGGTAACGTCCAGTTAAAGCAGTATGGTCCTCATAACCAAGGGGTGTGCCATGATTGTGTGTGTGTCTGCGTTTGTGTATACTAGGACCTTACCCGTTGAATTAGCCCTACATGGCTATTATTCTTTTTCAAGAATAAAGCCATACTTCACGAGCCATGACTTGTGGTAACATTTAAATGTTGGCGCTCTTTTCATACTCATTATTCCCTGTTTACTTACCCATTAAATAATTCCAAAGACGTGGAGTGCGATATAGTCCTCTAGTTTCATATCCATGTGAAAGTTGTGGCACAAAACGCCTATTTAGTCAAATATCTCCACTTTTCACGAGACACACACAGACTCGGGCAACCAGCTGAACGCATTTTGACAACTTCCTCTGATCGCTGCAAACGTCATCAGGCTAACACAAAGATTTTGGGAACACAATTGGCAGGTGGTGTGATTAATTACCCAGCCCCTATCGCAATGCACCAGGCAATTGTGTTCCCGAACTTTTTGTCTTAGCCTGATGACGTTTGCAGTGATCAGGTGCAGCTGGTATTATGATCCCTTCGCCCGAAGGGAGAGATGTCTGTGTGTGTGTCTCGTGAAAAGTGGAGATATTTGACTAAATAGGCGTTTTGTGCCACAACTTTCACATGGATATGAAGCCTTCATCAGGGAAGGATCTAAGGTTCATGGAAAGACCGGAACAGCAACCAAGACCCGACCCAGTACCTTGCAAGGCGCTTCAGATTGGGAGTTGAACGTGGACCTGAAGAGGAAACTTGTTTTCCCGCAAGACATGGCAGTGACTTCCCTTCGACCAGATCTGGTATTGCTGTCGAGGAGCACAAAAACCATCATCGTCGTTGAACTCACGGTACCCTGGGGAGAAGAGGCTGGCTGTATCAGACCAACTGAAAAGAGACAAATACCAGGACTTGATCGATGATCAAGTCCCCCAGCCGTAGATGGAAAGAGCCCACAGGTGGAACCCTTCTGCTGGTGAAGGCTGGTCAGTCTGCTGCCCCACTCAGGAGAGGTGTTCAGGTTAAGGGGCGAAACACCAGCGACCCTGAGACACCTGCTGACAATGTTCCAACTGTGGGATCAGGGAGTCGTGCCTCAGGAGATCTTAGCATAGGTTAGCATAGGTCCTAGTTGCAGCTTGTAGCGAGCATCTCTGATGTTTACTTCACCCTATATTTGTACATGGGAAATGGTAAATCACACAGATGAAGCTGGCCATTAATCTTCTTCATTCTGTGGTTGTGTAGACTTGGGCTAATTCAGATATTTTAAGCTCCCAAAAAGCTACATCTGGTTCACCATGTCCATCATTTAACCTGGGGACCACTGGTGAAACCCACTGTTTTAACCCAGTGCAGACTCGGAGGGAGACGTTTGTGGGCGCACACACACGCATAGGAAAAGTTGCACGTCCCTGCTGTTGTTGAACAGTGGTCACGCATCCGACCCGTTGCGAGACGAGGCTGTCACGGGGCAGCCCGTGCCCAAAAACTATCTAAAGAAGCACACACACACAAACACACAGAGGCAGCCAATCATTATAACATCACCGGCCGGGTTGGGTGCTACTGCAAGTGACTGTGGGGTGTGGGGCGGAGGGCTAAGAGACATTGTTTGTGCATGGTTGCAATAATTCATTTCATTTAGTTCATTATTATTCTTAATGAGTATTCAATATTATTAATAATTTAACTGGCAATGCATTGGTTCATTATAATGAATTAACTTGAAATAATACAGTCATTTCAGAGAAAACATTTCATTCATCATTTGTTTGTCACCTTTGTCTCCACCTCAGCACTGGCCCTCCTCTGCTCAGCTCCACTGCCAAACCAGAGCAAAGGCAGCCATTGGCTGAAATAGAGTGTGGAAGGTGCCAAGTGCTGTGGGGAAGAGAGGGGTGGTTTACAGACTGAAATGATTGATATCGGATTACTATACAATATAGTGATGTGAATCATAGGGATGTTAGTCTAACAACTAATATCTATTGCCATGGATTTATATTGCCTGTATTTTGAGTCCAGTGAGCTTGTAGATCTGCTGCATTGACTTAATTGAGAACCCTCTCAGTGGTGGGATCCACCCCTATAAAAATGAGACTGCTGTGAAGGCTCTTCAATTCTGTCTACCAGCCGTGCTGCGCGCACACACACGTGTGAGAGTGTCTAGGGCCTGTACAGTGGCCATAGCCTAGTGCATTTTTTTGTCAGTCCTCAGTTCGCCTTAGTTTTTCCTCGGTTCTTTCTTTCGTTTTTTTGGCCAATATTATTTTGCTTTTTTTTTTGTTCAATGTATATATGCACTACTGGGATTTAATAAAACCCCTTAAAAGACATCTTCGACTGTTTTTGGAGCCTCCTGCCAATTGGGCAACCTCACAGAGGTTATCTTTTTGGCAATGCGAGGCACCCAGGGCTCACTCGTGTCCATGCGCTTATATTCCATGTTGGTGTCGAAAGTCATTCAGCTTTTTTTGGACAGAGCGTGAGTAACGGCATGCAACTGTCCTTGCGCACTTGGTCTCTCGATTCCATACAAGTCGGCTGTTGTTAGCTTGAAGATCGGCTTGTTTTTAGCGAACACCACCGCTGTACGGTAGCATTATAAATGTATCGCAAATGAGATACCCAGTCGACTGTAGAGCCCTGGGCGGGGGGGGTGGCGTGCCGCCTCCTCCTCCCCAACACCAATACCGCGTGTATAGGAATTGAATTGTATAGCCCATTATCAGCTGCATTGCTGGTGTAGCAGTGGGAATATGAGAGTGGGGTAACACCGAGAACGGTGACCTGTGATGTGTGTGACGGTAGGGGGCGGTCGGAGTGTCCCATATTAAGTCGATGGGGGAAAATTTAATGCACTATTAAATTAATGATTCATTAACAATTTGAAAAAGGGGCTTTGTCTGTCTATAACACATATTATGCTCAATGACTGTGAAAATTCAGACTGATTGGTGCAGTCTGTCAGAAGTTCTGGTGGCTTCAGACAGACAGACAGAGAGACAGACATTCATTCATTCATGTCCTTAGTTATAGTATGGATGAATGGGTAACGTCCAGTTAAAGCAGTATGGTCCTCATAACCAAGGGGTTTGCCATGATTGTGTGTGTGTCTGTGTTTGTGTATGGGTAATGTCCAGTTAAAGCAGTATGGTCCTCATAACCAAGGGTTTTGCCATGATTGTGTGTGTGTGTATGGATAATGTCCCAATAAGTAAGGGAGGTCTTCATAAACCACCTTTGTGCTAGGAAACGCCTTATTCTGCTAAGTCCCACCTTGCCCCGCCCTGTCCTCATAATCCTCAAAAAGTCTGACTTCATTTGAATGTGAAAATCTTGACCTCCTTTGACAATTGTTGAAGTTCAAATAGACAGAAATATTCCTGTTTTTGAGGGTAATTTTTTAGTCTTTGCGGCATATCTCTAAGACAATGGGAAAGGTGGGTCCCCATAATCCATGAAAAAACTGGTATGATGTGGAATGTCCTCATAAACCACCCGTACCAGTATGTGTGTGTGTGTGTGTGTGTGTGCGCAGTAAAAGTATGCGACTGATGTGAGACACCAAAATAGACAATAAAACAAAAGGTTTAAGGCCAATATATTCAATTCTAGTTTTGAAGATTATTGGAACATGAATAATATGTTTGCAGAATGTGATTTAAAAAGATGCCTTCCGGGCCGGCAGAGGCAAACGCAGTGGGGGGTTGAGAGGAGGGGCGCTTTAAATCCAGCCAGACAGTCACAGCTAATAGATATGGAGATAGGAGTCGATGTGTACCATAGCCTATCACACAAAAGCGCAGCGAGCAAAGCCATTACAAATGATACCACCAGTAGCTGTTTTTTCAAATATATGAATAAATAAAAGGATTATTAAGATGTAAATGCCCCCCTATAGCCCTCTTTCTCCTTCCCTCTGTCCTCTTTTAATACTGAGACAGAGCTGCAATAAACTGCAAATGTGTATGTGGATGTGCGTGTGGATTCAATAATTGAATTGAATCCACACGCATGAAGATGTAATGAAGATGTAATGCCCGAATGTAATGTAATGTCCAGATGGAATGCCCGAATGTAATGTCCATGAAGATGTAATGCCCAAATTGCGTGGCTGGCTTCACCCCTGGTGGGAAGTCTGATTCTTTGCAAACCCACCCACATCCAAAGTTTGTTTCTGATAGGAATGGGCAGTATGTTGAAGAAATGGAACAACCGGTTGAATAATGCTTTTGTACAATAATAAACAGAACATGAGGAGCAACGGATAATGATCTTGACTTGTACATGAAGTCTTTGCCTCCAAGTGCGTAGTATATCCCTCTAATCCTGCATCCGCGAAGGTGCAGCTATTGTTAATAATGTGAAGTTACGCGCATGATGTGTTGACATGTCCATGAATGCAAGTGAAACACAAAACACAGATAATAATACCGCAGAGTATCTACCGTATGTGCCAAAGAAGCAAATGGAAAGACAACTTCTGACCAAGAACAATGGTACTGTTGACAACTGCAGGGAGGGAGAAGTGGGGAGAAAAAAAGAAATCCTTCACAAAGACGCTGACTCTGTGATAGTTTGACAAAATGGTTCTAAGCAAGATGCACGTACGCAAGAGTGAGAGAGACGCACACACAGACACACACAGACAGAATGTACTACTTTCTTTCCTCTTAATCTGACAGGTGGTGTCAGGAATGAGACTAGATGGTGGGGGCGTATGTAGGGGCGGATGTAACACGTCCCATTTGGGGGGGGGCAAGAGAACATGTTGGAGGGGCAAGAGAAAATGATATGGGGGCCTGTGTCGCTTCGCGCCACGGGCGATGATACCATTTTCGGTTACAGGACTTTTATTAAGTAAAGCATCAATAATAACATCAGTTGTTGAAGTTGCAACAGACACGCAGCATGCATAAAGCTAAAGGTCTGACTCAGAGAGTTTTCAGCTTTCAATGATGAAATGCTGTTGGTTTAGTGGTGCCAAAATTGTAGTTAGTAGCAGCAGTAGTAGTGTTTCAAATCATTTTAAATGATAAGCACTTTAATTTGAAATATCTTTGGTTGTTTTGCATGGCATCGTGTTTGGGGGGGCAGACTGGGTATTTAGGGGGGTATTGCCCCCCCATGCCCATGCCTAGATCCGCCCCTGGGCGTATGCGCGTGCGCGGGCAACGCGTGTGTGTGTGTGTGTGTGCGCGTGTGTGTGTGTCAAGCCAAGGCGTGGGTGATGGTCTGCCTGGTCTGTTCGGTTTTCCTGTGAAATGTTTGGAGTACAGAAATGAAGTGCAGTTCCATCGACCTCTCCAGTCCAAACCCTTCCCTGAAATGAGCTCTTCAAAAGCAGAGGCCAGGAGCAAAGAATAAACAATGAGATAAAGGCTGTGAATGTGTGAGAGGAGTCCGTCACTCGCACAGCTGTATAAAGATGTGAATAAAGGGAGGAAGAAGAGATGGAAATAGTCAATAAAAGATATCAAGAGCTGCGGTGAAGGCCATATACAGTACAATGTGTGTGTGTGTGTGCGTGTGTGTGTGTGTGTGTGTGTGTGTGTGTGTGTGTGTGTGTGTGTGTGTGTGTGTGTGTGTGTGTGTGTGTGTGTGTGTGTGTGCGCGCGTGTGTGTGCGTGTGCGTGTGTGTGTGCGTGTTGTGGATTTGTCAGCAGATGCTGCAGATCATCTGCGGACTAGGGTGGCTTAAGGCCTATTCAGAGATGGATTTTCGGTGGCCACCGCGACCACCGCGACCACCGTTTCCTACAATATGACGTCATACCACCGCTACCACCGCACCTCCCAGCCCTCCTCTCGGATTTTACTAACCACCGCACCGCGCGGTGGTTCCAGTACTTGTTTTTAACGGCTGCCAGCTGGTAAAAAAAAAAAGAAAGAAAAGAAAACACACCACAGCACGACGGCCAGGAGGAGAACGAAGGGATTCAATGATAGACACAATGACATAAACAGAATACGAAATAAACATAAAAGCAGCAGATTTTATTATAATTGAGGTAGGAAGTAGAGAAAAGCAGAGGGGAAAATAAACAACAATGGACGCGAGGAGAACAGGGGAGGGAGGGCGAGGTGCTGCTAGTGGTACGAAATAGCGGTGGTCGCGGTGGTGACAGACTATATAATAGCGCGCGGTGCGGTGCTCTGAGCGGTGGTCGCGGTGGCCACCGAAATTCTAGACTCTGAAAGAGCCTTAAGTGGTCAAGTGGATATATAGTTAATTAACTCCCTTATTGCCCTTGACGCATTTTGACGCTGTAAACACGCTATAATACCTAAGCCCTTGATGCCCTTGACGCTGTGTTTGACGCTTTATTTAATCCTTAATTTTTATAACATTCATTTCAGGTGATTAGCATTTTTTAGCATGATCGGCTAACGGCAGGTTCTACTCACGGCCAAAATCGCCACGTGCACGCTTGCACGTGCGCGTGCGCGGTCTGTATGTCCATCGCTGATCATAATCCAACCATCGGTGCGTCATTACAGCTTGATTTGACTTATATATGATAGAAAACACGATCGCTCCAACGTAGCTGAAGGAGACGATCACAACCCACACAGTCTGCCTAGCAACAGTGGCATGGATGAACCGGAAGTACTCTTACTCTGTGACCGGAAATGCTCTTCATTTCCGGCCATCGTCCGCATTACTGCCACCTACTGGGTGTTATCATATAGTATATGATCAACTCTACAAATGATGAGTATTTGGAATCATATGCTTTATTTGATTGGCATTAATTTGATGAATGAAAAATGTGAAAATTGGGGTATATTGTTGGCATTATGAGGAATAGTGGCATGGCCAGTAATAACTCAACGATGGAATGTGGTAGAGAGATGATTTTTTTTCCTGTGTAAACCAGAGACATTCATGCATAAAATGAGATATTTCGTGACATTGTGGTCATATCACAAAATATTATACTGGAATTCAAAATATGGGCCTGGGAGCTTGATTAATACATTAAAAATGGGCAATTAATGAGTTAAAGGGGAAGTCCACTCATTTTCAACATTTTAATATGTCATTAATATACCTTAGAGATGTTGTGTGGACATGATAAAAAGGTTCCCCCAATTCTGTATTTCCTAAAAATGAAGGTCTGAAAAAGTCATTAACATGGTGAAATACATCTGATGACATGTTAATGATATTTCTTTCAGACCCTTTTTCCTGAGAGCGTACAAATGCAATAGCGCCGAGATCTAAAAGTGGTATATGGTATACCGCTAGTGCCTCAGCGGCATATACGGTGGCCCAGCGGCATATGCCGGTGGCTCAGCGGCATATGCCGGTTCTAGAGTGGTATGCCGCTCGTGTTCCACCGGTACATACCATTTCCCAACGGCAAATGCTGCTCGTTTTCACCTGCACATAACACCCCTGTGTTGTGGCACGGTGTTTCGCGACATTGAAGGGTCAGAAACTGAGCGCTCCGAACATGCGCTGGAAATCCACTATCAGCTGCGACGTGCTTGCGGTTAGGGTTAGGGGTAGGTTTAGAGAAGGGTGTAGCAATGTTTGTAGCAAAACCCTAGACCCCTCCAACCGTAACCCTAATCCTAAACATCCGACCCTCAACCTAACCTCACAGACCTAACGGTCTGTGAGGTGGTTGAGGGTCGGATGTTTAGGATTAGGGTTACGGTTGGAGGGGGCTAGGGTTTTGCGTCTCGTAATTTCGGAACAATGGGAGGTCGCAACAATGGCAGTTCGGAATTGTGGAATGGCACCGGGCCACCGGCATATGCCGCTGAGCCACCGGCATATGCCGCTGAGGCACTAGCGGTATACCATATACCACTTTTAGATCTCGGCGTCACTCTACAAATGGACCCTAGCGGGTCCATTAGGTTCACATTTGTATTCTCTCAGGAAAATGTTGAAAATGGGTGGAATTCCCCTTTAATGTTGCATGTCGCAACACAACAACTCAGCAGCCATTATCAGCCTGCTAGCTGCAGATGAGAGTTTATAAGTTGAAAGAAACTCCAAACTAACTAAAACAGAAATGATGAGGAATACAAGTTTGGCGTGGGACACTGTGTGGGGAATTTGAATGGGACACTGCATGGGAATCAATGAGTGCTGGACATTTCCAAGAAAAAATGGGTCTCTATAGAAACGAGATATACAGTGTGGCTGACTGGAGAAAGGTAAGTGAATAATTAGCTGTCGATCAGCGTATTGTGCTGCCGCGAATAAAGGCTGCCGCCTTTAGATGGATACAGACGGATCATCAATATGCGTGGATGGATTTCGGATGAAAAAAGCTTATACGCCGATCTCTAATATATACTGTATATACGTGGATCCTGACAAAAAAGCTCTGACTTCAAAGTACAGCACAAAAAATTAAACCTATAGGACTCCCTGGAGAAGCAGGATGGGTACTAGAGCCCGGGGCAATGAGGCTCATGGCTCAGCCTCAGATATAATGTGTGTGCCCTGATGACCACAGCAATGCCGCTGAACATCAAGCACAGTGTCCTCTCAGGACGTGAGGGACGACTGCTGTGAAGGCTGAACATCAGGAATGTCAAAAAAGACCTCCCTGGCAGCATAATAATGTCATTTGACCTCAAACTAATAGCATAAAAAAAACAAATTCATCTGATTTTGTATCATCACTTTGTTATGTCACTTGCTACTTAAAGCATAACGACATTTGGAATGTCAATGTCAAAAAGACTTTTTTCAAACCTTTCCACTCAAGACAATTCCATGCAACCCCACCCCCCGTCTTATCCAGGACATTTTTTTTTTAAATTAGTTTGAAGTTATACAAGCCGAATTGGCCATTTAAAACCCTGTCTGTACATTACGGGTGTGACGATTCACTTACTTCACGATATGATACAATATCAATATTTACGGTTCTGAATCGATTTATATTGCGATTCTTAGTTATGCTGCGATTCGATTTGATATATCGATATGTCACATTTGTGCTGTGCTTTTATTATACTAGATAACTAGAACATAGGGGATTCCACCCATTTTCAGCAATGCAATCCATTTGGTTCCATGTGTACATCCTCAGAAAAAAGGATCCTAAATCCTTAACAAACACAACACAAATGATGATGATGATGATGTCATCATCAAGTAAAATACAGTACCGTAAAATGTTGAAAATGGGCAGAATTCTGAACAATATGGACCATGACAAGTTCAACCAACTAGAACATTCTAAAGCAATTTTAAACAATATAAATAACAAAAAGTTCAATCATACACATCAGTGCAGCCTGATAACATCAGCCAGTCTCTGACATGAACACATCAATGAATAGACCTATACATAAATATATATATAAAAAATGAACCTGGTGATTCGATATCATGGCATTAAGAATTGTGATATATTGGCATATCGATTTTTTTGCCCAGCCCTCCTGTACATGCGTCAATGCAGCATGTGTTTTTTTTTTCATATATACAGTTATATACAGAGTAGGCATGCTGAGGCTCAGGTGGACAAATAAAAAAAGAAGAGATATAGAGAAAGAGAGGCTTTTTCCCCACCAAAAGGTCAAGTCACAATAAATATTTCCCAGAGGAATCTTTACTCTGAGGTGCTGGATGCAAGACAAAAGGTTAGTTATGGCATGGCAGTGAGTGGGTGTAGTGGCTGCCGGCGGCTCAAAGTAACACGTAGTAACGTGGAACTAGTTCTAATGCACTTCTGAGGTTTTTTACGCAGTGAGCCGGCACGTGCGACTAAACTAAAGTTAATTGAATCAACCTAACACCACACATTTTTCCCCCGCTACTAATGTAATGCCGCGGTGGTGCGGTCGTCATCCGGCCTGGCCGCTCTTGACATTTTGCAATCTCTGATCATGTAAGATCACACGTGGGCTGTGCGGTATGTGACATTTCAGAGCAAGTTATAATTAGGAGTACCATGGATGGATTTTCTTTTGTCCCTGCCCTCTCCCTCCGTCAGTGTGCCACGGTACTGTAAAGGTTGAGATTTTACTCCTTGACCACACATTTCACTACCTTGACTTTTACGATATTCCGGTCCGCGTGACATTTCGCGGTAATTAGACATGCCATGTAGCCGAGTGCGCCATGTAATTTAGTGTCTCTCCTTCGTGTACAATCATCCGGCTGTGACATTAGAAAGGTGGAATTTCACTGCGCTGCGGGTGGATCTTGGGCGTCTTCTCCTAAAAAAATCAGTCAGCCGTGCTGAACGGGAAACAGTGAACTTTTAATCTTTACTTGCCAATACTGTGCACTCCATGTTCCTAAGTGATTACAAAAAATGTCATTAACGGCACAGAACTACAGTAAGACTCAAATCCTGTTTATCTTTACAATGTCTAACTAATACGCACCGCGTCTGTGCACTTCTATTTTATTTATTTCGTAGGCACACTTTACTTTGGCAGTCGTAGTGAACTGACTAAATAACTCAAGCACTTTGGCATGTCAAAACCTGTGAGTGCCGCTTAGTGCCAGGAGAGAGAGAGAGAGACAGAGAGAGAGAGAGAGAGAGAGAGAGAGAGAGAGAGAGAGAGAGAGAGAGAGCGAGAGAGAGAGCCAGACAGAGAGACAGAGAGACACAGAGAGAGCGAGAGAGAGACAGAGAGAGAGAGACAGAGACACAGAGAGAGAGAGAGAGACACAGAGAGAGAGAGAGACAGAGACAGAGAGAGAGAGAGAGACACAGAGAGACAGACAGAGACAGAGAGTGAGAGAGAGAGAGAGAGAGAGAGAGAGAGAGAGAGAGAGAGAGAGAGAGAGAGAGAGAGAGAGAGAGAGAGAGAGAGAGAGAGAGAGAGAGAGAGAGAGACAGAGAGAGAAAGAGACAGAAAGAGAGAGAGAGAGAGAGAGAGAGAGAGAGAGAGAGAGAGAAGAGAGAGAGAGAAAAGAGAGAGAGAGAGAAGAGAGAGAGAGAGAGAGAGAGAGAGAGAGAGAGAGGGGAGGGAGAGACCATGACTTGGAATTAGGGCAGAACTGTTATCATCAACTGCTGGGGTGGGAGTGGAGTAAGTTCAGCTGTGCCTGGAGGAGGATTTGCTCAAATGAACTTCATCACACATACTTTTCCACGGGTTTCTGCGTGTTGAGCCTTGTCCAGTTGCTCTTTGTGCTTCCACTTTCTACCCTCTTACAGAAAGGATGCGTAGCCTGCGGGACAGGCTGGGCATATGCACTAAAGAGAGCTTTACACGCATGTGCAGGGGAAACACGGGGAAAAATCCTTGATTATGCGGGCTAACATTGTGATTGTTGCGGGCAAAAATCATTATGCGATGGAATATGCATAAACATATTGTTTTTATGTGCAATTATGAGGTGAAAATGCGGGAATTTGCAAAAGTTGCGGAACAAATGTGAAGTATGCAGGAAAATGCAAATTATGTGAGAGAAAGAAACAGAGAAAGAGAGAGAGAGTTACACACATGATGAAATATACGGGAACATTTTAAAAAATGCATTTTGATTAAAAAAGTGATTTCTTACACCCTATAGGCACTGCTGTCCAGGGACCCCAAGCAGTCCTTGAGGGGGGTCCTTAGTAGGGTTTAATATTTTTCCCGAATTTGGCCCATTTTACATCCCGGGATTTTGCCGACGATTTCCCGGCCCTCCCGGAATTCCCTTAAAAAAATAGAAGGATAAGACTGTTAAAAAAGTTCCCCTAAAAATGCAATTATATGTCGATACTTAATATTCTCAATTGAATAGTGATATTTTATTGTTTTAAACCTTTAATTTAACAAAATATGAACATTATCAAATACAAATGTAAGCTGGTTACACAAATATTAGCAATGTGGCACGCAAAATAGACTACTTATTGGAAGGTTAGGACATTGCTGAGAGAGAGAGAGAGAGAGAGAGAGAGAGAGAGAGAGAGAGAGAGAGAGAGAGAGAGAGAGAGAGAGAGAGAGAGAAGCTGACAGCGCGTCTCAAATGTGGTCTTGTATGTCGCATAGACATATGGGCATTTAATACTATTGATTGCAGCTGCGTTTCCAGCTCATCAATGCAAACGAAGCGTTGTTGACTACACAAGTTTTAGTCGCTGTCTGACGTGACAACAAGTTACGGGATGCAAGTTATATAGGCCTAACTTATTTTGTATAGGCTCGCTATATTGTAATATTATAATAACCTCGGTGGACATGGGGGGAGAGAGAGAGCGAGAGAGAGAGAGAGAGAGATCTGTGCTGTGGTGTGATCTGCGCTGTGGTGTTTTTTTTTTACCTGTGTTGTAAGTTATTTCACATTGCTGAGTAGCCGTGTGATATACAAGAAGTTGTAGAACAGGGACAATCTGTCGCGAGGAAAATAAATCCATGCAGTATGGGAAGTTCAACGTTCTCTTCAGACGTTCATATTTTTGCTAGTGTAGGCTATATAAGCTGGTCTGCATCTGAGGCGGTCGTGCGGTCCATAGTCCTGACTCCACGTGTCGCCAATATTGTGTCCCGCAGGCACCGCGGGGCTCCTGTTCATAGCCCTCGCTGCATAGTCTAATTATCAGTGATGTTTGGAACTTATGCAAGGGTTATAGATTTGATTTGACCACCCACAGATATCGGAAAAACACGATTTGTGTGGAAAATTTGAGAAAGAAATGATAACCTCCGGGAAGACGGGTCCCGGAGGCATTCCCGGGAGGAAAATTAAGTCAGTTGTACCCGGGCGTCCCGGGAATCCGGGATCCCGGCATTAAACCCTAGTCCTTAGCAAAATGTATAAATATAAAAATATATTTCACCACGTTTACAGTTAAAGTTAGGGATATGCCAGGCCTATTTGAAAATAGCCCATCTACAAGCTCACACAAAAATATATTTCAGATGGGCATCCACACAGTCAAATATTCATTTATGGGTCCATGAATGGGTAGATCCATAATAATTTCTCACTATGACAACCCAAACCACTCTGCCAAACTGCCCATGTCACCCATTGAGTTAGATGTAAATGACAGGATTACTTTCATATTAAATAATCAATCATTTCAGAATCTAAATGGCTTCTAAATCTAGTCAAGCAGACAAATAGCCAACTATGCACTGGACAAATGTGCATGACATCACGTTTAGACCTAGGAATACGATGAGAACATTGAAACAGCTGTAAACTTCAACGGAGCTTTTTGATACTTTCTAAGAATAGGCTACACTGATTAGCATAGCATTGCCATCACCTGGCGTGAGTCTTGGAAGCTTTCCAACGGTAATATCAGCTGAGTATGGATGTATTCCACAATAGTGTCGCAAAATAACAGCTAACCGAGCCGATGCGATATCAGGCTGTCTTGAAGAAGCAGCGCGCACACACGCACACACACACACACACACACACACACACACAGTTTTGAGAGAGAGGGATGCTGGCGCTCGTCATCACCACCGTGCTTCTGTGTGAAACTGAAGCAATGAGCAAGGTTGTAACTTTATGCGAAAATATGTGGGGATTGTGAAATCAAGCAATGCCCACATAATGTGCATATTAACACGGACATAGTCAAAATACGCAAAATATGCGGGAATTGCGCGCCCTTTTAGAAATAAATTGATGGCCGTATAATGCGCGCCTTATGGCTGATTATGCAATGGATTCTGTGATCGATATGTAAAATAGTCAATACCAGACATCTCTGGAAGACGCAGTACAATGTATAAAGGTCAGAAATGAATAGTACTAGAAGTCAGGGGCGGATCTAGGCATGGGTATGGGGGGGGGGCAATGCCCCCCTAAATGCCCAGTCTGCCCCACCAAACATGATGGCATGCAAAACAACCCCAAACATTTCAAATTAAAGTGCCTATATTTAAAATGATTTGAAACACGACTACTGCTACTAACTAACTACAGCTGTGTCACCACTAAACCAACAGCATTTCATCAACAGAAAACTCTCTGAGTCAGACCTTTAGCTTTATGCATGCTGCGTGTCTGTTGCAACTTTGCAACAACAACGGATGTTATTATTGATGCTTAATTGCCTAATAAAAATCCTGTAATTGAAAATGGTATGGGTGCGGCTTCCTGAAGCGGCGTGGCGCGAAGCGACACGGGCGATGAAGCCGCACCCATACCATTTTCTCCTGCCCCCCAATTGGAAAAGGTTACATCCGCCCCTGCTAGAAGTAATGGCATGCTAGGACAGGGGTTGACAGACACTAAGGTCTCCGAGGCACTTGCCCATCGGGCAAGTGCAAGTCAGGTTCTACTTGCCCTCAGGTTATGGTCACTTGCCCCCCAGGTTCCAGGTGATGCCCAGTTAAGTTGGTTAACCAGATGTAACTCTTGAGAACGTAAAAATGAAACCAAATGGACCCTTGCGGGTCCATTTGGTTTCATTTTTACACTCTCAAGAGTTAAAATTCATCATCTTAATTAGCCCAGGTCTACACTGTAGAAGATTGATGGTCATTTTGATCTGTTTTGTTTCCCAAATCCAGCCTGGAATTGTGGATAGCTAGAAAGCAGGGAAAGACACAGAGGCAGAGTGCAATGACTGCCTTCAAGACAAATTTATCTTGTGTTGCGTTATAGTGCACTAAGTTGCACACTTGCCCGATCGGGCAACCAGGTAGCAGTCTTCACTTGCCCCACCATTTTTTTTTTACTTGCCCTGGGCAAGCGGGCAAGTGTTAGTGTCATGGCATGCTAGGAGCATGAACAGCTTGTTTTGAGACGTGAACAAGGAAATCCTGAAGCGGCCAAGAGAGGTAGCAGATCTGAGGGAAATAGGAATATCGAGGTAATATACGTATGTTTAAACATTTGAGACCAAGTTGAGGGGTCTAATCGGGTCTGATTTGTCCCCTTTCCCATGCAGGAGGAAAACCATTTCTCACTTCAAATGTGTATAAAAACATTCTTGAGAGCAGTGTGTAGCTGAAGCGTTTGCGTTTGTTATACGGCTTTGATTTGGTTTGTATAATTAGACAACGTTCTCTTATCATCAAGAAATTGCACATCACAGCGATTGATCTCCCTGTACTGCTAATGTACTGAACTGAATGCCGAGATCAAATATAACTATTGACACTTTCTTTTTTTAAATAAAATGTTCAAGCTATTTGGGAGTTATCAGACTACAAAAAGAGGCTGAATAACAAGACATCCAATTACCTGTAGACTAGGTGCCGGATCAAAGTCAATCATACAGTAAGAATAAAAACGCCTGCGCACCAATTTAAGTTCACTCATTGGGAGCTGAAATTGGTGTGCGGAGTTCTTTTTTTCCCTCTTATGCTTGCTCAGTCATCAGACTAAACTACCGTTTATACGGCGTTCTGTGCCGAACAATGGGTACATAATGGATTTTGGATTCCTATCACACACACACACACACACACACACACACACACACACACACACACACACACACACACACACACACACACACACACACACACACACACACACACACACACACACACACACACACACACACACACACACACACACAAATAAGTGTTCCCAGGTGCCTTCGCCCACTGCTTGTTTGTGTCTCTGTCTGTCTGTCTGCTTGCCTGCCTGTCTGTCTTGTGTCAGGGCTTATCAAGCAAAGCTTGTAATTACAGAGGTATCTCTTAAGGCTTTTGTCCTCGCATCACCACATCTGATCAGTGCCCCCGGATGGTTGGGATTCTCAGCTAAGACGGGGATTATTGACCCGTGTCAACTTTCTCCGCTCCGGCTTTAGAGCATGCCTCTTGCAAGTGCACGCCGACTGAAGCGCAGAGTCAATATCGACACAACATACGCTAATACCACTAGTGAAAAACAGATCAACGAACATCATGATAGGGATAAAGCGAAACATAACAGCGTCCACAAAAAAAATGTGTCTATCTAATCACATGTAACAAATGTAATTTACAATATGTAGGGGAAACCAGAAACACAATACCAGACAGATATAACATAGCAGCATAGATATAACATAAAAATGCCAAGGAGATGTCGCCAATAGTGGAAAATTTTATGGGACATGGAATTGGGGCAATGGAAGTGTGCAGATTAGAATCAAATCAAATATGGACAGAGGGAGAGAGGAAGTTTGCGGAAAAACAATGGATTTTAAAATTTAATACAACATTTCCACAGGGTTTAAACCACTATGAAAGATAATTAAGATTAGTTATCTCAAATATACCAACAGACCTTAATACACCAGATAAGTACCTACTTAAAATACTGCTGGTAGCAGGCAAAAAGGCAATAACCAAAAGGTGGCTGGATAGAAATCCACCCACGAAGAGAGAGTGGTCGGCCATTGTACAGAACATATATGAAATGGAGAAACTCACTTTTTCAATCAGGATATGTACAGATAAATTTTACAAATACTGGCTGAAATGGATGATACATGAGGAAATTGATATGTCAACGTTTTAATATCCCTGTCTCTGTTACTGTATTCACTTACTGTCCGACTTGCTATTTCTAGCTCTTCTATATAAGGACTATAACGTTAAGGATGGAAAGACTGTAACCATAATGTGCCTATTGGATTTGTTGGACCCATAACTCTGTTGGATAATCCACTAGAGTAACATGCATTGAAAATTAAGACATAGTGCATTCTGACGCCTGAACTGACCTTCTTTTTGTTTTGTTTTCTTTTGTTTTTGTTTTTGTTTTTTGAAAAATGGTGGAAAACCTTCAATAAAAATAAAGTTTTTTTAAAAAAAAAAAGATTACCGGTAGTTATCTCAGACATAGATAGACTCTCCTTCAACAAAGATGGCGAATGCACAAATATACAAAACATTGAAGTCTTATACCACAAACTTAACCCTCAGTGAAACTAAACCTAACCTTAACCTCAGTAAAACTATGCCTGAACCTAACCCGACCTTGAGGAAACAGAGCTGAGGGAGCATAGACATGACTGAGTAGACCCGATGAACACGTTATGAAATTCTGAACCTTACTGCCCAAAATGAATAAATCAAGGCTACCTTCAATATTACTATCATTATTCGTAATTATGGCCCTCTCAGTCAAAACTTGGTGGACTGTCCATCTAATTAAAGTGTTTTCTCTTTGATCTCTATCTACAAAACACTCACCCACCCACGCATGCATGCACATACAGTACATGTGTCTGACTGTACGTGAAACATGGAGTGAACAAAGTACAGAGGTCCAGTGGACAACTATATAAGTATATGAGGTCAGTTAGTGTGGTCACAATTAAAGTGTGGGGTACTCACACTTTAACCCCACATTTACTGTACAAACCCCAATTTGGGACGTCTTGTAAAATGTCAATAAAACCAGAATAAAATGATTTGCAAATCCCATAACCTACAGTATATTGAATTTAATACACTACAAAGACAAGATATTCCAGGTTTCAAATTGATTTTTTTTGCAAATATTCACTCATTTTGAATTAGATTCCTGCACAAATTCCACTCAAGTTGGGACAGGGGAAGGTTTACCATTGTATTACTTCCCCTTTACTTCCATCAACGCCATGGATACCATTACCAACACACCCCCATACCATCATAGATGCTGATTTCTAAATTTTGCGCTGGTAAAAATCTGTACAGTCTTATTCCTCTTATGTCCAGAGAATACAACGCCCATGATTTCCAAAATTAATTTGAAATGTGGACTCATCGGCCCACAGCACACTTTTCCACATTGCGTCAGTCCATTAACTGAGCTCAGGCCTAGAGAAGGTGGCTGCATTTCTGGTTGTTGTGGATGTATGACTTTCACTTTGCATGAAGAGGTTTAGCTTGCAGTGCTGTAGATGTAGCGACGAACTGAAGCGCGGTAATATCCTTTACACAATGATGGCGTTTTTTAATGCAGTGCTGGCTGAGGGGTCGAAGGTCACAGGCATTCAATGTAGCTTTTCGGCCTTGGCACTTACAAGTAGAAAGTTCTTCAGATTCAATGAATCTTTTGATTATGGACTGTATGATGATGATGATGACATTCCTGCATTCCTTGTAACTGAACCTTGAAAAATATTCTTCTTTCACTGTTGACTATTTTTTCACAGAGTTGTTCACCAAGTGATGAAGCTTGCTGCATCTTAGCTTGTGCACGACACTGATGCTTCTTCTGTATCCAATCACAGCACTCACACGGTTTCCAATAATCCTGTTCAGTTCCAAATAGGTTTTCTTTGAGCATTCAGCACATTTCCCTTTTGTTGCCCCAGCCCCAGCTTTCTTGAAATGTGTTGCATGCATCAAATTCAAAACTAGTATTTGAAAAACAGAAAGAAAGAAAAGGGAAAACAATAACCTTCATCAATTTGAACATTAAATCGCTCGTATTTGTATTCAATTGAATACAAGGTTGAAGAGATTTGATTTGATTTAGCTGCTGCCAAGGCAGCTAGCTAGTCTTCCTGGGGTCAACCACAGATATACAGAAAATACAATGCAAAGTGGAGGATTTGCAAATCATTGTATTACGTTTTTTTTTTTATTCACATTTTACACAATGTCCCAACTTCATTGGAATGGGGGTTTGTATTTCCCTTTTTTAAAGGGCCAACATTCCACAGTCGAAGGCCCACACGTCAGTCAGTCTATACGGCACAATGGCTTTTACATTCCAGGCTGCAGAGTAAACTCGCAAGCCCTCTCATTCCACGCAACATTTCCTTTGTGTCAGGGTAGTGTTTTAGTGCCAGTAAGCTGTATGCACCACCACCCTAGAGTTACTGGAGCAGAACCACCGGGTTCCCACTTCCCAGTTCATAAACCCGAAGGAACTACTACCCTCCAAGTTGTTGGTGTCGAGGTGTCCTTGGGCAAGACACTGAACCCCTAATTGCTCCTGGTGGTGTGCAGGTTGGTTCTATGCATGGCTCCCTCGCTGGCCATCGGTGTGTGAATCGGTGAATCCGATGCACACATACTCTCTGTTAAAGCGCCTTCGATATAAAGAATAAATGCACCATTTACTATATTTCTGCTATTCCATGGTCTAAGGCAGGGGTTTTTCAGTGGTCCCTGAGAGGATTCCGGGTGGTCCCCAAGTTAAATGGTGGAAAGTTGAATCAGATGTAACTCTTTCAGAGCGTAAACATGAAACCAAATGGACCCTTGCGGGTCCATTTGGTTTCATGTTTACACTCTCAAGAGTTAAAATATATCATGTGAATTAGCCCCAAGTCTACACAACTAGAGAATGTAGAATGTTAATGGTCATTTATGATCTGTATGTTTGACAGTTTTGTTTTCTCTGAAAGCCAGCTTGGTAGACAAAAGAAATTAGTGGTCCGTGGTGGCTCAAGTCCTAAATAAATTGTGGGCCCTGGGATGAAAAAAAGGTTGAAAACCACTGGTCCAAGGCCCACTCAAGTCACGACAGTGAATCTACGGTAGGAGTGCCCAAAAGGTAGATCGTGATCTACCAGTAGATCACACACACTGTGCAGGTAGATCACATGACAGTCCCCATAGATCTGTAACTGTTGAGAGTGTAAAAGGAAACCAAATGGACCCTTACGAGTCCATTTGGTTTCGTTTTACACTCTCAAGAGTTCTTAGTTTTGGGTGCAAGAGACTAAACTCAACATCACAAACTGTTAACTCAAACCCCAAATACTGTTTTCAAACGTCAATAGTAGCTTATACTGTACAAGTATAAGTATATTCTTTCCCTCTATTTTTTTATTTTAACACCATCACCACTATTTCAAAGCTCAAACTTATTTGGGAGCCTTGAAATAGATTTTTTTTTATGTGTAGATCTTGTTGAGCCGGTCATTTTGAAAGTAGGGGGGGGGGGGGGGGGGGGGGGCAGCTGGTTAACCAGATGTAACTCTTTGAGAGCGCAAAAATGAAACCAAATGGACCCTTGCGGGTCCATTTGGTTTCATTTTTACACCCTCAAGAGTTAAAATATTCATCATGTGAATTAGCCCAACTTAGTCTACACAACTAGAGAATGTAGAAGATTAATGGTCATTTTGATCTGTATGTTCCAGGCGAGCATCTAGCGCATTCTAGTGCATTTTTGAAGTGCCACTAGTGCATTTTGGGTCTTGTCCAGGCCACTGGGTGGCGCAGGCCACCGGGAAAACTCCCTTGTACTCCAGATGGCCAATCCGCCCCTGCTCTCTAGTCAAATAAGTGTGGGCACCGCTGGTCCAAGGCCCAACTCAAGTCACGTCAGTGAGTCTACAGCACAATGGCTTGCATTCCAGGCTGCGGCAGCATAGCCTCTTCATTCCACACAACATTTTCCTTTTGTGTCAGGGTAGTGTTTAGTGCCAGAGAGACAAGACAGGGCCGGCCAAGAGAGGAGTTAGCCTTGTCCTTCAGCCTCCAATGGTCTCCATATAACAGGCCAAACTCAAACTGACAGGCAAACACCCGACTGTCAGAACCTCTGAGAACATCACTATTGTTCAACTATAAACTGCTATGATGCACCTTTCAGCACTATCTAGGAGAGAGCGTGGCGCAAGAGTACACGCACACACACACTATAGGATATACTCAATAGTAAGCCACTTGCAATGTTATATGTGTAAGATAAGTTAGCGCACGCACGCACGCACACGCGCACACACACACACGCTGTGCACAAACACAGATATGCAAACATGCGTGTGCAGACATGCTCACACTCAGGCATTTTCATCATTATCAGAGTCTTATCATACTCTAATCATTTCCTTTCCCAAATGCTCAAACACCAGGGGCGGATCTAGGCATAGGCATGGGGGGGCAGTGCCCCCCTAAATACCCAGGCTGCCCCACCAAACATGATGGCATGCAAAACAACCAACAAGCTTATATTCAAAAGTATTTGAAACACTAATGAAAATGGTATAGGGACGGCCTCATCGCCCGTGGCGTGAGGCGACACACACACACGCACACGCACACACACACACACACCCCTGTTGTCCGTTTACTCTGGGGAGGAATCCATGGGTGACATAAACATGGGGTCCCTGAAGTCACAGTTCACTTAAAAGGACATCAATGTTTACATATGTTTTCCGCCAGGAATCTAATCCGTCCGAAGGCTGAATCCGAGCCTCAACATACTGTATATCATAACGGGCCAGCTAACTACGCAGCGTGCTCAGTCTAGATATGCATTTTGATTTAATGAAACGTATAATGAGGGGGAAGGTACAAGAAAGGCACCCACTCTCTCTCTGTATGTAAATGCCTAGCTGCCTGGCACCCCATACTGTTTGTGGAAATGGGAATTTTCACACTACTGCGAATCCATCCATTACACCACCACGCCACCAGTGACAAAAATAGAGCGTGCGAGGAGGAGAGCGGATGTGTAGCGGTGGTGGTACACGCAGACGCACGTTTGCCACAATTTGCATTCCTCATTTCATCAGAACCCCTCATTAACTTCAAACTGTGATGTAATGGCTTCTGACAACACACATTAACAGTAGGTGGATGGGACCCGGCAAGCAATAACAATCTTCATACCTCAACTCTCTAGCGCAATGCAGATAGACGCTGCGCGCTGACTTTATCTGAACACATTTTGCTGATCTTTTCTTGGCTCAGAATAGTGTTATTTCCAAAGTACTGGCTTATTTCATTAGCGTTATCTTCATACATAGTGAAGGGGATTCTCACGACAGTTGAACTCATATTACCGACTGAAATCCATCTAACCTTTCAGAGATGGAAATTATTCATTTACATGATACTGACATTTACAATAAGCTCTTGTGGTTGTAAAAGGTTGGATTTGTCAATGTGACAGGAATCAATTTGTTCTTTGTGAGTTGGTTAATGGGAATCTATGGGCTGGCGGCCTGGCTGGTCTATACCAGATAATATTACTGTCATTTGGGTTAGTAAGGATTTGTCTTCATTAATGAACATTTTAATGGAATTGTGCCCAGATTACAGAATATAAAGCGTGATACCTTTGGTATGGTTCAGTGGTTTTCCAACTGTTGTTGTGGCCTGATCTAGCCTAAGGTCTTGTGTTACCTTAGCCTGACCTCAGTCTGAATTGTCATTTCGTTTCACTTCATTATTCAGACTGAAGTCCCTCTCCACCACAGCAGTTTCTGGCATGGTCGTGGGCGTTATCAAAGTGGCAGTCTTAACGGTGATTGGTTCATACCAACCCATAAGAATAATGAGAAAGCAGACGATGTTTCAAACTAAGTGAGTGACAGGGCTTTTGGCCCTTTTTGGTGCTGGGATTGGATTTCCAACCGGCACAAACTGACCCAAAGGCAGGGAAGCCAGTCCTTGAATCACAGGAAAAAAATAAGGTAGTATTTTTAAGGTGCTGATTTAGGGCTGAGCCAGGCTAGTGTTACCTACCTTCTGTCGAATCTCTTCCTCCATCTTGACTGGAGAACCTAGCTCGGCGACTTGGCGCACTCCTTCGCTGGCATAACCGCCGTATTCCCACAGGACATAGCTTCTGGAATGTGACCCTCCAATCAGAGCTGACCAGTGGTTAGCGCGTCCTATAGGACAAAAGAAGGACAAACCCTCCAATCAGAGCTCACCAGTGGTTAGCGCGTCCTACAGGACACAAAGAAGGACAAACCCTCCAATCAGAGCTGACCAGTGGTTAGCGCGTCCTACAGGACACAAAGAAGGACAAACCCTCCAATCAGAGCTGACCAGTGGTTAGCGCGTCCTACAGGACACAAAGAAGGACAAACCCTCCAATCAGAGCTGACCAGTGGTTAGCGCGTCCTATAGGACACAAAGAAGGACAAACCCTCCAATCAGAGCTGACCAGTGGTTAGCGCGTCCTATAGGACACAAAGAGGGACAAACCCTCCAATCAGAGCTGACCAGTGGTTAGCGCGTCCTACAGGACACAAAGAAGGACAAACGGTGCCGTGTACAACTAGGAATGCAGAGAACCTCCTCAGTATGCTCCCTGCAAACACCACTTTCTGCTGCTTCTCTGTAGAACACACTGTAGCTCAGTGGTGGGCAATTATTTTTCACAAGGGGCCAAATGAGATACATAAAATATTGTGGAGGGCCAAGACTAAAGGCTGAACTAAAGTCTGCGTAATATTAATTTAATTTCAAGATAAAAGTAAGAGTAAGACCAACCATTTTGACACCAGGGCCCACTATTTATTCAGTATTTGAGCCACGGACCACCATTTGATGACATTTTAGCCCCACAGATCCCAAAACTTCAAGATTGCTTTTGTTTTTGTCCACAATTCCAGGCTGGATTTGGTTAACAAAACAGGATAACAAAAAAGACCATTTTCTTATATTCTCTGATTGAATGTGTAGACTTTGGGCTAATTCAGATGATGAATATTTTAACTCGAGAATATAAAAATTAATTGCGGGTCCATTTGGTTTCATTTATACGCTCAAAGAGTTACATCTGGTTAACCAACTTTCCATATTTAACTTGGTACTCTCTCAAGGATCACTGGTGGTCCTCGGGCCGGTCAGAGTCAGCCAAAGGGCCGCATTTGGTCCCCAGGCCGCATAATGCCCCGGTATGCTGTAGCTCTAAGCCCATGCGTACGCACGCTCACACACACGCATGCGCACGCACACACACGCACACTTTTGAACTCACTGGGGTAATCTTTAGGATGAACTTTCTCAGACCAGTTGCCAAAGAAGGTGAGCCTGTACTTGGCGGTTCCACAGGCGCAGCACTCCAGAGGACTCTGTGTGGCCGCGCCAAAATCCAGCTCTAAAGGAGAGACAAGACAACACATGCAGTACAACATGACATCAACACACAGGGATTATACATGGTATAGGCCAGAGGTGGGCAATTATTTTCCCCAAGGGGCCAAATGAGATACCTAAAATATTGTGGAGGGCCAAGACTAAAGGCTGCGTAATATTAATTTAATTTCAAGATAAACGTAAGAGTAAGACCAACCATTTTGACACCAGGGCCCTCTATTTATTCAGTATTTGAGCCACAGAGGACCTCCATTTGATGACATTTTGGCCCCACAGACCCCAAAACTAAAGATTTCTTTTGCTTTTTACCAGGCTGGATTTGGGAAACAATCCAGTCAAACATATGAATTAAAAATTACATTAATTTTGAATATTTTAACTCTCAAGAGTTAAAATATTCATGATCTGAATGATCATGAATATTTTAACTCTTGAGAGTGTAAAAATGAAACCAAATGGACCCGCAAGGGTCCATTTGGTTTCATTTTTACGCTCTCAAAGAGTTACATCTGGTTAACCAGATTTCCATATTTAACTGGAACTCTCTCAAGGACCACTAGTGGTCCCCGGACCACTGGTTGAAAACCACAGTACCCTTTCACGGGCCGGTCAGAGTCAGCCAAAGGGCCGCATGTGGCCCCCGGGCCGCATAATGCCCAGGTATGGTATAGGCACTCCTGGACATTTCCTACAACAGGGGTTTTCAACAGGTGGTCCGGGGACCACCAGTGGTCCTTGGGTCCTTGGTCCAGGTGGTCCCCAGCTAAGTTGTGGACCCTGGCGGGTCCATTTGGCAAATATTCATCATGTGAATTAGCCCTAATCGACACAACTATAAGATTACTGGTCATGGACAGAAGCAAAGGAAATGTTTAGTTTGGGGGGGAGGGGTCTGTGGGGGCTAAAATGTCCTCAAATGGTGGTCTGTGGCTCAAATGCTGAATAAGCATTTGAGGGATGAAAAAGTTTGAAAACCCTGTCCTACAATACTGACCTTGTTGTCAGCCATTGTCTGACCACGTTTGGCGCGCTGCCCTACGACTAACCGCTATCACTAACCCTAATCACAGTCATTAGACCAAACCACAGCAAATTTTACCTTAACAAACCCTGAGCCTTTGGTGTGGTTTGGGCAGTAACCGGCAAAAGTACTTTAGGGGAATTCCACCTATTTTCAAAATTTTCCTGAGAGGATACAAATGTGAACCAAATGGACCCTAGCGGGTCCAAAGGGTGTCTGAAAGAAAAATCCTTAACATGGTGAAATACATCTCGATGATGTCATCAGATGTATTTCACCATGCTAATGATTTTTTCAGACCTCCATTTTTCGGAAATACAGAATTGGGGGAACTTTTTTATCATGTCCACACAACATCTCTAAGGTATATTAATGACATATTAAAACGTTGAAAATGGATGGAGTTCCTGTTTAAGTAAACATAAAAGCGAAGCTGCTGTAGGCCTATAGTGCAGTTTCATGATGTTTTTGCTTCAGTGAGAGTCATTTCACTCCTGTGTTTCCTAGTCGTCTACTCGTGGTAGGCAGTAATGTAGGAAATGTCCACAGTCTCCATTGAATATTGAAACTCACATTCAAGTGCATGTTGCATTCAACAAAAATGTGGTACTTTTACCATAGGTGGTAACATATGGTACCTACTCTAAATGTCAATAAATAGTCCACCTAGAATAAATGCATTCAGAAGAAATAGCAGATCTATTGGGGACCATATGGGGAAAAATGTCCTAATGAGGGCAAATAGACAATGTTCAAGGTGGAAAAATGATTAAATCACGATTATACTGTATATACACAGTATTTATATATGTACACACACACACACACACACACACACACACACACACACACACACACACACACACACACACACACACACACACACACACACACACACACACACACACACACACACACACACACACACACACACACACACACACACACACACACACCACACCCCCCCCCCCCCCCCCCAAATTTGTATAGGAGAACAGGACCTCCAGGATTTCAAGCCTTTGTTAAGTCACATTTGGTGTCATATAGTGTATTTAAAATAGATTGTGAAATTGAGAATAGAATGCCATGCCCTTTAATAATCCATGTGTGATGGGGTCAGTTTACAGCTTTCACAATACTACTCCCCCAAAACTATGTATAATTGCTTAGAGGCGGTTTCCTTGAAATAAAAAGGGTCGCCTCAAGATAACGGCATTTGAAAACCTGCGGTGCAAGACGATGGGAACGCCTCAGTGACTTTGAGCAATAAGTGTGGGCTAGCTTGAAGTGTCCTGCTGCCCCTCTTTTGTGTTTGTCCGAGGACCAGGCAACATCGTTTCGATGCTGATGTGGCGTTTACCTCCACTAGAAAAATCACAGGGAAGCTGAAAGCATGTACTCAGTGTTGTAGTGGGACTTTTAGAAGTGTGTGTGTGTGTGGGGGGGGGGGGGGGGCGCCTCTTTAAGGGGAATTCCGCCCATTTTCATTTTTTTTTTCCGGAGAGTGTACAAATGGACCCTAGCGGGTCCATTTGGTTCCATTTGTACACTCTCAGAAAAAAGGAAACTCATTAGCATGGTGAAGCACATCTTGATGATGTCATCAAGATGTATTTCACCATGCTAATGATTTTTTTCAGACCTCCATTTCTAGGAAACACAGAATGGGGGGGGGGGGGTACCATGTCCACACAACATCTCTAAGGTATATTAATGACATAGTAAAATATTGAAAAAGAGTGGAATTCCCCTAATGTGTGTCGCTTATTTCTACCATATAATGTGTTCATATACAATATATATATATATATATATATATATATATATATATATATATTTTTTTTTTTTTTTTTTTTTTTTTTTTTTTTAATGTGATTGAGTTTAAAACCATGCAGTAATACAATGTCTGGATGCCAAAATGGGATTAAAAAACAAGCATTTCTGACTCTAATCATTGTAATCAAGACAATTGAGATTGTCGACGACTATTCAGAAATGGGATAAAAACAGGTCAACTTAAGTTCAATTGCTTTTATTGATGTGATCATGAATATGTCATCACGCAGCACGTTTTCATTTTCAGGAAGTAAAGTAGTTTATGGATTTTTTTTATTCAAAAATATACAAAAGCGAAAATGTTCCCATTTTTTTGCATGTATTATTGGGTATGGCTATATAATGACCACAGATGTGGTCTACAAGTGTGAAAAATGTATTTTTCAATTCACCCCCCTTTAAAGAAGGGATGACAGAGGAATAATGGACAGATGACAAGCTATAGACACACACACACACAACGCCGTCAGTGTGGGCGGCAACGGCAGGTGCATGACGGACGGCCTGTCATTACCTTTCTCACACAGCGCGACGGTGAGGGAGCCCTCGTCCTGGAAGTAGATAATTCTCTTCTGGACAATACTGGCCCTGGAGACGTGGACAGACGGACGGACGGAAGGACGGACAGACAGACAGACAGAAACGGATACATTGGATAGGAGAGGGGTGAGGAGGGGAGGAAAAGAAAGCAGAGGCAAACATGGGAGGAATTAGAGGACTAATACCATAGTTGTTGTTTCACCACCACCATCATTCTAGAAGCATGATCGTTTTTCTGCAGACAGCCAAAGGTAATGGGTTCCTTGGGGTATCCTAATGGAGTTGGAGCGCACATTTATTTATTTATTTTTTTTCCCACAGATGCTACAGTGTGGTATTCTCTGCCCCCTCGTGACACGCCATCAGGCAGCTGGGACATAAAAAATATTGTAAACAATTTTCGTGCAGAGACGGAGAGGGAACGGTAGTGAGGGGGAATGTAGGCAGTAACCTAACTCTTTCCTAGCTGATGAAACCAGCTCATACTCAAAGCGAGACTGAAAAAAAAAAAACTGATTGATGCATTTCCAGGAACACAGAAACAATTCAGAAGTGCACAAATGTTAGCTTTGGTTTGCTATAGCTGGTGTTGTCCACAACACTGGATCGCACCATCTTGATCACTGTGCACATGCACCCATTCTATGTGTTTATTTCAACCATCTGTGCCTCCTAATACTTGTACCATTTCTGGTCAAAACAATGTTTATTCCATGGCCCAGAGCCCATGATGTCATCCCCAACCATCATGTTTTAGCAGCCCATGATAAACACATCGTAACACATACATGGTTTAAGACAGGGGTCAGCAACCTGCGGCTCAGGAGCCGCATGCGGCTCCAGAACACAGCCCTAGTGGCTCAGTGGCTGTAGCATTATTACATACACACACTGGGGTGATCCGCACCAAAATAATATAAACATTTCAGTCACCCAAAACGCGTTGCGCTGTCTGACAGTCAAAGTAGCACTTGGACATGTCAAAAAAGCCCAGCAGTTATAAGAGGTGGAGCTTTCAATCTGAACCACCCATTTTCAAAGGTTTACTCAGTTTACTATGTCATTAATATACCTTAGAGATCTTGTGTGGACTAGAAATGGAGTTCTGTAAAACTCCTTTATTTTATTTTTTAGAAACTCCATTTCTGAAGAAAGGTTGTGTTTCACCATGTTAATGATTTTTCTTTGAGGACCTTTTTTTTCTGAGAGTGTGCAAATGGAACCAAATGGACCCACCAGGGTCCATTTGGTTCACATTTGCACACTCTCAGGAAAAAAATAATAAAATGCGGCTTCAGACAGATTTTTAATTTAGGGTTGAAAATGGCTCTTTCAACATCTTGGGTTGCTGACCCCTGGTTTAAGACAAGGTTTTTGGCTCATAAAAATAAGAGATAAAGCCAGACCAAATCAGGTGCTGGCAAAAACAGCAGTGTTTTGGTCTGGATTTAGCCAGACTAAATGCTGTCTTGAAACAGGACTGTGTGTGTGTTTGTGTCTGTGCGTGCACACGAGTGTATACTGTATGTGTTTAGTGCTGCGGTAGTGCCACACTACAACTTGGGAGTAGAGCCCGACCGATATATCTGTCGTACCGATATATCGGCCGATATCGATACCGATATATCGGCATCGGTATCGGTGATATTCGTACTGATATATCGGTCGATACATCGGCCATTATATCGGTAAAATCTGCCCATATATCGGTAGATATTTGCCTGGAACAGAAAAAGAAACACAGCAAATGGAATTATTTCACAAAAGTAAATGATGTCAATGTCGTATTCTATTGTTTACTTGAAAGAGAGAATAAATTTGACGTTTAGAAGTTTTTCAAATGTATTTTTAATTATTTTAATTCATTATTATACATCGGTCCCAAACATCGGTAACATCGGTGCAGTTTTTTCCAAAAATCGGTATCGGCCACAAAAATATGGCATCGGTCGGGCTACACTACAACTTGGGAGGAAAGTAGAAAAAAATATCTTACTTGAAGAAAGTACAGAAATGCCAAATTTATGCAAACCATTGTTTGTTTGCGGATCTCTTATTTTGGCAAGGGACACCATTGTGAGATGGATTATATATTAAGCCTAAACCTCCCAGCAGACAATATGAGGTGTGTTCTTGTTGCTGCCATTGTTCGTGCTTTTAAATGCAAACGTGTCTCACAATACAGCTGAGGCTTCCAAAAAAACAAAGCCGTTCTGGAAATGTTATTGTCAAAGAGCATATCAAAGTGACTCGCTGTTCCTGTCACAATGGAAATAAAATAAAAGTGCTGGGTAGAAATGTTTTGCAGAGTTTTCAGTAAATACCTACCGTATTGTTCAAATCCAGTCTACAGGATTTATGCAACCCCACAGAATCGTGTGGGGAAAACACTTTAAATGAACTGTTCAACTCTCTTCAATCAAGGCATTCCATGGTTTGTTACTTTATAACAGAACTCTACAGTATAACAGACCATTGTTCTCCTGTCACAGAATTATGAATTATAAATGAACCTTATAAGTAGAATTGTAATCAAGCTTCTAGGCCAATATAGTTATTGAAGTACAGAATTCATTTTTATAGTAGCTGTGTAATAATCAGAATAATGTGCTGGAAGGTGGACATTATTGAAAAAACAAATCCTTCAGAGTGACGCAGGACCTCTGCTCCTTCACATACGTGTGCTTCACGGCTGTAGTAGGGCGTTCCCTAACATTTTTATATGGATAATATGACTTCATTGACACGAGTTGACTCCTGCACAAGACAAGTCAAAATGTTAGTTTCTTTTTTTTATAATATATATATATTTTTTTTTTATCCCACGATTTTGTAACCCATTTTTTCACCCAGTGCCAATTCCTAATGTGATCCTGGGCTCTACACACCCTCCACCAACCTGGGGAGGCAGCGGACTGGCCTCATGCTTCCTTCAATGCATGAGGAGTCCAAGCTGCCTTCTTTTCACCTGACAGGGGGGAGTTTCCCTGGTTGGACGTAGCGCGTGGAAGGAACACGTTATTCCAACCAGTTCCAGTCCCCTCCATCAGGCGCCCCGGCTGGCCAGGGGGAGGTAGTTAGTTTCTTTTTCCTCCTTGAAAACAAGGGAGGGGAAAATAAAAGACGTTTTGTGTGTTTTGTTAGTTATGTATGCATGTGTGAATTCAAAACTTAATATTAGTTATTTCCACAGACAGACGTTAATTCTTTCCCTTTGCAACTGTATGGGAGTTCAGCCTTAATTAACAACCCGTCTGACTGACTGCTGCTGTGTTCTCCTTTGATCTCTATAGAGCTGCGCAGTGACGTCACCACCCCGGTTCCGGAAGTCTTTTCCCCATTCATTTTTCTCATAGACTTTTCGAAAATAATTTATATCAAGATGATTACGCCGCGGACAAAGCCAACTCAGGTCGTGACAAATCATGACAACAAACACAATATCGTCATATAATATATAATTAGGAAGAAGTAGAAAACGGCATGATACAAGAATTTTTGTTTCGTTTTTCATCTTAGAAATTATTTTATTGTCCCAAAAGTTTGTGTGTGTCATCATGATTCGTCACGACTCGAGTTGGCTTTGGCCGCGGCGTAATCGTCTTGATATAAATTATTTTCGAAAAGTCTATGAGAAAAATGAATTGGGAAAAGACTTCCGGAACCGGGGCGGTGACGTCACTGCGCATCTCTATACTCTCAGACTGGCTGAAGTTGAACTGCGTTCAGAGAAAGACAGAATCACGCAAACATTATCCCCCACCACGGGGGTCCCCTGTGCTGACAGTGACTGTTCTATTTCGGCATGAAACTACCGTAATTTCCGGACTATAAGCCGCTACTTTTTTCACATGCTTTTGACCCTGCGGCTTATACAATGGTGCGGCCAATCTATGGATTTTTACAGGTAACACAGGGGTAGTCGCTGAGAGGGTTCCAGGTGGGCTCCACAGACTAAATGATGGAAAGTAGGTTAACCAGATATAACTCTTTGAGAGTATAAATATGAAACCAAATGGACCCTTGTGGGTCCATTTGGTTTCATGTTTACACTCTCAAGAGTTATGATATTCACCCTCTAAATTACCACCCCTTAATTAATAAGGCATAAGTCATGTTCATTTTGGTCTCATTTTGATGTTTGGCCTCTTTTGTTTGCAATCAAACGGCACTGGAATCAAAAAAGTTATTGCCTGGTGCGGCTTATACAAGGGGGAAAAAAAAAATCAGTATTTTGCCCCAAATTTAGCTGGTGCGGCTTATATTCAGGTGTGGCTTATAATCCGGAAATTACAGTATACATCTACAGCCAAATTGATGGCTCAGAAAATTAAATTAAAACACACATTGTCCCAATAAAAATGAAGAGTGAGGTGAAACCTGAACACCGATGTTTCAGTTATGTTTTCTCACTTTCAGATGGTCAACATTTGAAATTGATGAATACAATAAAATGCACATAGAGATGCAACACAAACTTTTGCCAGCGGCAACGTTACAACAGCATGACACCATGACAACTGTGACCTTTTTAAACCCAGGGGCAGAAGGGTCTGCCCCTTAGTGAAAGTTGGTTAACCAGATGTAACCAGATGTAACCAGATGTAACAAAATGAAACCAAATGGACCCTTGCGGGTCCATTTGGTGTTTACACTCTCAAGAGTTATGATATTCACCATCTAAATTAGCACCACTTAATTAATAAGTCATTGTCATTTTGATCGCTATGTTTTGCCTGTTTTGTTTGCGAAAATCCCTCCTGGAATTGTGGACAAAACCAAAAGAAATCCTTAGTTTTGGGTTCTGTGGGGTGAAAATGTTGTCAAATGGTGATCTGTAGCTCAAATGCTGAATAAATAGTGGGCCCTGGGATCAAAAAGGTTGAAAACCACTGCTCTAACATGAAGCTTGTTGTCTGGTGCGGCTTATAGTCAGGTGCGGCTTATACATGGGGAAAAAAATGCCCCAAATTTAGCTGGTGCGGCTTATATTCAGGTGCGGCTTATAGTCCAGAAATTACGGTATACAGTTTACTTTATGCCTAGTCATCTGGGCATTTCTAAGACTCCCAGTCGAGACATTTACAACTACCATAGTCGCATATAATGTCTTCACCATATCTCACTGTTCTCTAAAACCCTACAAGCCCTCCTGTGCACTCCCATCAGCCGACACTGGGAAGATGGCAGTACCCCTGCTAACAACGCCTGGACAACGCTCCACCCGCCCCAAGCTCTTCTCCCTCCTATGGAATGCAATCAGAACCACAGACTCACTCCCTATCTTCCGCCGCAGTCTGAAAACACACCTCTTCAGACTCCATCTCAGCCCATAGCACTTGTATTACTCTGACTTATATACAGGGGCGGATTGGCCATCTGGAGTACAGGGAGTTTTCCCGGTGGCCTGCGCCACCTAGTGGCCTGGACAAGATCCAAAATGCACTAGTGGCACTTCCAAAATGCACTAGAATGTGCTAGATGCTCGCCTGGAACATACAGATCAAAATGACCATTAATCTTCCACATTCTCTAGTTGTGTAGACTAAGTTGGGCTAATTCACATGATGAATATTTTAACTCTTGAGGGTGTAAAAATGAAACCAAATGGACCCGCAAGGGTCCATTTGGTTTCATTTTTACGCTCTCAAAGAGTTACATCTGGTTAACCAGCTGCCCTCCCCCAGGGTGGCCTGGCAAAGGCAAAATTGTCCCGGTGGGAAAATATGTGCCAATCTGCCTCTGACTTATATAAGATGCCTAATGTACAGTATTACCACATTTTAGTATTGTAAAGTGTATTGTAAATTCCAGAGCGACTTATAATAGTAAACTTTTACTATTGTAAGTCACTCTGGATTAAGAGCGTTTGCTAAATGCCTACGTTGTAAATTGTAATGTTGTAATTGTAATGAGTTAGACATTACAATTTACAATTAGGCATTTAATTATTTAGTTAGACTCTAACTAAATAATTAAGGGACCCAGTACATTTACCGGACTCCCTGGCTGTGTAAAGGACTAGCTGTACTGGCCACACAAGTGTTGTGACCAACAAAATCCTAATGAACCGAGAACAGCACTATAATACAGTCCACTATCACCTCACCCTCTCTGAAGATCATCAGGCCTATGTGTGAATCAGACTTCATTGTGCAGATCATACAGGCCGTAACCGTGAGCGTGACATTATAGCTACTGTTGACTATCGATGCCCAAAACGAGTGCTGAAGAACCATGCCGAAGAACAAAAGGAACTACTAGCGAAGCTCACTTTTGATGCCATATAGAGAGATGGACTCGTACATCGGGAGGTACGTGACAACACCATCGAAGAAACCATCGATGGCATCGAGAGCCGCTTGAAAAACATAGGGCACGTGTTGGGCCTGCAGATCATCATGCCAGCACCCTCCAGCCAGGTTAATGGCAGATCAGCTTTCGGTGAAGGAATTCATTCTGCACCGCTAAGATGAAGATGTCAACTTTTTGTGTTTTGTGTTTTTTTTGTTTTGTTTTGTTTTGTATTTAAAGAGGAAGTCCACCCATTTTCAACATTCTAATATGTCATTAATACTTAGAGATGTTGTGTGGACATGATAAAAAAAAGTTCCCCCAATTCTGTATTTCCTAAAAATTGAGGTCTGAAAAAATCATTAACATGGTGAAATACATCTGATGACATCTTCAAGATGTATTTCACCATGTTAATGATTTTTCTTTCAGACCCCTTTTTAAAAAATGGGTGGAATTCCCCTTTAACAAAAGTTCTAGTATGTGCCAGTATGATGGTAACATGGAAACACACCTACAGCCAATGCCTTTACCGTCAGCTATGTAATTTAGTCTACCCAGTCAAAATGTCTGCTCTGAAAAAAGGTCTATTTACAACCTGAAGAGTTCCTGCGTTAAGCCTTCTTGCCAAATATATAAATAAGCCAAAATCACAAATTAACTGGAGTCAGACTTGATGTGCCTGGCACTATAAGCTGATAAACGCTGCATGCTTTACGGTACGAGAGACAAGACAAGCCTGCAGTGCAGGAGAGGAGGAGAGAACAACACAGAAGAGACCTGAGAGACACGAGAAAGTGAGAGTGATGGATCGAAGAGTGTGAGCTGGAGAGAGTGAGAAGGCGATAGTGAGGCGTTGAGGTAGAGACCTGAGAACAGGGGTGCCCACACCTTTTGGACTTGAGAGCTAGTACATTCAAAATGAGCGGCTCAACAAGATCTACACATCAAAAATGTGATTGTTCCATTACTGAAAATCCATTTCAATACCCCCTAAAAAGTTTGAGCTTTGAAATAGTGGTGATGGTGTTACTTGCTGTTATAGTGTTTAAAGGTGCAGTATGTAAGAATTTTAATAAAACTAATCATAAAATGGCCCTGATATGTCAACAGACATTTAAAAATCATGTTCATTTCCAATACTTGTGTCACTGACAGCAGTATGCAAGTCAGGATAAACGCGTTTAAAAAGTGCAGTTGCAGCCCTCAACTGATGTTGTTGTTGTCATTTTTTGTTTTGGCCGAAGCGCCACCCTCCACTTATCTCCCAATCACGAAGTCAGAAGTTTTTCGGCATCCAGGTTGCCAGCTCAGCTCTAGTTACCGCAGCAGCTGCTACTAACGTGTTGAACTTGAGATAAAGAAATGTCTAACCTTCCGAAACCTAAAAGACCTCGTTATGAATTGGAATTACGTCGTGACAAGGTCCGAAATAAAACTATTATTTGCCGGCGAATTTAGTCGCGGCTGCCCGTAGGCTACACATCTAAATGCGACTCGAATAAAACGATTAAATTCGCTTTTCCGCTCCTCCTCCCCTCCTTCTACTGCTCTCCTCTCTGCTGTGTTGTCTATTTGTTCCTACCGTGAAGGACGCACGCAGGAGCCGATCGAAATGTTGGTCATAAAAGTTTTTTGTATCATGAGTTTGAATCTAGGCGCCGTGCTCTTTTATCTATAGAGTAGCCTAGATCAGTGGTTTTCAACCATTTTCATACCAGGGCCCACTATTTATTCAGCATTTGAGCCACGGACCACCACTCGAGGACATTTGCTCCACAGACCCTAAAACTGAAGATTTATTTTGTGTGTGTGTGTGTGTGTGTGTGTGTGTGTGTGTGTGTGTGTGTGTGTGTGTGTGTGTGTGTGTGTGTGTGTGTGTGTGTGTGTGTGTGTGTGTGTGTGTGTGTGTGTTATAAACCACAGTGTCCACTGTTCCATATTGCACGTCGCCATATCCAAAGCGCACCACGCATTGGATGGGAAAGATGTAATGTCACAACCTATAGCGATCTGTTTTGGTTTTGAAACACTGTCTGTGCATTTCTCTCAACTACTGCAAATTTACAGGAAAATAAAACGTTTAGCGCTGTCCCTGCAAACACAACGGTAGGCTACAGGTGGAAACAATCTTAGCCTATTATGTGATGCGATATTGTATTGCGCATCAATCCATGGCCAAACTTCGAGCCCGAATCTTATTACGAATCTTATCACTCTCATAATAAGGCAGGCAGCTGGTAGACAGTTTGTGCATAATATAGAACTATATATAGGCTACAGCTTTCTGTCTAGGGCAAGGGGTCTGGAGGGGGGGAGCGACCCGCGCTCTCATGCTTAATTTAATTAGGATAACCCGCTCGTAAGATGTTCTTATCTTGCGGGCCGCGGACCCCAAATGGATATACCCGTCATTGAAATGAAGCCACGAGAAGTTGGGAGCTTTACCAAGTGAGTAGTCCTGGCATTTCTTCTTGAAATTGGCTGCATGTGGTGCCTATAGACAGCGGGGAAAGCTGCTGCGCATTAATTTGTCACTGCTTGATCTATATATTTGATTGATGTACGTCGGGGATTTTCAACAGGTGGTCCGGGGACCGCCAGTGGTTCTTGAGAGTTCCCGGTGGTCCCCAGGTAAATGGTGGAAAGTTGGTTAAACCGGATGAAACTCTTTGAGCTCGTAAAAATGAACCCAAATAATGTTCATGTTTACACTCTGAAGAGTTAAAATATACATAATGTGAATTAGCCCAAGTCTACACAACTAGAGAATGTTGAAGAATGGTCATAGAAATAGAATGGCCTGGTATTGTGGACAAAAGCAAAAGAAATCTTCAATTTTAGGGCCTGTGGAGCAAATGTCCTCGAGTGGTGGTCCGTGGCTAAATAGTGGGCCCTGGTGTGAAAATGGTTGAAAACCACTGGTCTACTTATAGGCTATAGACAAAAGAGCACGGCGACTAGATTTGGCTAATCTGTAGAGGGATATGATCTGATAGATGATATGGCATTTTAATTTGGCTGAATAGACGATCAACTTGTATTTCAGCCTTTTAGCGCTTAGCCCGTCGGATTAATTAATTAATGAACTCGATCTCCGGTCATGACTCATGATACAAAAAAGTTTTATGACCAACATTTCGATCGGCTCCTGCGTGCGTCCTTCCGTGGTGTGAATAAAATATATCAATGACAACGCAGCAGAGAGGAGAGCAGTAGAAGGAGGGGAGGAGGAGTAGTGGAAAAGCGAATTTAATCGTTTTATTCGAGTCGCACTTAGATGTGTAGGCCTACAGGCACCCGCCAGTAAATTCGCCGGCAAATATTTCGCCTTTTTTGGTCGCTTTTTCGAGTCGTTTTGCCTTTTCCAATGTGTAACAACCATTACTGTGTAGGATTCATCACTTGCCATGGAAGCTCCTGCAGTCTACGTTCCTGCAGCCTAGCTGGCAACCTCTAGTCGGGGGGAAGGGGGAGGGGACACACCGCTCAACAGTATTTTGAAAGTGATTGCAGTACCAGTTCTGGCCACAATCCTACATACTGCACCAGTGTTTAAGAACAATGCACTTATAATGAAAAATAGAGGGGGAGAATTGGAAGGTTTTTCTGTATATGCCATTACTGACGTTTGAAAACAGTATTTAGGTTTGTGTTGACAGTTTGTGATGTTGAGTTTAGTGCCTTGCACCCAAAACTAGGAACTTTTTTTTCACGTTTTTGTCCACAATTGTGAAACAGAACTGGCAAAACGGTCAAAATAACAGTTATTCTCCATTTCCTAATTGTGTGGACTCTTGAAAATTACGTAATTCAGATGTTTAAATATAATTTAACTCTTGAGAGTGTAATTTTAACGCTCTCAAGAGTTACAGATCTATACATTTTAGGGGACTGTCATGTGATCTACCTGCATGGCCTGTGATCTACTGGTAGATCACAATCTACCTTTTGGGCAGCCCTGCCTGAGAGGGAAGAAGAGGCTAGAAGGAGACGTACTGCTTACGAACATGACAGCAATATGAGCCAAATTTGCATAGCAGATGTTCGCCTGCGAGTTTCTAGATTTATTTGAAAAACAAACAGCGGAATATGACTGTGTACATATGCCATCTGCGAGACAGCCGCGTGGCAACCCGAATATTATAAATAACAGCTGTCAGTATGTGTCGTCAAAGAGCGGAGGTATACGGGAGAAGTCAGGAAGAGTTACCGCGCCTTAACCAACGAAGAGGTTATTCCTCCTGAAGTGTGAAATGAGAAGAGAGGTGTGAGATATGTCGAGGAGTGAGATAGGCTGGTGGACATATACTGTATACAGGGAAGAAGAAAGATCTTCACTGATACGGTATGTCGTGTTCACATCATATACCGAAAGTAATGGAGAGCCTTTGCTTTGCTTGTACCTAGTGCCTAGAGGTGGCCTGGATTACACATTCACTTGTCAAAAAATGTCTATGAAAAGCAAGGCAATCGCAGCACCGCATCTAATTGCTGTCAGCGTTATGGGTGTACAATCATAAATCATTGTCATCGTGAATAAAATCAATTATTTATAAGTACCAGTGTCAGTATATAATTTAAATTTAATCCCCCCCACCCCTCTCTCTCTCTCTCCCCTTTCATTTTTAATTCCACAACAACCCGAGGCGGTCTTTGTAAGAACAACATTAAGAATTAATGTGTTCATCATGGCATGGCCATCAAGGTATTAATGGGCCAGGGGCTAAACACTGAAGCTCCCTGTTCCAATGTTTTGTTTTCCAATCCAAATCAAAGTATGAAAGGGCAGGCGCTCCACTGAGTGCAGGTCTTCGGCAGATAGGGTGGCCAAGCAAGTCTATGTCCGTCATGTGTTGCATTCTGGCAGAACTCGAGGGATTTCTACAATATTGGAGTCACTGTACCGCACAGTTTTGATGAAAAGAGGAATCTTCATCCCTACTTTCACCTACATTCATGACGATTCATGATGAATAAGGTTGCAAATACAAGGGGCCAGAATTTATTTTCTTCAAGGGGTCGCTGGCATCTCCCTTAGAGATAGTATGTCATACACAGAGTAAAGTCGCCTGGAAAGGAGACAGCTTATCTGTTTTTTAATATCTGGTTAGGATGCGTCTCGGGCATCTCCCTAGGGAGATCCTTGAGGCACGTCCCACCAAAATCTCCAATCAACACCCCAGACCAGGGGTCGGCAACCCAAGATGTTGAAAGAGCCATTTTCGACCCAAAATTAAATTCAAAATCTGTCTGGAGCCGCATTTTATTATTTTGTTTTTTTCCTGAGAGTGTGCAAATGTGAACCAAATGGACCCTGGCGGGTCCATTTGGTTCCATTTGCACACTCTCAGAAAAAAAGGTCCTCAAAGAAAAATCATTGACATGGTGAAACACAACCTTTCTTCAGAAATGGAGTTTCTAAAAAAATAAATAAGGAGTTTTACAGAACTCCATTTCTAGTCCACACAACATCTCTAAGGTATATTAATGACATAGTAAACTGAGTAAACCTTTGAAAATGGGTGGTTCAGATTGAAAGCTCCACCTCTGATAACTGCTGGGCTTTTTTGACATGGCCAAGTTTTACTTTAACTGGCAACTGTCAGACAGTGCAACGCGTTTTGGGTGACTGAAATGTTTATATTATTTTGGTGTGGATCACCCCAGTGTGTATGTAATAATGCTACAGCCACTGAGCCACTAGGGCTGTGTTCTAGAGCCGCATGTGGCTCCTGAGCCGCAGGTTGCTGACCCCTGGCCCAGACGCTCCAGGCAGAACAAAGATGAGACGGTCATGTTGTGTGGTTATGTGACATTCGTGAACAAACCAAGTCATATGAACGGCTCTTTGAAATGAACGTTGGAATCCGGTTCACAGTATGGTACCGTTCGTTTTTGTATAGAGGAGAATGTCAGGAAGGATGGCACACATTTCAGTCAACAGTGAGCGCATGTTTGCAAATTAAACACGGCAGCACTTACAGACGTTCGCTAATGTAAATATATAATAGTAATAATAAAATAAAGTGAAAAGGAGTTGGTCGGTGGCAGTGGCACAGACATGGATAAACGCAATCCGAGGTTGTCTATGTTATATTTTCATAGATGGAACCAAATGGAAACGCATGGGCCTGTACAAATGAGTGCACACATAAGAGTGTGAAAATATAACTAATAATGGGTCCATTTCTACACTCTCAAGAGTTAAACTAACATTTTACAATATAAATTGGCGTCCCTGACATGGAAATGCCAGTAATGGGGGTCTGCAGACTAATATGCATATCAAACGCACACCAGGGGTCCATGGCATTTATGATTCTGCCTTGCAAGGCAAGGTGGAGCTATGGACCAGAGCTACAGTAGATCAACAGGCTAATTGCTAATTTGGAGGTCATGAAACATTTTGGAAACCACTGACTGCACTATGTATGTATGCACTGTGTATGTGTAGCCTACATTCAAAATTTGCTGAAATAAATAACCCATGTAAAGCCTCAACATAGAATAAGTGTTGTGAATAAGTGGCGGAAGTTTAAATTTTAGGGCTGTTGAATTACTAAAAAATTTAATCAGATTAATCACAGCTTCAAAATTAATTTAATCATGATTAATCACATTCAAACTATGTCAAAAATATGCCATGTTTTCCTGTACAGGATTTGAACATTTAAAAATCTATTCATCTATAGATTCATCTATTAAATATTTTTTATCAAAATAGGTGATCTACAAGCCCCCAAGTCTTGTAGATCCCTCAAGCTATGCTCTATGGCTCTGGTTACAGGGAGACACACAGCTAGACGTTTCTATAAAACCGTGTTCTACCTATTTTTGAGATGAGAAAATGCTCAGTGGGTTGAGTGAGTAGGAACCTTAGTTAATTGCGTCCATTTTTTTCAATCAGATTAATCAACAAAATTAATTTAATCCCAATATTCTCATTATCTCATTATCCTCAGATCATTATTTTCAACAGCCTTATTTAATTTACATAATATATTTTCCGAAAGGGGTACGTATACCAAATACTAATTCATGCAAACTGTTTCAAACATTTCAATCAACAAATCACACCACACAAAATATCTCTGCCAGAGCAATTATAGGAATGTGTTGCCACTATGCAGGCTTACAACAAATACTATTTAAAATAATCCAAATATTCAGTACAAATGAGCCAGCTCTTTGAACGGCTTTTTGACAGGAACGGCTCAAAGGGGTCTGGCCTCCATAAACGAGCCATAAATCCCATCTCTAATGTGGTGAACCGTTTTTAAAAAGCGGAAATACGCCAGGTTACCTTCGAGAAAGGAATTAAAGGGGAACTCCACCCATTTTCAATATTTTACTATGTCATTGATGTACCTTCAAGGTGTTGTGTGGACATGATAAAAAAAAGGTTCCCCCATTCTGTGTTCCCAAGAAATGGAGGTCTGAAGAAAACCACTAACATGGTGAAACATCTTGATGACATCCTCAGGATGTATTTTCACCATGTTAATGGATTTCTTTAGACGCTTCTTTTTTCTGAGAGCGTACAAATGGAACCAAATGAACCCGTTAGGGTTCATTTGGTTGCATTTGTACGCTCTCAGAAAAAAAAGTTGAAAATGGGTGTAATTCCCCTTAGTGTACTGAACGCGTTTTGGTGTTCTAAGCATTATGTTTTAACTATTGAAAAATAGCAGTTCTACAAGCTCATAGCGCGCCACCGAGTGGCGCGCTATGAGCTTGTATCTCTGCTATTTTTGAAAAATCGTGAAAACGTGGTGCAAATCTTTGAATATTATGTTATTCAGAAACTAGAAATCTAGACAGGACACAATGGGTTAATATGAAACAGAAAGAAACACGAACTGCAACTGGTGTACGTTGTACATGTTTAAATTAATGTTAATTTGTTTAAATGAGAAGGAAATGAAAAAAATGCCCACTTTAGTGTGACACAGCCGGTGCCGGGGGGCGGGGCTGTCCAGAACACCTGTATCCTGGTGCGTCGTCGCGGCGTGCTCTCCGTCACAGCGGGGGGGCAGTTGGTCATGAACTGGGTGTCGTCTTCATCGATGATCTGCACAGGAGGAGGACAGAGAAGGACGGACACGTTCAATTAAATGGATTATTATAGGTGCCAGGGTGCATTTTAGAAGCGGTCAAATTAACATAGTCCAATGTTATGATCGATAGTGTCGAGTCAAGTTCAACAAACACAAGCTTGGAAGTTACCCACCCCGCGTCAGAATTCATTCAGATCTACTGTAGTTTGTGCATTCATTGGGATTCTTTCTTTGTTTTTAAGCTCTAGAACAATGATTTTCACCCAGACAATAAATTATATTTCCTTGCACACACCCCTGTTCTTTTCTCCAGGTAGGTGTTCGGGTGTATTTCAGCCCGAACACCTATGATAATATGATCCCTTTCACGCACATTGGACTTTATTTTTTCATTTTTTTCCACTGGAATATTCTCACATGACTTAGGAATTGTTGGACCAAAAGAGAAGTTTCCAACTTAATTTTTCTGGGAAAATTTAAGCATATCATATTTAAATATATACTGTATATATTCTTAAATTTGTGATATTAGATTTATTTAATATGTCAAACTTTTAGTTTTTGGGTGAAAAGTCATGATGTAATATTCAAGAAAAATACAGAGTTCCCATATATTGCTGTAATTCAATTCTAAAAACTAAAAAGAAATGAGGAGACAGTTTTACAGTCTATAGCTATAGTGGAGAGGAGGCAGAATGACCATGAACTCAGATTGCATTTCCGCGTTGCTCATGAATGTCTCAAACAAGGTTGTGAACATGGCCAAAGAGCTGTGTATAGCCATCTTAGACATCCCATCAGGTCCAGTTGCTACAGTTTATTGGTAATCATAATGTGCATCATAGTGCATTAATATGGGATTCATCTCTACACTGTGTGGGTTGATCACTCTAAACAAGACATCAAGGCCTCCTAGGTTTGATACTGGGTACTCAATAAGAGTGAGAGTTGGTAATAGGCCTGGGTTTCATTTATTCCTGGTCTATTCCTTTGATGGGCATCAGCACCCTTACTTTGTTGCATTGCTGGGGCTCTGATTTGATTTTGAATTTAAGTCAACTAAGACTAGATGACTAAATTTGTGATGACTAATTAGGAGAAAGCAGTGTATGTGTTAACAATGTGTGTTATTGAAAAGACTAAAACCTAATCAGAATTTACTGTCAAAATGAACTCAGGAAAGTAATCATGTTACATTGTTGTGCTCAGCCAATACAGTATGTGTGTGACTTTGGATAATATACCTTAAGAGCCTGGATTGGGGTGGATTGGGGTATACATTTATAACCTATCAAACCCATCTCTGCACCAGAGCTTTGTCAGACAAATAGTGTCTCTCTCTCACTCACACACACCAATGATGACCTTCTACTCAATATGCTCCAGCTGCAGTCTGACAGGATATAAAGACGGAGACAACTGCTCTCTCTCTCCTGTCTCTAGACACTTTTTATGTGACTCACAAAAAGATTCCTCACTTCACACATTCCCCTGTCACGCACGCGCACGCACACACGCACGCACGCACGCACACGCACACACACACACAAACATCTTTATTTGTATTCACATTTAACAAGGAAATCTTGAACACAAACAATAGTAGATGTGCAAGCTTGGAAAACTCTCTCTGCAACAAGTGCTAGGACACACACACACACACACACACACACACACACACACACACACACACACACACACACACACACACACACACACACACACACACACACACACACACACCACACACACACACACACACACACACACGCACACACACACACACACACACACACACACACGTTTGTGATAAGTCTGTGATAAGTTTACTAATTGGCCTACATTGCTGTTTGGCTTCACACCTTCATGGCAAACCACAAAACCCATGCAAGTAGGAAAAATAACAGAAAATAGTCACATGTTCATCATGTTTTTGTTTTTTCTTTGCATAAATTACCAGTAAAAGGCCCAACAAAAGTGTTGTGATGAGACAGGAGGACTTCTACATCAGCCATTTCTACCATCTTTCAAACAATAGCCTATTTAAGATTGGAAGAACGTGAGACCTACGACCTCAGTAATCAATTGCTCTGTGCTCGATATATAAGCCTCGCGGCCGTCCGACCCTCTCCTAGGACGGCAAAACGCAGCTCTTGGCGTCATGTCACAACGTGGACGAGAGGTGAGTGAGATTCATGGATTGTTAGTTTGTTTGCATGGAATGTAATGAATGTAATGTAATATAATGACACCTACTGGCCAGTGGCCATCATATACTTTTTGCCTGTGATCCAAAACTGAAATTAGATCTTTTCACGGCACCCAAATTATAGTGTGGTAATTTTCACTTCGTCCTAATTAATGGATTTCCTTAAATCGTCCTTTCTGTTAATTCAAGACATGGTTCATAGAATGATATTGACCCTAGTTAAAAAAAAATCCGATAAGATTCCCCTATAAAACTTTGGAACAAATCCTATTTGCTATCCAGTGGGAATTCAATAAGCTTTCTTTCTTTCTTTCTTTCTTTCTTTCTTTCTTTCTTTCTTTCTTTCTTTCTTTCTTTCCTTAAGCTTTCTTTCTTTCTTTCTTTCTTTCTTTCTTTCTTTCTTTCTTTCTTTCTTTCTTTCTTTCCTTGTTTACATTTGACACTGTGCAGGAGTCACCATGGGAACCAGTGACATCATTGGGAAGGGTGTGGCCTCGTCGACGCCGGCTGCTTTCTTAACCATGTTGGGCTTCTGTTTCAACGGCGAGGGACCACGCCCACATGCTCTCGTCTTGTCCAAGGCCTAGCTTGGAATCTTAAAGTCCCTAATAGCGGCACCCATGGGACGCCCATTGGGCAATGACCTACTTGGAACGATGCAAGTTGGAAATGCATGCCCCACCCTGTGGCACTGGAGTTTAACATCGAGCGCTTGGTTGCATTTCTGACTTTTGACAGTTGGTGGTCAAATCCACAAATATACTGTAGACCAGGGCTGCCCACACTTTTTTTTTTACTTGAGAGCTACTTTCAAGATGACCGGCTCAACTATTGTCCATTTTCTAATTGTATGGACTGTTGAAAATTATGTAATTCAGATGTTTAAATATAAGTTAACTCTTGAGAGCGTTAAAATGAAACCAAATGGACCGGTAAGGGTCCATTTGGTTTCATTTTAGCAAGTTACAGATCTATAAGGGTCCAAGTGCTGGGGGACTGTCATGTGATCTACCTGCATGGTCTGTGTGATCTACTGGTAGATCACCATCTACCTTTTGGCAGCCCTGCAGTAGACGGTCCTTCCAGGGGCTTCAATACACCACTGAGCAACTTCTACTGAAATGAACAGCATTTGAGTCTCTATCCTTACTCCATGACATGCACTCCCCTACTTGGAAAGATGCAAGTTGGAAATGCATATGCCCCACCCTCATGGGGCCGCTATGTTTATGTTTATTCCCGTTCACAGGAATAAACACTATTTATGACTCTGACAGGTTATGTGTAGATGGGAATAAAATGATGAGAGATGACGTAATGAGGCTGTCAGGGAGGGAGGGAGGGAGGGAGAGAGAGAGAGACAGAGACAGAGACAGAGACAGACAGAGAGATAGAGACAGACAGAGAGAGAGATGTGAAAGTGCATGCAGAAATAGAATTAGATCAGAGGCAAGAAATGACAAATTGACAGGGACCCTGCCCTGGGAGTGTAAAGGAGCTACTGTCTAGACATAATAATTTATACCTAAACCTATATCTGTGGATTTTCTGTGGGTGTCTGAATGGGACGCACGGATGGGCACTCTCAGATTCTTCCCATTTAGTGATGTCACTAAAAATACCAATTACGTAATAGGTCCCCTTTAACTTTGCCTCCAAGTCATTGGTATGCATAGAATCCTCACACCCTCTCAAAGAAGTCCAATGAAACTGACTGAAAGCAGACAGATTATGCATATTCTAATGAGACGGGGAATAACAATGATGCGGGCGGGGTAGCAGTGTGGAGGGGGGATTTGGGGGAGGAGGGGGGCATTTCTGATACTGCAGCCAAAATGTCTTGGAATAGCACCCTGAGAATAATTATCTGAGTGGTTGTTTAGTAGTCCGGGGACCACCAGTGGTCCTTGAGGGTTCCAGGTGGTCCCCAGGCTAATTTGCTTAACCAGATGTAACTCTTGAGAACGTAAAAAACAATCTCAAGAGTTAAAATATTCATCATCTGAATTATCCCAAGTCTACACAACGTCATTTTGATCTGTATGTTGGACTGTTTTCCTTCCTAAATTCAGCCTAGTGGAATTGTGGACAAAAACAAAAGAAATCTTTAGTTTTGGGATCTGTGGAGTTAAAATGTCATCAAGTGGTGGTCTGTGGCTCAAATTCTGAATAAATGGTGGGCCCTGGTATGAAAAAGGTTGAAAACCCCTGGTTTAGGCTACAGCGTGTGTAAAAAGATTATTAAAAGGCAACATTTACTGTATATGAATGGTTAGGTTTCATCCAATATAGAGTTCGGTGAATGAACACAAAGCCTGGTAAACAAGCCTTTGTTTTAAGGCTGGAATGTCTGTGCATGTATGCGTGCGTGTGCGTGTGCGCGGCGTACGTGTTCATCCCACCGCCTATGTCAGCGGAGATGGTAAACACAGATGTCTGCTAGAGCAAATGCAAAGGCGCAAACAACGACAGAAAGAGAGGGAGGGAGAGATGGACAGAGGAAAGATTGGTGTGTGTGTGTGTGTGTGTGTGTGTGTGTGTGTGTGTGTGTGTGTGTGTGTGTGTGTGTGTGTGTGTGTGTGTGTGTGTGTGCGCGCGCGTCTGTGCGTCTGTCAGGGGCGGATGTAACATGTCCCATTTCGGGGGGCAAGAAAACACATTGGAGGGGCAAGAGAAAATGGTATGGGGGCGGCTGCGATGAAGCCGCACCCATACCATTTTCGGTTACACGACTTTTATTAGTCAAGTAAAGCATCAATAATAACATCAGTTGTTGTTGAAGTTGCAACAGACACGCAGCATGCATAAAGCTAAAGGTCTGACTCAGAGAGTTTTCTGTTTTCAATGAAATGCTGTTGGTTTAGTGGTGCCAAAATTGTAGTTAGTAGAAGTAGTAGTGTTTCAAATCATTTTAAATATAAGCAGTTTAATTTGAAATATCTTGCGTTGTTTTGCATGCAATCGTGTTCGGGGGGGCAGACTGGGTAGATCCGCCCCTGGTGTGCGTGTGCGTGTGTGTGTGTGTGTGTGTGTGTGTGTGTGTGTGTGCATGTGTGCGTGCGTACAACTTGTCTTTGAATTTATATATACCCAGCACCTCTGGGAAGTGAAACTTTTTTTCTGAATGCACAGACGGACTGAAATGCGCTGATTGATAGAAGCCTCTGAGTCTGAGATGAGTGACACTTTTATCAATCAAAAGCTATACATCGTCACTTCATGTCACTGCTGAGATCTTAAGGCTGGGGTTCTCAACAAGTGAGTAGCGAACCGTCAGGAGGTCCTGGAATCATTTTGAGTCCCCAGATGATTTTCTAAAGAAACATTTTTTGCTAGCCTACTGAATGACGGAAAAATGTAAATTGAGAGTTTAAAATAGTACGCATAGTCCACGTATAAACTATCCTTAATGATTAGATTTGGTTCGATTTCATTTTCACCCCAAAGACTTTTGGTTTTGTCCACAATTCCAGGCTAGATTTTACAAACAAAACAGTGTGGCCTTCTTGTTTAAGTGGTGCTAATTCAGATGATGAATATTTTAACTCTTGAGAGTGTAAAAATGAAATGAATCAAATGGACTCGCAAGGGTCCATTTGGTTTTATTTTTACATTCTCAAGAGTTACGTCTGGTTGGCCAACTTTCCATCATTTAGCCTGGGGACCACCTGGGACCCTCTCAAGGACCACTGGTGGTCCCCGGACCACCTGTTGAAAACCCCTGCACTAAAGCATTGTAGAAGACAGTAAAGATTGAAGCATAGCTCATCTGTCACTGAAGCGAAAGTGAACTGTGAAACCAGCACGTTGTCAGTGTAGCAGGTGGCTACAGCCTCTGTCGTGATGGCCTCCAAAGTCTAGTATCTGCCCCCGGACCAAGGGGATGTCCTCTTGGTCTAGTGGTTAAGATGTTGGACTTTCACGCGGGAGACCCGGGTTCGAATCCCGGGCGTTACATTGGTGCCGTGACCCGGATCGGGTTTCCCCGTGGAAGGAGGTCAAAAGGGAGGTGAGTGTAGCAGGTGGCTACAGCCTCTGTCGTGATGGCCTCCAAAGTCTAGTATCTGCCCCCGGACCAAGGGGATGTCCTCTTGGTCTAGTGGTTAAGATGTTGGACTTTCACGCGGGAGACCCGGGTTCGAATCCCGGGCGTTATCATCAGGGCCAGATCAAGGCCTGGGCATGGAGGAGGCAATGCCCCCCTAAATGCCCTGACTGGCCCCCAAACATGATGGCATCCAAACAATTTTCACCTGCCCCCCCAATTGGGAGAGGTAACATCCAGGACTGCACATTGTCCGCAGCTGGCTGCTGCATACAGCAGCAGACCGGTTGAAACTGCACTCCTCTTCACAATATTGTCACATTTACGATTTATTTGGCAATTTAGTATTGATAATCTGCTTATAAAGGACTTTTAGTGTACACAAGAAAAGAAATGGTCTAGTATTAAAAAATAATAACAGTGCTATCTGATACACAAGAGATGTACTCGGTGGTGAACCCACTCACCGGTAACACTGGTAACACCAGACACCATGACATGCCAACTGCAGACCTGTTGCCAGAGCCAGTGTTCAGCCCATCAAAGCTGCACTATGGGGCAGCCCAAAAATAAGCTTCAGCTTTAATCAGGGAAAAAAGGATGCCCTTGCCACGCATAGACCCGTGGGTGGATGCCCTTCAACATCAAGGCGACTCTCACGACTAATTTGGGCATATGGGACGTGAGCGTGTGGTCTGATCACCCAGCCTGACCTGCGCAGTGACGTCACCAGCCCTGTTCCACTAGTGGATTCCTCATTCTTTTTCCTCATAGACTTTTCGAAAATGGTTAATAAAAACACGATTGCACCGGCCCGCGGCCAAAGCCAACTCGGGTCGTGACAAATCTTGACAACAAACACAATATCGTCATATAATATATAATTAGCAAGAAGTAGAAAACTGCATGATACAAGACTTTTTGTTTCAATTTTTCATCTTAGAAATTATTTGATTGTCCCAAAAGTTTGTGTGTCTCATCATGATTTGTCACGACCAGAGTTGGCTTTGTCCCTAACCCTAACCCAGCGTAATCATCTTTATATAAATTATTTCCGAAAAGTCTATGAGAAAAATGAATGGGGAATCCGTTTCTGGAAAAGGGGTGTGACGTCACTGCGCAGGTCTATAAAGGAACGGAATTGACGTTCGTAGATAAACTGTCAAAATAGGCTTATGGGATGAAAACAATGCCATAAAGAATTCGTACTGTAATTGTGAATCCGTAACTGTAATTGTGCTCCGTGTCTCTGCAAAATAAATCCAGTATTAATCAGTATCTGTAATTGTTTTCTGTATATCTGCAAAATAATCCGTGTCAAATTTTGCATGTGTAGAAAACAATTTGTAAGTTTGTATTTGCTGTTTGTATCACTGCAAAATTTCACAGGTGTAGAAAACAATTTTGCAGTGGTGAGGTTTGTATTTTTTGTATTTGCAGCTTTCAATCACTGCAAAATCGTTTTGTACCTCTGCAAAATAAATATTGTGTTCTGCAACTCTTGTGTTTTGCAACATTGTAAAAGTATTCAGTCTGCACAACGACTGCGGCGACATCTGCTGTTCAAGTACAACACCACACATCTACAGTTTGAAAAAACACAAGTCAAAATTTTACAGATTTTGGCACTGTCTTCACTTCACCGCAGAGAGCCAATCAGCAGTTGGCTTACTCAGCAGTGAATATGAGATCCCATTGTTGGGAAGTACAGAGGTCTAATGGCGGCTGTTCTATAGCCCAGCACAGCTTTAGTGATCTTAAATCCCTTTATTTTAGATCGTTTTGTGTAATAGTAATGCATAAACATTGCAGAGACTTTAGACGTTTCTGTACAATGGTTTAAAACTGCACGAGGGTATGCTTAAAGTATCTTATTTAAACAGGGACAAACTCGGACTGCAGTTTCTGCCCCTCAATGTCGCCCCTCCACCCTCTGACAGCTATGTGATTGCTGTGCTAGCACACAGTTATGCTGTGCTAGCACACTAGCACACAGCATAACTATCAGCAGTTCTGACAACAGCTATGTGATTGCTGTGCTAGCACAGCATTAGCATAACCAGCAGTTCTGACAACAAAAGAAGAACATTTGAGGAAAACTCCACTATTTATATACTATCGTTTTGACAGATACCATTAGTCTGTTGGCTTGTGTATAATCTAAATATCAGATAAACGTGCATTAGCAACGATATGTTTATAATCAGTGTTATTTTAGCAATTCTAAGCTAACACACATATAAGACTTCCGGTGGTGGTCGCTTCAAAATAAGACTACTCTTTATTGTTTTGAAAAACGTTCCATTTGCACACTTAAACGAGCATTCATTAAACAACGCACCATCATATTTACAAATAGGCCTACTGTGTACAAATGCATGTATAAATAACAAAAACGTTATAAATACATCAGTAACATAAAATGATATCTCCATGGATACATCATACAATTCACTGGTAGACAGCTCGGGTTGCCATGTAGTGCCATGTAGTTGAGGAACAACAAGCAAACTGGTCTATTCAAACGACTGTTACAGCTATAGTAATGATTCATAAACGGTTTCATTTTCAAGGCCTCGCATTCCACATCCCCCATCCCTTGGGTTTAATGACAATTCTGGCTCTGGGACCAAAGGTGTAGCGTCATTATGGCTGCGCGGGCCATGGCCCAGAATTAATTTGCTGGCCCAGGGTGAGGTGCTTGGACCAAGCCAAGAATTCAGGGGGAATGGGTAGACAAGTGGGGTATTCGGCACCTATTATATTTCAGTGTAAAATACTTAGATAAAAACGTTATCAAGAACATAAAATGATCTAAATTGATAAATAATAGACTACTATTCAGTAGGCTTGTTGAGCTTTTTAGCCCCATTGTAAATCAGAGCTACACATCCATGAGGGCCCATTTCGCTCCCAACTATTCATTTAGAAATGGAAACTCCCCCAGTCACCCCTGGGGGGTCCCCTGGACCGAGGATATTTGAAAATAGCTTATCTGCAAGTGTTGGTTGCTTAAGTTAACTCATTGACCGCGATCGGATCTTCTTTGTTTCCTCTCCAATGCCGCGGCTCAAACCAGTTCGATCGGTAAAAAAGCCCTTATTTTGAAGCTCAGATCTCCTAAACAGGATGTGCTGTTTCTGTTATGCTGTGTCTGTTGTCTTGCCTAATCGATCATCTGGCGATGTACCCAAAAACATCCGGTTCACAAGTCAGGAAGAGCTGTGTAGCCCTGGCTGCTTAACCCATGCGCCAGCGACATTGAGGGGGCAAACCGGAGGAGAGCCGTTTGAATGCATTGGGTTGAATGCATGTCAATGGGACGGAAAAAAAAAAAGTTGTCCCCAATTCTGTCCCAAATGAAAGTCAGCAACGGGATGATCATCAGACGATGCGCACGGACTAATAGTTGGATTAAAGAATGAAATCTACATCTCGTCGTGATACGAGCCGTCGTCGTGACCGGCGGCGGTAATCTAACGGGATGTCCACGAGCAGCGCGTGGACGGCAGAAAAACTATTAACATGAATAGGCCTATCCCTGTCTAAAGCAGTGATTGATCCTGATACAGGGACCCTCCCCTCCCCCCAGGGTCCTTAGGGACAGGGCACACCCAGCAGAATGTGTATGGATGTGTAACTCTGAGTTACAATAGAGATAAAAGGCAATGTGCACTAAATAAGCATTGATTTTATAATATAAAGTGGGCGTCCCAGAGCCAGAATTGTCATTAAACCCAATGGGGGATGGGAGTCCTTGAAAATGAAACCGTTTACGAATTACGAATTACTATAGCCAGGGGTGTAGTGGAGGGGGGGCGCGGGGGGACAGCGTCCCCCCACTTCTCTAAAATATTTTTGGGGCAAAAGGAAAAAAAAATCATTAGCATTGTGAAATACATCTTAATGACATCATCAAGATGTGTTTCACCATGTTAATGAGTTTCCTTTTTTCTGAGAGTGCACAAATGGAACACATTTGTGCACTCTCAGAAAAAATCGTAAAATGGGTGGAATTTTCCTTTAAGAGGCGTCCCCCCACTTCTTAAAGTACCACTACAACACTGACTATAGCTGCAACAGTCATTTGAATAGACCAGTTTGCTTGTTGTTCTCTCAACTACATGGCACTACATGGCAACCGAGCCGTCTCCCAGTGAATTGTATGTATCCATGGAGATATCATTTTTATGTTACTGATGTATTTATACCGTTTTTGTTATTTATACATACATTTGTACACAGTATGTGTAAACATGATGGGTGCGTTGTTTAATGAATGCTGAATGTTCGTTTAAGTGTGCAAATGGATCGCTTTTCAATACTATAAAGGGTAGTCTTATTTTGAAGTGATCAGCACCGGAAGTCTTATATTTGTTAGCTTTAATAGAATTGCTAAAATAACACTGGTTATATTGTCGCTAATGCACGTTTATCTGATATTTAGATTATACACAAGCCAACAGACTAATGGTATCTGTCAAAACGATAGTATATAAATAGTGGAGTTTTCCTCAAATGTTCTTCTTTTGTTGTCAGAACTGCTGGTTATGCTAATGCTGTGCTAGCACAGCAATCACATAGCTGTTGTCAGAACTGCTGATAGTTATGCTAATGCTGTGTGCTAGCACAGCAATCACATAGCTGTCAGAGTGTGGAGGGGCGACATTGAGGGGCAGAAACTGCAGTCCGAGTTTGTCCCTGTTTAAATAAGATACTTTAAGCATACCCTCGTGCAGTTTTAAACCATTGTACAGAAACGTCTAAAGTCTCTGCAATGTTTATGCATTACTATTACACAAAACGATCTAAAATAAAGGGATTTAAGATCACTAAAGCTGTGCTGGGCTATAGAACAGCCACCATTAGACCTCTGTACTTCCCAACAATGGGATCTCATATTCACTGCTGAGTAAGCCAACTGCTGATTGGCTCTCTGCGGTGAAGTGAAGACAGTGCCAAAATCTGTAAAATTTTGACTTGTGTTTTTTCAAACTGTAGATGTGTGGTGTTGTACTTGAACAGCAGATGTCGCCGCAGTCGTTGTTGCGCAGACCGAATACTTTTACAATGTTGCAAAACACAAGAGTTGCAGAACACAATATTTATTTTGCAGAGGTACAAAACGATTTTGCAGTGATTGAAAGCTGCAAATACAAAAAATACAAACCTCACCACTGCAAAATTGTTTTCTACACCTGTGAAATTTTGCAGTGATACAAACAGCAAATACAAACTTACAAATTGTTTTCTACACATGCAAAATTTGACACGGATTATTTTGCAGATATACAGAAAACAATTACAGATACTGATTAATACTGGATTTATTTTGCAGAGACACGGAGCACAATTACAGTTACGGATTCACAATTACAGTACGAATTCTTTATGGCATTGTTTTCATCCCATATAGGCTTTCACAAATACGGAAGTGCAATTTCACTGCTGCCGTTTCGGGTTGTGTGAGTTTGGGGCACAACTCGGAAGGGTCTGAGTAGCCTCATACCAAACCTTGTGAGACGGCACTCATATGAACAGACTTTTGGTTCCATTAGTAGTTTATCTGTGGAATTTGTTGAGGGTTGGATAACCCTGTACCCTGTGTCCACCTTAGGGAAGGGTTTGTGTTAAAGCACTGCCGCTAAGAACCAAGTTTTGGTCAGTGACAAAAAGTAGTCAACAAAAAAAGATTGTCATAGTTTTAGTAGTAGTTTGCTTTGTATTTATACCTCGCCAATAAATATTCCTAATTCCCAAACTTCAAACCCAATGTTATGGAGTTATTAGAACATAGCATCCACCCAATGAGTACTGAGCATTACATCTCCAAACAAGTCCTCTTAAAATAATCTGTAACTGTGAAAAAAAAAAAAACTAATGCCTTCTGGTGTGTGTCTATGCATATGTGAAAGTTCTTGCCATGTGTGCTTGAATGCCTGCATTCACTCCTGTACCAGCAAATCTTCAGCTCCAGACCATCTTTTTTCAAATTGTTTTTTATAGGCGATTGTCAGAGAGAGCAGCATGAATAAAGTGTTGACGACTTGCTCAGACTTAAACTGCAGTCCAAAATGATAACATCGCTGTGACCTCCAGACAGAACAGGACAAATGATAAGAGATTTATTATCATTTTTAAAAAATGCATCTACCATGCAAGTTACACATTGAAAGCAGCATGGTGATCTTAGTCATAAGGACTAGATTGCTAATCCTCTGTCTTGTTCACCACCTCAAAGACACTGCAAATAACTACTGAAAAGTACACTATACCCATTGCCTGTCTGAACATAAAAATGTCCATGAAGGACAAGGAGCATTCATTGAGATTGGAGGGCAGCGTTTATTTTGTGTTTGATTGGTGCTAAATCTCGAGGTGTTTATCAAGGAGCTGTGTAGCTGTGGAATTGGGCTGCATATTGTTTGAGAGCCATTGTTGGCACACAAGGTCACTGTCATTTCAGCTCTGCACAAAGTGCATTCAGTCTTTTCTTCCTTAAAGATTCTCTCGGCAGCAGTATATATATATAGCACTGTCAGGCTTACGCAATATCTCTGGAAGGAGTACGCCTTTAGCTAAGGCACTTCAAAACTGATTGTGTTTGTTTATCCGCACCTAAACTCAGAACCCTATATACCCGTAGAAAAAAAGATGATAATATCTGATGTGTGCTCATCATTCCACTTAACCAAACAAGCTCTGTTCTGTTTCCCTGGGCAATAACATGTCACCAGCCTAGATAAATATGACCCATGTTCCGCACAGTCTGAAGCAGCAAGACGACGGCTGGGAAAAACACACATCCCCACTATTCCACCACGCATGCAAGAACGCACACATACACGCAGTGCACACACAGGCCTATAAGGCATTGAACAAGTCTTATAATGTCCGTGTGAAATAGAGTGTGAACATAGAATAAAGCAGAGCTCTCAATGGCTGTTAGAATTATTGTGTGAAAAGCTGTCTTTTTCTCCTCTTTTTTTTGCACCTCAGTGAGACAGCAGGCGGGAACATTCCAGAAGACATGCCAGAAACAACTGAAAAAGAGAAAATGAGGGGAAAGCCAGACTTGGAGCTTATAGCAACCTGCAAGCTTCTTCTGCACACTATAGATCTACAGTACAGTGTCATTACACTGCAAAACCAGAGAAAATTCTTTGGGGCAGAAAACAACCTTGAATGTTGCGTTAATATCATTATGCGATCCTGTCCGATAATGCATGTTGAGTTTGATGGATTGAGGTTATTTGGGTAAAATCCCTGTAGTCACTCATATCATGCACATAGCAGTGCAGTGCCACTTACTGTTGATGCACTATCAATCATTGGCAAACACAATCACCGTTTTATTTACACAAGAAAATAGTTTATTAGAAAACTCATATGGCTGAAGGGTAATATTACTATACTCTTTTTCCATAATAATCATACTAATTCTAAAAGCACATTCATTCAATGACGCAATGTACTGTAGTTGACAATGGCAAAGTATCAATATCAGACAGTCCTTGTGGTTAGAGAGTCTGGGGTTTGATCCCTGGGACGGGCAGGGGCGGATTGGCCAGTAGTACAGGGAGTACAGGGAGTTTTCCCGGTGGCCTGCGCCACCTAGTGGCCTGGACAAGATCCAAAATGCACTAGTGGCACTTCCAAAATGCACTAGAATGCGCTAGATGCTCGCCTGGAACATACAGATCAAAATGACCATTAATCTTCTACATTCTCTAGTTGTGTAGACTAAGTTGGGCTAATTCACATGATGAATATTTTAACTCTTGAGGGTGTAAAAATGAAACCAAATGGACCCGCAAGGGTCCATTTGGTTTCATTTTTACGCTCTCAAAGAGTTACATCTGATTAACCAGCGAAGGCAAAATTGTCCCGGTGGGAAAATATGTGCCAATCCGCCCCTGGGGACGGGTCATACCAAAAGATTGTTAAAAAATTCCCGAACGCTGCTCTCTGTTCCAAGAGATGGGTCAAATGCAGAGAACAAACTGTAACGTGCGTGACTAATCATACAGCTTTGACTTTGATGAGAATTTGAACAACTACCGTAGTCACCCCCACAGTTCTTGCGTGAACGCCTATCGCACACAGGACGGAACTGCGGACAAATTTACCTTTTTTCACCCTACTCCAGTAGGGTGAATTTTTCCAGTACACTTAGGTTAGTATTTCAAAGACATTTTTAGAATCGGGATATTCTACAATGGGTTAACAGTGCCCACCTGAGTCAAAAAGGTTAATCTCTTAAGTGTTAAGTACACACTATGAACACAATCACTTTTGATAGGACGATGTCTGTTGAGAGTCTCTGTATAACGGAAAAAAGCACAGCCCAGACATCCAAACAGCAACATCCTATCTGATTGGGTCAAACAAAACTGAAACTCATTTTGCCACTCAATTTTCTACCAACTTTATGCATGCACATACTCTCGATTCAGTCATTCTGCATGAATTACAAACAATTACAGCTGCAAGCAGTGATTAACAGGCCCTCGATCGTGCAAGTTTCAGGCAAAAATCGTCCAATCAGAAGAGGGGACGCGGCAAAGTCACAAGGACCCAAAACAGAGTCCAATGATACCACCATTATGTCTCTATGACATAGCATTGAGAAGTTATCGCAGAAAATAGTATCGACCAATCAGAAGAGGGGGTGGGGCTAAGTTACACCAATCAACGTCAGGGACTCAATACTGGGTCCAATGATACCACCATTATGCCTCTATGACATAGCATTGAGGAGTTGTGGCAGAAAATAGTATCGACCAATCAGGTGCAAGTACCACTTCCTGTTTGGGGGGGAAGTTTTGCGCTCTGTCACGGTGGCGCCGTTTTATGAAAACTCACGATTTTGATAATTTTTCCGAGGAGTTCGCCAAAATGCGACATGTGGAAATGGGCTAAATTGCACATAAACGCGACATTTATTTTGAAATAACTGGCTTCCTGTTTGGTTTCGGATGTGGCACAAACATCCTTTCAAAACAAACTTTTTTTCAAGTTGCGACATGATACAGGTGTGTGCCAATTTTCGTGCATGTACGTCAAACCGTATGGCGGGGCTTGAGGCACGAAGTTTTTTAGGGGGCACTATTGCACAATGAGGTCACGCCCACTTTGAACAATTTTACCATACATAAATTTATGCCACTAGTAACATGCGTGCCAATTTTCGCAACTTTGCGAAAAACGCGATTTACTTCAGTTTAGAAAGAAAGAAAGAATAATCCTAATGGTTTCAATAGGGCTTTGCACTTGCTTTGCAGTGCTAGGGCCCTAATTACTGTATATAGAATATTATGTGATGGATGTGGAATGGCAGAAGCCACCTCTTTTGGACATCACCTATCACACAGGCAGACATTTTCCTTTAGTCTTTTGGCGATAGGATACATATCGGTAACATTATCAGTGTTCTAGAGACTTTCAAGAGAATACAAAACACCTTGGTGTTATACAGCCTTTTGTGAGATGGGATACAGATTGTACAAGCAATAAACAGTACACAAAGAATTAGGGGAAAAAACAAGACTCATTAAAGCCCATGCTAGTCAAGTGTCTGCCTGCTTGTGAGTCATTCTGAAAGGAGGCCCGCTGAGATGGATACGGGGGGGACTGGAAATCCATTGGAGACAAGTGGGCGGACATGTTTGTCACGGATTGAATTTCAATTAGCTCAATCAAACCGGGTTTTTTTTGCGTTCCTGATGTGACAAAGTGCACGTTCTAAAAATGTCCTTCAGCTGCATTCATACAAAACACAAGACAAGTCTTGTTATTGATCACCACCAACTGTGTAACAGCGGGGGTGCAGCACCAACATTCTGGGCCCCCGGGAGAAGGATTCACTGCGGAGACAACTATCAATATTCTTTGATCTGCAGACCATTTCAAACACAAGACCATCTATAGATCAGATCTGGGTAAATATTACCCTGTATTACCACGGTATTGACATGCTCTTTTTACTCCTTATGTGGATAAATGAACTCTGCAGATGTCACCGTGTTTAGCCAAACACAAAGCACTATAAACTACACCAAATAGATCAGAGTAGTGGGATACAATATGTCATTTTAATAAGATCTTATTATTAATCATGGGAATTGAGTTTTGGAACAAACATGAAAGCTGTTTTGCTGTGAGGACTATCTTGGATGAATGATATACTGCAATTCTTCAACACAAAGAAAAAAAAATAAATGAACCAATTAGTAGAATTTTAGGAGAAGTTAAATGATCCCACTGGTTCTCAAACTTTCTTTGTAGTGTACCATGTTAAATGTTGCATATACCGGTACAGCATAGCACTTTACAAGGTGTGCATTACATAAACCCATGAAAACACACACACACACACACACACACACACACACACACACACACACACACACACACACACACACACACACACCCACACACACACACACACACACACACACACACACACACACACACACACACACACACACACACACACACACACACACACACACACGACAACGGAGGAAACCATGAAGAAACCATGCAAGGAACCACTGGTTGTCAGGAACAAATACTGTAGGGGTTCACTTTCTAGACACTAGCCAGTTTAAGATCTCTCCAACGTGCAACGTCACTGATGATATATTATAATAATATTGATAATATACAATGATATATTATAATAATATTGATAATATACAATGATATTGGTTTTGTGACTCTTGCTTTGGCAATGTAAATGTCTGTTTTATCATGCCAATAAAGCTCCTTTGAATTGATATATAAGCCTTGCGGCAGTCGGACCCTATCATCTCACAGCTCTTGGCGTCTTGTTAACAATCTAAGTGTTATGCTAGGGTTATGCCAACCGGCATAACATAAAATACTAATAATGAAAATAACAACGATAAATAAAAATTCTACCATACGGTACTATTTTTTTATTTTCAGAAATAGCAAATAAATAAACTAACTTGTGTAGGCTGAGACACTGAGCAAGCTGCACTTGCTAATAATAATGCCTCTAGCTTTTGAAGGCCATTCTGTATTTAGGCAATGTAAAACCATTACTTCTCCTATCCAACTAATACTCCAAACTGTGGCTACATAAAAGAGGATTCCACAGTCTCTCCTACTTATTAAAAGAGAATTCCACCAAAAGACATTTGGCATCCATCTACCTTGTTCGCTGTGACATCATAGTATCATCAATCATTAGTAAACTAGGGGCACAGTAGAACAGTAGTTAGTGCTGTCACCTCACAGCCAGAAGGTTTGATTCCCACTAGGGACGTCACTGAGGGTGCTAGTGGCGCGTCTCCGCCTCCACGTCATGTAGTGGCCCAATTATCTTAGTGTGTGGTTTGATGTCATGTGTGGAAAAAAAAAGTTTGGAGCTACAAAAATACCTGCCTTAAAGGTAGGGGAAGTGATTTCACTTTCGTCAGATATCAACCAAAACATTTTTTTTTCTGTTAAAATGCTCTATTATAAGGTGTGCAGACCATATATGGAGTTTCCCCCTCCCCCACGTTAGCAGAGGAGCTAATAAAAGTTCCCCAGGTGGAGGGTGAATTCTCCTCCAATCAGGATCGAGCAGCAGGTTCACATAGTGTAGCTACTCTTGGGCGCCCCTAGTGCACCAGGCTGGTACTACACCATGAATGTCAAATCACTTACCCTACCTTTAAAATAAAGACCTTTCACCTCAGGGTGAAATGTAGAAAAGGGGGCATCTACTGTATGACAAAAATAAAGGGCATTATGTATCATGTCACAGGAATCAAGGTGGATGCCCAAAGTGTTTTGGTGTGGAATTCTCCTTTAAAGGGGAATTCCACCGAGCGTACAAATGCAACTCTCCAATTGTACGCTCTCAGAAAAAAAAAAAGAAGCGTCTAAAGAAATCCATTAACATGGTGAAAATACATTTTGATGATGTCATCAAGACACCATGTTAGTGGTTTTCTTCAGGCCTCCATTTCTTGGGAACACAGAATGGGGGAACTTTTTTATCATGTCCACCCAACACCTCTATAGGCTATACTAATGACATATTAGAATGTTGGAAATGGGTGGACTTCCCAGTGTCAGGGAGTGTATTGATTCCCTGAGAGATGTGTGATACTGTTTACATTGTGCAGGAGAGGAATTGAGGAAGTCTCTGTCTCTCTCTCTCTCTCTCTCAGTAGGAGCAGAGCTACTACTACTCCTCAACAAAATAGATCACTCCCCCCCCCCCCCCCCCAACTACTCCCTTTCCGTATCACTCACTCTCGTTTGTCACAACTCTCCCCTTACCAGTGCACTCGCTCGCTCGCTGCCTCAGCCTTCCCTTCCCTTCACTGTTATCCACCTCTCCGTTGGAGACATGTCATGTCTGTGTCAACCCAGAACTCGACAAATTAGAGAACTAGTTTCTCTTCCCTTACAAACTCCCCCTTCCTCCCTTGCAACAGGAGAACTGTGTAGTCTATCTATCAGGGGCGGATGCGGCGATTAAGCCGCACCCATACCATTTTCGGTTAGGGTCTGACCCAGAGTTTTCTGTTTTCAATGATGAAATGCTGCTGATTTAGTGGTGCCAAAATTGTAGTTAGTAGCAGTAGTAGTGTTTCAAATCATTTTAAATATTAGCACTTGTTTAGCACTTAATTTGAAATATCTTGGGTTGTTTTGCATGGCATTGTATTTGGGGGGGGGCAGACTGGGTATTTAGGGGGGCTCTGCCCCCCCCCCCCCATGCCCATGCCTAGATCCGCCCCTGCTAACTAAGGGAAGCAGTGCTGCCAGTGCAGCAGCAGCTCCTTAGCAGCAGCAGAGCAGGGTCCCGTGTGCATTAAAACATGTCAGATAAACGACTCGGCTGGTGGGTACACTACAATGAGTTTATTATTTTTTTCTCGAAGCACAGCCTGTCCCCCGCTGCGTTATGGTTCTCACTAGATGTGTATATGAGAGTTGCCTGAGTTTTTTTTTTTACTAACCGCATGAACCTATACTGTATTTTACTTTCTGTATAGTCTGCTTTGAATAACACGTCACACCTCCATATATGGTCAATCCTTGTGAAATCATAAAGACGCTAGATTTCCATTATTCTACGAGGGCGGGCCAGCAACTCTACATGTGATATATGACCATTTCTGATAATACCGACATTATACTGTATTCTGTTAAAATATAAGCAATGAGACTTTTAATTGTAACTATACAAACAATTTTCATGTTACAGACATGCCTAAAATAGCCCTTATTTGGGCGAGGCTTTTTGGAAACGATGCATTTCCAACTCCAGTTTGTCCCTATTTAGGCTGCTTGAACAGCAGAACGCTGCGTTTCTGACCCCTCGATGTCGCAATTCTGAGAACTAGGTGACTGGTGGAACGTGTCCGACTCTGATTGTACGCCATTGCCATCTAGTGGCCAATACCGGTAATATCGAATATCGAGCTAAATAACACCTTATCAATACCGATATTAAAAACTCAATACTGCCCAAGACTAATAGAATTCATTCCATATGTTGAAATGATCTGACCCCTCCATGCCGCCACAAGTGCCAGCACCCTCCCGGCAGTCTGCGCCCAAGCCCATCTTGCCTTCAGGGTGTCTTACTGGTATACAAACTAGAGCAGCCCCGTCCTGTCCCCACCATTAATGTTAATGTAACGGTGTCAGGGTGATGAAGGACCCGGAAGAACGCCGCTCTACTTAAACACATTTTTTGCGATCTGATCTGGTTAAAAAAAAAAAAAGTCTGCATGCAGTTCCATCTGTAGCCAGTATAGAGTTTGGTGGCTTCCACATTGGTCAGCCAATGTGCTAGGCTTGCCCTACCAGAGCAGGGGTGGGAAACTATTTTTCCCAAGGGGCCAAATGAGATGCATAAAATATTGTGGAGGGCCAAAACTAAAGGCTTAACTAAATTCTGCGCAATATTAATTTCATTTCAAGATAAAAGTAAGCATAAGACCAACTGCTTTGACACCAGGGCCCTTTGGTGACATTTTTAGCCCTTACGGACCCCAAAAACTAAAGATTTCGTTTGCTTTTTGTCCACAATACCACGCTAGATTTCAGAAACAAAACAGTCAAACATACAGATCAAAATGACCATTAATCTTCTACATTCTCTAGTTGTGTAGACTTACACAACTAATTCACATGATGAATGTTTTAACTCTTGAGAGCGTAAAAATGAAACCAAATGCACCCGCAAGGGTCCATTTGGTTTCATTTTTACGCTCTCAAAAGAGTTACATCTGGTTAACCAACTTTCCATATTTAACTACAACTCATTCAGGGACCACTGGTGGTCCCCGGACCACTGGTTGAAAACCACAGTACCATTTCACAAGCCGGTCACAGTCAGCCAAAGGGCCGCATTTGGCCCCCGGGCTGCATAATGCCCAGGATAGGATGGAGGTCCTGCTGGAACAACGTATGCAGATGTTTACCGGAACCATAGAAAACTCATGCCTAACCTCATCCCTCTTTTTTTATAGTGTGACCATAGTGACAACAACCACGGCTGGGTTATTCTTCCCTACCTGGAACTAGGGCTGGGAATCGATCCGAATTCCCTAGATTGATTTGATTTCGATTCACAAGGTCACGATCCGATTCGATCCACGATTCGGTCCGATTCGATTCGATATCGATCCATTTACAGACATAATGGAAATAAATACTGTCCAATAGACAAGACGGCCCCATGTGTTGGTGATTTTATCTGTGTATGTGTAAGAGGGACACAGAGAGAGAAGAGTCAAGTATCAAGTATTTATTTTAGTAAAAAAATATAAGTATTACGGGCTGATTCAGCCATTTTGCCTTCTTAGGGTTTCGATTTTGTTTTGCCGGCACTCGCTTTCTATAGTGCGCCTCCGTGTAAAAGAAAATAGTGCCAGTCGCCTGGAGAAGATCGATCCACACATTTTTGGATCGATATCGTGTTTTTTGAGCGTGAATCGATATTGGATCGTGGATCGGTTTTTTGAACACGGGCCCTACCTGGAACTGTCCGGCGTAGTCATCGTCTGTGGTTCCCTCCTTGCCCTCCTTTAGAGCGATGAGTGTGAAACCTCTGAAATAGGAAGGACTGGAGGCCAGCAGTGTCACTGTGTGGAGAAGACATACAGTAATGTTACACTGCAATGATAACACAGCAGCAGTCAGCGCACACACACACACACAACACACACACACACACACACACACACACACACACACACACACACACACACACACACACACACACACACACACACACACACACACACACACACACACACACACACACACACAACACACACACACACACACACACACACACACACACACACACACACACACCACACACAATACTGTAGTGTGATCCATGCTATAGTGACTATAGCATGGATTATAGGGATTGTCCATAAAAGGTTACTATATGGAAATGTTAGATCCGCCCCTGGGCCTGTGTGAGTGTGAGTATGCGAGAGAGGTGAGAGAGAGAGAGAGAGAGAGAGAGAGAGAGAAAGAGAGCAAGATAAAGAGCGAGAGAGATAGAGCCGGGTGTTGATCCCCCATAGGGGAAATTCCATTGTCATTGCAGTCGAGCATGTAAGAAACACAGATAGAGAAAACAGAGAATCTCCCTTTCCTGCATCTATCCTTCATTTCATTTGTTTTATTATTACACGTTTGTTGTGTCTCTCTGACAGATACCAGACCACCTTTTGATTCCATATAACAACAGGCACTCTGCACATCATAACTATATAAAGAAGGACTGATGCAGAGAAATCTCAGTTCGTTGCTATAAACAGACTTGTAAATTGTCTTTAATAAAAGAAAGAGGCATAATGGAGGTTCACAGAAGCACAAAAGAGTGCTTCAAAGAGTACAAAAAAATAATGACTGAACTGAAGTGAACACTGGCTGAGATGATACACCACAGAGTCAGAGCAAGGGCTGCTCGTTTAGTGGAAAAATAACAAAGTCATTTATAATTTTACAAAATATTAAATTATTATTCTGACTGTGGGCCATATAGCCCACTAATTTAGAGTAGAGCTGCTGCTTCTTCATCTGGAAAGAGCCAGCTTAGTTAGTTCGGGCATCTGGTTAGGATGCCTCTGGAGCATCTCCCTAGGGCCTTGGACCTTTTCAGGGTCCCCCAGGAGGAAGTCATCAATAGGGAATTTAATTTCCATGTCTAGGCCTTGGACACGGCGAGAGCAGTAGGCGTGGTCCGTTGCAGTTGCAACAGAAGCTCAACATAGTTAAGAAAGCAGACGAAAGCAGCCTCTTCCACTGGCGTCTCTGGTTTCCATGGTGACGCTCCTCTACAGCGTAGCTCTCATCCACGTTGTTAATTAACACAACGCCAAAAGCCGCGTTCTGACGTCGTAGGAGAGGGTAGGACGTCCGCGAGGCTTATGTATCGAGCACAGAGCGATTCATTACTGGCGTCGTAGGTTGGACGTTCTACCAATCTTAAATAGGCTAATGTTGGGAGAGGGAAGTCCAGAGCTCTCTGGTGGAGCCGTTGTCACCCCCTGCGACCCGAGTACAGATAAGTGGATGAGAATGGATGGATGGATGTCACATGTTCATCATTTGGACATCCCCAATGCCGAAATATAATTTTAATAAGAAACCTGAAGCCTATGCCTTTAGCCAATTTACTGGACTTAAGACTTCAAGTCTCTCACTGAGTTTCTAAACCAAGACTTAAGACTACAGGGTGTGAAAAATGCCATAACTTTTAATGAGTGTTGTTAAAGTTGAAAAGGTTTTCAAGCGCATGTCAAACTGCTTTGCCCACTGACTGACTTAAGGGGAGAGGAATAGAGTCTGAGGAAATAGGTCAGGAATGATATCACAAAGTGGCTCCTATCAAGGCCAAACCCCTCCCTCCCTGTAGGGACCGAGGAGGAAACCCAAACAGACAGAAAGATAAAGACAGGGTGACAGATAACATCCTTCAGCTGCTGATATTTACCAGCATTTTTTGCTGTGCAAGCCAGTGTCCATATAAAAAACATAGTCCACACCCATTAAAATGAAAAGCAAAACTCATTTCATTCATTTCAAGGACCACTAATGTACATGATAAAATAACACTATTTTTTTTTCTACTCAGTCTGTGTCTCACAGGAGGGCTGTGGACAGTTCAGAAACTTCCAATGACATCATCAATGGTGGAATCCAAGCTAATAGAAACTGCAGGCTTTCTATTCCTGAAAAGTCGCAAGGCAAAAATAGCAGCCATCCTTCTCCCGATAATAAAAATATGAACACATTGTTGTTTAAAAAAAAAAATCTGCAGAATGTTCATGTCATTGGAAGAAGTTTCTGAACTGCCCACTGTGAGAGACAGACCGAGTAGGAAAAGAAAAAAATAGTGTTATTTCATCATGTACATCAGTAAGGACGTATTATATGAAGATATATTGAAAAGTGGTGAAGTGGTCCTTTAACGAATGGAGTAACTCTCTAGTGGTCCAGTGCAGATAGCCCATCACCAATCAATCACGTAATAATGTTATAGACAAAACATTATTTGGTACATAGTGCGTGTTAAAAGGGTTGGCTGATGATTGATTAGGGCTACTTTACAGTTTGCAGTACAACAAAAGAGGATTTTAAACCCAAGAATAAGGCTTGTTTCCATAGAGGCCCTTCATATTATGATGTGTACAAGCAGTGTTGTAGTGGTTCTCTTAAAGGGAAATTTTACCCATTTTTTTTCTGAGAGTGTACAAATGTGAACCAAATGGACCCTAGCGGGTCCATTTGGTTCCATTTGTACACTCTCAGAAAAAAGGAAACTCATTAACATAGTGAAACACATCTTGATGATGTCATTAAGATGTATTTTACCATGCTAATGTTTTTTTTTTTGTCCTTTTGCCCCAAAAATATTTTAGAGAAGTGGGGGGACGCCGTCCCCCCGTGTCCCCCCTCCACAACACCCCTGTGTACAAGTGTTCCATTTGTACACTCTCAGAAGAAAAAGAAAGATCATTGACATGGTGAAACACAATTTGATGATGTCATTAAGTTGTGTTTCACCATGCTTTCTTTTTTTTTTTTCAAATCTACTTTTCTAGGAAAGAGATTAAGGGGAACTTTTTTCGTGTCCACACATCTCTAAGGTGTAATTATTAAAGGGGAATTCCACCCATTTTCAAAATGTCCATCCTGAGAGGATACAAATGTGAACCAAATGATTTGGTTCCATTTGTATCCTCTCGGGAAAAAGGGCTCTGAAAGAAAAATCATCAAGGTGAAATACATCTTGATGATGTCATCAGATATATTTCACCATGTTAATGATTTTTTTTCTAGACCTCCATTCTTAGGAAATACAGAATTGGGGGAACTTTTTTTTTAGCATCACCACACAATATCTCTAAGGTATATTAATGACATGTAAAATGATTAAAATGGGTGGAATTCCCCTTTAACAAGTTGTGCACTGTGCAGCGGATTTTCACAAAGTCCCCATACATACATGGAGCCCGTTTGAATGCATATCATGTAGGCTACGACTATGAAAATGAAGTTCAGCCTCACCCCTGTAGGTGCTCCCGGGCTGGTAGCTCTCCGGGTCGCCCTCCACTCGGAGCCTGAACTCGTGGTACCCGTCCCTGCGGGTGCCCTGGGTCTGCGCCCGCAGGATCCGACCGCAGTAGCCGTCCGAGGACCTGCTGCCGACCGGCGGCTCCTCCACGAAAGCCACCGCGGTGCACACCTGCACCACTAAACTCCACGCGAAACACTGCAAAAGCACTAAGCGGAGGTATATTCCCATTTTGTAAAAAATAATAAAGAGCTAGTGGAGTACGCTATACTGTCAACTCAAATGGAACTCTACAGTACTCTCCCCCCTCCGCGAACGGTCGATGATCGATCAAATCTACGCCTGCCAGACAGATATTTCATGTAGAATTTCCCCCAGCAAACTATAATAGGCTTCTAATGTTTCTTCTTAACAGTTCGGGATGAAGCGCAGCTGGAACCATTCTGAACGAGATGAAGCAAGCAAGCCGTGGAGCCGTGGAGGAGTAGAGTTTAGCAGCGCGTCTCAAGTTCAGCAGCAAGAAGGCTCTGAGCAGCAGCACAGCCACGGCGGCACACGCCGTAGAAAGAATAATCAGAGAGCCTTGGAAATAGACAGAGTTACGCCAACTCCGTTCGCTTCATGGGGCCAGTACATCTACATAGACTTCTGTTGGATAGTGACATGAATAGTGACAGCCGGAAGTTACTGAATGCATTGAAGCCTATGGGCTCGCGCGAGTACGTGGACCACGTGACCAGGCTGTTTCTGACCCCTTAATGTCGCAACTCTTCGACTCTACTAGATGGCTCTGAGAATAATACACGCGGAATGAAATGCTGCCGTTCAGTGAAATTGCCCCATAAATCGTTCCGTGGTGTTTGATGGTGTGTCGGTCTCAGCGCGGCAGGGCTTTCAAGACAGGAAATAACCAAGTTCGACTTTTTTCGGGCACTGACTGGTGTGCTGTTGTTTCCTCCCCGACCGTTGGACAAGGGAAGGTCTAAATTGCAAGAGTCACGAAAAAGAGGCAGCTCAGCTGTGGACTTTTAACAAAAAAAGAAAAGGGAAAACATTTCTTCTCCCATCTCCTCCTCCTCTCAGTCCTCTGTTCCTCCATGCGAGCGCAGAAGCGACTCCTGAGGGAAGCAGGGGCGGATCTAAGCATGGGCATGGGGGGGGGGGGCAATGCCCAGTCTGCCCCACCGAACGATGGCAAGCAAAACAACCAAATTAAGGTGCTTATATTTAAAATGTTGTCTCACCACTAAACCAACAGCATTTCATCATTGAAAACAGAAAACCTTTAGCTTTATGCATGCTGCGTGTCTGTTCTAACTTCAACAACAACTGAACTGATGTTATTATTGCTGCTTTACTTGACTAATAAAAGTCCTGAAAATGGTATGGGAAGCTGCAGCCATACCCTCCCCCCCTCCCCCCCCCCCCCCCCCCCCCCATTGGGAAATGTTATATCCGCCCCTGGAGGGAAGGAAGCTTCTGTCTGTTTGTGTGTCAAGCCAGCGTCAGGATTTGATTGATTGATTGAGAGGGGACCAACATTCTCACCAAATGCGCTCAGTATTTTACTTCTAAACAGGCTACGAATGATGTCAGGCTTTATGAACGCTGGAGTTAGTAGTCAGTGTGGTATAGAGATTTTAGAAAAACCTTTTTCTTGCGGACTAATTGTCTTTAGGTTTCAATAAAAAAAGATAGATGCAACCTGAATAATCATACTGCCATTGCCCAGATGTGACCAGAATATAACCCAGACGTGGTTCACTTATTTGTGATGTTTGCTTGTTGATCTGCCCTTTAAAAAAAAATCACATTCCGTGCTCAGCCAATCAAATCATCACAAATGCCTTCATATTTCTGACTTCACCTTTTATAGCTGCAATATCGAATCAAATCATCGCTACTGGGGTGATCAACCAATCAAATCATTGCAGGGATTCTTATTTCAGCTTTATTCTTTCCAAGGGTCTTTACTGTCCTCATGAGATGACCACTGCACCCAGGGGCGTAGCTAGCAATTCTGGGCCCCCTGCAAAGCTTTTCCACATGGGCCCCCCCTTTCCCCATTTTCAACATTTTTTCTCAGAGTGTACAAATGCAACCAAATGAACCCTAACGGGTTCATTTGGTTCCATTTGTACGCTCTCAGAAAAAAAGAAGTGTCTATAGAAATCCATTAACATGACATACATCTTGATGATGCCATCAAGATGTGTTTCATCATGTTTTTGTGGTTTTTCTTCAGACCTCCATTTCCAGGAAACACAGAATGGGGGGAAACGTTTTTATCATGTCCACCCAGCACCTCTAGGTTATACTAATGACATATTAGAATGTTGAAAATGGGTGGAATTCCCCTTTAAAATGCTTCAATCTGGTGCACTTTGAGATCAAATATTTTTCATAATATAATCAATACAAATAAAACCTTCTTAATGCAAGCTTTCAGTGGGCCCCCCTACAATTGTCCCCCTTTTCTCCACGTGTCTACGCCCGTGACTGCGCCTGTAACGACTAGACCAAAGGGACATCCCCTTGGTCCAGGGGCAGATACAAGTCTTTGGAGGCCATCACGACAGAGGCTGTAGCCACCTACTACACTCACCTCCCTTTTGACCTCCTTCCACGGGGAAACCCGAATCTGGGTCACGGCACCAATGTAACACCCGGGATTCGAACGCGGGTCTCCCACGTGAAAGTCCAACATCTTTAACCACTAGACCAGACTTTGGAGGCCATCACGACAGAGGCTGTAGCCACCTGCTACACGTCCAGTAATGTGCACTACACCATGCTATAGTCACTGGTGTCGGCATTAGCCGCCACATTGCCAGTGTGGACTGGATACTGCTGGCTATAGACAGGCGGGTGCTTTAGCAGGGACCAGCGGCTGCCAACTATAGACCACCATCAGGCAGGGGCGGATTGGCACATATTTTCCCACCGGGACAATTTTGCCTTTGCCAGGCCACCCTGGGGGCGGGGGGCAGCTGGTTAGCCAGATGTAACTCTTTGAGAGCGTAAAAATGAAACCAAATGGACCCTTGCGGGTCCATTTGGTTTCATTTTTACATGACCACATTCTCAATAGAAGTCAGGAGAGCCGCCAGTAGTCCAGTCCTACTCTATGCCTCCGGCCCCTCCAATGCATGTCTTTTAAAGGTTATAGTATGTCAGTCAAGTGTATGGAAATACAGTGTTTGGATTCGAGCATTTATAATGCAAATCTTTTGCCAGCCAAGACAAAGTCTGTGGACGTGGACATTACACTGCTGCTTAGAGCACTTATACCGTTTGGTGTAAATCGTTTGACAGTCAAACAAAGAAAGAAAAGAAAATCACACGTGAGGGAAGTTTAAGTATATTTTTCCTCTCTTACAGTATATACACTAGGTGATGTATCTTCTTTGGCCTCAAGCCTAGTTCTGCCTAGGAGATATCCATCAGCTGTCATTGTGTCTGTGGAGGACATTAACCAGATGTCCTGGTGCATACAGGGACACACACACACACACACACACACACACACACACACACACACACACACACACGCCTATCAATTTTATTTTACTGACAACGTCTGACAATTACTGCGTGGAAGTTTGTTCCTGTTTGAATGCATAAATCAGCCTGACGATTGGATTGCATGAATAGATTCCAAATATTTTCGTTGCTGTCGGGCATACTCTAAGATCTTGTGGGTTTCTTGGTAAATGAATGCCCTGAGACTGGGTTGGTTGGTGGGCCCCATGCCTACTTGATATACCATACTATAAAGCAGGGGTTTTCAACCTTTTTGACACCAGGGACCACCATTTATTTGGCATTTGAGCCACGGACCACCATTTGAGGAAATTTTATCCCCACAGACCCCTGAAACTAGAGATTTCCTTTGCTTCTGTCCATGACCATTATTATCTTTTTTTATTTTATTTTATTTATATTTTTTGAGTAGATTAGGACGAATTCACGTGATGAATATTTTAACTCTTGAGAGTGTAAAAATGAAACCAAAGGAACCCACAAGACTGGGTATTTAGGGGGGCATTGCCCCCCCATGCCCATGCCTAGATCCGCCCCTGACACATACACAAAGTTCCTCTACTGCTGACTGATGTTCTTACTGGGGCGTGCCACAGGCGGCATACATTTTACGGAATTGTCATGACACAAAAATGCATCGTGTCCTCCAGCAGAACATTTATTCCGCACATTCATCAAGCATGTATGCAATGCATCCATCCCTGCATTAGATCCCTGAAATATTTAAGAAGGTTCTTGAACCATCAATCACAAATATACTGCAAAATATGTTTTGTACTCAACATGTCTTAAATTCGTCATTCCTGACAAATAGATGAACTAGGAAATGATTCCCTTGCAGTGCGGCAAGGCCCCAACAGATGGGTCAAATGCGGAAAACTAATTTTGCATACAGCAATGTACTGTATTATGACAAATATACAGTAGTAAAACTTTAACCTTTTAAACCTACATGGGCCATTATAGTCCAACAGACCACGTCGAGCTGAAAGTTAATTTATTGGTATTACTTTCATGCAATCCCCCTGCAACGGTGATCCCTGTTCCATTTCCAAGCCGCAGTGCCCCCTCAGTCAGTCACCATGTGTATCTGGTTCTGTCAATCAAATTTAACAAGCAAGGCTGGTATAGAGTGCTGGTGTTGGGGACTAGTGTGTCATGGCAGGCCCTGTGTTCAGTCAGAGAAATCAAGAATTCATGATGGGGAATGGGTCAAAGAAGAGAGAATGTGCAGGTTTCAAAACATGTCTCCAGATCATTCTCTGTCTGGTTAGTGTTGATGCGGCAAAAGCTTTCAATATTTCCCGGTTCACCAACAACCCAACCCCCCCCCCCCCCCCCCCCCCCCCCCGTTCACCCCCCACCCCAATCTAGAAACGATGGCCGTTTTTTTTCTTCCCATCATGGCACATAACGTCAGCACTACGCATATCAATAACTAATATCAATAACTAGGCCAAATAACTGCAAACTGGAGTAATGTACAGTATCAAGATAGTTTAGGACTTTTGGGCTTATTTTATTGGCACAAAATGAATAACGCCATTGTTAATAACCAGTGTTGTAGTGGGACGCCTCTGAAAGGGGAATTCCCCCAATTTTTTTTTTTTTTCTGAGAGTGTACAAATGTGAACCAAATGGACCCTAGTTCCATTTGTACACTCTCAGAAAAAAGGAAACTCATTAACGTGGTGAAACACATCTTGATGATGTCATCAAGATGTATTGTATCCAATGTGCCGTTGGATAACCAGGGGCGGATCTAGGCATAGGCATGGCCTAAATGCCCTGTCTGCCCCACCAAACACGATGGCAAGCAATATCCAGGGGTGTAGTGGAGGGGGGACGTGGAGGGACGGCGTCCCCCCACTTTTCACATCTAAAATATTTTTGGGTCTGAAAAAAAAATCATTAGCATGGTGAAATACATCTTGATGACATCATCAAGATGTGTTTCACCATGTTAATTAGTTTCCTTTTTTCTGAGAGTGTACAAATGGAACCAAATGGACCCGCTAGGGTCCATTTGGTTCACATTTGTACACTCTCAGAAAAAATAAAATAAAATGGTGGGAATTCCCCTTTCAGAGGCGTCCCCCCACTTCTAAAAGTACCACTACAACATTGGCAATATCCCAAGCTATTTCAAATTAAAGTGCTTATATTTAAAATGATTTGAAACACTACTACTGCTACTATAACTAACTACAGTCGTGGCACCACTAAACCAACAGCATTTCATAATTGAAAACAGAAAACTCCCTGAGTTATGCTTCGTGTCTGTTGCAACTTCAACAACAACTGATTGATGCTTACTTGCCTAATATAAGTCCTGTAACCGGAAATGGTATTTCCCCAATTGGGAAATGTTACATCTGCCCCTGCCCTGTGGATAACCCTCCCCTGCCCCCCAGTGTGCTGCCCAGTGTTGCCAACTTGGCGCATTTGTCGCTATATTTAGTGGTTTTTCAGACCCCCCTATAGCGCCAAAATTAGTGAAAAACTCCTGGCGGAAAATCTAGTGCTTTTTGGCTGGTGATTTGGGGGAAAATTGATTGACAGGCGCCAGAGATAAAACCCTCATTTTTCACCATTTTTCCTCCTATGACAGTAGGTTTTCAACCAGTGGTCCCCAGGCTAAATGATGAATAGCTGGTTAACCAGATGTAACTCTTTGAGAGCGTAAAAATGAAACCAAATGGACCCTTACGGGTCCATTTGGTTTCATTTTTACGCTCTCAAGAGTTAAAATATCATGTGAATTAGCCCAAGTCTACACAACTAGAGAATGTAGAAGATTTAATGGTCATTTAATGGTCATATTCCCTTCCAGGCGAGCATCTAGCACATTGTAGTGCATTTTGGAAGTGCCACTAGTGCATTTTGGATTTTGGCAGTTGGCAACACCGGTACTGCCTACCAATGCCAGGATATGGTGTTGGAAAATGCCATGATGAATGAAGTGCTGTAATGGTGAGTATTTCTTTAGATGTGAATAAGTGTCGAATTTGTGGTTAACGAGGACTGGAAGAAAATACACATGCAGAACACACTTATTTATTTGGAAAAAAAACATGTAGCGCTGCCTCAATATGTTTAGTCAGTGCATCTGAATGCTTTATTAGCCACTTGGCAGTCAGCATGGTATAGAGATTAAAGGGATATTTCACTTCCAAAAAAAAAAGGTTTTTATTATGGTCTATTATATTATGGTCTACTCAGTCTCATGTGAACACACCAGACAGTTTATAAGTTACTCCATTCAATATTTAGATATTTGATGTTCATTTTAGCGCCTCCAGCTCCTTCCTATACAAACCCATTATAATTTAAAACTCCATTTTAACCATGACAGACTATTCGAAAACAACCAATCTTTTTTCTGGTGACTGATATTGTTCTCCTAATACGTGAGAGGGCCGTGGAATTTCATTCAGTTTTCATTTATTTTTAAAGTATTGTTTTATTCATTTGGATGGGCATGCCGAAATATGGAGGCTACATTTTACAAAACAATATTTTAAAATAAATGAAAACTGTAAATGAAATCCCACAGCCCTCTCACATATTAGGAGGAAAATATCAGTCACCATAAAAAAAAGATTGTTTTGTTTTGTTGTTTTCGAATAATCTGTCATGGTTAAAATGGAGTTTTAAGTTATAATGGGTTTGTATAGGAAGGAGCTGGAGGCACTAAAATGAACATCAAATATCTAAATACTGAAAGGAGTAACTTATAAGCCGTGTGGTGTGTTCATGAGACTGCATGAGTAGACCATAATATGACCAAAAGTTTTTTTTTTTTTTTTTTTTTTTTTTTTTTTTTGAGTGAAATATCCCTTTAAAGTAAAATTCATTTTGATGGCACGAAAAAAATGGTTGGAAGACATTTCACTTATAATATAGATGTTCTGAGTCAATTGTGAAATTGTAACATTTCTGTGAAGTGACCACTGAACCACAAATAAGCCTTAGCTAAGCCGAAATTGGGAAGAGCAAGTAATACATCAGAGAATATTTTATTCTGAAATTACTCTCGATTTCCATATAGAAAGTTACGCTGTGTAGTTTTCATGAAAAATACTGCCTCTGTTCTTCAATTCTGACTGTTCCTGTCTATTGAACTCTTATTGCATTGCATCTTCTTCCCTGCTATCTCATCAACTCATACTTCAACCTGTTGTGTGATTCTCATGGCTTGGGTTCAGAGAAAAGACTTTTTAGGACAAAGGCAGGCTCACTTTTTTAATGGGTGCAGACCACCAGTGTTGGACTTTATGGAGAAGGTGTCGCAGGCACTTCTGCACTATTAACACCTGGAACTGTATCCAGACTCCCACACAGGGCCAGACTCTGCCTTTTTGAGTTCACCTTTTGCCTGGAGAGAACCAGCTGTTTGTGTGTGTGTGTGTGTGTGTGTGTGTGTGTGTGTGTGTGTGTGTGTGTGTGTGTGTGTGTGTGTGTGTGTGTGTGTGTGTGTGCGTGTGTGCGTGCGTGCGTGTGTGCGTGCGTGTGTGTGTGTGTGTGTGTGCGCGCACCCATGTGTACCCGGTTGACCTTCTGCAAATGTCAGTCATCATCTCCTGGAAGGTTCACATCAGCAGCCTGTTACGTTCTCGACTCTGAATAGCAATTGACAGAACTGTGCCTCTCTCGCCGCTCGCCTCTCTCTCTCAAGTCAAAGCTCATTTAGTGTAAAATTGCCCCTGAACATGATTATATTTGAGCCGTTTACAGCGTCAGGATTCATTATTAAATGATTCTAATTGTTTGACAGTACGTTGGACAAACGACATCGACCGACCGACAGTGATGAAAAACTTTTCCGCCGACATCGCCCCGGCCACTTTTTCGACCGTCGCCCATTCTGACGCTATCGCCGGAATCGGCGGCTTCTCATAGACAAATAATGGATGTCGGCCGATGTGTGTCCATCACCAGCTGTTAAGACATACTGTAACACTTTTTTGATTAAAAGTTAATAATACAAGAACTGATACAATGTAGGGTGTACAGATGACACCCACATATAATATGACCAAATTCAGATGTTCCCAAGAACCATAAAAACATGATATTATGGGAAAGCCTGATTGTTCTATGTGAATTATGAATTTGTGGGGATAGAAAACACACATCACACCCTTTTTAAGTGTCATGTTGCAGGATCTTCAGGGGTTGACACTAAGGTCTCCGAGGCACTTGCCCATCGGGCAAGTGCAAGTCAGGTTCTACTTGCCCTCAGGTCATGGTCACTTGCCCCCCAGGTTCCAGGTGGTCCCCAGTTAAGTTGGTTAACCAGATGTAACTCTTGAGAACGTAAAAATGAAACCAAATGGACCCTTGCGGGTCCATTTGGTTTCATTTTTACACTCTCAAGAGTTAAAATTCATCATCTTAATTAGTCATTTTGATGTGTTAATTTGCCTGTTTTGTTTCCCAAATCCAGCCTGGAATTGTGGACAGCTAGAAAGCAGGGAAAGACACAGAGGCAGAGTGCAATGACTGCCTTCAAGACAAATTTATCTGGTGTTGTGTTATAGTGCACTATGTTGCACACTTGCCCGATCGGGCAACCAGGTAGCAGTCTTCACTTGCCCCACCATTTTTTTAATTGCCCCGGGCAAGCGGGCAAGTGTTAGTGTCAACCCCTGATCTTTAAAAACGACTAAAAGACGTCTCCAGACATCTTGGGCCTCCTACTTGTGTAAATATAGACGCGGCGAGATAATAATTGTTACTTCCGTCACAGGTGTTACTGATGATAATTAAGGCTCTGTGCAGTGGTTCTCAAACCTTTGTCTTTATTATTTCAAGGACCCTGATGGCTCTGGGAGTGTACAAATGGTTCTATTTTGTTACACCCCCAGGGCCATTTAGGAACCCACTCAAGGATACCTTCCTTGAGACCAACTGGTGAAGCAGCACCTTTATTCTGAGCAAAAATGGAACTTATCCTTTGCATTATGTTTGAGCAGAATGGAACTTATCCTTCACTAGTATCGTCGGAAAAGAGAGTAGAGAAGGGAAAAGTTTCTTTCCGAAATGCTGTGTGTGCCTATTATGCCACAGTATATGAGATTTTCCATTACGGTGGGGTTACGGCATTAGAAACCGATACCTCGGTACTTCACAGTATTTTAAATAAATAAAATACCATGATAATACCAAGGTATAGCATACTGTAGCAATGCATGCCCAGTGCCTATAGCGAATTGTTCCCTGTGGGAGAGGTCTTTTATTCACAAGGTTGTGATAAGCACTTAGTAGTTTAATTGAGAATTAAGACCAGGGGCGGATTGGCCATCTGGAGTACAGGGAGTTTTCCCGGTGGCCTGCGCCACCTAGTGGCCTGGACAAGATCCAAAATGCACTAGAATGCGCTAGATGCTCGCCTGGAACATACAGATCAAAGTGACCATTAATCTTCTACATTCTCTAGTTGTGTAGACTAAGTTGGGCTAATTCACATGATGAATATTTTAACTCTTGAGGGTGTAAAAATGAAACCAAATGGACCCGCAAGGGTCCATTTGGTTTCATTTTTACGCTCTCAAAGAGTTACATCTGGTTAACCAGCTGCCCCCTCCAGGGTGGCCTGGCAAAGGCAAAATTGTCCCGGTGGGAAAATATGTGCCAATCCGCCCCTGATTAAGACCTCCCTTTACTTTTCCCGCGGTCACTCTTGTTTTCAATCACCAACTGCACCTGCTCCCCTTCAATCACAGCAGCCAAGTCTTGTTGCACTCGCCTCCGTTATGTACTGTAATCACCACACAGTTTTGTCAATCAGTGTCAATCACATTGACTCATTATCAGAGGAAAAACATGACCGCTCTGCATGCCCAGCTCACAGCCGTAATCAGTGGCGTTTCTAAGCACCCCTCAAGGGATAAAATTATGAACTATTTTTTAAACTAAAGAACATATTATGTTCAAATGTTCAATTCTAGTTATAGAGGACAAGTATAATGTATTTATCCATATTATTAGCCTGGGATCCTTTTAAAGCATGTCTGGTGGTCGCCCCCTCCCCTCATAGTCGCCCCTCTCCCCTCATGGCGCCATAGGCAACTAACTGCCTAGTGTGCCTAATGGCAAAAACGCCCCTGGCCGTAATCATGCATCAGTGAGCTCGCTGTTTACATGCATAGAGGGTATGTGCACGACAACATCATACCGGGACGAGTAGCAGTTACATAAAACTCACTTAGTTACCGTAATTTCTGGACTATAAGCCACACCTGAATATAAGCCGCACCAGCTAAATTTGGGGCAAAATACTGATTTTTCCTTGTATAAGCCTCACCTGACTATAAGCCGCGCAACAGGCTTCATGTTAGAGCAGTGGTTTTCAACTTTTTTTGATCCCAGGGCCCACTATTTATTCAGTATTCGAGCCAGATACCACGATTTAACATCTTCACCCCACAGACCCCAATACCAAAGATTTATTTTGGTTTTATTCACAATTCTAGGATGATTTTTTGCAAACAAAAGAGGCAAAACATTAAACCAATGTAGACCAAAACGAACACGACTTATGACTTATTAATTAAGTGGTGCTAATTTAGATGGCGAATATCATAACTCTTGAGAGTGTAAACATGAAACCAAATGGACCCGCAAGGGTCCATTTGGTTTCATTTTTACGCTCTCAAAGAGTTACATCTGGTTAACCAACTTTCCATCATTTAGTCTGCGGAGCCCACCTGGAACCCTTTCAGGGACCACCCCTGTGTTACCTGTAAAAATCCATAGATTGGCCGCACAGTTGTATAAGCCGCAGGGTCAAAAGCATGTGAAAAAAGTAGCGGCTTATAGTCCGGAAAATACGGTACATAAAACTCACTTTTTCCACTCTATTCATGCATAAACACCCTCTATTAACACACCTGCAATTGCTTGACTATACAAGAACCCACCCACCCCCACAAAAGACTTTTCTCCAGCAGGTCAAACAGGGTGAAGTGGTACAAGATCCTCCCAGCATGCCGAGGAATAATTTCTTTCCACAGACTTTTAAATGACAAAAATCTAGAGAGAGGCTCTTTAAACCACAAGGAGATACAAGCCGCCACCTGTGAAGAACGCTGTCC